>JALGBA010000665.1:0-620000 GCA_023970755.1 Azemiops feae | reverse complement strand
TGTACGCACAATACATTTGTACCCTTTGTAGTAATCTACCTTATATTAGTCTGTCCAGCAAATGTAAAAACAAAACACAGAAACAGGTGAATTCTCAGTCCTAATTTGGATGTATTTGAATTTCATTTGGTTTTTTTTAAATAAAGGCAAAAGTTTATAATGCAAAAAAAAAAAAAAGCAACCAAATCTGGATTACAAGGAAAACTAGTATCTTAAGCCCTTTTTTTTTTTTAAAAAAAATTCTATTCAATCATGTCCAATAATATTTGTAGCTCAGGGTTGAACTGTGGAGTCCTTGATGCTCTCTGAGCTTGGTGGTTTTCTTGCAAACATTTCATTACCCAATTAGAAAACATCATCAGGACCCCAGCACTGATGATGTTACCTAGCTTGGTAATGAAATGTCTGCAGGGAAACCTGTTGGAATTCATTGTTGGAATGTATTTCTATGCAACAACTACAGTAGTATTATTCAGCCAGTAGAATGACAGTGTTGACAAGTTTGGATCTATAGTACATACTCTGTGTTCTTTTGTTCTAAGTAGACTTTCCACTTTCCTGTTACAGTTAAACAGTTGAGCAGTAAAGCACATGGTGACGGTACTCTTTGTTTGGTCTGTGGGGCTATATATAAACAGAATTTCCAACAAAACCACCAAACTCAGAGAGCCCCAAGGACCCCTTAAACAGTTTGTGCTTTTGCAAGACAAATGTTAGTTAGTCTCTGTAATGCGATTCTCCAAATTAAGCTCAGAAATATCTATTCTAGATCCTGTCAAAGAGTACAGCTGTGCCCCCTGGCCAAGGTTTGAAGATTTAATTAAGAAATGTTTGAAAGAAAATCCTCAAGAAAGACCTACATCTGACCAGGTAGGCCTAGTCGACGTCAATAAATGAGACACAGATGTTCCAACGCTACATATTTTAGCTGTCGTGGTTCCGACAGATGAAACTCTTCAAAGAACTTCGAGGCATTGTTTACCTTAAAGAATCTTTTATTAGGGGAGCATAGCATTGGCACTAACATAATTGAAGCCAAAAACTGGATTCCCCTCCCCTGAGCACATAGTATCAAAGCACAATTCCCTCCTCCAGTTAACAGTCATAAATCACGTTCTCCAATTAATTTGAAATGCAGGCTCTCCCTGCAATTCTCCAGCCCGCCAATTCTTATCATCTCTTATTTCAATAACCTTGGTTCTCACGCTAGGTTTGGTGCTGTTATGTCTAGCTAAACTCTCATGCACATTCCTCCCCCCGAGCATCATTAACTCTAGCTCTAACTCTAAGAGTAAAACATAAGAAGAACAGGTTTGCATCTCCAACTGTTGTCAAAGCAAAAACATCCAATGTTAGCAGCGTTGACATTAAGCACTAGGAACTTTTCCACGCAAAAACATTTAGCAAAAGATAAGACTCTGACTAATACGGTGTCTCCACAGGTTTATGAAACGTTGAACTCTGCAGAGCTCGTTTGTTTCATGAGACACATTTCGGTGCCCTCTCCTTTTGCGTCGGAATGCATGGTGGCCACAAACCAAAGTAACAAGAAGACCGGGATCTGGATCGGGAGTGGTGGCAGGGGAGAGGCCCAGCTCTCGTTTGTCGACGTAAATACAGACGAACGCGCCTGTGAAGTAGGTTTCAACGTTGACATTCAAAACTTGACGCTTCATTATATGTTGTGCTGCTTCGGTGATAAAAGTGAATACAGGCAGTCCTCGACTTAACGACCGCAGCTGAGCCCCAAATTTCTGCTGCTAAACAAGACTGTGGTTAAGTGAGTTTTGCCCCGTTTTACGACCTTACTTGCCACCTGTCGTCAAGTCAGTCACTGCAATTGTTAAAGTTAGTAACACGGTGGTGAAGTGGATCTGGCTTCCCCCGTTGACTTTGCTTGTCGGAAGGTCGCAAAAAGGGGATCACGCGACTCCGGGACGCTGCGACCGTCATAAATATGAACCAGTTGGCCAGTTGCCAAATTGCGATGCTGCCGTGATCACAAGTGTGAACGACGGTCAGGAGTCGCTTTTTTTCAGTGCTGTCGTAACTTCCAACAGTCACTAAATGAATCGTCGTAAGTCAAGGACTACCTGTACTTTAATTATTAGCCCTGAGACGAGTCCTTTCCATTTTCCTCTCCCCAATCCATTCCTTGCTGGGGATTTTTTAAAAAATTTTTTATTTAGTTTTATTCATTTATAACTTTTAAGACAGTTGAACTTCAACTCCCAGAATTGCCCCTATCTGGGCTGGAGAATTCTGGGAGTTGAACTCCACTTGCCTTAAAGTTGTCGAGATTGAGGGACACTTCCTTACATGCTTTAATTCAGGGGTCCCCAACACCCGGGCCACGGCCCGTTTGGAACCGCACCCACAGCTCCATTTCTGCACGTGGCAGGCATGCAGGCACAAATGTGAAGCTGCATTTGTGCAAGCAGCAAGCACGCACATCCTCTGCTTGTGCAAAGGCCACTGCGCGTGCAAGCACGCTTGCCCACCGCTTGCGTGGAACCATTCCCTCTCCCTCCTCTGCCACGACCGCCACTGGCCCACAAAGCCAAAAAGGTTGGGGACCTTTTCTTTAACGAATGAAGCCACCGTAGGTCAAAGCCATCAAATGCCTTTTAGGATTCCTATTTCTGTTTTTATTTTTTTATGGTTACAGACAGAGGTTTCCTCTTTTTCTCCCCTTCCTCTCTTCCCACAGGACGTTGAAGACAGTAGAATATTATGTTTGGCCTTGGTTACATTTTCCGCAGCGAAGGAGAACTGGGTGATTGCAGGAACCCAGTCAGGATCCCTCTGGGCCTTTCACACCCAAGACGGAGAACGCAGGCATCAGTTTCACACCATGTCAGATTCGGTCACCTGCCTTTACTGCAGTCCCTTGTCAAAGCATAAGTACGTGCCAAGCAGAAAAGATCAGATCTACACCTGAAGGTCCAAGTAAACGGATTTATTGCTAAAAACCTATGCACAGGAATCTTCTCAACGAACAGCTAGCACCTGGTTAGAGTTAGAGAAGGGTCAACTGAATTCAAGGTGGGCTGGGTTGAGTTTGCTTGCGGCTACGTAGGGATTCTAGGCTGATGCCTCTTTTGACTCCGCCCCCAGATTCTACCGCTCCTTTTCCTACAATATGGCCGAATTTAGATTCCACTCCATACTGTACATTGCTTCAAAAATGGCCTTAAAAATAGAGAAATATTGATTTACTTAAAAATGATTTACTTACTTTCACCCGTATTTAGACAGAATTATTGCTGACTTTCGGCATAGGTCTAATTGGGGGGGGGGGGCTGAGGTTGACATATCTAGCTTGTTCTTTTAGTACATGCGCTGGCAATTTCAGCTTTTCTTATCTCCAGGGTTACACTTTTAACTGCATGGCTTAAGTGCTACGTGTCTGGAGGCAAGTTTCTTTTGTTGACAAGTTTGTGCATTTTCTCCTTCAATTTCAGCAAGTACCGGAATATCTTTTTGGTGGGCACGGCCAATGGACAGCTGGCCATTTTTGAGGACAGAGCAGTCAAGGTATATATATTCACTACAGCCTTCCAAGAAATATGTAATTATGACAGACGTGTGCTTGTAATAAACACTGCCTTTGCATTAAAATAGAACAGGGGTATCAAACTGCCGGCCCACGGGCCGGACCCGTCACCAGGAAACCACGCCCACCCCATTGCCGGCAACGGGGAAAAAGCTCCGATACGTCGCGCGACATCACATGACGTCGCGAGTTTGACACGTCTGATATAGAAAGTTTATGCTTTCTTAAATCTTGACAGATGCTGTTCACAGCGGGAATAGAGGAAGCTGTAACACGATATGGAATTGCATAGATTGTCCTCAAATTAGCAGACTCAGCTGCCGGATCCACTGACTGGCGAGGAATCACAACAACTGTGTATCTCACAATGAAATTTAAGTGCTGTCCACAGTGCGCATTACATACAAGTAAAAACCACAAGTAAAAACACACATTATATATAGACACTTCCTTCACATTCTATTCACCGTTGCGCTGCCCCTAATATTGCACTTCAATGTCGCACTGTACAGTAGTATTTAATGTGGTTACAGCTCTGGGATTAAAAACTATTTTTTGGCCTATTTCTCTTTGATTTTATTATCTTGTGGCTGAGGAATTTTGGGAAGCGAAGTCCACACCCTTTAAAGTGGCTAAGGATGAGAGAAACACTGGTCCCATGAGATTTTTTCTCCGTAGACATGCACTATATTTGGCTGATGTTCTACATTCTGAGTACCACACCGATAACATAAAAGTGAGATTATTTGCAAGGGCATTCCAGGTTTAAAAGTGCTGAGTATGTGTCTGTATACTAGCGATAGTTAGTAATTTGAGGAAATAATGCTTTGGGTGATATGATAGCAGTCTTCCAGTACTTGAGGGGCTATCACAAAGAAGAGAAGGTCAACCTATTCTCCAAAACATCTAAGGGAAGGAGAAGAACCTACAGGTGGAAGATCATTACAGAGAGAACCAACCTAGAATTAAGGAGAGAATTTCCTGACAGTGAAAACAATCAGTGGAACGCCTCCAGAGGTTGTGAGTGCTCCATCACTGGAGGTTTTCAAGAAGAGACTGGACAGGCATTTGTCCAGAATAATATAAGGTCTCCTGCAGGGGCTTGAACTAGAAGACCTTTAAGGACCCTAGCAGCCCTATTATTCTACGTTCTATGTTTATTTTCTTTATTTTCTCTCTGCAGGGCAAATGTGCTGGACCCTTAAGGACTATTCTCATTGGAAGTAGCAGCACTCCACTGATGTGTTTAAGTGAATCAAATTGTTCATCTGACAAAAGTGCACTCTGGAGCGGCTGTGGAACAAAGATACTATCAGTGTCCAGCGATTTGTCTACCCACAAACTCATTGAGACCAACACGAGTCAGCTGTACGTTTGTGTTGCTTTACGTTTTACCAGGTTTTCTCTCTTCTACCTGCATCCCTAAAAACACCATTTAATTTTTAATAGCTTCGCTTTTCGCTCCGTCTGAAAATCTGCGGCGCCAATTAGCTTGTCTGCGTATTTCCCATAGATTTTTGAGGGTCCTTAAATTTATTTCGTTGCCTTCGTATTCAAAAAGAAAGAAAGAAAGAAAAAAATGCCCCGACAAACAAAAATAAAGAAGCAGCGAGAAAGACCGTTCTGTTTAATCCCTTTATTTTGTGAAAAGAATGCCTTGCTCAATGATGGTAATTGGGACCAACAACTCTGTCACTAAACGATGTGATTGTAAAAAACAAACCTCATGTGAATCCCTTAGGTCAGGGGTAGGCAACCTTGGCTCTTTTATGACTCATGGACTTCAACTCCCAGAATTCCTGAGCCAGCCATGCTGAGGGAAAAGGGAGAGGTTTCCAAGCTGAGCCATGCTGGCTCAGGAATTCTGGGAGTTGAAGTCCATGAGTCATAAAAGAGCCAAGGTTGCCTACCCCTGCCTTAGGTGAATCCCACATAGTCACATCTTCCTACCACTGCCAGCTTCCCCATTGACTTTGCTTGTCAACAGAGCAACCATCTTAATTGTGAGGTGGTTTCCAGGCACCTGAACTGTGATTATGTGATCCTGGAGATGCTACAATAGCCACAACTATGAGGGATGGTTTTGTAGTGGACAATCCCTTAAATATGAGCCAGCCGTGTGCTGCAGCTGCCAAAAAAGCCAATGCAATCCTAGGCTGCATTAACAGAGGGGTAGAATCAAGATCACCTGAAGTATTAGTACCACTTCATAATGCCTTGGTAAGAGACAGAGAGAGAGAGAGAGAGAGAAATTGAGAGAGAGAGAGAAATTGAGAGAGATGGGGAGATGGAGAGAAAGAGAGAGAGAAATTAGAGAGAGAGATTGAGAGAGAGAAATTGAGAGAGATGGGGAGATGGAGAGAAAGAGAGAGAAATTAGAGAGAGATGGAGAGAGATTGAGAGAGAAATTGAGAGAGAGAGATGGAGAGAGAGAGATTGAGAGAGAAATTGAGAGATGGAGAGAGAGAGAGAAATTGAGAGAGAGATGGAAAGAAAGAGAGAGAGAGAGAGAGAGAGAGAGAGATTTTACTGTCACGGGATGTTGGTTTGCTTATCACTTTAATCACTTTATGCAATGGAGCCTGTGTTATAAATGCCATAACATCATTTTCAGAATTGCGTTTTTTGGTGTTTCAGATTATGTCACAAGAACTACTGCGATGCCAATATTATTTCTATAGCAGTAGACAAATTTATCTACTTGGCCAAGAAGGAAAGCTATCTTGTTGAGATTTGGGACAAAAAAACGGAGCAGCTTTGTGAACTAATTGACTGCGTGCATCTACTAAAGTGAGTATCAGATATCCCACAGAGTCAGCAATATCACGGGTGGCTGAGATAATTAGGACAAATAAATGCGTCTGATTTCCTGTCTGTGTGGTTTTTTTTAAACATATTATCAGGTAAGTTAAATCTCTGATATACTTATAAAAAGCCCTATCTGAGAAAAAAGAAGGAAGGAAGGAAGGAAGGAAGGAAGGAAGGAAGGAAGGAAGGAAGGAAGGAAGGAAAAAGAAAGAGAAAGAAAGAAAGAAAGAAAGAAAGAGAAAGAGAGAAAAAAGAAAGAAAGAAAAGGAAGGAAGGAAGGAAAGAAGAAAGGAAGGGAAGGAAGGAAGGAAGGAAGGAAAGAAAAAGAAAGAAGGAAGGAAGGAAGGAAAGAAGGAAAGGAAGGAAGGAAGGAAGGAAGGAAGGAAGGACAAATATTCTAGCCTTGCCAGTTCAGCTTTTCTTCCCACCCCTATCCTCTGCTAACTCATGGCCAGTTTTTTAAAATGAATTTATTTCCCAAGCATTCATGAAAAGGTTTTGCATCTGTGTTTTATAGTATAATAAGGATGGGCTGGTGGAGGAGATAAAAAAATCATGGTTGCGGTAACAGTTAATTTGCTATGCTTGTGTAGGCAGTAGAGATGTACCCACTTCAAAAATAATTCAGGATACAGACTTTGGAAACCAGGAGGGCGTCATCTCTGTGCTACTCATTAAGGCAGCCACATCTTTATCAACTTGTGTGCTAGCATTCCAAAAGAGGTAGCTGCTTTAAGAGACACATTAGTAAATTTGAGGGAACTGGATATGATTCAGAGAACTAGATATGTCTAGTCTATCGAAGAGAAGAACTAAGGATGATATGATAGCAGTCTTTCAATATTTGAGGGGCTGTCACAGAGAAGAGGGGGGGGTCATCCTACTCTCCAAAGCACCTGAGGGCAGGACAAGAAGTTCATCAAAGAGAGACCCAATTTAGAAATAAAGAGAAATTTCCCGACGGTTAGAACAATCAATCAGTAGAATGGGTTGAATTCAAAAGTTGTAGGTGCACTGGAGGTTTTAAAGAAGAGATTGGACAGCCCTTTGTCTGAAATGGTACAGGGTCTCCTGCTTGAGCAGAGGGGTGGACTAGAAGACCCCCCGAGGTCCCTTCCGATCCCCTTATTATTTTATGTTCTAAATTAAACCAGCGATGTCATTTTTCAAAGTTCAAAGCACTACTGCCCCTTACTGAAACACGTTTGTTTGTTTGTTTTAATCGGACCTCACACTTGTATATATCAACTGCACGAGTGGACGCAATAACCTGTTGCAAACCAAAGGGAAGAATGTCATTTGACACAATTTGGACATAACGTGCTCTCTTATTTTTCCAGAGCGGAGGTACCGAAGCTGAACAGAGAATCGAAACAAAAACTTGCGTATCCCGGAAGGGTGAAGAGTATTTGTCTTCAGAAAAATACGGCCTTGTGGATCGGCACCGGGGGAGGACACATCTTACTGCTGGACCTGTCTACGCGCCTCCCCATTCGGATACTTCATGATTTCTGTCGTTCGGTGAGAATGATGACGACCACACAACTAGGTAAACGATGAAGCATATACATACCTGTAGTCCTCGACTTAACAGCAGTTCGTTTAGTGACCTTTCAAAGT
Organism: Azemiops feae; assembly: GCA_023970755.1. Taxonomy (NCBI): domain Eukaryota; kingdom Metazoa; phylum Chordata; class Lepidosauria; order Squamata; family Viperidae; genus Azemiops; species Azemiops feae. Next base: position 612,016 of record JALGBA010000665.1, on the reverse strand, counting down.
TACAACATCACTGACCAAAAGGGACTTAACGACCATCTTTCACACTTACAACCGTTGCGACATCCCCCCAGGGTCATGTGATCAAAATTCAGAGGCGAGGCAACTTGACTCATATTTATGACGGTCGCAGCGTCCCGGGGTCATTCAGATCTTGTGTTGCATCATCTCAGTTGTTGTTGATCAGGGCTTTTCAACCTTTTCACCGACTGTACCACTTTTAGGATATGGCAATATTCGAGTACCACCTAGCAAGGTGTCAAAAACTTGGTGCCAAAAAAAAAAACACCTGTTCAAAGTTGCAATTGCACTGAAATGACTTATGACCATTTTTCACACTTATGACCATTGCAGCAACAGGGTCATGTGATTTATATTTGGATGCTTGGCAACTGATTCATATTTATGATGGTCACAGTGTCCCAGGGTCATGTGATCCCCTTCTGCAACCTTTTGACAAGCAAAGTCAATCGCAGAGCTGCTGGTGGCCAACTGCTAAGGCGGGACTTCCTTCCCTCCCTCCCTTCCCTGCCTCCCTTTTTCTCATTCCCATCTCCTCCTGAAGGAAGAATTTGAACCCCCCCATATTTCCCCTCTTCCATATATTGATCAAACAAGGAAAGGCCTCCAGAGACAGAAAAGACAAGCTGCTGAGTGAACTTGCTTAAAAAGGCACTTCCCCTTTAAGAATTAGCTACTGGCTAGAAAGGAAAGTAAGGAGCCCAGCTGGCACTTAAAGAAGAAAAAAAAAAGTAAGTCCTGGCTGCCGGCTAAGGCAGCCTCCCCAAATGGCTCCATAAGTAAAATCTGCAGCTCCAGAGGACTCTCTCACTGTAAGTCTTTGCCTGTGCTGGCTCTTTCCCTTCCCCACTACACTTGGCTAGGCAGGGCTGCGTACCACCTGCCACTCATTAATTTACCACAAGTGGGACGCGTACCACAGGTTGAAAAGCCCTGTTGTTGATAACTGTGACCTTGGTATAATCTTGCTTCCTAGTTCATAAATAAAATGTAAGGCCAGCTTCTCTGGATTGCTTTAGCCTTTAACGAAGAAAAAAGTTTGAAAGAAGAGACTGGCGCAGTACACTGGGCATTCCTGCTAAAGGTTTTAATTAGCCATCTTTTAAACAGGCAGGGCCAGTTCCTCCCTCTGTGTTTTGCTTTTAATCCATCTGTGTGGCAAAATAGGGGGAGCAAAACAGCTTGGGACCTTTTTTTTTTTTTCTTTTTAGTCTTCTTCCTGTAATGGTGGAATTGGAGCGAGTAAGAAGGATCTCAGCAAGATGGAACGAGCTGTTTCATCTTCAGATCAAAATGCTTTTGATGTGTTTTGATAACCTGTTCCCAAGCAACGTGGCTCAGCTAGGGAAGGGTTGTGGGCTCACCCCTTGCTGATTTTAGACATGGTTATTCTTAACGTCGTTTTCATTATTTCAGCTTGCGGGAAAGGTAGCAGGCACGGTCTGGAAACTTATTAATGAAGCCTAGCAAAATGGTAGAACCGAAAGGGTCTTTTTAGAAGAAATTGAGTACGAAATATTCACTCGGCATTAGGCTTGGAAGGATTTTGCTTTGTATCAAATTTCTCAGAATATTGGTTATGAATTTTTAGAACTCATAGCCAATATAGGAACTGTTGAGAAATAGTCTATATCTGTAGCAGCATCTAGTTAGGGAAAGGCTGGTATACATACACACACATATGTATCTATATCTACATCTACATCTATCTGCATTTCTGTCATCTATCATCTATCTCTATATATCTGTCTGCCTCTATCTATCTTTTTCTCTATCTGTCTCTGTCTTTCTATCTTTCTGTCTGTCATTCTTTTTATCTATCTATTTATATCTATCTATCTATCTATCTATCTATCTATCTATCTATCTATCTATCTATCTATCTATCTATCTATCTTATCTATCTATATCTGTCTCTCTATGTCTCTATGTGTCTGTCTATCTATATCTATCTATCTATTCTATCTGTCTATCTATTTATCTCTCTGTTTCTGTCTATATTTATGTCTCTAACGATGTCTCTATATCTCTCTATGTGTCTGTCTGTCTATCTATTCTATATGTGTCTGTCTGTCTCTATCTATCTATCTTATCTATCTTCTATCTATCTATCTATATGTCTCTCTGTTTCTATCTATCTATCTATCTATCTATCTATCTATCTATCTATCTATCTATCTATCTATCTATCTATCTATCTATCTATCTGTCTGTCTGTCTGTCTGTCTCTCTGTGTCTGTATCTACCTATCTATATGTCTCTCTTTTTCTATCATCTATCATCTATCTATCAATCTATCAATCTATCTATCTATCTATCTATCTATCTATCTATCTATCTATCTATCTATCTATCTATCTATCTATCTATCTATCTATCTATCTATCTATCTATCTATATCTATCTATCTATCTATCTATCTATCTATCTATCTATCTATGTCTCTCTCTGTATCTGTCTGTCTATATCTATCTATCTATTCTATCTGTCTATCTATTTATCTCTGTTTCTGTCTATATCTATCTATCTGTCTGTCTGTCTGTCTGTCTATCTATCTATCTATATATGTCTGTCTGTGTCTGTCTATCTATCTATCTTATCTATGTCTGTCTCTGTGTCTGTCTCTGTATCTATCTATATGTCTCTCTGTTTCTATCATCTATCTATCATCTATCTATCTATCTATCTATCTATCTATCATCTATCTATCTATCTATCTATCTATCTATCTATCTATCTATCTATCTATCTATATCTATCTATGTCTCTCTCTATGTCTCTCTCTGTATCTGTCTGTCTGTCTATATCTATCTATTCTATCTGTCTATTTATTTATCTCTCTGTTTCAGTCTATATCTATCTATCTATCTATCTAGATGTCTGTCTGTGTCTGTCTGTCTCTATCTATCTATCTTATCTATGTGTGTGTCTGTCTATCTGTATCTATCTATATGTCTCTCTGTTTCTATCTATCTATCTATCTATCTATCTATCTATCTATCTATCTATCTATCTATCTATCTATCTATCTATCTATCTATCTATCTATCTATCTATCATCTATCTATCTATCTACCTACCTACCTACCTACCTACCTACCTACCTACCTACCTACTTATCTATCCCTCATTGAACTCTTCACTTGTGGATCTGGTTGTTCACACCTGACAAATGGTGGCCAAATATTTCTCTCATCCTCCCTAGCTATTTCTCCAAAACCAAAATCTTAAGTCACAACATTGCTGAAAGGTACAAACGGGCATACATTAAGCTTGATGGTTTTGAGGCCTTACTTAAAAGGGATGCATTTAGCAAAAAAATGAGTAAAAAGCCAATTATTTCTTTGGCTTTAAAATGTAACCTGTCTCATTTCCAGTGGGGAGACATTTCAAATTAAAGTGGCTTCCTGGACCACCACATGTTTCTCCCAAGCTTTAAATACAGAGAATCAGCTGATGATATGCTGAGGCTGGTAGAAGCAAGATTTTCTTGATTTTCTCCAAAATGGGGAAAAGAAGACCTGGAAAATTTCAGATCTCCCTTTCTGATGCATGCACAGGAGCATTTCTGCTTTGACAGAACATTTTCTATGAAGAATAACACGTGCTATTTTAATTCGCGCTTTTTTTTAAATCAAAGGCACCCTCAAGAATGTCGTTCTGGTCTTGGGTTATAACCATGAAGAGGATAGTGAAGACGAACACATTAAAGGTAAAGATCGGTCCATTCTTCATCCGTTCTTCATTTTGCAGGTGTATTAATAGCACTTGCAAGGTGATCTGTAGGATGTGGTAAAAAAAAGGCAAAGCTTCAATCATAGCCATGGCTGCCATTTTGGATTTTTACCACACTCTGCAGACACTTCTCAAGTATAAGTTTATAGTTAAGTGAAGTTTGTTGCTGGTCCTCCTCCATTTCTGATGTAGTTATAGATAGTTCTTTAGTGAAGGCTATTTATTAAACGAAAGTCAGTAGGTATTCACCTCCACAGTCCTAAAGAGCAATTTCACCGCCTAGCTGTTCTCTCACCTTGTAATCTCTTTTAGATAATACCAAGGACAGATCTGGGCTCTGAGCAGGTCTCTTTGTCAGGAATATTCACTTGCTGTACCATGTTTCGCCACAAGATGTCCTCGATAGCATTTAAAATCTTTCAAGTCCCTGGCTAGGTTTTTATCCAGTTTAGGTTTTTTCCTCTTTTTTAGGAGTAAATAGAGTAGCAAATCCCCGTAAAAGTAGGAACTTTTTGGGTCCCAGAATATCAGAAAAAAGCAAATCCAATTATTTAGTAGATCTTTTCAAGGCTTTATGTCCCCTAGATAGTCAAAAGCCACCATTTTAGAGGGTGGGAGAAAGACATTCCCTTTCCTCTCTCCTCACAGGGGGAAGAAATTTCCAGAGGCTTTTTACAGGAAAAATACTTGGGGTAAAAGGAAGGTAGGATCTCACCCAATTCCTCCGCGGTGCTTTCAAAGTGCTTGTTAGTGATTTTGGCCTCGGCTGGTAGCGGCTTGGTGATGAGCCATAGATGGCCGATCTTTTCCCCGTCAGTTCAAAGAGTCACCCCGGGATCAAACGGGAGGGCTGCTGCCCTTCCGCGATCGCTCGGGAGTCCTCTTCACGCTCATCACCCCTCCAGGGCGACTTTCGACCCTTTTCAGGGTCCCCCAGCGGGAAAAAAACAGATGGCGGAGGGAGCGATCATCCTGCACATCCGCCAGCGCCGCGATCGCAAACCGGAAGCCACTCTGCAGACACTTCTGAAGACATGTCTTACCTCAGAGCCCCTTCATTGCATTTTTGCATGATGATTGCGTTTGGCATGACATCCTCACCAGCAATCAACACTCAGATGAGCAGAAATTAATAGCAGAATTAACAGCAGGCCAACAATCAAGAAATAAACAATACCCTAATCAAGGAGCTACCAACTCAGACAAAGAAGCTAAGAGTAAACAACAACCCAATCAAGGAATCGCCAAGAACATTCCCACCAATACTGACAGCGCAAGCCACTTGTATATAAAAACAAGAGCAAATCCCATTCCTTAACAACACTGATGATGTTACCTAGTTGGGTAATGAAACATCTGAAAGAGAACAACCAAGCTCAGAGAGCACCAAGGACCCTACAATAATTTCTCAACCCCACTTTTTACTCATTGTGAGTTCTGGGCCATCAGAAGCAGTTGCTAGCTTTTTACCTGTTGATTCTTCACCGGGACAGACTTATTTTCCTGCTACAAATAAAGTCTTGAATCCTCCTTTGAGTTCAGCTTAACTATTAGTTATTTCCATACAATGATAATGTGGATTGTGGCTTGCCATTGACATCTTGTGAGTTCAGTTTTGTTTACTCTCCAGTTTAACCTCGCCCAAGGCGTTTTCTGTTCGTTTCCCATTCAAGTATTTTCCAGTTCCGATAGAGGAGAATATTGGTAGCTCAAGAGTTGAAATAAGGGGTCCTTGGTGCTCTCTGAGATTGGTTGTTTTCTTACAGACATTTCATTACCAAACTAGGTAACATCATCAGTGCTAGAAGGGAGTAGAGTTTGTGGAATGATGGAGGAGGAGGAGGAGGAGGATGACGACGACTGTGGGGTCCTTGGTGCTCTCTGAGCTTGGTTGTTTTCTTGCAGACGTTTCATGACCCAACTAGGTAACATCATCAGTGCTAGAAGGGAGGGGGGGTTGTGGAGAGGAGGAGGAGGAGGAGGACTGTGGGGTCCTTGGTGCTCTCTGAGATTGGTTGTTTTCTTGCAGACGTTTCATGACCCAATAAGGTAACATCATCAGTGCAATGAAAAATTTAAGCAGGATGAGAACTAGTAAACGAAGCATCCTTGGTGCTCTCTGAGCTTGGTGGTTTTCTTGCAGACATTTCATTACCAAACTAGGTAACATCATCAGTGCTCTCATCCTGCTTAGATTTTTAGAGAACAATCAAGGCAATGGAGAAACAGCCATTTTTCAGTTTAGGTAGAGAGATGAGTGGCATATAAATTGAATAAATAAACAAATAGCCATTTCTGGCCTGCATCAGAAAAAAATAATGCAAGAACATGTGAATGAGAAAGTGTGTATAATAGATACAGGGGAGGAGGAAATAGTATATTTATAAGTCCTGGTCTAGAAATCGCCTATTTTGGCTCCTGTTTTGAAAGACGGCGAATGCAAGAACTGAACAAATACGTCCAGCATTTGTGTGCGCGTAATATCTTCGCTCATTATTTTGAAATGATTTTCTTCACAGGAATGCAATCTTCCGTGTCTATCTGGGACGTTAACCTGTCACACGAAGTGCAAAACCTGAAAAAACACATTGCGACGAGGCAAGAGCTAGCCGAGAAGATGAAGAGTTTTTCGTTGGATTAACCTGCAGGAATTCACTAGATTTACATGAGACTATTGAAGTTAATTTTCATTGAAGGACGGGCGAAATACTTGTTAAACGCAACATTGCCACTGGTTTCCTTTAAAATGAAAGAAAAATATTAATTATGCAGCGGCGTTCAATATTCCAGATTAAACGGATAAAGCGCGGCAGCACAAAAATGTACTGCTTCTGGTTTCAGATGCCATTAGGTTTAAATTAATTCTCTTTTGCTACCTTTCCCTGTTCTATTTATATCTCTCTGTAGGTATAATTCAATACGATTTAATTGTTTGAAGTACATTAGTTAAAATATAGAAGCTATTTAAATACCAGGACGTTAAAGGCAGCCTAAGTGTGATTTTTGATAACACCAACTCACCCGTTGGGCATATTTGAAAATCATTTGGATGAAATACTTTATATAAGCCCAATTCTTTTCTCTGGCTTTTTTCAGCTCACGTTTCCCCCCCCCCTCAAGCTTTTGTCCAAGATGCTACTGCTGCTTTCAGGATTTAACTTATTAAATTTAATGTGACCTTTAATAAAAAAGGTTACATTAATGCCAGGTTTGGGTGGAAGGCAGAAAAAGGAAGACTCTTTTAATGAATTGCAGGGAAGTGCTGGGCTCACAGGAGATCTGAAACATTCAAGATCGCATGAAGTGTTAGTACCACTTGATACTGCAATGGTAAGATCACACTGGGAATCCTGCATCCAGTTCTCGTTGCCATGATACAAAAAAGTTGCTGAGATTGTAGAAAAGCATTCAACGAAGAGCAACAATGAGGATTAGGGGTATGGAGGCCAAACTGTGCGATGAACAATTGAGGGAATTGGGTATGTCTCGTTTAATGAAAAGAAGAATTAGGGGGGACATGATAGCAGCCTTCCAATATCCCAGGGGCTGCCCCAAAGAAGAGGCAGTCAAGCTGTTCTCCAAAGCACCTGAAGGCAGGACAAGAAACAATGGATGGAAACTAATCAAGGAGAGAAGCAACCTGGAATTGAGGAGAAATTTCCTGACAGTGAGAACAATCAATTCGTGGAACGAATTGCCTCCAGAAGTTGTGGGTGCTCCATCACTGGAGGTTTTTAAGAAGAGACGGGACAGCCATTTGTCTTGAGTGGTATAGGGTCTCCTGCTTGAGCAGGGGGCTGGACTAGAAGACCGCCAAGGTCCCTTCCAGCTCTGTTATTCTGTATTCCTTCCAAATGGTTCTCTCAGTGGGGAGGACAAATAGCTTCACAGTTACTGTTATGAATTTGCACATCTGAATGCTGCATCCTGCACCTGGCTATAGTGAGAAAAGTCTCTATCAATATATTGACTTTGGTATTATCCAGTTGTTTATGATCAATATGCAAAACCTGGCTGTGTTATATAGACCTTTCCATGTTTTGTGAAAGCAATTATGATTTGGGTTAGTAGTGATCTGAATCTGGGTTGCAGTGTTACAACTGGCAACGATATATTTGTCTGAAATGGTATATAGGCTTTCCTGCCTGAGCAGGGGGTTGGACTAGAAGACCTCCAAGGTCCCTTCCAACTCATTATTATTATTATTAACTATGTGGCTCTCCTTTTCTGTTTTTCACTGCTGGCCAGCTCTCTTGAACCCTGATGCTTCTGGAATCAGGGACTGCTTTTTTCCTGGAAAAAATAGGAATTATCAAGAAGGGGGGGGGAGTAAAAGTGCCAACTTCTTTGATTTTAATGACACAGCCTGAAGAATAAGATGAGCCCACAAGGCATTCTGGACATTTAAATCCCCATCTGGAAGTATGAAAGAGGGGCTATTGTTTATAATGACCGTGTAGTTGCAGATTAATCATTGTGACACTCTCGAGACAGCCTTATTTTTTCGCAACTGTTTTGTTTATATGGAAAAGTGTAATTTAAAAACCTGTATGAACAGTATATATTAAAATGTGTCGAGCATTTCTGTACCTTAAACAAAGCAATTCGTTCTGTAAATTATTTGGGCCCTGATCTGCGCAGTTAACGGAGTTTTTATTCATGATTATTTCAAATAAAATAAAATATTTTGATACCGATTCAAGCTCATCAGTCACTCAGTTCACTGAGATAACATACACCTGGATATCTCAACTCTACCAATAATACCAGTTGGCAGATTAAATATAAAAGATTAAAAGATTAGTACTTTGTGCAAGTCCCCACATTCTATAATAAGCTGTCGCTGTTTAATAGAAAAGCAGACTATTTGACAGGGTTTCAGAAAGAGAGAGAATATTAAAACTAATGTGGGTGGACGCAATTGCTGGTTTTGATTTGGAAAGCAAGGTGTGCTTCAAAAAAAAATCCACTGGATTTTCTCAAATTTAAAACCCCGGCAGAAAACAGTAACTGAACGTCAAAAAAAAAAGCCCTGGTGGTGCAGTGGTGAGAATGCAGCATTGCAGGCTAACTGCCGACTGCCAGGGGTTCGATCCTGACCGGCTCAAGGTTGACTCAGCCTTCCATCCTTCCGAGGTCGGCAAAATGAGGACCCAGATTGTTGGGGGTGATATGCTGACTCGGTAAACCGCTTAGAGAGGGCTGTAAAGCATTGTGAAGCGGCCTATAAGTCTCAGTGCTATTGCTATGCCTCCCTCCCTCCCTTCCTCCTGACAAATGCCCCTCCTTAAGTCTCAATCCCCAGGTGTGCCTTGTGGAGAGGGGCAGGACGCTCTCCTCCCGAGTAGTTGAGCCTGCCTGCGTTGTTCCCTCCTTCTCTCCACTCTCCGTGCTCTAGGATCAGGAGGGGGTGGCTCTTGCTCATCGCCTGAACTCTGCCTCTCCTGTTCCTCCTGTCCCACTCCTGAAGGGCCCTGGCCTGCCTCGGCCTGCTCTTCCCCACATTCCTCTGAAGCCACAGACCCCTCTCCCTCGCCCTCCATAGGGTCCTGTTCCAGCTCATTTTCCTCCGCAGATTCAGGCTCCGACGGAGGCATGACACTCCATAGACATTCACGTCTGGGTCCTGATACTTCATGCCTGATGCAACGGAAACAAAACGGGAAAGTAAATAACTTGGAAGTTACAACAGCACTGGAAAAAGTGACTTATAATTGGCTTTCACCCTTATATGAGTGTTGCAGCGTCCCCATGATCGCATGATCAAAAGTTGGGCTCTTGGCAACTGACTTGTATCTGTGACGGTTGCACTGTCCCAGGGTCATGTGATCCCCACTTGTAAACTTCCCAACTGGCTTCGGGCAAGCAAAGCTGAACAACTTTGCACGATCCACTTAACAAAGGCAGTGATTTTGCTCAACATCCGTGGCAAAAAAAGGTGGTAAAACGGGGCAAAACTCAACAACTCTCTTGCTTAGTGACAGAAATTTTGGACTCCATTTCGGCCGTATGTCAAGGACTTACCTGTATTTTCATGGTGTTTTTTTTTTTTAAGTAAGTGCTGCAAAATGTAAAGTAGGTTAGTTTTTCTAGCATGTCCGAGAACTGTATGGATCCTTCTCCATTTTTTTTTCTTATCGTCAGCGAGAAGCTGAAATTGTGCAAAAACCCGCCTTGTCCTTAGAGCAATCTCCTTATTTCATAACGAAATATTGCCTGAAGGTTTATGATTAGAGGAAGAATTGGGGCATCAGCTTTCTAAACCGAATTGCAGAGGTCTCGCTTTTCCACTTCTGTTGCAGCCTAAAAAACACACACACACAAATAAAAGAGGATGGGATGCAGTACACAAAAACGCACATGGCAATACTTCTTTTTAGCTGTTATATACTGAGCTTGTCCCCGATTGCTCTGTGTGTATGTGTGTGTTAGTATCTGCCCGATGCACTGCAAAGTTGAGTCTTCCCAACCCAAATAGCCTATTTCTATCTTTTTCAAGCCAACCAGTTCCCTTGAAGATAGGTAGGTAAATTAAATTTCTCCCTAGCCCTGTTTGTGACCTCTTGCTTAAATTTCACTAGCATTTGCAAAAATGGAAAAAGGGGTACATTTCTGCCCTGATAGATATGAAACAGGAGAAGCTTTCATCGCCACCTTTGACGGCACCTCTTGCAACGATGCCAGGGACTGTCACTTTATAGCAAATCAGGTTATTAGGTTTGTTGCTTACATAAGCCATTTTGTTCCCCATTCCCACAGTACATATATCCCACTTGGAATTTCTGCCTGCATTTCACAGCTAAATTTGTTTCCCAAACTCTTGACAGTGGGATGCAGATGGCTCTCCTATATTGGATAAAAAGAAAGAAGATAATTTGTCAGGCCACAGTTATTTAATATTAGTTGGTTGAATCAATTTTATTGTTTAATTAATTGGATTTAATCCAGAGGAGCATCCATTTGATTATTATTATTTTTTAATCAGAACGGTGTCCTATATTCAGTGGTATGTAGTGTGTAGGGGCACTGCCGCTTCTACCATGCAATCTTCTAGAACAGGGGTCTTCAAACATGGCCCTTTTATGACTTGTGGACTTCAACTCCCAGAATTCCTCAGCCAGCGTGTCTGGCTGAGGAATTCTGGGAGGGGTCTTTAAACTTGGCCCTTCTATGACTTGTGGACTTCAACTCCCAGAATTCCTCAGCCAGCGTGCCTGGCTGAGGAATTCTGGAAGGGGTCTTTAAACTTGGCCCTTCTATGACTTGTGGACTTCAACTCCCAGAATTCCTCAGCCAGCGTGCCTGGCTGAGGAATTCTGGGAGGGGTCTTTAAACTTGGCCCTTCTATGACTTGTGGACTTCAACTCCCAGAATTCCTCAGCCAGCGTGCCTGGCTGGCTGAGGAATTCTGGGAGTTGAAGTCCACAAGTCATAAATGGGCCAGGTTTGAAGGCCCCTGCTCTAGAAGTTAAGAAAATTCCCGGAATTGTTGGCACAATTTTTCTCAGAGGCGTGAATATTAGGGATGTGTGGTGCCTGGGAAAAATTGCTTTGTCCACAACAGTATGCATTTTGCACCTGTCTGCTGCTCTTTAAAGCAGCGGTGTTTTTTCCAAGGCTTGTGCAGCAGCTGCAGAGTGTAGCTGCAGGAGCCCATTAAAGGATGCAGCTGCTTTTAATAGGCGCCTTACTTAAAACTGGACCGTGGGCTTTTTAGCTCATTTGAGTTAAATTAAGACTAGCCTGTAGAACTGAGCACTTGATTTGTGCTCCACGGTAATGGAGCATTACATGGTTCGCCTGATGCAATCTGAAATATGTTTCATTGTGTAGGGTGTCATGTCAGCCGCCCGGAGTCACCCTGAAGGGATTGGGTGATCATAAAAGTTTTCTTAATGAATATATAATAAAATGTTCTCTACACATGTAAAAACTAAAGGTAAAGATTGTCCAACTCTAGAAAGCAGTTTCTTAGCCAAGGAGACCAGCTTGTCCAAAGACGCTTCCATGATCACGTGGCCAGCGTGACTATATACCGAGGCGCATAGAGCATGCTTATCTTCCCGCCGAAGTGGTACCTATTTATCTACTCGCATTTGCATGCTTCCGAACGGCTAAGTGGACAGGAGCTGGAGCCAGGAACGGGAGCTCACCCCGTCACATGGTGCTTGGGTCTCAAACTGCCAAAATTCTGGTCAACAAATCCAGTGTCTTAATTGCTAGGCCACTGCACTCTTTATATCTAGACCTGGCACATGGTTATAATGGAAGATTGGAGTATCTCTAAATCATCTTTCAGGTGGTAGAACAGAATAACAGAATTGGAAGGGACCCCAGAGGTCTTCTAGTCCAACCCCCTGCTCAAGCAGGAAACCCTATACCATTTCAGACAAATGGCTGTCCAGTCTCTTCTTAAAAACTTCCAGTGATGGAGCATTCACCACTTCTGGGGGCAGGTAGTTCCACTGGTTAATTGTTCTAACTGTCAGGAAGTTTCTCCTTAGTTCTAGGTTGCTTCTCTCCTTGATGAGTTTCCATCCATTGCTTCTTGTCCTGCCTTCAAGTGCTTTGGAGTACAGCTTGACTGCCTCTTCTTTGGGGCAGCCCCTGGGATATTGGAAGGCTGCTATCATGTCCCCCCTGGTCTTTCTCTTCATTAAACTAGACATACCCAATTCCTGAAACTTTCATATGTTTTACCTCCAGTCCCCTGATCATTTTTGTTGCTCTTCTCTGCATTCTTTATGTAAAATACTCCTTAGAGTATCTGCTTTCATGTTCAAGCATAAATATCACCATGCATTGTTTTGATAGTTTTACATTAGGTTTTTAAATAGGGACCAGCCCAGGCCATATCAGAATTTCTGAAGGATTGGCAACTATATTAATCAGAAATGTAGATAAGCTCGTTATATTAGCTGGTCTTGTTACAGGTAGTTCTCGACTTCTGACTACAATTGAACCCAAGATTTCCATTGCTAAGCAAGACAGTTACTGAGTTGCAGCCCATTTCACGATCTTATTCGCCACGGTCGCTAAGCGAAGCACTGCGGTTGTTAAGTGAATCGTGCAGTCGTTAAGCGAATCCAGCTTCCCCCATTGACTTTGCTTGTCAGAATCCAGCCGGGAAGGTTACCAAGGGTGATCACGTGAGCCCCGGGACACTGCAACTGTCCTAAGTACATGCCAGTTGCCAAGCATCTGAATTTTGATCACATGATTTCACAAGGGAACTTAACTGTGAAAGGCGGTCAGAAGTCGCTTTTTTTCAGCGCCGTGGTAACTTTGAACGGTCACTAAATGAACCGTCGTAAGTTCAAGGACTACTTTATTCGGTAAGAAAACTTTGGTCTGGTTTAAAAAAAATAAAAATAAATCAGCTACTTCTGTCTCTGCTTCGTGAAAAAGCCAAGTTCAAAACTCTCCTTCTTTTCGCTCTGATAATTGCATTTGTCATAAAAGCAATTCTCATCCAACTGTTTTTCTCTGAATTCATGACTTTGTCTAAGCAACCTGTGCCGGAACTGTTTTCCCAAGCGGCAATTTCCGTGTGATCTGATGGCCTTTTTCCTTGAACAGCTGCCTACGCTTAACGTTTCTATGGAGCGGCTGAATATTTTGTTCCTTCGTGTGCATTTCCGGCAACCTGCAGAGGCTGAAGCCGTTTCAGCTCCCCCCAAAATGTGAGCCTAGCAGCGAGTTTTGTTTTGATTTTTTTTTCCCTAGAAGAGGGAAAGATGGTTTAGCTGCACTACGTTATACGCACACTTTAATCATTCTTAACAAGTCTTCCTACATCCAAATCTGAAGTTGAAACATTTCCTTCGAGAACATCTAAGCAATGCCAGTGAGCAATCTTTTTTCAGCCTTGTCTCAGTTTTTACAATGTGCAAAATATCTGATTGGACAGCTTAGAGACCTATCATCAGTAATAAGGTTAAAAGAAAACAGAATATCCAGTATAATGATCTCTCTCTCATCTCTAATTATCTATTATCTATCTAATCTATCCATCCATCCTATATTTCTCTATCATCTATCTTATCTCTTGTTTCTCTATCTCATCTACAGTATCTAAGCTATATCTGTATCACGTCTGTCTGTCTATCCATCCATCCTATGTTTCTCTCATCTATCAATTTTATCTCTTATATTTCTCTATCTCATCTATCTATAATCTATCATCTACAGTATCTAAGCTATATCTATCTTCTCTCTCTCTATATTGTCTATCTACCCATCCTATATTTCTCTATCATCTACCAATCTTATCTCGTTTCTCTATCTCATCTCTCATCCTTCCATCCATGTCTATTATCTATCTATCTATCTATCTATCTATCTATCTATCTATCTATCTATCTATCTATCTATCTATCTATCTATCTATCTATCTATCTATCTATCTATCTATCTATCTTACTTGCAGTCGGGATAGGACTCTGCATGAGAACATTTAATACATTCCAAATAATTTCATGTGCCGAAATCCAGTATAATATTGCAGTGTTTGCATTATCAATTGATATTGTATATATATCCATTGATTGAAAATCTGTAAGTCACTTTTTTATCTAAAGGTGCCCGTAATATATTATTTTATATAATTCATACTTAAAATGTACACACCCCAAAATGTGATTGTGGAATGGTGATGGCACCTAGTGACTAGCAAGGCAAATGACAACAGGTAACAATATTTAAAGCACACTTAATTTCCAAAGATCATCGTGAAATGTGGCTCTCAAAGAATATGCAGTTTTCCTACACTCTAAGGCACTGCCAGATATTTAAAAGTATGAATTATAGTTTCTACTTGAGACACCATGGCTTTTACGCAAGAATATTTGAGCCGTTGCTTCTCTGTTGTTTCCTGCTTGAACAGACAGAATAGGAATACCAGAAATTTACCTAATTGGGATGCCTTGTGACTCATTACAATTTTTCCTTACAGGAAAAATAATTGTATAGTATTTATGGTTTATGTTACTGATCACGCCTCCCAGAACGATGAGTACCAATGTACCATTGTATGCCCATTTCGATATATGGAAGGGAGAGCAGGGCATGCTAGAAGGAATATAAAGCTGAATATAGTGAGAATAAGATATTTAAGCCTGTGCTTTTGTGCAGAAAAGTTTGAGAATGAATGGTTGTGGAACGAAAGGATGTGTCACCAATATGAAACAACATTTAGGACTTAGGTGGTTTGACTATGAAGAGCTGACTCTGAAGAGAACTATATGAAGGAAGAATGAATGGATAAAAAGGAAGAGCGACTGGACAGCGTTCATTACATTTTGAAAGAAGCTGAGAATTTGGGAGAACGAAAAGCTTTCTGGGAAGAGGTATGGAGTCATAGTGGAAGGAAGATAGATTTGTAAAGGTAAAATGAACTTAATTAAAAAGCTCAAAAGTCCTTTAATAATGCAGAGGGCAAAGGGAAACTTCAGTTTCAACCAAAGGTGCTTTTTCCCCCCTGAATGTCAACTGGATTTTCTTGGGTTTTTTTTTTTTCCTCCTTTGAAAAACTTTCGCTTCTCATCCAAGAAGCTTCTTCAGTTCTTCAGAATATACACTGCAGGCCTTTACAGAATTGTAGGCTTATAAATAATGTAGCGTTTCTTGTAGGAAAAAAAATAACTTTGTGCTGTCGAACCTAATAACACAGTATTTATTTATTCCAGTTTTCTCCTAAAATGAGAGGCCACAAGCGACAAAAATCTACACTCCGTAGCCCATTAAAATAATCCATGTAGTCTTGCTAACTCCTTTTTGATATTAACCACCATGTCTTCAGCTGCCCTTCATTCCTGAATATTGGACAAAGCCTCGGTCCCGTTCCTGAACAGCAGTGGTGAACTCTTCCTACTTCATTTTCAGAAGCCAGGAATTCGTGGTTTAATTTTTCTGAAAACCATTCTGGTAACGTGAAATTGTTTGGCCAAGGTCACAGCACCCCGACGGCTTCCTACGGACTCCATAACTCTTGGAAAATGGATCGATCCCATCAGGTGACAATCCCACCAGATTCCTACGTTCCCAAGAACTGCGAGCCAACACACCCACCCTAACTCAGAACGAGGGAAAAGCCAAATATTTTGGCAGAGAGAGAAGAAAAAAGACTATTTGTGATAACAGGATGATAAGCGGCTGTCTTGCCTGCAGAATTTTTAATGTCTTACACAACCTACTGATTAATCTTCTTTAGAAGATTAAGGCCATCATCCTGGGTGAGTTAGATTATGTCAAAAATGCTTTCTGCATGCAAGACAGTTTAAACCTATAGTTTGATGCCCCCAAACTGTGGTGTACTGATCTGAGCATCTGAACGAGTTCTGTTCATCTCCCCACAACAGTGTTGCTGGAATACAACATTTTTCACTGGCATCAGATTGTCTATCCCGGGCTGGGCAACTACGGCATCTTTATCCCAAAGGTGTCCCCCGCCCCCCGCCCAAGAGGAAATTGGACTTTTCGTTTTCAAAGAAAAAAACAAGATGTTCAAAACATTCAAAGAAAAACAAGGAAGTCCAATTGCCTCTTGGGGAAAAAAACATAAAAGCACTTTTGGGACAAACATGACCTGGATAACTAAGAACAGGGGTCTTCAAACTTGGCCCTTTTATGACTTGTGGACTTCAACTCCCATAATTCTTCAGCCAGCATGCCTGGCTGAGGAATTCTGGGAGGGGTCTTCAGACTTGGCCCTTTTATGACTTGTGGACTTCAACTCCCAGAATTCCTCAGCCAGCATGGCTCAGCTTGGAAACCTCTCCCTTTCCCCTCAGCGTGGCTGGCTCAGGAATTCTGGGAGTTGAAGTCCACAAGTCATAAAAGGGCCAAGTTTGAAGACCCCTGACTAAGAACCTCCACAGACATATGGACTTCAACTCCCAGAATTCCTGAGCCCACCAGGAATTCTGGGAGTTGAAAGCCACAGGTCGAAAGTCGCCATAGTTGCTCACCCCTGCTCCGTCCCTTCCATTGTCATTAAAATCAGATTTTTCCCCCCTTCCACTTTGATCTTTCCAGCTAACAGCCATGGGGTTATTTTTTTACCGTTGATAAAGCTCCAAGCTGGTACATTTGAAGTGTTATTCCTACATTTTCATTTTTCAACGCAGAGGAGGCTATGGTGGACCCAAGTGTGCATCCTACCTTTTTCCTCTGTTAAGCTTTCCAAATAAATAATGGACATCTAGTTCTTAGTTGTTACAGGCGATGGTGGACGTTGAATAAAATTCACTGACAACCAGAGGAACATATGACTGCCTTCCATACCAATTACATAGATAAGGCTGAGGATTTTAGCTCATATTTACTTATTGTATAGAGTATGGAATTAAAAGCCACTGGATTCAATTCAGTAAAATTCATATTTAAGCTGCAATATCAATGTCCACTAATTCCAGTATTGGTTTCGTCCACTGTCTGCCATAAATTTAAGAAAGATTTAATGCAAGGCACAAGCGGCTACAGGCAGTCCTCGGCTTACGACCACAACTGAGCCCCAAATTTCTGTTGCTAAGTGAGACATTTGTTAAGTGAATTTCGCCCCGTTTTACGACCTTTCTCGCCACAGTTGTTAAGTGGATCACTGCAATTATGAAGTGGTTGTGAAGTGAAACGGACTTCCCCATTGCGTTTGCTTGTTAGGAGGTTGCAAAAGGGGATCGTATGACCCTGGGACACTGCAAACGGTCATAAATATGAGTCAGTTGACAAGTGTGATCACAGGACCGTGGGGAGGCTGCAACAGTCGTTAAGTCTGAAAACGGTCGTTAAGTCCCCCTTTTTAGTGCCATTGCAACTTCAAAGAGTCACCAAACTATTGTAAGATGTGATTATATACCTGTAAGAACCAGCCTACAAAAATATGGAGATCAGCACTGCAATCCAATTGGATGGTACCTTAAAACTCAAGAAAATTAACAATTGCCATGATGGATTCTTCAGATTGTCAAGTGTCCCTAGATAAAGAGGCTGTCACATTGCAAAGAGCCCATAATTCTTGGATCGATCCATTTTTCCCCCCACCAGAAAGAGTTTGAAAACAAGCGATACGCTAAAAGGTTTTCCACATTTGTTTAAACAGCCAATCCGTAAAATCTGTATACATGCTGCACGGGTCCCAGGACAAGATTTTAACTTACTTTCTTGATCGATTATTCTCTATTGCCTGGGATTCTTACGGCAGCAGTTACATGTTAAAAGATAGGGGATTTTTTTTAAATTAAAAAAAACCCCACACCTTGCATCCTGTTTTAAAAACAAAACTATGTAACTTCTGAGTTTTAACTGCAAATTTTCCTGCTCTGTTGCCTATGGGAAATACGTCTCTTTCCAATTTCATTCCTTTGAACGTTATCGGTTATGAGACTCCGGAACGCTCTAGAACGTCGAGTCGATCGTTTCACGGTTTAATTGCGGTTTTCTGAATTACACTCTCCTCTCAAACCACAGTCCTGTTCTTGTCCGGGGAGTAGGACTTAGTTAAAGGATCCTCTCGGCCTCTTTTTTGAATCCTCGAAAGGACAAATAAGTCACACAGAAAAGTTAATGGTTTTTCCCTTTTTTTTTTGTTGCTGCTGCAAAAGGCTCGTTTTTTCCCTCCGTTCGGGACTGTCTTTTAACATATTGCACAAATGTTTCGCTATTAAAAACGTCTTCCCCGTGAGACAGAAAGACAACAGTTTCCGAAGAAGGGGCTATTCCGTAGCATCCTCGGTCACGAGAGGTTCGTGGCCGTTTCGTTGACTATCTGGAAGTTGAACCTGTCAGAAAGGAAGCAGAGAAGTTATTTTCCCCTCCCGCTTCTTCGTGCATTTCGGCTCGTTGTTGTTCAACTCCACCTATTGCTTTTTTAGAGAAAAATCATAACACGGCTGTATTTGGGAAGGGTTAAGACCATTTGGCCTACTGGTTAAGGCTCCAGGTGAGAAAGCCAGGAGGTGGTGAGTTCTAGTCCTGCCTTCGCCATGAAAACCAGCTGGGTGACTTCGGGCCAATCACCAGGAGACTGTGAGTCCTAGTCCCGCCTTAGCCATAAAAGCTGGCGGGGTGACTTTGCGCCAATCACCAGGAGACTATGAGTCCTAGTCCCGCCTTAGCCATGAAAGCCGGCTGGGTGACTTTGGGCAAGTCTTTTTTTCTCTTAGCCCAACTCACCTCACAGGGTTGTTGTTGTGGGGAAAATAGGAGGAGGAAGGTGTGTTGGATATGTTCGCCGCCTTGAGTGAAAATAATGAAGGCAGGATGCAAATCAATAAATAAAACAAAATAAAGATAAATAAAAGATGTATCACAGATTTTGTCACAATCGCAGTACCACTGCTAATGTTTATTCACTGTATTCATGGACTTTAATAAATACTCTGACAGGGGTCTTCAAACTCGGCCCTTTTATGACTTATGGACTTCAACTCCCAGAAATTCCTCAGCCAGGCACACTGGCTGAGGAATTCTGGGAGTTGAAGTCCACAAGTCTGGTCTGGATCCAAGCCTGCAGTTTCATCAAAATGGCCGACTGAGGAATTCTGGGAGTTGAAGTCCACGAGTCATAAAAGGGCCGAGTTTGAAGACCTCTGCTCTAAGAGCCCTGGCTTCAGTGAGGGGGTGGTCTCAGTATTCAATTCAGGAATCAGGATATTTAACACGTTCAATCTCTGTCTTTGTGATTTTTCTGATATAATAAGACCAAATATTCTAAGCTTGCCTTCCCCTGGCTTAATCTTGTCATTAATTTTGGAAGAAGCAGCCTACTCAAATCATCAAGGGCTAACAGTAGAAAGCCTGAGTTCTATTCTTGTCAATCTGAAGATTACTTCTACACATTTGTATTACGTGAGATACCCACAACCTGCTGTGGGGTGGATTCACAATTAAGCTTAGGCAGTTGGGGGGCACAGAATCAGATTTTTCCCTGTCAGCTCTTCATCTTTTGATAGCCAAGTACTATTTTCAATGGCCATGGGAACTAGGGAGTAGAAATAACTGGGGTTACCTGGTGGCGCAGTGGTGAGAATGCAGTATTGCAGGCTAATTCTGCCCACACAGCCTGAAGTTCGATCCTGACCAGCTCAAGGTTGACTCAGCCTACCATCCTTCCGAGGTGGGTAAAAGGAGGACCCAGATTTTGGGGGGCAATAGGCTGATTCTATAAACTGCTTACAGAGTGTTGTAAAGCTCTACGGAGCGGTATATAAGGCTAAGTGCTACTGCTATTGTTACCTATCTAGCTTTCATTTAAATATGAGGGAAAAACTTCCGAATGGCAAGGACTGTCCAACAGTCATTGAAACAGTCTAATTATGGAAGTTCTGAGTTTTCTCCCTCTGGATGTTTTTAAGAAGAGGCTGGACACCATCTTTGATGGATGGCTTAACTGGGGTTTTGCACATTACAGAGGCTTAGAGACCCCTCACACCTTGGACGTAAACTGTTTCAACTTCGCTCCTCGGGACACCGCTAGGGCATTGCATGCCAAGGAAACTAGACACACAGAGTCAAGCTATTCTCCAAAGTGCCTGAAGGCAGGACAAGAAGCAACGGATGGAAACTAATCAAGGAGAGAAGCAACCTAGAACTAAGGAGAAACTTCCTGACAGTTAGAACAATTAACCAGTGGAACATCCTGCCTCCAGAAGCGGTGAATGCTCCAACACTGGAAGTCTTTAAGAAGAGACTGGACAGCCATTTGTCTGAAATGGTGTAGGGTTTCCTGCCTGAGCAGGGGATTGGACTAGATGACCTCCAAGGTCCCTTCCAACTTTATTATTATTATTATTATTGATACTTCCCCCCCCATGCCATCACTCTGCTAAACACCTAATTCTCACAACACTGTCTTATGCCTAACAATATCTAACCATATAGTAGGACTGAATTACTATTTCCCTTCTCATTTTTCCTACTGCCTTCTCCTATTGGTACCTTATGACTTATCACCTGTTGTTTTGTATCTTATAAATTATGACTGTACCTTATGAATTATGATCTACGACTTACCATTTTGTTTCCTGGTATGTACACTAAGAGCTTCTGCACTGGAGACAAATTCCTTTTATACACAATCACACATGGCCAATAAAGACTATTCCTATACGATCCATGGGGTTCCTATCAATTCTGTGATTCCATCAATATTCCAACATCAACTCCCACAATTCTTCCCCAAAGGCTAAAGAGATGGTTAGGGTTAGGGAAGATCCCTAAAAATTGGGATGTCAAGACTGAATCGCTATGAAACCTGCTGTTGTGATTCTTCGCCAGCCAGTGGACCCGGCAGCTGAGTCTGAGGAATCAGAGGAGGAGGAGGAGGGGCCTGGAGTGACATCAGAGTCAGAGGAAGGCTCTGAGGAGCTCCAAAACTTACAGTCGGACGAGGAGCCTGGCCCCTCTACTTGCGCTCAGGTTGAGACACAGCTGTGCTGGGAGCCTGAGTTGGACAGTGATGAAGAACAGCTGGGACAAATCCCAGATGCACGAATGCGCAGGAAAGAGAAGCGAGTAGGACAGAGGAATGCAATGGGGCGGCTCTAAAGACAAAGGAGAAGGCATTAGGAAGCCACGCCTTGGCTGAATAATAAAAGGGAAGGTGTGGGAGGTGCTGGTTGCCGAAGACAACCATTCGTGTTGAGGAATTGAGTTTCTGTGGACTGTGTTTGTTTGCCTTGGACATTGATTCAGGTCTGTGAATCATAAAAGGGGATTGGTTTTTTTCCTGCGGTTCCAGCCTGCTTGTTGGAAGAGGGGTTTCTCCTTGTGAGCTTAAAAAGGACTCACGTAGGCTGGGACAGAACACCTGCTAACCTTTATTGCTAACCAACTTGCCAAAGAAAAGGGGGGAGGGGTAGAAAGCACAGGGAGGAAACGGGATTCCAAGGAACCATCTACGGACCGCGAGAGCCTGTAGGAATGCCAAGGTCACTAATGCAGGTGCTTGACGGAGAAGTGGATCGTTCCCATAACAAGCCGAAGTTCTATGATTGGACAATGGAAGCACCCGGTGGGCGAGGGTGTTTGTTTAACTAAACAAGTTTTCGCGTGGGAAAACCAGAGCTGGTTTTGCTTCCTTAGTTCTGAGATGTGTATTCAATAAATTTTTATCTTTTATGGCACTTCAGAGCCTGGATGATTCCTTAATTTTGAGTTCGCTAATCGGACAGTTGACATGGGATGCGCTATCTGCTGTCTGTTGTGATTCCGTGCCAGCCTGTGATCCCGACAGCCGAGTCCGGGGAATCTGAGGAGGAGGAGGACGCACAGCTGGAGGAAATAAGAGATGCCCACAAACGAAGACAGGCTAGGAGAGTAAGCCAGAGAGAGGCAATGGGGCAACTCCGGAGAAGGCATTGAGAAGCCACGCCTTGAGGACTGAATTACAAAAGGGGAAGGTGTGGGCGGTGCTGGTTGCTGAAGGCAACCGTTGCAAAGTACTTCATGGGATCATGTTCTGTTGGTATTGCCGATGACTAATTCCCTGTTTTGCATGGTGTTTGGTGTGGACAATTTCCTCCATTTGGATTGTGTTTTGTTGCTTTTGTTTTTGGACCATTTGGCAGGTTTGTTACCAATATTAAAAGGGGTTTTGTTTTCTTCTGAGTCTCCAGCCTATTTCTCAAAAGGGGTTTTGTCCTTGTGCCTTTAACAAGGACAGCCATAGGCTGGGGCAGAACACGGTCAGCAAAGCTGCGCTCCAAAAACAGCTCTTTGGATTTCCCAAGGATCCTTCCCCCTCATCTGGATTATAACCTTATTCTGTTCCGCTGGCTCTCTTGAGTGAGGCAGGAAAGGAAAGGCTAGATACAAACATAGCCTCTCTGGAGTCCCTGGTACTCTCTGAGCTTGCTTGTTTTGTGACCCAACTAGGGAACCTTCATCAGCGACAAAAACGTCTGAAAAACCTCACACTGATGACATTCCCTAGTTGGGTCATGAAACGTCTGCAAGCAAACAGCCAAGCTCAGAGAGCACCACGGACCCCACACTTCAACCCTGAGCTACAAGTATTCTCTTCTCTTAAAGCCCAGGGGTTACTCAGGATATACTTACAGGTGTAGATTTAGAAGACTTCAGTCTGAAACGGCAACAGAGGATTTCCACTATGAATCTTCCAATGTTGTGTAAAATGCCTACAGCAAGAGAACAAATTGAACATTTGGTGACGCTGGATAATCGTCCGATGTTGTATTGTGGTTATTCAGTGTGTGAAATGATGAGGCTGAGAGCAATTTTACCACACTGGACAGAAGACCCAAAGCAATCCTAACTCCCGGACCAGTGCTGCTGCTTTTGGGGTGCACAATTTACAGCCCCCCCCCAAAATAAATCTGTAATCATTTCCATTGCCTTTCAGATGACAATTCCTATAATTCTTAAACCCAATGTTTGGTCGGCTCGGAAAAAGGGAGCTTTAGATCAGAGCAGACTGCTGCAAATTTTGAACCGTCTGTTGAAAATATCTTTAAAATAGATTTAAAGATTTTGGCTTAATGTCATGGTTCCGGACAGATGAAACTCTTCAAAGAACTTCGAGGCATTGTTTACCTTAAAGAATCTTTATTCGAGCAGCAACACATCGGCACTTACATAGTCCAAGCCAAGATCTGACTTCCCCTCCCCTGAGCACATAGTATCAAAGCACAATTCCCTCCTCTAGTTAAGTCATAAATCACCTTCTCCAATTAGTTTGAAATGCAGTCTTTCCCTCCAGTTCTTCCACCCGCCATTTCTTATCATCTCTTATTTCAAAAAACCTTGGTTCTCACACTAGTTACAATATTGTTATGTCTAACTAAACTCCCATGCACATTCCTCCTTCTCCCCCCCCAGTATCATCTAATTCTAACTCTAAGAGTAAAACATAAGAAGGAAAATGGCTGCATCTCCATATGTTGTCAAAGCAAGAACATCCGATGTTAGCAGCGTTGACATCCGCCCCCCCCCTTACAAAAAGGACAGGTGGGGAAAGATCTGAAATAGATCTAAAATGTATAACATGGGAACTAACCCTTAGAAAGCTCTGAAATTGTTTGTTAAAGGAGAGTACGAAAATAAAAATTAATTTCAAAAAGAATCGGGGACCATCCTGAAGGAAAAACAAACAAACAAGCCAACTGCAATAGGCTTCACGGGATTGTTATTTGCACACTCCACAACCAGCTTCCGACAAGCAAAGTCAATGGAGGGTGGGGGAAAGCTGGATTCATTTAAGGACTACCTGGTTCACTTAATAATTGTGGCGATTCGCTTAACAATTGTTGCAAAAAAAAGGGGTCATAAAATTGGGGGTGACTCATTTAAAAACCGTCTTGTAATAATCTGTAATAGATCAGAAGGTATTTATTTACCTGTGGTAGAAAAAATTCCTCCAACTATACCACAGAGTCTCACTAAAAACTGCCAGAAAGGCATGTGTTCCTCGGTCACCGTCACCATGAGGGAACTGATGTCATACTTCATGAAAATTCCAGAAACTCCATGACTTCCGGCGGCGTGGTTGATTATGCGCTCCTAGGAAAGGCAGCGAGACAGAAACCAAATCAGGGACAGCTTGGCAATACCATATGTGTAGTCCTCAACTTATACAACAGTTCATTTCGTGACCGTTTGAAGTTACAACGGCACTGAAAAAAGTGACTTGTGACCATTTCTCACACATATGACCGTTGTAGCGTCCCCGTGGTCACTGGATTTACATTTGGACGCTTGACAACTGACTCGTATTTATGACGGTCGCAGTGTCCTGGGGTCACGTGATCCCCTTTTGCGATCTTCTGACAAGCACACTCAATGGGGAAGCCGGATTCACTTAACAACCGTGTTACTAATTTAACAACTGCAGTGATTCACTTAAGAAATGTGGCAAGGAAAATCGTAAAATGGGGCAAAACTCACTTAACAAATTTCTCACTTGCCAACATAATTTTTGGGGTCAATTGTGGTCATAAGTTGAGGACTTCCTGTATTAAGTCCAAGACAAATGAAGACTCTGATTTACATACACAAGACAGAAATCAGAGGCTATCTAAATCAGGGGTGTTCAACCTTGGCAACTTTAAGACTTGTGGACTTCAGCTCCCAGAATTCCCAGTCAGCTGGGGAATTCTGGGAGTTGAAGTCCACAAGTCTTAAAATTGCCAAAGTTGGATACGTCTGATCTAAACAGCAACAGTCTGAATGGAAATGGCATCAATGAGAACCCTGAAATATTGTCAACTTAAAAAACACACACCCTAAAATCAAGATGTGACTATTATTTAAAATTTATTTCAGAAGGGCTGGCACATATTAAGGAACATTATAAAAGAGAAAAAATTTATTTTATTTTTATCATAAAGGAAAACAACAGAAGAAATAGCACCTACAGCTCATACATACAAAATACTTCTAAAATATTTTACTTTTTTATCATAAAGGAAAACAACAGAAAAAAACAGCACCTACAGCTCACACACACAAATTGTTTCTAAAAATTACTTTTTTTTTTTAAAGCCTGGATTTACCCTTTCTGTTACTGCAAACTGATGCGTTTCTGCTGAAATTTTGTGCGTTTGAAGTTTTGTCGGCACCACCGTAACAAAGTACTGGAACATCTGATTGTCTGTAGAAACACCCCCCCCCCAAAAAAAAATCAATTAAAACAAAATTCATCGCACAGGAAAAACAACAGTCTGAGCACAAGCCTACATCGTTGGTTTTATTCCATGTCGCAGAGAAAGTTTCAAAGCGGATTTAAACCTGAGATAAACTCATTTACCCACAATTAAAATGGAATCCCTGTGTCTAAGTCTCTCGTGGCTCTTTATCTGTATCTGTTCCCTTGTGCCTACATAAAAGGCTCACCCTTTCAAGTAAGCTGATTAATATTTAATAATTTGGGGGAAGCGAAAAGAGGTTCTACCGAAAAACGTGCCATTGTTCTCGAGGCAAAATTCCGTGAAAACAACAAATTTATTTATGAAACCTATTGCGCTACCAATTATGATTATTAAGATCTCAACGGAGGGGTGATTAGCACCTCACCGGAGTAGTTTTTAAAAAATGCCACTGAAATGCCGCGATAAATCCCATCGAAGGAAATCAAGAAGAAAATTGTAATCCAAGCGGAACAACAGATAAACCTGATTTGTTTTCCCCCCCAGATAAATAGAAGCCACTTACGATCTGATGCAATCTTTTCCGTGCCATCTAAAGGATTAATAATGCCTGGGATAAGCTCTCCAAAAGACAAGTGATCTATCCTATGGGAGAAATTGTATGCTGGAAGACACAAGAGAAGACACCAGGTTAATCTCGTGATTTTAGCTATATATATGAGTAAAGACTGAAGAAAACAGAAGCTTTGACCAATTCGAGGGGATATTATATTATCAATTAGATGTTTGAATATGGTTAAGAATAGATTGCTAGAAATAGCAATATTATTATAACTAGATAGATAAGATTGGTTAAATCAGAATATCATATTTTGGCATGGAAAGGGAAATAAGAAAATGCTAAGAATTTTGAATAAGGGAAGCTTTGGGTTACCCAAATATAACTTGTTTCGAAACTATAAATGATATTTTGAATATGGATGGGAAATTAAAACTGAAAAAAAAAAGCGAAAATAGGACACTGACTGAATCAATGGATACTGAGTGGAAATGCAATTAAGATATGTTTTGGTTAGAAAAGATATTTTAAACTGGTATTATTAGACAACTGTAATAAATGCTGATATTCAACTGTATATCTATTAATAACAGTAATTAGTTAGAAAAGATATTTTAAACTGATATTATTAGACAACTGTAATAAATGCTGATATTCAACTGTATATCTATTAATAACAATAATTAGTTAGAAGATATTTTAAACTGATATTATTAGAAAACTGTAATGCTGATATTCGACTGTATATTAATAACAATTAGTTAGAAAAGATATTTTAAACTGATATTATTAGACAACTGTAATAAATGCTGATATTCAACTGTATATCTATTAATAACAATTAGTTAGAAGATATTTTAAACTGATATTATTAGAAAACTGTAATAAATGCTGATATTCAACTGTATATCTATTAATAACAATAATTAGTTAGAAAAGATATTTTAAGCTGATATTATTAGAAAACTGTAATAAATGCTGATATTCAACTGTATATCTATTAATAACAATTAGAAGATATTTTAAACTGATATTGATATTAGAAAACTGTAATAAATGCTGATATTCAACTGTATATCTATTAATAACAATCATTAGAAGATATTTTAAACTGATATTAGAAAACTAATAAATGCTGATATTCGACTGTATATCTATTAATAACAATTAGTTAGAAAAGATATTTTAAACTATTAGAAAACTGTAAATGCTGATATTCAACTGTATATCTATTAATAACAATAATTAGTTAGAAAAGATATTTTAAACTGATATTAGAAAACTAATAAATGCTGATATTCAACTGTATATCTATTAATAACAATAATTAGTTAGAAAAGATATTTTAAACTGATATTAATATTATTAGAAAATTGTAATAAATGCAGATATTCAACTGTATATCTATTAATAACAATAAGAACTGTATTTGCTTAATGTAGAAAAATGTTTATTACTGGAAGAGGAGTTATTGGATGGTGTAATATTGGATTTAGTTTGAAGAAGCTTATATGTACCACGGAATTATTAACGGACCCAGTCAACACGTTGTCTATTAAGCACTTGTTTGTAAAAATAGAAAATTAATAAAATATTTATATATAAAAAAAGAAGACACAAAGTTAATCCCAGGATTTTAGCTATAGGCACATATATGTGAAGTCCTCGACTTACGACAGTTCAGCCCAACGTGTCTGTTGCTAAGTGAGACATTTGTTAAGTGAATTTTGTCCCATTTTATGAACCTTTCTTGCCACACTTGTTAAGTGAATCACTGCAGTTGTTAAGTTAGCGTGTTTCCCCGAAAATGAGATCCAAGTGGAAAATAAGGCCCAGCATGATTTTTTTCAGGACGCTCGTAATATAAGCCCCACCCCAAAAATAAGCCCCAGTTAAGATCGTCAGCCAGACGGACACATTTAATATCGTATTTCCTTGAATATAAGCCCTAACCAAAAAAATAAGTCTTAATGCGTCTTTTGGAGTAAAAGTTAATATAAGACCCAGTCTTATTTTCGGGGAAACACTTTGTTAAGTGAATCTGGTTTCCCCATTGAGTTTGACTGACAGATGGCCACAAAAGGGGGGATCACGTGACCCTGGGACCGCCATAAATACGAGTTAGTTGCCAAGCATCAGAATTTTGATCACGTGACCAACGGTCATAAGTGTGAAAACGGTCATAAGTCCCTTTTTTCAGTGTCTTTGTTACTTTGAATGGTCACTAAATGAACTGTTGTAAGTAAAGGATTGCCTGCATTTCAGGTTCAACACAGGGCAATCCAAGAGCTTCATTCTTCTACTCAAAATTGAGGGTGAAATTTCATTGTCTACCTCAGGGGTCTCCAAACTCGGCCATTTTTAAGGCTTGTGGACTTCGACTCCCAGAATTCCTCAGCCACCCATGCTGAGGAATTCTGGGAGTCGAAGTTCACAAGTGTTGTGATTCCGTGCCAGCCTGTGATCCCGGTAGTTGAGTCTGGGGAATCGGAGGAGGAGGAGGAGGAGGAGGGGCCTGGAGAGCCATCAGAGTCGGAGGAAGGCTCTGATGAGCTGCAGGACTTACAAACTAATGAAGAGGCTGGTCCGTCCACTCGTGATCAAGCTGAGAGCCAGCTGTGCTGGGAAGCTGAGCCGGACTCGGAGGAAGCACAGCTGGAAGACCTCAGAGACGCTCGTAAACGTAGACAGGTCACACGAGTAGGACAGAGGGAGGCAATGGGGCGACTCCAGGGTAGGAGGAGAAAGCAGTGAGAAGCCACGCCTTAGGGGCTGCGTAATAAAAAGGGAATGTGTGGACAGGGCTGGAGGCAACCGTTTGCAAAGAACTTCAGTGTCAAGAGATCATGGTCTGTTTATTTTGCCTGTGAGTGATTTCCTGTTTGACTCGTGCTCTGTTTTGCTTTTGCGCAAGATCTCCGTTGGAGAGTGTTCTGTTGCTTTTGTTTTCTGGGACAATTATCAGGTCTGTAACTCAAATAAAAAGGGTTTATTTTTATTGTTAAAGAGGGGTTGTCTTTGTGAAGTAACAAGGACGTGCGTAGGCTGGGACAGAACAAGAAGTCTTAAAGTTGCCGAGTTTGGAGACCCCTGGTCTATGTCCACAGCTTCCCATTATCCCTCTAGCATTTTGATGATGCCATGATATCCGCTCCAGGGAATCAGATTTGGATTCGGACCACCAGATATTCTAGGGGGAGGAAGATACGAAAGGTCTGTGGCTAGCCTGGAATTGTAGGTAGTCCTTGAATTACGACCACAGTTGAGCCCCAAATTTTTGTCGCTAAGCGAGTCAGTTTGTTAAGTGGGGTTTTGCCCCTTTTTACGACCTTTCTTGCTGATCAAATTCAGATGCTTGGCCACCGATTCATATTTATGACCGTCGCAGTGTCCCGGGTGTCCTGCGATCCCCTTTGGCGACCTGCTGAGCAGTAAAGTCAGATTCGTTTAACAACCATGTTAAATGATTGCGATTCACTTAACGACTGTGGCAAGCAAGGTGGTAAAATGAGGCAAAACTCGCTTAACGCTGAGCAACGGAAAATTTTAGGATCAATTGTAGTCGTAAGTGAAGAACCGCCTGTATTGCATTTTTTTTTTTTAATCTTAATCTTTTAACAGCCTGAAAAGCCTTAATGGCTTTAATTCAAGCTATTTGCCTCAACAAATATCATGCTTCAGCGTTTTGTAAGAAAGCAGGCAGTTGCTGGAGATAAAAACATCTGCAAAACGTTTACACGGGTGCCAAACAATAAGGAGAAGAGTGTAATTCCTTCCTCAGCTCAACCACACTGCAAAATCTAGTTGTAACTGTGATGTGCCTTAGTTTAAGCACCCATTCATAGGCCTGCTGCTTTGGCAGAGTATGTCACAAAGTATTTTGGCAACCTGAGAAGAATATGTCTAGTTATATTATCAGGGGTTGCCACAAAAAAGAGGGGGTCAAGCTATTCTCCAAAGCACCTGAGGGCAGGACAAGAAGCAACGGATGGAAATTAATCAAGGAGAGAAGCAACCTAGAACTAAGGAGAAATATCCTGATAATGAGAACAATTAATCAGTGGGACTACTTGCCACAAGAAGCTGTGAATGTGCCGACACTGGAACTTTTTAAGAAGAGATTGGACAAACATTTGTCTGAAATGGTATGGGGTTTCCTGCCTGAGCAGGACTTCAAGGTCCCTTCCAACTCTGTTATTCTATATTCTAGATATTATGGGTCCCAAGCACCCTGCGACAAATAACACTTCCACGCCAAGAAACGGAGCTGGCTTACATTCATGGCTCACAAGGGCTGCCAAATGTGCGTGGCCCCTCGGGTGGGGAATGGCCCTAAAAAGAAAGAAAGGAAGAAAGAAAAGGGTTGTGTTGGAATTCAAGAATATTATCCAAAGGCAGACTTAAGCAAGGACCTGAAACACATTTCCAAGGGAACTATCAATGACAGGAATGTTGTTTTCGTAGACTTCCAAATAAACCTACATACAGTTGCATTATTGGTCTGTTCTTAGAAATAGTGCTTTTATGTGGGAAGGAAGTGGGTTCGTTTGTAGCAGGGTTCCCCAAGTATGGCAACTTTTAAGACACGTGGACTTCAACTGCCAGAATTCCTGAGCCAGCCATGCTGAGGGGAAAGGGAGAGGTTTCCAAGCTGAGCCATGCTGGCTGAGGAATTCTGGGAGTTGAAGTCCACGAGTCTTAAAGTTGCCAAGGTTGAGGACCCCTGATATAGGGCAGGGGTAGGCAACCTCGGCTCTTTTATGACTCGTGGACTTCAACTCCCAGAATTCCTGAGCCAGCCACGCTGAGGGGACAGGGAGAGGTTTCCAAGCTGAGCCATGCTGGCTGGGGAATTCTGGGAGTTGAAGTCCACAGGCATTCTCAAAGTTGCAAACTTTAAAGTGTTTCAGGAAATGAAATGAACATACTTGCCCACTGTAACGTGAAAGTTGCCTGCTACTTTATTCACATAGAGATGTCCATGAATTCTGCAGGCGTCGGCCGACTTTACGGGATTGTCTTCCCTGTGCGGAGGGGGGAAAAAAAGCAATTCTTAAAGTAGCACTTCACATTTGATGGACGTGCCGGCGTTTGGCAGGCCATTATCTGAGACCTTGCAAAAGTACAAATTCTCGGAAAATGTAGGTTACGTAGGCAAATTTGCAATGGTCCCCAATGACCACAGAAGTAGATACAAGCTCACAAACTGAGAAAAATTGGGAGTGACTTACCAGAGCGTCTCAGAACACAGAATATAGAAAAAAAAGAGTTGGAGGGGACCTTGAAGATCTTCTAGTCCAACCCCCTGCTCTAGCAGGAGACCCTGTACCAGGGGTCTTCAAACTTGGCCCTTTTATGACTTGTGGACTTCAACTCCCAGAATTCCTCAGCCAGGCACGCTGGCTGAGGAATTCTGGGAGTTGAAGTCCACAAGTCATAAAAGGGCCAAGTTTGAAGACCCCAGCCCTATATCATTCCGGACAAGTGGCTGTCCAGGCTCTTCTTAAAAACCTCCAGCAATGGAGCACCCACAACTTCTGGAGGTAAATCGTTTCACTGATTAAAATCACTTGTCAGGAAATTTCTCCTCAGTTCTAGGCTGGATCTATCTTTAACAAGCTCCCTCCATTGCTTCTTGTCCTGCCTTCCCGGGCTTTGGGGAATAAGTCAATCCCCTCTTCTCTGTGACAGCCCCTCAAATATTGGAAGACTGCAATCACGTCAACCCTTAATCCTTCTTTTTGATTGACTAGAGCCAGGGGTAGGCAACCTTGGCTCTTTTATGACTCGTGGACTTCAACTCCCAGAATTCCTGAGCCAGCCAAGCTGAGCCATGCTGGCTCAGGAATTCTGGGAGTTGAAGTCCACGAGTCATAAAAGAGCCAAGGTTGCCTACCCCTGGACTAGACATACCTTCTCTGCCAACTTCCCCGTTAATTTTGCAAATGGCAACCATGTGGCCACAATCGCTGGAACGTCATAATTGTGAGCCTGGATTATGATCACAGGACCACTGCGATGGCTGAAACTCCGAGGCTCGGTGGTACATCCATTTTTTCCAGCGTCACCGTAACTTTGAACAGTCGCGGGGGGAAAAAATGGACATTAAGCCGAGGACTCCCTGTATATGTCTCACACACATTTTCTTTCAGCTTTTTATTTTTTTCCTTCTTCTTTTATCACTTGGTGTATTAAAAACTCTCCGACCGAGAAAAGCCTTCGCATATTGCCTCTAAAAATACGGTCAACATCCTGGCTTTTATCTCTGAATTGGCATGTTTTGGATTACATTATTTCTTTTTCATGTTTTTTTCCCCCCCCTCAAGGCCAGGAGACTCTGTGAAGCCACCGTCTCACCTTGGTGGCAGTGCTGTTGAAGCACTTTTAAAAGCACTTTTGAATATTATGTCCTGAAGGGAGTGTTCTTCCTGCAGCCGAGACTGAATATTTTGTAGTATCCTAGAAGGAAAGCAAAAGACAAAAGATTCAGCTATCAGGTGCACACGTGAAGGTTCAACTAAACTGCTCTATTGCTAAAAGCCTACGCGCAAGAACCTTCTCAACTAATCAACAAACCTTCTCAACCTGCTTAAGAGTTAGATACGGGTCAACGGTAGTCAAGGGAAGTTGGACTTACAGTAGTGGCCAAAATGGTGGACACCTTTTGGGAAAAGTGTACAGTAGAAATGCCACCTTTGGTTAAGCTTCCACCCATTCTTCTAATTTCTTTATAACTGCAGCCTTGTCCACTTAATAATACTATTTTACATCGCTTTCTGGGCAATCAGTCAACTCTTTGCACCATTCCTTTAATTTTATTACGTTTTACAAGCTCACTAAATGAAAGAACACAAAAAAACCCAACCAACTTGACAGCGATCGCATAACACACTGACAAATGTCCTCCTCTCGGCTTCGATACAGGACATCGATAACTGAATCCTACCGTGATCTGATTGGCTCATGGCCAAAACAAGATGACACCTGATTGGCTCTCTAAACACTCATGCTCATTGGCTACAATCAGGTGAAGGAAAGCTACCTGATATCAACCTAAGCAAGTTGTGCTTCCTTTTTCTGGTTATTTGGCTATAACTTTTCATAGAATACAGTACGGATAATTGAACAAACTTTGTTGTGTTACATTCTTGATTAAATGATCTTTCCATTGATATATAATTTTATGGTACTACTCCAAAACAAAACTGGTGCTATTAGCCATCAAACCTCAAAAATACACTTTTCCCAAAAGGTTTCCACAATTTTGGTGTAGCTATGTAGGGATTCTAGGCTGATCCCTCTTTTAACTCTGTCCCCCAGACTCTGCCCTTTCTTGTCCTGCAGC
Source organism: Azemiops feae (assembly GCA_023970755.1). NCBI lineage: Eukaryota > Metazoa > Chordata > Lepidosauria > Squamata > Viperidae > Azemiops > Azemiops feae. Next base: position 578,757 of record JALGBA010000665.1, on the reverse strand, counting down.
AGCACTTCTAACAACAGCGAAACATTTGCACAATAAAGCAACGTTAGCAGTGAATACCGCACAGCTACAGCTCATCAATGGAATGATTTAAGTACTTGGCCAGTTCGAAGTTGGAATAAGGTGTTCTTGGATAGACAATGAATTGTAATAATTATAATTATTGAATTATTACCTTTGCCATTCTCTTTGCAATGGACTGAGTTCAAATATTACCTAAAACAAAAATAAATTCTCAAAGTTAAGACACACACCGTCTTAGTTTGTTTCTCAAACAAAAAAATTAGGAGTCTAAGAAAGCTGCACAAAAAGATAATTCAGCATAAGTCAGGAGGCTAGAAGATGGGAACCGCAGGCCAGTCACTCCCTCTCAGCCCGGGGAAGAATGCAATGGCAAACCACTTCTGAAAGACCCCTGCCAGGCAGTTGCTAGGAGTCAAAATTGACTTGAAGGCACAAAATAATAATATTCATCCCAACGGACTTTGATGCTGCTGGTTACGGTGGGCAGAATTACCAGAGGTGACACAGAGAAAAGCTACTTGAAGCTGAAGAAATAATTTAGCAACGAGCACCTGTTAAACTTATACATTATAATTCAACAAGTCATTTCCTGCTTTGTCCATTTGTTTATTTTCCATTTATGTTTGGCTTCATGAGCGAGGCTTGATTAACCGTCGTTGCGACGCCATTTATTCTGGCTCCCAGCCATTGTCCTATCGTCACTACAGCGTGACAACTTCGGCAACAAAAGCCGCTGCGGTTAGATAGGTGTGAAGTGGATACGGCAGTTTCGGTTCCGTGTTAAGTTACAGAAAAATAGCTTGCTTCCTTCAGGGCAGAAAACATTAGGCTTCATATCTGGGAAAAAAGAAAATGGCGTCCACCTACTTGCCTTCACTCCTTGCTATTTTTCAACCTCCCTCTGGTCCCCTGTATAGTATAAGTCAGGGGTCCCCAACCTATGGGCCGGGGCCTGTTACCGGGCCACGGGCTCCGGGCCGCAGAAATGGCTGGCCTGGGCGTGCACACGTGGGCGCGCATTCCCCACTTGTGCTAGCATCCACGGCCGTTTGCGCATGGGCGCAAACAGGAATGCTAATGCGGTGTGTGTGCACAGCCAGCTTGTGCATGCGCGAATGGGCCGCTAGCACAGGGTGTGTGTGTACGTACCCCATTTGCGCATGCGCGAACGGGCGCTAGCCACTGCAGGGGGGTGCACGCAGCCGTTCGCACATGCACATGGTGCCAGTGCATGCCGCATGCGTGAACTCGGTCGCTAGTAGTGCCAGTGGGCGTGGCCCTGTGTGTGTGTGTGTGCACGCGCATGCAGTAATTTGGAAGCTGCTCTCCCCTCCGGGCCTTGAGCCCGCAAAGATTGGAGAACTCTGGTATAAGTAATCCTCTGCTTACAAGCATTCGTTTAGTGACCATTCAAAGTTAAAATAACACTGGGGAAAAAAAAAAGAAAATGGACTCATGACCAATTTTCACACTTACGACCACTGCAACATCCCCAGGGTCATGTGATTCGAATCCGGGCGCTTGGCAACTGGTGTGTATTTGTGACGGTTGCACTGGATCATGTGATCGCTTTTTGTAACGGCTGTCCTGGATCATGTGATCGCTTCCCAGCTGGCTTCCGACAAGCCAAGACAATGCGGGAAGCCATATTTGCTTAGGGACTACATGATTCGCTTAACAATGATGGCAAAAAGGTCGTAAAATGGGGCCAAACTCACTTAACAACCCGCCTTGCTCAGCAATGGAATTTTTGGGGTCAGTTATGCTTGTAAGGACTACCTGTAGTTTACAGTTGGAGTGTAAGACTTTTGGAATAGAATGTTGTGATTTCATGCCAGCCAGTGGACCCGGCAGCTGAGTCCGGGGAATCAGAGGAGAAGGAGGAGGAGGGGCCTGGAGAGCCATCAGAGTCAGAGGAAGGCTCTGATGAGCTCCAGGACTTACAATCTGATGAAGAGCCTGGCCCCTCCACTGGTGCTCAGGCTGAGACCCAGCTGTGCGGGGAAGCTGAGTCAGACTCTGAGGACTCACAGCTGGAAGACATCATAGATGCTCGCAAACGCAGACAGGCAACAAGAGCAGGACAGAGGGAGGCAATGGGGCGACTCCAAGGGAGGAGGAGAAGGCATTGAGAAGCCACGCCTTGTGGCTGCATAATAAAAAGGGAAGGTGTGGGTGGTGCTGGTTGCTGAAGGACTCAAGTTTCATGGAATCAGATTCTGTTTGCCTTGCCTGCGAACAATTCTCTGTTTGAATCGTGCTCTGTTTGCCTTTGTACAATTCTTCGTTTGAATCGTGTTCTGTTTGCCTTTGGGCAATTCTCCGTTTGCATCGTGTTTTGTTGGCCTTTGCTTTTGGGACATTTTGCAGGTCTGTACCTAATTAATAAAAGGGGTTTGTTTTTCCTGCATTTCCAGCCTACTTGTTAAAAGAGGGGTTTGTCCTTGTGAGTTAACCAGGACTCACACAGGCTGGGACAGAACACAGAAATCCATCTTCTGCTTACAGTTCCCATGTCCCTCACGACTCTACATTGCATTTCATGGCACTCCTGACTGTGGATGTCACCTCCTGTCCTATTTTCTTATACTGTGGATATTCAGGCAGGCTCAGTAAAACAAGAGCAGTGTGGCATAAACAGTTTTAATGTTCTTCGCCACAGGAATACCTAACAAGCCAGGGGGTCACTGCACCTTGGACCAAGAAAATGAAATCCACTTACTGGCTCATAGACTAATCCATCTGCAGTAGCCACCATGGTTTCTGCCAAATCCAGTACATCAGCACCAATGTCTGTTTCAAAAAGTTGAAAAGGAGAGGTAAGAATTTGCAAAGGGGGACATTCAACTGTTTTCTTTTCTAAACGTCAGTCATGAAAACAAAAACAAAAAAAAATATGGAACGGGTTGATCCCTCTGTTCCTTTAATCAAAGGTCTCAATTCATTACAGTACATTTATTTATTTAACAAATTTAGGTGTGGAAAACTGGGAAACCGGAGCGTTTTGAGCCAACCAACCGCACCCCCTCAAAAGCTGAAGGAATTTAGAAATCCTGCTTTCTTCTTAAAGAGGACTGTAAAAATATTGCAGCTTCTTCTGGCAGTGCTGCTTATTAAAACCCTGATTATTGGTACTGTAAGTAACGGCAATTCAAGAGGCATTAGTTGGTAAAAGGGCTGGCCGAGACTAATGGATGCCATTATTTCAAAGCATTTTGCCCAAATATTCACTCCGATTTGCATCTGATTTCTAGTTTTTTTCCTCGTCTTTTTGTACTCTCCAACGTGATTTTTTTTTTTTTAAACAAGGAGAGAAAGGAAGGTAGCCATTTCAAAAGTCCCCTTTCTGGATTTAAAATAAACATCAGAATAATGACAGCATTAAGAAAATGCTCTGCTGTGCTATTTTCCAAAGAGTTTAGCTTTTCCAGAGAAAGAGGGAGAGAGAAAGAGAAAGAAAGGGAGAGAACTATAGCTTTCTTAGGATTAACAAATTTTATTTTGAACAAGCCCAAATCTGGTAAGTGGAGTGAACACCCGTTCAGCTGTATAATCTATACATTTTTTTTTCCAAATCAATTTGCATGATTTGCTTCATAGAATGGAGCAAATCTTCAAAAATTTGTGCAACAATAAACTGGGTTCTACAAAAAGATGCTACAAAACTTTTTATTTTTGCCAAATTTGTTATCCTGGTTATCAAAGGAAGTTGTATGTGTCACGCAAGGTTCATGATTTCCAAGTGAAAATAACTCTAATGAAAAAAAAAATTACACTACTGAGAAAGCGAAGGACTATGTTAAGCAATTCAGTGTGAATGACGTTTCCTCTGTACATTATAAAAATGTTAATTTATTCATTTTCCCAACTGCAAGTCAACCATGTCAGTAACCCCGATAATTATTGAAATTATAACAAACTTTTTTTCAAAGCCATTGATTGTACCAGCTATCACACTTCTCCTTACAAGCTGAAAGGAAACCAATTAAATATGGTTTAACTTCTGATAAGTAATTTATTGTAGAAAATCTAAGGAGTTATTATGAAAGAATTCTAACAACTTGCGTATATCTGTGGCTTTCTTGGGATCACCCAATTTTAGTTTAAAGAAGCCCCAAACAGATAAGTGGAATTAATATCTATGCCAATTGTGTATCAGAAATGATACTTATTTAAAGTGAAATCAAAGTTCACGTTTTCGTAACTATTCAAGGTAAGCAACAGGTTAGTTGGCCCTGTTTCAACTGACTGTTGTTTCGGCAACAAACAAATCCTGAATCAGATTGTATTTTTCTAACCATCGGACTCTTACCAGCAATGAAAAAGTTGAAAAAAAGAACAGTATGAGGCAGTGATTTTCATGGGTGTTACTGTTACACATATTAGGAAATAAACACGTGTCCCAATTTAAGTTAAGCCATCGAGGCTCTAATAGCAATAGATCGTCTGTCAAAGCTTGAAGCAAGGAATTTCGTGTAGCATTATTTGATTTCGGTCTTGTTTTCAGGAGTAGCCTAAATAATTAATGTACTAAAACAAAGATCCAAATCAGAATACTTACGTTGACACTTCATTGCAACTGTAATGTCTACGTTTATTCTTAATTTACTAGAAAAGGGAAAAGACAAAGAGGTTAATTTTATCATGGCATGTACTAGTGTCATTTTATTTTGTCCTGACATATGATACAGGCAATCTTCGCCTTTAGAGCACCATTGAGCCAAATTTTTCTGTTGCTAAGCGAGACAGTTAAGTGAATTTTGCCCCATTTTACGAGCTTCCTTGCCACGCTTATTATGTGAATCGCCGCGATTTTTTATATATTTATTGTTTTATCGAAAAAAAATGGTACACACAATAAAGAAGGAAAAGTGGTCAATTAAATTTAACAGGTCCCTTCCAACTCTATTATTATTATTATTTATTCATTAGACATGAACCTCAGTCAACTGAACATTCAAGTTGGCTGGCGCTGATGGTTGACACGGGTTGCTACCAGCATCCTAGGTGTCAACCAGGTACCTACTTAAAATATAAGATGTTCCGAGTAGCGCAGTTTTTTGTAACATTGCTGGAGTTATTGCAGGAAGCTGCAGTTTCTTGATGTATTTTGCAAAGTTTTTGGACATAGCTCCCAATGCCCCGATGACAATGGGTATCACTGTTACACATTTCATCCATAATCGCGCAGTTTCGATGGCCAGGTCGCGATATTTCGTAATTTTTTCCAGTTCTTTTTCTTCGACTCTGGCATCTCCTGGTACAGCGATATCAATCAGCTGTATTATTATTATTATTATTATTATTATTATTATTATTATTATTATTATTATTTAGGATCCACCCTGAGCAAATTTTCCTCCTCTTTTACAAATATATACATATACATACACACACAAAAAAACATATATGAAGAAAGAAGAGGGGCTTCCGGTTTCGGATCACGGCACGCGCAGTCGCACGGAGAGAGCTGTCTCTCCTACCAGCTGCTTTCCCTCCGCCGGTAGACCCTTAACCGGGTCAAAAGTCGCCCCGTAGAGGCGACCACCGCTTGAGGAGGCCCCTGCTTGACTGGGGAAGGGCGGCAGCTCTCCTTAGTTCGAGCTATCTCCTTAGGGCCGTCGGAGGAAAGATCGGCCAGCAAAATGGACGATCACTTCGCCGCACCAGCTGAAAGCCAGAAGAACAACTAAGCGTAAAGAACCCCCGTGGAGAATCCGGGTGAGACCTTTCCTACCCCTTTTTTCCCTAATTACTCTCCTGTCAAAAGCTTTTGTGCTTGAATTACTTCCCTGCTGTGAGGGAGCAGCGTTTGGGCATTCGGGAAAAACAGCTTTGGGAAAAAAAAAAAAACCAGTTAATTTTTATGGACTATTTAAATTTTGGAATACTGAGGGGACCTGAAAACATTTTATTCTTGATTATTATTGTTATAACTATGCATCTATTACTTTGGAGAGGCCTTTCTTCATCTTTTTCAACACGAAAAATAAAAAATCTATTAATTTGGAAAGAAAAAAAGATTTTATGGTCTGCTGAGGACATCTTGTGACGAAAAGTGGTACTGCAACTGTATATTTTTTTATGGCTGGGGATGGCTTTGACCTTCAAAAGATGATAAGCATAAGATAACTGAAACAGCTGTGTGGTGATCTGGTCTATTGAAAATTGGAGGTGAACATTTGTTTGATTTCTACGAAATAGAGCCTTCTCTAAAAGATTAAAAAATCTTTCTACTACTGATATGGAACCTAACACACAGCTGGACTATGAGCTCATATTGGAAAAAATTCTGGAAGCGACAGAGGATATGAACTCTTACTTTCAAACTTTGACAGATCAAATTATAGACCGAAAGACAGCGCAGAAGAAGCAGATTGGCGCCAAAGAGATTAGTGAACAATATGTACAACCTAAAGAGGAACCACGTCAACAACTCAACTATGAAACTACACTGAGAGAAACTGTGGAAACCAAAGAACAAATTAACTTTATACAACTCCAAACGCAATCTATGGAGAAGCCTGACGATCAAAGAATAACTTTAACGGAGATCTCTGAAGCATTAACATCAACAGAGACTGACACTCAGATACAAGTTATTGGAAATTGTGATAAGGTGGATAAACAACTGGCAAATATAACATGGAATAAAACGGCTTTTACCATCCAAAGGCTACTAGAAGAAAGGAAAGAGAACTTTGACCAATTTGAAGCGTTAAAGAATATGGACCTTTTAATATTGTGGTTTGATGATGCAGGAATTGTATTATGGAAACCGTTATGGCACAGAAAGAAACCTAGAGTTAGATTTAAAAATGTATTTTAAAGTTTTATTTAATGGGTTTAAAAAGGCTTTGATTTTTTGACTGAGTTAATAACTAATGGAGCACATGAAATTTCTAAGAGGATACCCTTTGTAACAATACTTTGTTTTAGATATGATAATTACTGGAGAGGTAAACATTATTTACTGGTTTAAAAAGATTTTCATAGATATAGATGAATTGATAGAATATATACTTAAATTAGATAGAAATCTATTTGTTGGTTTGATATTTTTACTCTAAATAAGATAATTATTTTGAAATAGAAGGAGAATAAGAGGGATGGGGGACAAGAGAAGAAATGGTATTAATGAAGAAAATATAAGAATATTACTGCGGGAATAATATACCAGATATAATTACTATGTAAAAAAAAAAAAAAGGACACCCGAAGTGTTAATAATATGTCTATCTAAGGCCAATTGGAATATGGTAATTGTAAGTTAGTAAAGCTTAAAAACAGGACCTGGATCTTTAGAATTGAAATGTGAGTGATATTTGATAGGATTGTTTGAAGCTTATATAGAAATGTATTAATTTGAATATGCAAGACTAAATGAGGGAATTAGAGAGGGAATTTTAAATGAATTGATTTGGGCTATATATTTGTGATTGTTTTTCTTTTTTTGGGGATGTTCAATATACCCACCTCCACGGTGGTTCCTAAGCACTCTGATGTAACCCTTTTACCCCTATAAAAATCTAATAAAATATATTTAAAAAAAAAAAAAGAAAAAAAAGAAAGAAGAAAAAGCAGTCAACAGATTGAGCTAAACAGTGCCCCATTTTACGACCTTTCTCGCCACAGTTGTCATGTGATTCACTGCCATTGTTAATTAAGTAATATGTTGTTAAGTGAATCTGGCTTCCCCATTGACTTTGTTTGTCAGGTGGTTACAAAAGGCGATCACGTGACTCCGGGACACTGCGACCGTCATAAATATGAATCAGTTGCCAAGCATCTGAACTTTGATCATGGAACTGCTACAACCGTCGTAAGTGTGGAAAAACGCTCCTAAGGCGTTTTTTTTCAGTGCCACCATAACTCCGGTCACTAAACAAACTGTTGTTGTAAGTCGAGGGCTACCTGTACAATTTCTCACAAATGTTTAAGCCACAACTGCTTGACATTTCACGTTTGGCATAAGAGCAGGAGGAACGGAAAGTCGAAGGAAGTGAAGCTGGAAAGATTAAAGCAGATTCTGAAATAGGCCTCCATGTATTGGAGCATTGCTGACTGGGGAATTCTGGGGGTTGAAGTCCACGAAGGTTGAAGTTGCCAAGTTTGTGCAACACTAACTTAAAGCATCATATGAGGTGGTAACTATCTGGAGGTCATTAATTTGTACTTGCAGTGTGAAAACCTTAACAATATTCCTGCGTCTTCAAATTGTGGTTTTGGAAAAATGGAAAGGTGATGTTCCAGCTATCCAAGGCATCATTTTTTGCCTTGCTATATATGGAATAGCCTAGACTGCCTTAACACAGCTTTCATTTAGAGCAGGGGTCTTCAAACTTGGCCCTTTTACGACTTGTGGACTTCAACTCCCAGAATTCCTCAGCCAGCCACGCTGGCTGAGGAATTCTGGGAGTTGAAGTCCACAAGTCGTAAAAGGGCCAAGTTTGAAGACCCCTGATTTAGAGAAACTGGGATCCCAAATCCTTTATACATCTTTGCTAGGACAATATTGTCCAACCTAGCCCTTTTCTAAAATGTACCAGTGAGGAACGCTAACATCTGGAAAGCAACAGGTTGGGATTTAATTAGATTTAATTAGATAGCATCAAGCCTTCTCCTCAGAGGCCAATTAGAACTCCAGAAATCAACCTTGTTAAGAGCCTCAATTTGGCAACCTGAGTGTGAACCACTTCGCCTGTTGGACTTCTGCTTGTATTCAGAGAGGGAAAAATAAAGCAAGGAACCCAACTTACATTTCCATCTAAAGAAAGATCTTTTTCAACTCCACAAGATAAATCTGCCCTGAATTCTACTTTTTGGAAGAGAACAGAGAACTTCCTGTCTGAAGAAACCTTGTCTGAAGAATAAGGCCTCAACTCCTGTTTTTAGTCTAAAGCATGGGTCGGCCAGCCGAAATATCCAACGAGCCGCACGGACCCGTTTCCCTAAAAAAAAAAACCCCTGGGAGCCGCACCCGCCCGCGCATGCGTGCCCGCCCGCGCATGCGCGCATGTGCACGCACCCGCGCATGCCCGTTCGCGCATGCGCGCCGCACCCGTTCGCGCACGCGCACCCGTTCGCGCACGCGCACGCGCCCGCACATGCGCACGCGCCCGCGGCGGAGGCTCCAGAGCCGCAGGTGATCCCTCAAAGAGCCGCATGCGGCTCCGGAGCCGCGGGTTGCCGACCTGTGGTCTAAAGAAAGAGCGTTCTACCTGGGCAATGTTAAGACATGGCAACCTTAAGGCTTGCGGACTTCAACTCCCAGAATTCCACAAGTCTTAACCTTGCCAAGAAAGGTTGGACACCCTGGTCTAAAGCCAGATATAAAATGATTGTGCTGTGCTTTTTTTTTGAAGAAACACCGATAAACAATGATCAAATGATTGTGACAGAGACATGCTGTGCTTTTTTTGAAGAAACAAACAATGATCAAATGATTGTGACAGAGACACACTTTTTTTGAAGAAACACCGATAAACAATGATCAAATGATTGTGACAGAGACATGCTGTGCTTTTTTTGAAGAAACAATGATCAAATGATTGTGACAGACATGCTGTGCTTTTTTTGAAGAAACCGATAAACAATGATCAAACGAATGTGACAGAGACATGCTGTGCTTTTTTTGAACACAGATAAACAACGATCAAATGATTGTGACAGAGACATGCTGTGCTTTTTTTTGAAGAAACACCGATAAACAGGGATCAAATGATTGTGACAGACATGCTGTGTTTTTTTTTGAAGAAACACCGATAAACAATGATCAAATGATTGTGACAGGGACATGCTGTGCTTTTTTTGAAGAAACACCGATAAACAATGATCAAATGATTGTGATAGAGACATGCTGTGCTTTTTAGAGAAATACTGGAGTATTCAAAGAGCGCGAATCAAAACATTTATGAACTCTGATTTAACATGGGGAATGGGGAGCAGCACAATCCTTTTTAACCGAAGGCAAAGAAAAGAAAAATCAATAAAAATAATGCTTTTCACTGGGACCTCTTACCGATGATTGTTAGATCTTGAAATTTGCAAGCACTGCCTATAGGCTTCTGGTTGAGGCAGACATTGCTTGTTTATCTCCATGACAACAACACAAAGAATCTAAACAAGCAACTATTATTTCCAAAAGTGTTAAAAACTACATCAGCTTCCAGCAGAGATGCAAGATGTTCTTGGTGCCCCGAAGGCACATACACAACAGGCCGCACATGCACAACAGACCAGCAGGAGACCAATAAATGCATGTAAACTCCCAGCTTGACAGACGAACAACAGGCAAAGAAACATCGGAGTAGGATTCACATCTTAATACAGACGGTTCTCAAAGTGAATATAAAAATAAAACCAGAGACTTTTCTTTCGGGTTTAATGGAAGAAGACTTGGGGGGGGAAATTGGAACTTTGATGTTCGTCAGCAAGATTACTTTATGCACAGAAATGGAAGGACACTTTGATCCCCACACCATGGATGTGAATGGCTGCAAAAGATGATGGGAGTTAGCAGAGATGGCTAAATTGACTGCTTTGATAAAAGAAAAAGAAAAAACAATTACTTTTGTTTCTACTTGGAAACTGCTTCTGGACTTTGTGCTTGAGGTGGGGGGGAAAAATGAAACTTTGATTTTGGGTTTTACCGATTAGATAAGATTTGTTGTTATAGAAACGGCTGGTTTATACTATGATGTAAAAGTAAAAAGTTGAGGTTTGATGTTATTATCTTGTTCTACTGCACCAAAGGGAATCAAAAGTCGGTGTCTTTTCTTTCCCTCCCTTTTCCTACACTTTTCCCTTCTCTTCTTCCCTCCCCTATTTTTCCTACTTTTTTCCTTTGGTATTTTTTGTATTGTATATTATAAATATACAAATACAAAAATGTAAAAAAAGGGGGGGAAAGATGAACAACAGAACCAGCCATGGATTGTATTTTAAAGCACGAATCTCTATGGGTCTTTCTGCCAGTTTCAAACATGATTAAGGGTTATGAAGATATCTACACCAACCAGGAATAAACTAGGTTTGTTAGAAATTGAAGCCATGTTTAAACAGAAGTGAGGGTAAAGGTTGTGTGTTGGCTTCCAAACGTTTCATTACCAGGCTAAGTAACATCTTCAGTGGAATTTAGGGGGGATGTCAATGTTCTGTTTATAAGGGCTTGAGGTGTGGGAGTGTCGAGTGAGGGTCTTGTGATCGGTGAGGTGTGAGTCATCAGTGAGGGGCTTGTGATGGGTCTTGACCCTTGACCCTCATCTTGTGATCGGTGAGGTGTGAATCATCAGTAAGGAGCTTGTGATGGGTCTTGACCCTTGACCCTCATCTGATGTAATCTCCCCGTTACAAGGCCCAAGGCTCTCATGTGACACACACACACACACACCCCCGTCAAGCCCTTATAAACAGAACACCAACACTGATATCCCCCCTATCATGATGACCAAAAATATCCTTGACTGTCAGAGCATGCACAGTCTTATTGCGCTGAGGTAACCCAGGAGTAAATACAGTAAACAGTGGTCTGTATTAAATGGTGGTTTATATGACACTATCCACAATATACACTAGAAACAAGATACAGGCACGTGGTGATTCAGCAAACTCCAATACACAGCAATTACAGCAGGAAAGAGAGAGAGAGAGAGAGAGAGAGAGAAAGACTCCAGCAAAAAGCCTTCCCTTTTCTACTCAAGCTCTTAAAGAGATACAGACTCCTCCTGAGTCATTCCTAACATTGCATCATTCATCTCACATTATACAAGCTGGTTAGCGTCTAAATCATTACCTTGACATGTGACACACCCACACCTCAAACCCTTACAAACAGAAGAACACCGACACTGACATCCCCCCCTATCGGGATGACCAAAAATATCCTTGACAATGGTAAGGTTGGCTCAACTGCCACCCCCGTCTATCATTTGAACTCACAAAAAGAGCCTAGGAAATGCATTATTTGAAGGGAAGGGCTCCATAATCCCATCCCTGGTTTCTGACAGAACTGAGGAGAGAAGAACTGGGATTTTTTTAAAGAAGATCAATGGAGATGAGGAAATGGATTTATTATACTGTACTTTAACTGGAAAACAAATGTTAAGACAAGTTGTGTTTCAATCTGGAGGGGGGGGGGGTTGTGAACAAAAGATGCTGTGGAGATATCCCACGCCAGATTTCTAATGCTTTAACAAGGACTGTGGGATGAGCTTAAACTGGTCCCTGTTCTGAGAGGCAGCAAAATCAGCTGAAAAAGAGGCAGCTGTTAGGCCATAAATATCTCCCCTCCTCAGAAATCAAATGGTATTCCACTGAAATAGAAATAGCTCCCAGAATACCAAGGCGGATATTTGAATGGATTTCGGCAGAACTGACAAAAGGAGCGCAAGAACAGAAATGAGCGTTTGCAAAACACTGTCAGAGAGAACAGATGGAGCTTCTATTTGTATCTTCTGAAAGAGCTGCAGTCTCCTCTTAAATCAAGAGTGGGAGATCTTAGGATTGACAGCTTGGTCTAGTGCAGGGGTAGGCCACCTTGGCTCTTTTATGACTCGTGGACTTCAACTCCCAGAATTCCTGAGCCAGCATGGCTCAGCTTGGAAACCTCTCCCTTTCCCCTCAGCGTGGCTGGCTCAGGAATTCTGGGAGTTGAAGTCCACGAGTCATAAAAGAGCCACGGTTGCCTACCCCTGGTCTAGTGATTAAGGCGCCAGAGTAGAAAGCAGGAGACAGGGAGTTCTAGTCCTGCCTTAGCTATGAAAGCTGGCTGAGTGACCGTAGTAGGCCAATCACCAGGCGACTGTTTTAGTCCTGCCTTAGGCATGAAAGCTAGCTGGGTGATTTGGGGGCCAATCACCAGGCGACTGTGAGTTCTAGTCCCGCCTTAGGCATGAGAGCTAGCTGGGTGACTTTGGGCCAATCACCAGGCGACTGTGAGTTCTAGTCCTGCCTTAGGCATGAAAGCTGGCTGGGTGACTTTGGGCCAATAGGCGATGAGTTCTAAAGCTGGCTGGGTGACTTTGGGCCAATCACCAGGCGACTGTGAGTTCTAGTCCCACCTTAGTCATGAAAGCCAGCTGGGTGACTTCGGGCCAGTACCACTCTCTCAGCCAAACTCACCTCACAGAGTTGTTGTTGTGGAAAAATTAGGAGGAGGAAGATTGGATAACACCCATGCCTCGAGTTATTTGTAAAAATAATAAAGGCGGCGTACAGTAGCATAAAAAAAATAGAATACAATAATAAAATAAAATATAAACAATAAAATATGAGTAAAATAAAATATAAATAAAATAATAAAATATGAATATAAATAAAATAATAAAATAAAACAAATAAAATAAAATATAAATAAAATGACATCAAGGAGGACTTGTCTAATTATACTCACTGATACAGAAGGCCAAAGCATATACATAAGCAGTTGTGAAATACAGTAAATTCACCCCTTTTTCTTTCCCTAAATCTCTCTAATGAGCTTCTGGGATAATCTAGCTTTCTCGGTTTTAAACAGCTTGACTGTTTAAAAGCTTTATTCCTAAACAAATCTGTTTGGATCTACCTTACCTCCCCTTCAAAGGTGTAGCGAGCATGTTTCTTCCTTATGTCCCCAGGAGACACATAACAATTTTGTTTTTTTCCTTAACCACCTGGTGTTCCTGTTATCAAGATCTCAAGAATTAATGTAAGGATTTTGAAACGGTGGCCCTTAAGGCATCAAGATTGTTTTAAAAAAACAAAAACAGATTAAGTCACGTACAATCAATACAAGCTGAAGGGGAAAGTATTACCTAGTGTAGTCCTTGTCGACTTCATACTCATATTTCATCCAGGTGTCTCGATAGACCGTAAACTCCATCATGGTTAAGAGAGCCATAGTTGTAAAAGCTATTAGAGAAACTAAAAAAAGAAGTACATAATGAGATAAAAATGGCATTGACTGGGAGAAGCTATACGCTTTAAAGTATACATTAATAGACTAAGTGATTCTATAGAGAGCCAGTTTGGTCTAGTGCAAGGGGTAGGCAACCTTGGCTCTTTTATGACTGGTGGACTTCAACTCCCAGAATTCCTGAGCCAGCCACGCTGAGGGGAAAGGGAGAGGTTTCCAAGCTGAGCCAGGCTGGCTCAGGAATTCTGGGAGTTGAAGTCCACGAGTCATAAAGCGGCCTAGGCCTAGGCCAGAGGTAGGCAACCTTGGCCCTTTTATGACTGGTGGACTTCAACTCCCAGAATTCCTGAGGCAGCCACGCTGAGGGGAAAGGGAGAGGTTTCCAAGCTGAGCTAGGCTGGCTCAGGAATTCTGGGAGTTGAAGTCCACCAGTCATAAAAGAGCCAAGGTTGCCTACACCTGGTCTAGTGAATAAGGCATCAAGCTAGAACCTGGGGGGGGGGATTGTGAATTCTAGACAGGAAAGCACAATTTGACGCCCTCCGGATGTACAATATATAATTCTCCAAATTTCAACCAGCAGGACTATTCTAATCTGCCTAAAATCTGGAGTTCAAGAAAGTTGCTCTTAATGGCGTTTTCAGAAACCAGACGTTTCATTAAGGTAGGATCCCCTCCCGCACAGGTAAGCAAAATGGTCTGGTTACCTGGCCCATAAATAACTTTTGTATCTGCTCACAATGTTGCAAAGCAACTGCAGCTACCCAAAATCTCCGCAGAGCCGTTGGGAGTCTTTCTCCCAAAATCTCTTGACTAGTTATGGGCTCACAAATGCAGAAGAGAAAATGTTGAAGTGAAACCACGGTAAGCGGTGAGATGACAAAATCTCAGATGATCTCAGAAGGGCCTCAAAGGAAGCCATCTTATCAAGCACATCTCCCAGGAGCGATTCCCAAGAGATGTCTCTCTCCCGAGGGCACGCTGGACGATCTACCAAGCTGAAGATCTAAGCAAAGTCACATCTGAGGCTCCAGATTCTTTACTGAGAAACAGCTACAGCTTAATAAACATTCTGCAACGGTCCGGCTTTCTCAATTTCTTCCATCTGATACCTTTCGGAGATTCTCAGTCAATCCAGGTCACGGTTGTCCCAAAGGTGCTTTTTCAGGAGGCAACCGGACTTTCGTGTTTTTCCTTTGAAGACGTTTCGCTTCTCATCCAAGAAGCTTCTTCGGCTCTGACCGGATGGTGGGGAATAGAAGGATTTATATTCCTTGCAGACCGCTGGCCATTTGCATTCTTTTAGAGAGTCCGTTTGGAGGTCTACCTGTGTCCACAGGGTCACCTGTGGACCTGCAAATGGGTGTGGAGCCTTCTTGGTTGCAGGATGTTTTCTGCCCTGGGTCCCTTCACTGTTGAAGACAGGCGCTGGCTGTTGGGGATGAGTCCAGTCAGAGCTGAAGAAGCTTCTTGGATGAGAAGCAAAACGTCTTCATAGAAAAACAAGGAAGTGCAACTGCCTCTTGAAAAAAGCACCGTTGGGCTTCCCTCTGATACACATTGAATGCAATCTTTACATGCAACAGCTACTAGTCATTGGAACAGCTTGCCTCCCAAAGTTGTGGTGTCCCATCACTGGAGGTCTTCAAGAAAAGACTGGACCACCTTTGGTCTAGGCCAGGGGTAGGCAACCTTGGCTCTTTTATGACTCGTGGACTTCAACTCCCAGAATTCCTGAGCCAGCCACGCTGAGGGGAAAGGGAGAGGTTTCCGAGCTGAGCCATGCTGGCTCAGGAATTCTGGGAGTTGAAGTCCACAAGTCTTAAAGTTGCCAAGGTTGAGGACCCCTGATATAGGGCAGGGGTGGGGAACCGTGGCTCTTTTATGACTCGTGGACTTCAACTCCCAGAATTCCTGAGCCAGCCACGCTGAGGGGAAAGGGAGAGGTTTCCAAGCTGAGCCGTGCTGGCTCAGGAATTCTGGGAGTTGAAGTCCACGAGTCATAAAAGGGCCAAGGTTGCCTACCCCTGGTCTAGGCTGGTATAAAAACTCATACTAGAGCAGGGGGCTGGACTAGACCAGGGCTTTTCAACCTTTTTACCGACTGTACCACTTTTAGGATATGGCAATATTCGAGTACCACCTAACAAGGTGTCAAAAACTTGGTGACAAAAAAAAAACCTGTTCAAAGTTGCAATTGCACTGAAATGACTTATGACCATTTTTCACACTTATGACCATTGCAGCAACAGGGTCATGTGATTTATATTTGGATGCTTGGCAACTGATTTATATTTATGATGGTCACAGTGTCCCAGGGTCATGTGATCCCCTTCTGCAACCTTTTGACAAGCAAAGTCAATGGCAGAGCTGCTGGTGGCCAACTGCTAAGGCGGGACTTCCTTCCCTCCCTCCCTTCCCTGCCTCCTTTTTCTCATTCCCATCTCCTTCTGAAGGAAGAATTTGAACCCCCCCATATTTTCCCTCTTCCATATATTGATCAAACAAGGAAAGGCCTCCAGAGACAGAAAAGACAAGCTGCTGAGTGAACTAGCTTAAAAAGGCACTTCCCCTTTAAGAATTAGCTACTGGCTAGAAAGGAAAGTAAGGAGCCCAGCTGGCACTTAGGAAGAAAAAAAATGTAAGTACTGGCTGCCGGCTAAGGCAGCCTCCCCAAATGGCTCCATTCATAAGTAAAATCTGCAGCTCCAGAGGACTCTCTCACTGTAAGTCCTTGCCTGTGCTGGCTCTTTCCCTTCCCCACTACACTTGGCTAGGCAGGGCTGCGTACCACCTGCCACTCATTAATGTACCACAGGTTGAAAAGCCCTGGACTAGAAGACCACCAAGGTCCCTTCCAGCCTTGTGATTCTACAATTTTGTGATTCTACAGATAGTCTTTGACTTACGACCACATTGAGCCCAAAATTTCTGCTCCTAAGCCAGTCAGTTGTTAAGTGAATTTTGCCCCATTTTAGGACCTTCCTTGCCACAGCTGTTCAGGGAATCGCTGCTGTTGTCAGGTTAAGTGAATTTGGCTTCCCTTGACTTGTCAGAAGGTCGCAAAAGGGGATCTCATGAGGGGGGGGGGGGGACGACGCTGCACCTGTCATAAATATGAGTCAGTTGCCAAGCATCTGAATTTTGATCACGTGATCGTGGGGAAGGCTGCAACGGCCGTGACGTGTGAAAAAACGGTCATAAATCTCTTCTTTTCAGTGCTGTCGTGACTCTGAACAGTCACTAAACAATCTGCTGTAAGTTGGGGACTATCTCTACTCCCAAAGCACAAAGCAAACCGATCAGCCAGGCTCACCTGTTCCTCCACTCGTTGAAGTCTCGATATAGCTGTCTGGAATCTTCGGGAAGGCGTCCAATTCTTTCACTAAATTCAAAGTCTTCTTCCGGTTCAGCCGCCTCATCTTCAACAGATCCCTCAACAGATCCCTCCTTCATAGAGACGCGGCTTCGGCAGGAGCGTCACTGAATGGAGACAAAACCGCAAGCGTTCGCCTTAAGCACAGCAGAACAGGTTCATAACCTGTGAAACTGGGCAAGACGGATGCCACACCAACAAGAGATCCTTAGCGGTGTTAACATTCTAGCTCCGTCTTCTTGCCCCTAAGGTATCAGAAGATCAGCATTCGCTATTGCTTCAGCCACGGGGAAAAGATATTTATAGCACGAAATTAAATCCAGACTCAATTTGAAAGAGAGCATTTAGACTTATATACCGCTTCACAGTGCTTTACAGCCCTCTCTAAGCGGTTTACAGAGTCAGCATATGGCCCCCCATAAAATCTGGGTCCTCCTTTTACTGACCTCGGAAGGGTGGAAGACTGAGTCAACCTTGAGCCGGTCAGGATTGAACTCCTGGCAGTGGACAGAATTAGCCTGCAATACTTCCTTCTAACCACTGTGCCATCAGAAAGAAGAATGAGAAAGGGAATAAGAGAGGAAGGAAGGAAGGAAGGAAGGCAGGCATAGCAATAGCACTTAGACTTATATATCGCTTTACAGCCCTCTCTAAGCGGTTTACAGAGTCAGCATATTGACCCTCAACAATATGGGTCCTCATTTCACCGACCTTGGAAGGCTGAGTCAACCTTGAGCCGGTCAGGATCGAACTGCCAAATTGCAGGCAGCCAGCAGTCAGCAGAAGTAGCCTGCAATCCTGCATTCCTGCATTCTAACCACTGCGCCACCAGTTTGGTGTAGCGGTTAAGGCACCAGGCTAGAAACCAGGAGGCTGTGAGTTCTAGTCTCACCTTAGGTACAAAGCCAGCTGGATGACCTTGAGATGGATATTTATATTTATATATGTGCAACAATCTGGAAGAGAGACCCAGTGTTCAATGTGGGATACCCCCAAAATCCCCAGCTAGTATGTTGAGAGGAGAATTCTGGGAGTTGAAGTCCAGATATTTTAAAGATGCCAAAGGTTGAGAAATACAGGGAGTCCTCGACTTACGGCCACAATTGAGCCCAAACTTTCCGTTGTTAAGCGAGACATTTGTTAAGCGACTTTTGGGCCATTTTACGACCTTTCTCACCACAGTTGTTAAGTGAATCACTGCCGTTGTTCAGTTAGTAACCTGGTTGTTAAGTGAATCTGGCTTTCCCCATTGACTTTGCTTGTCAGACGGTCGCAAAAAGGGATCACGTGACCCCGGGGCACTGCGACTGTCATAAATGTGAACCCGTTGCCAAGCCTCTGAATTTTGGCCATATAATCATGGGGATGCTGCAAAGGTCGTAACTGTGAAAAACAGTCATAAGTCGCCTTTTTCAGTGCCGTTGTAACTCTGAACGGTCGCTAAATGAACTGTTGTAAGCCGAGCACATCCCTGCTCCACAGGGATGCTCTCGTTGTGGGGATGAAAAGGGGAGAAGGTGCATGTCACCTTGAGCTTTTGTACACAAGGCCGGATATAAATCTAAAGAAAATAAATAATAAACTCTCAAATGAAAAAATAAATATAAATAAAAATCTAAAATGATGCTCCTTTGTGTAACAATCACCCCATCTCAGAAAATTAACATTTGCCGAAATAGCAAAGGCAGCCAGGAGAAGATCTGAAGTAAAATACAAGGATTCCCCTCTTCTTAAGCTACATGTGACATTGCTCAGGATCATGTAAACCATGTTATCTGGAGAAAAGGTGTAACGGCTTTTATTGATTTGGTCCCTTCCGGTCAGTTTTTGACTCCTAGGGATTGCCTGGACTTCCTTGACAAAATTTTGAAAGTGGTTTGCCGTTGCCAACTTCTTAGAGCTGAAAGATTAGCTGGCCCAACGTACCTAAGGTAGGACTAGAACTCACCGTCTCCTAGTTTCTAGCGCAGGCTAGTGTGGGAAGTCAGCCCCCCCCCCCGAGAAAGAAATATTTTTGGAAATATTTAAAAGGCAGATTCCCTAAAGGATCTTAAAGGCAGAAACCAACCCCCCTCCAAATCTCTCTGTCCCAAACAGAAACCAAGTCTCCAGAATGCAGACGTGATAATCTTGTCAGAAAGACTGGAGTCAGGAAACTGGGATTAGGAAGAAAGATCCCCTAGAATCAACAATTCCTCACACCAAAAATCTAAGAGTCATCAGCCACAGCACCATGGAAGCAGGATTGACCTTTTGGACATAATAAGAGTAACCCACCACTATCAGAATACCAGAAAGGCACACTCAGACTCAGGTCAAAGTTCATGCCACAGGAACAACTCCAAATAAAAGGCTAAAGAAGATATAAAAACCCACTCCCTACATGTGCTCGCTCCCTTTTCTTTCAGAGCCATCTTTCTGTCTGGCTCTCCTCCTCAATAAACTGCAACCTTCTTTCTAAAGCAGTCGCCATGTTGTTTATTCCCGGCTTGGACTGAACCATGATGAAGACTTTTCCTTCAACAACTAGTTTCTAGCCTGGTGCCTAAACCACTAGACAAAAATGGCTCTGTATAGCTGCTTAAAGGAGCTGTAAATAGGGTTTATGTTTGCACTCTGTTCTCCAAAGCATGGTTTTGCTTTTGAATCCAAAATACTGCACAGCCTTATTAATTAATCTTGATTTATACTAAAACCCTGTCCGGTTTTATTCTTACTCTTGAAATTTATTGAGGAGGGGGCACTTTGCAACCTAAGCACTCACTCCTCCTCCCATCGGCTAATTTTCTCTTCCAGATGCTCACGCTTCGCTACACCTATGGATTTACTCAGACCTGACTCTGCCTAGAATATTATAACCTGACCATAACACGGATAAATCCACAATCCCAGTTTTCAGACTGCAATAAAAGACATTTTTTTTAAAAAGAAAAGTCTCCCTTTCTTCCCTTTCTTTTTTTCTTTCTTTCTTTCTTTTTTGCAACATGGGCCACGAATTATGCAAATTTCCCTTCGGCTTTTTCCATTTACGGATACCAAGCTGTGCTTAAAAGCACTTTATCTGAAATTTCGCTGGAAAGCCAAACCCGTTAAAACACAAGACAATTTCACTCATGAAAGCACAGGTTTGAAACAAAGCAAACACACACACACACACACACAAATCCGAAGGCTCGAACAACATTACCTCGATTATCTGCTTCTTCTGTGTTAGCAAAAAGGACGGAATCTGACCGGGTTTTGGACAGAGATTCTGAAGCAAAAAAATACAGATTGTGAAGTTACAGAAGAAGGTCAGAGAAGCAGAAAAATTCTAAAAAAAAAAAAAAAAAAAAAAAGCACGGCCCCTCGGCCAGAGATCTTCAATCTTTTCCAGCCTAGAGTTTACTTATCATAAAATGCCCGTTTTCAAAATAATAAAAAAAAATAACATTTTTGTGATACAGCTGAGTCTTTACGACAATTCAGGCAAAAACCTCAACCAAGAATTTATCAGCGTTGGTGCAAATAATGCAGAGTTTGCATATTCTAAAGGGGAGAATTTTTGCAATTAACCGTATTCGTATAGGATCTGCCAAGATGTCGGTTTATTTTATTTGTAATGATTTTGCTTTTAACTGAATTTAGGAGAGGGTGCAGGTATCAATTGAGGGGGGGGGGTAGGGCAGCCCCTTCGCTGCCTTTATGTTGCCAATTAGGCTACACAGCATCATTCCTCGGCTTTTAGACACTTAAATTTTGTCTGCAAAGGATTTAGACAAAAGTCTATCAAACTGACAGCAATGGGCAAGTCAAAGATTAAAAAAAGAAAAAAAAACCCAGCCCAACACGAAGAAGCTGAAAAAAACCCCAAGGGGAACAAAGTTGAGAAAGATTTCAAGACTTCAAAAAAGCAAACGAAGGAAAACAAAAGTGTTAAATGGAGAAAAAAAGTCGTAAGTCACCTTTTCAGTGCTGTTGTAGCTTCAAACAGTCACTAAATGAATGGCTGTGAGTCGGGGGCTAGGTGTAGTACAGGGAGGGGTGTCAAAAAAGTTACATCACATGTAAAACAGGTGGGACTTTTGATTGTATGGCTGTGGTCACCCTCTTGACTTTTCTGACTCCCCGGTAGATACGCTTGGGAATTACAAACATGAAAAATGGATGGAATCACATCTGGTCATCCAGCACCATCGTGTGATCTCACGTCAAGGCAGCCCTCTCCCCAATGTAGAATTCCCATAATAATCCGGAGCCAACTGCACCTTCGTGTATATAAAGGACGGTTGCTGGAATTGGGTAGGTCTAGTTTAATGAAGAGAAGGACCAAGGGGGACATGATAGCAGTCTTCCAGTATCTCAGGGGCTGCCCCAAAGAAGAGGGAGTCAAGCTATTCTCCAAAGCACCTGAAGGCAGGACAAGAAGCAATGGATGGGAACTAATCAAGGAGAGAAGCAACCTGGAACTAAGGAGAAATTTCCTGACAGTTAGAACAATTAACCAGTGGAACAACCAGCCTCCAGAAGTTGTGGGTGCTCCAACAGTGGAGGTTTTTAAGAAGAGATTGGACAACCATTTGTCTGAAATGGTATAGGGTTTCCTGCGAGAGCAGGGGGTTGGACTAGAAGACCTCCAAGGTACCTTCCATCTATTCTATTCTATTCTATTCTATTCTATTCTATTCTATTCTATTCTATTCTATTCTATTCTCGTTCTGTTCTATTCTCGTTCTGTTCTATTCTATTCTATTCTATTCTATTCTATTCTATTCTATTCTATTCCCATTCCCTGTTCTGTTCCATCTCCATCCCCATTCTATTCTTCACACACAGTTTCATGAGTTATCAACGAGATACACATTGTTTGCCATTATCAAAATGAATGAAAGCCCAATAAATAGAATTCAGGAGTCCTGACTGGACAGGACCTCATGTTATCAATCATGGCACGATGTAAACAGAATAACAGCAGTGAACAAAAAAACAAAACACTTTTGCCTGGCTTCTAATTACAGTCTGCACTAAATGCACGTCCCACAAGTATTCCCTTTACTTTGTAACAAATAACTTGAAAACACAAGCATTAAAATGCTTGTTATTTTTCCACAGGTAACAACTCAAATCTCACCAAAGCATTGCGTGTCTGAATCGTTGCTCAATTATTCTTTCATATTTTAGGCAGGGAATTTCTAGGGAGCCGTTAACATTTCATTGAATTGTCCCAAAGGTGTTTTTTTTCTCAAGAGGCAACTGGACTTGTTTTTTTCTTTGAAGACGTTTCGCTTCTCGTCCAAGAAGCTTCTTCAGAGCTGAAGAAGCTTCTTGGATGAGAAGCGAAACGTCTTCAAAGATAAAACAAGAAAGTCCATTT
The DNA here is from genome assembly GCA_023970755.1 of Azemiops feae. Classification (NCBI taxonomy): domain Eukaryota; kingdom Metazoa; phylum Chordata; class Lepidosauria; order Squamata; family Viperidae; genus Azemiops; species Azemiops feae. Next base: position 556,113 of record JALGBA010000665.1, on the reverse strand, counting down.
GCCTCTTGAAAAAAGCACCTTTGGGACAACCATGACCTGGATGATTGAGAATCTCCATAGACATTTCACCGAATTGATTTCTCTTGGAATACAGATGGAAGCCAATATTAACATTTTATACCCAGCTAGACACCTCTTTCTTCTGAAGCTCACTGAACTTAAGGTGATTAACCTCTGAATATAGAAGACCATGCTACAAATGTTAAATACAAATCAGTTTCTTTATGCCCAGATGTGGGCTGTGCCAGACCACAAGCCAACAAATATTTGTAAATGTGGGCGAGGTTCAGATAAGTTGACTTAAGTAAGAAAAATGTCAGCAGATGCATTGTCAAAGCTGCCACATGGGAGTGGATAATGTTTCCGTTGACAATTTCGTTTTCTTCTGAAAATGAGAAGCCCACCTGATTCAAATGGTTGCAGGAATTGGATATGTCTAGTTTAATGAAAAGAAGGACTTGGGGTGACATGATAGTAGTCTTCCAGTATTTGAGGGGTTGCCACAAAGAAGAGGGGGTCAACCTATTCTCCAAAGCGCCTGAAGGCAGGACAAGGAACAATGGATGGAAACTAACCAAGGAGAAGCAACCTGGAATTAAGGAGAAATTTCCTGACAGTGAGAACTATTAATCAGGGGAACATCTTGCTTTCATAAGTTGTGGGTGCTTCATCGCTGGAGGTTTTGAAGAAGAGACTGGACAGTCACTTGTCTGAAATGGTATAGGGCAGGGGTAGGCAACCTTGGCTCTTTTATGACTCATGGACTTCAACTCCCAGAATTCCTGAGCCAGCCACGCTGAGGGGAAAGGGAGAGGTTTCCAAGCTGAGCCATGCTGGCTCAGGAATTCTGGGAGTTGAAGTCCACGAATTATAAAAGAGCCAAGGTTGCCTACCTCTGGAGGGTCTCCTGCTTGAGCAGGGGGTTGGACTAGAAGACCTCCAAGGTCCCTTCCAGCTCTATTATTCTGTTAGTTTATCTCATTAGAGAAGGAAGGATTCTAAACCTAGAAAATACCATCCATTTCCAAAATAAAACCTGACGCTCCAATTCAAAGGCATCCGTAGGAAGACATAATTTTCTTAGAAAATAAGTCAAATGAATCTACAATGAAGGTGAGGGGGAAAAAACACTGTAAGCCTTGCAAAGACCTGAGGCTGTAGGAGCAGCTTAATCTGCCCAGGGCCTCAAAGCTTTGACAAACCTAACAATAAGAAATCAATAGAACCCTAATTTGGGGGTTTGAAAAAACCTCAGCTCTCCTTCAGTCAAGCCACAATTTTCACTCAAAAGCCACAGGGATCTTCAATCAATTCTGAGTCGTCCAAGCCACCCCCTTGGGATTTAGTCAGAACTAACCACAGAAAGTTTTATACTAACTACTTATTAAGGAGCAGGCCACAAGCAGAGGTCGCACGGCCCACACAAGAATCAAAATCTACTTAAAGGCCAATTTAACTTGACACTTGATACCGTCTGCTCAATTTCCCGTCCGTTTCCAAAGTGTCAGCTAGTTTCCTTATAACCCGGGTATCTTGTTAGAACATCAGGCACAGACGGTTCTGCGTTGGAAAATATGACAATGAAGTTTATGCAATAAGCAGCAGAGCTAAAAAAAAAATGGGGTAATGTTAGGATTCTGGATCTTTTTTTGTGTGTGTGTGTAAAAGTTTTTATTGGTTATTTTTCCATCCATTCAGTAATAAGTGCTCTCTGAGTTTACATTCGCCAATACATATTTAATTCCTAATCCTTTATTCTTTCCTCTAGCCATCGATAAAATAAGTCCCAAGTTTGATAATATTCCGTTTCTTCTTTTTCTTTCAGTCTCACAGTCAGTCTGTCCATCTCTGCGCATTCTAGTATTTTTTTAATTATTTCTTCATCTGATGGTATTCCTTCATTTTTCCAGTACTGCGCAAATATAATTCTTGCCGCTGTTGTGACATGCAAAATCAAATATATGCTTTGTTTGTTAGACTTTTCTGGCATTATCCCTAATTTAAAAAAGTTCAGGTTTAAAATCTACATGTTCTCCCAACATCTTTTCTAGCCAGGCATGTATCTTTTTCCAATAACTCTTTACTTTGTCACAAGTCCACCAAACATGATAATAAGTGCCTGACTTATGTTTCTATTGGGATTCTGGATCTTAACATTAGTTTATCTTACCCAGATAGTGCTCAGCTTACAACCGTTCATTTAGCGACGGTTTGAAGTTACAATGGCACTGAAAACAGTGACTTATGACTGTTTTTCATACTTACGACCGCTGCAGTATCCCCATAGTCATGTGATTTACATTCAGATGTTTAAATGACTCACATTTATGACGGTTGCAGTGTCCCAGGTTCATGTCTTCTGACAAGCAAAGTCAACGGGGAAAGCCAGATTCACTTAACAACCGTGTTATTAACTTAACAACTGCAGTGACTCACTTCATAACTGTGGCAAGGAAGGTCATTAAAATGGAGCAAAACTCACTTCACGAATGCCTCACTTAGCAACAGAAATTTGGGGCTCCATTTTGGTCGTTAAGTCGAGGACGACCTGTACCATAAACAAGAGCTACAGAAAGGCCTGTAAGGATCCAAGTCCTTACATTTCTGCTGTTAGGTAAGACAGTTGTTAAGCGGGTTTTGCCCCATTTTACGACCTTTCTTGCCACAATCGTTAAGGGAATCACTGCGGCCGATAAGTTAGGAAGCCAGTTGTTAAGTGAATCTGGCTTCCCCATTGACTTTGCTTGTCAGAAGGTCACAAAAGGGGATCACATGACCTTGGGACAGTGCAACGGTCATAAAGAGGAACCAGTTGCCCAGCGTCTGAATTTTGATCCCATGATTATGGAGATGCTGCAAAGTTCGTAATTGCGAAAAGCGGTTGTCAGTCACGTTTTTCAGTGCCGTTGTAACTTTGAACGGTCACTAAGTGTACTGTTATAAGTCAAGGACTACCTGTATTGCAGCAAGGAAGGAACTGCTACCAACCCTAGGGCTTTTAATCCCTAATTTCCCTTTTGTAAAGGATGAGTGAAGCACCTATCGCAGGGGTCCCCAACCACCGGTCCGCGGCATGCCAGCAACCGGTCCGCACAAACAAGCAAAGCCCCATCCGTGGGATGCAGATAGCACACAAAACCACGCACTCTCCGGTCCGTGGAAAAACCTGTCTCCACGGAACCGGTCCCTGGTGCCCAAAAGGTTGTGCACACCTAGCTCTTCAAAAGGCACTGTGTGTGTGTGTACTATAACAGTTACCGAAGTGAAAAACAGAGATTATGCCAATTTATACAGCCATAATATTGCAATACACTCAAGCGTGAACTGTGTTGGATATTGACTTTTCATTTTTTAACGTCAAACACAATCCCGTTCTGCAACTTAGCTGCATCTCTTTCTAATGTGCACCTCTAGCAAAGCAGCCTATCAGCAATTGCCAAATTGCCTTTATCGACCTATTCAATACAAACGAGGAAGGAAGTAGGAAACATCTTAGGGATTTTTTTTTATTTTCTTCTTCTCCATGTATGTTTCTCTCTCTCTCTCTCTCTTTCTCTCTCTCTCTCTGACATCCTTTTCAGGTCATTCCCAAATCTGAGATTCCAGTATTTAAGGAATGGCTTGTTGGATTTTTTTTTTAATTTTGTAGTTCTAGAATAGTTAATGAGAATAGGGAAGAAAACATTTAAATTTGGACTTTTTGCATCCCTCTTTAATCCTACTCCTTGACCGGTGCCCTCCAAAGTCAACCCATAAAAGAATGTGTCTTAATTTTCAAGGGCAGGCAAACACCTTCACGCAAACACCCCACAATTATGTATTAATTTTACTATTACATTGCCCACGGCTGTTTTAGGGAAATGTGTCATCTGAACGCACAGCTTTCACGTCAGAACTAAAACTGAAAGAGAACAACCTACAAAAGCATCACAGAGATTATTATAAATTTCCATGGCAATAAGCAACTACCCATGAGCCATCCTTTTTTTAAACAGATCTTATAGGATTTTGGGTGCTTCTGCACAAAGCATTCATAACGCTACCCAATCAAAACGTATCACACCACTAATTTTTCCTTGTCCACAAAAGAAACCTTGCACAAACACAACTACATCTGCCAGCATGGACCAGACAGGGCAATTGAACACCACTATTAATCTCAATCAGGGAGAATATCTGTAGCTCAGAGTTGAAATGAGGGGTCCTGAGAATGGTGATCATGAGAATGATGCTACTGCAAGGCAGTCAACCTGAAAAAAAGAGGGTTGCAATTGACAGATGTCAAAATGCAAATTGATTTAACAGTTTGGGGGGGGGGGCGGAGTTGGAAAAAAATCTCAGCTCTACTTCAGCCACTTTTACTCAAAAGCAACAATACAATATTTCAATCAATTCTGAGCCGCTTAATTAACGCCCCCTGTAATTTAGTCACTACAGATAGCCCTCGACTTACAACAGTTCGTTTAGTGACCATTCAAAGTTACGACGGCACCGGAAAAGTGACTTACAACTGTTTTTCACATTTGACGACCCTTGCAGCCATCCCCACGGTCAAGCGATCAAAATTCGGATGCTTGACAAGTGACTCACATTTATGACGGGTGCAGTGTCCTGGGGTCACGTGCGATCCCCTTTTGCGACCTTGTGACTAGCAAAGTCAGTGGGGGAAGCCAGATTCACACTTAACAACCAGGTTGCCGACTTAACAACGGCAATGGTTTACTTTAACAACTGTAGGAAGAAAAGTCGTAAAACGGGTCAAAACTCCCTTAACAAATGCCCCAATTTTCGGCTCAATGGCGGTCGTAAGTCCAGGACTACCTGTGCTCGCTCAGAAAGCTTTACACTTACAATTTTATTAAGGAACAAGCCTTAGGTAAATAGGAAATAGAAACAAGCCCCAAGCAGAGATCACACACACTGCCCACACCAACACTTAAAGGGTGATTTAATCTGGCACGTCCTATTCCACACACAGAAAACAAATCAGTCCAAGCACATGTTTGTAGCTGCAGCTGTTGCAAACCGAGCCCCTTTTGCATCCTGCCCGACCTGGGTCGCATTCACACGTTCGCACCAGGGACGGGTTCGAAGCCCCGACAGGTAACGCTTAACGACGAAAGCCATTTGCCATCATCCCCGACCCCCCAATTCCTCGCCTCTGCTGAAAAGCAGGGCGGGAGAGCCCCCCCCCGCTTCTTTCCCGTGAACAACATTCACACGTGCAGCGCACAAAGAGGGATGCTCGCCGGGTCACGTGCGCCAAACCGGAACCGGGAAGGGGCGGCCGGTCCGGGAAAGGCGGGGAGGGGGGGTCCCAGACCCACCGGGAAGAGGGAGGGGACCGCGGCCAGGAGGGGGGGGCTCTCACCTTCCCCGCCGCATCTCCGCAGCAGCAGCAGCAGCAGCAGCAGCAGCAGCAGCAGCAGCAGCAGCAGCTTCGGGTCCGCTCGGGCGGCGAGCCGAAGAGCCGAGCGGCGCCGTGGGACGCTCGGAAGCGAAGAGAGAGAGAGAGAGAGAAGCCGCGGCGCGCGCGCCGAGGAGAACGCCGCGACGTCAGCAAACCCGGGGCCAATGAGAACGCCGCTCCCGCCCCCTCGCGGGCCCCGCCCCTTCGCTTCCTGGAAGAGGCCGGGGAGAAAAACCAGAAGAAGAAAAAAAAAAGGAAAGATCGGAAAGGAAAGCCGTTCTACCCTCCTCCTCTATGGTTAATCCGACTCCGCCTTTCCTCCTAGGCACCCTTGGCTCTTTTATGACTCGTGGACTTCAACTCCCAGAATTCCTGAGCCAGCATGGCTCAGCTTGGAAACTTCTCCTTTTCCCCTCAGCGTGGCTGGCTCAGGAATTCTGGGAGTTGAAGTCCACGAGTCATAAAAGAACCAAGGTTCCCCACCCCTGGGCTAGCCCTTTCCCGCCCTGGGCAGTTTAACTGGATCTGGTTTTTAGAGCCGTTCTTCGATAGGGGGCGCTGTTGCCTTTCCCAGAACTCCCCGGGGCGGGGAGGAATGGGTGGCTTTCGTTTTGCAAATGTTGCCTGTTGTTCGAATAGAGTAGAGCTGGAAGGGACCTTGGAGGTCTTCTAGTCCAGCCCCCTGCTCAAGCAGGAGAACTTTGGGTTTTGTTTTTTGTTTTGCTTTATAAAAACGTTTCTCTTAGCATTTAAAATGTAAAAATGTATGTGAGGGGTCCTCAGTGCTGGCTAAGCTTGGTGGTTTTCTTGCAGATGTTTCATTCATAACTGGGCAACATTATGTAGGCACTGATGATGTTACCTAGTTTGGTAATGAAACGTCTGCTGGAAAACAAGCTCATAGACCCCACAGTTCTGCTCCTCTTCTCTGCAAGCATCATTCCTTTCCAGCACCGACGATGTCACCTAGTTGGGTCATGAAACGTCTGCAAGAAAAAAACTAGCATCAGAGCTAGGGACATTCAAAGAATCTCAAAGAAAAATAAGAAAATCCAGTTGCCTTTTTGAAAAGCATCTCTGGGATAACCAAACTGAGAGAGCACCATGGACCCCACAGTCCTCCTCCTCCTCCTCCTCTCTGCAAACCCTGTCCCTTATAACATTGAGGATGTTCCTTAATTGGGTCATGAAATGTCTGTGGAGCTTTCAAACACCTCATTGCAGCTGAACAATTAATCCAAATAAAGAGATTCTACTGTTTATTTTAGAAATCGTTTTCAACTGATGCATACTGTAAAGGTTTACATGGGATTTATGCTGTATAAACGCTCAAGGTGATTGAGAAAATCTATACAGGATTATTTCATGTCTTTGATCGTACTCCAATTTAATAAAGGAGAAAGATCTATGAGTTAAAACAGTCATAGTACACACATGGAGTTAAAATGAGGTCTTATTTCAAAGACAGCAAAACATCAAAACAGAAGAAAAAATAACTTAATTCCTAAGTATGGTATTTACAGAAATATTACTTTATGAATTAATGGGTCAAACAATACCACAATTAGGGGAATGGAGAGAGAGAGAGAGAGAGAGAGAGAGATCCTTCTCTATCCCTATCTGTTTGCCTGTCTATCTGTCCATCTATCTCTCTGCCTCTCAATCCATCCATCTCTATCTCTGTTTCTATCTTTCTATCTGTGAGAAGAATCCAGAGAAAGAAATATTTTGGGGGATATTAAAAAGGCAGAATATATTTCCCCAAAGGATCTTAAAGGCAGAAAAGCAAGCCCAGTTTTTCTTAATAGCCCCAAGCAGAAACTCAGCAGAAACCAGCTTTTAGAAATGCAGATGTAATAATCCATTCAGGAAGGTTGGAGCCAGGAAGCTAGAATCTGATGAGATTAGGAAGACAAAGACCCCTAAATCTACATAGCCCATCCAAACTCTAAAAGACATGACCTATGGGGACATAATAGGATTAACCCACCATCTGAATACCAAAAGGGACACATTGAGACTCAGGTCAAAGTACGTGACACAGGAAATACAAAACCTCAAACAGGAACAGGAAACCACCTCAAAAGCCCCAGAAGGTATAAAAACCCACCACTCCATTTAGAATTTAGAATAGAATAGAGCTGGAAGGGACCCTGGAGATCTTCTAGTCCAGTCCCCTGCTCAAGCAGGAGAACCTATACCGTCTCAGACAAGTGTCAGTCTAGCCTCTTAGAAATCTCCAGTGATGGAGTGCCCACGATTTCTGGTAGCAAGCTGTTCCACTGATTAATTGTCCTCACTATCAGGAAGTTTCTCCTTAATTCCAGGTTGCTTCTCTCTTTGATCAGTTTCCAACCGTTGTTTTTTGTCCTTCCCTCTGGTGCCTTGGAGAATAACATGACCTCCTCTTCTTTGTGGCAGCCCCTCAGATACTGGAATACTGCTATCATGTCACCCCTGTTTCTTCTTTTCTTTAAACTAGCCAAACCCAAGTCCCGCAGCCATTCTTTGTATGTTTTAGTCTCCAGGCCTTTGATCATCTTAGTTGCTCTTCTCTGAATTTTTTCCAAGGTCTCAACATCTTTTTTGTGATATGGGGACCAAAATTGACTGCAGTATTCCAGGTGTGGTCTTACTAGGGTTTTATAAAGCGGTACTAATACTTCACTTGATTTTGATTCTATGCCTCTGTTTATACAACTCAGGATTGTATTAGCTTTTTTGGCTGCTGCTGCACACGGCTGGCTCATGGTCAAGTGATCGTCCACTAGGACTCCAAGGTCCCTCTCACAGTTACTGTTTTTAAGCCAGGTCTCGCCCAATCTTCCTAAATGTAAAACTTTGCTTTTCTCCACATTGAAACTCATTTTGTTGGACAGGGCCCATTGTTCAAGTTTGTCAAGATCTTTTTGGATCCTGAGTTTGTCTTCTGGGGTGTTGGCTACTCCTGCCATCTACATGTGGCCAGCTTTCCCAGAGCCATCTTTCTGTCTGGCTCTCCTCTTCAATAAACTACAACCTTCTTTCTAAAGCAGTCTCCATTTTATTTATTCCCGGCTTGGACTGGACCCTGATGAAGATTTTTCTTTCAACATATCCATGCATCCATCTATTCCTATCTATCCATCTGTTTATCTACTTATCTATTTATCTCTTTCCATCCATCCATCTATATCCATCCATTATCTATCTATCTATCTATCTATCTATCTATCTATCTATCTATCTATCTATCTATCTATCTATCTGTCTGTCTGTCTGTCTGTCTGTCTGTCTGTCTGTCTGTCTGTCTGTCTGTCTGTCTGTGTCTGTCTGTCTGTCTGCCTGCCTGCCTCTATCTATCTATCTATCTATCTATCTATCTATCTATCTATCTATCTATCTATCTATCTATCTATCTATCTATCTATCTATCTATCTATCTATCTATCTATCTATCTATCTATCTATCTATCTATCTATCTATCTATCTATCTATCTATCTATCTATCTATCTATCTATCTATCTATCTATCTATCCATTCTATCATCTCTCTATTGTTACACAAACTTTGTCAAGAAAGAAAATTAAAGATTATTTAATCCAGGAGTCTATGTCCTGGGTTCATACTTAACCTCTCAGTATTTTGAAGGCTAGACACAATAGCATTTCTTCTGACTTTGCACCTTTTAACATTTATTTTCTCTTAAATTCTAAGCCGTTCTTACGAACCTTTTCTTTCAGATATAGCCAAAATGTAGCAAACTATCTCCCACACATTGCAGTGATCAGTGATCAGACGATTCAAGAAAATGGAACGTTTTCAAAGTGAATTATATTTTCAATAAATTGCAAGATATCAGATTTGTTTGTGGATGAACACTTTCCTTTCCAGTCAACGTTGTTAAAGGAGCGTAAACTCTAAAGATACATCCTTTCATTCTGCTTTCTTTTGGCTAGGCTGCAAACGGTCTCGTCCCGAAAACTTTCCACCCGTGCAGTTTTCTGGAGCAGGGCTTGTCCGAGCAGATAATGTTAAGGAACGTTGCCCATACATGGCTAGGTTTTGTAAGCAAGTCTACTCCTGCATAGCAGGTGTGAGATCTGTTTGGGAAACTTCAAAAGGGACTTTGTGTTCCATTTCTCAGCATTAAATATTTCATTTGCTGAATTAGGAAAACATATCTGGCCCATAGAATCACCCAAAGTCGGACATGACTGAATGGATAACAATATAATGTAATGTAAGATAAGATAAGATAACCTTTATTGTTATTTTTATATTGTGGGCACAATGGCACACATCAAAAATGAAATTTAGTTGCCCGCTCTCAAAGTGAGACACATACATGACACACACCTAAACATACTATGTACAACATATATATAGACCCACATCCCTACATATACATAGCAAATAAATATTAAATACTGTCCATCTTGAATATATAACGCAAGGAGGAAGTTTGAGAGTTCGCAAGGTTGATGCTGTATGGAATGAAACTATGGCTGAATGTAATGTAATGTAATGTAATAATTGGTATAATATATAATTAATATAATATAATATAATGAGGAGAGAGAGAGAGAGAGAGAGAGAGAGAGAGAGAGATGATTTATTGTACTGGTAAAGGCATTTGGGCTAGAAACCAAGAGATCATGAGTTCTAGTCCTGCCTCAGGCATGAAGACACCTGGGCGATCTTTCTCGCAGATTGTCAACCTTGGGAAGGTAGTCCACATAAGAAGCATACCCAGAAGTACTAGATCTAACTTTATTGCAAGGTTACATTAAGAGAATCTCGCAAGTCTGAAAATTCGTCTCTCTCCTATTTCTTCTGCAGACTCAACTTCCTTTGTCTAGTGTCCAGTCTGGCTGAGGACTTCTGGGAGCTGAAGTCCACAAATCTTAAAGTTGCCAAGTTTGAAGACCCCTCTCTTAATGTGTGTGAGCAGCATTCCTTCAGACTGTCTTTTTTTTTTTTACTCATTAACAAGTAGGAACTTGAGTTTTTACATAAAGTAGAGCTCTCTTGATGCTTGCAAGCTGCAATAATTCACCGTTCAGATTCCAGGGAAAGATATGGTTTCTTCTAACAACACGCTGTTCTTCTCCATTAGTTGCAGTAATTTATGTCAAGTAGTTCTCTTCTTCCTAAAGTTTAATGTAAATCATACACTTTGGAAGATGAGATGGGCAGCACTTCCATGTTTGTTTGCAATGATCATATAGGTTAGGGGAAGGAATTGCTGTCCTAGGATATAAAAAACACATTTAAAGCATGGAAGCTGGATTACTCGCTGCAGAGACGGAGGTGGTAGCTGATATCATATGCTACTATACTTGCTATACTTCATTGGAGAGTTGGGGAGACAGGTTGGAAGTTGTACTGCAGAAGGAAAAGTGGAAAGGAAAAAGAAAAGAGGGAAGGGAAGGGAAGGGAGGAAGGAAGGAAGAAGGGAGGAAAAGAAAGAGGAAGGAAGGAAGGAAGGAAGGAAAGAAAGGAAGGAAGGAAAGAAAAAAGAAAGAAAGAAAAAGAAAGAAAGAAAGAAAAAGGAGAGTGAAGGAAAGGAAAGGAAAGGACGGCAGAAAGGAGGAAAGAAGGAAGGAGAGTGAAGGAAAGGAAAGGAAAGGAAAGGGGGAGGGAGGGAGGGAGGGAGGAAGGAAGGAAGGAAGGAAGGAAGGAAGGAAGGAAGGAAGGAAGGAAGGAAGGAAGGAAAGGAATGGGATATGACATACATAAAAATATTTTTGCTAAGTAAAGGCATGTACTGTCATATATGTAGAATTCCCTTTAATTAATAAATAGATTTGCTCAGTGCTTGTTGCAGGGGAAGGTTATAGTTGGCCCTAAAATAGCACACATGCACATGCCACACAGACACAAATACACAGACACAAAGGCATGTTGATTAATCCAGATAATAAAAATGCATCACGATCATCGCGATAAATGTAGGGATACCGTTGAAATGTTCCATTTATCTTCCCCTTAATGGTAATTAGCTGATTCCACAACCTTCGATCAATACAGAGAAATATATAATGCACCACTCTCAAAGAAGCAGTAGGTAATAAAATGAAGCAGAGTTGGAAAAACACAATATCGTAGGCTGCTATGGAGCTAAGAAGGACACCCCCATTGTGGTAGCTTCCCAGATTTGGTGTCCTCCATATGTAACCGCAGCACATCAGCGGAAACATTATAAATGGAGTAATTTCCATGGGGTGGCTGCAGTTTTATCATAATATCCTTTTCCATTCAAGAAATGGATTGGTGCTATTTGTTTCGCAGCAAAGAACATACACCAGGGGTCTTCAAACTTGGCCCTGTTATGACTTGTGGACTTCAACTCCCAGAATTCCTCAGCCAGGCAAGCTGGCTGAGGAATTCTGGGAGTTGAAGTCCACAAGTCATAAAAGGGCCAAATTTGAAGACCCCTCCCAGAATTCCTCAGTCAGGCAAGCTGGCTGAGGAATTCTGGGAGTTGAAGTCCACAAGTCATAACAGAGCCAAGTTTGAAGACCCCTCCCAGAATTCCTCAGTCAGGCAAGCTGGCTGAGGAATTCTGGGAGTTGAAGTCCACAAGTCATAAAAGGGCCAAGTTTGAAGACCCCTGACATACACTGATGGATTTCGCCTCGCGTGCTTCTTTTTTTTTTTGGCAAACGTCAGGTTCCGTTGCAACTGTAAATGCATCAGGCAGCCCGGCTTAACAAATCATCTTTTGGCAGGTTTTAAACTCATTTTCATCTACACCCAAGTGCCTGAAGGGAAAACATTCTCACTGTTTACTTCCAACTCAGAGGTACGACTTTAATTCTCTGTTTTCACTTGGCTGGTCCCTGTTTCAAGACTCGCTTGTAATTCGAAGGTCAGGTAAGAAACGCTTCGGTGGTTTGAAATTCTTTAATAGTAAGAATAAGGGCTGTCCGGGGATCCCTGCACGAATGGATGCATATCTGGGCAATCTTTTCATTGCTTCTGCTGCGTTCTATGTGTCAGTGAACGTAGATCTTAATGGAAATCTTAGCTCCAAGTGCTGAGCAATAAATTGTTTTTACAGTTGATGGGTTTAGCTTGCTAAGGTTGTGGTGGACATCTACATGGTGCTGGGTCAAAAAAGAACAGGGGAAAGGGGAAAGGGGAAAGGGAAGGGAAGGGAAGGAAAAGAAAGGAGGAAAAGTGGGAAGGAAAGAAAGAAGGAAATCTTGCAATCTTGATGCATTGAGAATTCTTATATATATTAGAGATATAGCTTGACCTAACCCCTGACAACAGTCATACGTAGAGCTGTTGTAAGCCTTCTTTTGCAGCCATCTTCTCTGCACTCTTCTACCCCAAACATTAAATCTATCATTTCAAACTCTGCTCTGAATTTCCAAAAGGGATTGAACATTATGTCCTCACTGGGTCTGAAACAACGAAGCCTCAGTTCTGATGCAGGTTCCCCAAGGTGCCTTCTCAATTTTCCTGGACTTCAGTTACTGGAATGCAAGCGCCACACTAGCAGGGGACGTTAGGAGTTGGTCCAACATATGTGGAAGGTATCAGGTTACAGAAAGCTAGCCTATTGCAAAGGGTTTTTGTCATTTGATACTGACTTCTTTCTCTCCTCAATATGCTAGACTAGACTAGACTAGACTAGACTAGACTAGAACAGAACAGAACAGAATAGAATAGATATTGGATCTAGAATCGAATAGAATCGAATAGATATTGGATCTAGAATAGAATAGATATTGGATCTAGAATAGAATAGAATAGAATAGAATAGATATTGGATCTAGAATAGAATAGATATTGGATCTAGAATAGAATAGATATTGGATCTAGAATAGAATAGATATTGGATCTAGAATAGAATAGATATTGATCTAGAATAGAATAGAATAGAATAGAATAGAATAGAATAGAATAGAATAGAATAGATATTGGATCTAGAATAGAATAGAATAGAATAGAATAGAATAGAATAGAATAGAATAGAATAGAATAGAATAGAATAGAATAGAATAGAATAGAATAGAATAGATATTGGATATAGAATAGAATAGAATAGAATAGAATAGAATAGAATAGAATAGAACAGAACAGAACTGGAAGGGACCTTGGAGGTCTTCTAGTCCAGCCCCCTAAAACAAAGCTGGAGGCTTTCTTCTCTAAATGATGGACTTTAGAAGATGATCATTAATAAAATCATATCATTATTTTCTCATCATCTCACATCTACACATGCCTGAAGAGGCTTTCACTACCTTATGATTTCAAGTATATCTCTTTAATGCATCAGATGTTTTTTTTAAAAAAAAAACCTGTGGCATACTCAATTTAATAATTCATAAATAAATGAAACAGAAATAAAACTTAGAAAAGCCTGATAGTTATGTCACATGAGACACAGATTTCCAAAACTGTAGTTCTGTTGTTACTGTTTCCTCAGATCATCCTTTTGTGAATGGAATTGTTTTCATGGAATATTAGTTTACAGGAAATTGAAATATCAGGGTTTCTTTTTCTGTTTATCTGTAATTGCATCACGACATGCTACGTTTGAGTAGAATATAAGCATCATTTTTGATCTTGGGAAGGGCTAACCCAAAGGGAATTTTTCTTTTTTTCCCCCTGAAGCTCAAATTAAGTCAAGGCAAGACTTCACAAATACCTCAATATATCTACACGATGTGGTTTCCATTGGGAATTCTTCTGAATCTTGGTAAGTTCAACAACTTCAGATATGCCCAAACGTATTCCGTATAATTTTATTTTAGCCACTGTCCTGCTGGGTGATCAATTTATACTACGAATGCCTTAGCTAGCAAATTTGTTGTGAGCCTAGCTGAAATCTAGCCAGATGTACATCTTTCACTACACGCCGTGGACTATGTGATTGCCCATCTCTAACTCATTGTAGGAGATGAGTTAATCTATGATGACAAAAAAAAAATCAGGAAGATTCTGGCAGCACAACTTCGGACCCACAAATTTTTATTAAAAGACATTAGCTGGATCACAAACACCAAATGCTTGTTCATATCTGTATGACTTCTAGGACTTCGGGAATAGAGATATGTTTGCCATAAAGCTTGCTTCTTGTTATTTGGAGTCATGATGAAATACGTTTGGGTAATCTTTTTAATTTCACCCAAAACATTTTTTAAGAGTTTCATACTGAAATTCAGCAGTCCAGAATTCTGCTTGTATGCAGCATATGAACCTCAACAAGAGTTGTCCCAAAGGTGCTTTTTCAAAAGGCAACTGGACTTTTCTTGTGTTTTTTTTCCTTGAAAATGTTTTGCTTGCCATCCAAGAAGCTTCTTCATGAACTCAACAAGAGGCAGCAACTAACCAGGCTCAGAGCTTCAGCAGGCTGAACAAATGGGTGGAAAACACACAAGTAGTGCCAAGCTCTTGGATAGGCTGGGAAGTAAACACACACACACACACACACACACACACACACACACACAAAGAAACAAGTAAAGGCAATAACAAGACACTCCTGTAACCCTGCCAAGAAAATTATATGGGTGCAATCATCTGGAGTTGGGCTGGACTTGGGTTTCAGATGCCAGGATGCTTTTTTGCTGGTTTTTGTATTTGTTTATTGTTTTATTATTGTTTGTGACCTGTCCTGAAGAACTGAACATGACTCCTTTGATGCCTTTACCACCCCCGTTCTCTGTATTGGCTAGGTCAGGGGTGGCTGGCTCAGGAATTCTGGGCGTTGAAGTCCACAAGTCATAAAAGAGCCAAGGTTCCCCACCCCTGGGCTAGGTGGACGCTTAAATGCACTGATACACTTAAGCCAGAGACAGTACAGTATAAGTAAATAAGAAAGCTATAAATGATGTCATGGAAAATGCAAAAGTTGGACAGCTTAAAGTTTCACATCAAGTAACCAGCCTTCCCCCTATTCAGTATTTTCCAGCTGTGGTGGACATCAATGTTCAAGATCCCCAGATGATTGAGAGTTAGCATCAAGATATCTGGAGTCATTCGTTCAGAGAAGCCTGTCATTCAACAAACTCTGTTTCATCTTCATTTTGTATTCAGTGCTACACACAGACTTCCTAAGCAGTCAGAATAGCTGTCGGCGTGGCGCCTGTCACCCATCCGTTGGAGACCTGCTTGTGGGACGCAGCCAACAGCTGACCGCTTCGTCTACATGTGGACTGTTTGGCCCGCAGAAGTATTGCACTGTTGGGTACCTTGAGGTGAGTTTATTGTGATGCCAAAAAGATAACCGGAACTATAAATGTTGTAGTCCTCCCAAATCTCTTTCTGTTAGAAACGTGCTCCCTTTTGTTCAACTGCAGGCTGACCAGCAGGAAAAAAAAAGCATAGAATATAGAATAGGATTGGAAGGGACCTTGGAGGTCTTCTAGTTCAACCTTCTACTCAAGCAGGAGACCCTATGTCATTTCAGACAAATGACTGTCCAGTCTTTTCTTGAAAACGTCCAGCCTTGGCATTAAGTTTGGCATTAAGTTTGCACTGGGTTCACTTCTATAATCCCACCCCACCCCAATTTGGAACAACTTCAAGAAAGCAGATCCCTCTCTTAGGGGCTCCAGCTGGCTAATCCCAATCACGTGGCCTTGCGTTACGAAGCTAATCTGCTTTCTGCAATTTTCCTGGAAAGAGAATAAACAGAAAATGGTGAGACTTTTCAGGAAAGAGAACAGGCAGAAGCAGACACAGGAGGCTCACCCTTGTAAGATGACACCATCTCTCATCTCCGTCAAATTGCACCAATGAGGCAGCCGTTCCCTTCTCACTTCTGAGAGCAAAGAAGCAGGTAAGGGTGAAAATTTGCAGGGCGTGTGCAAAGCACTTTTCTGTGAACTCATCTCCCTTCTTGACGTTTGGCACTTGAAAAAACAACCTTGGGTAGTTTATGCAAAGGGGGGGGGGAATTACTAAGAAATCACTGCTGAACCCCCAAATGTGATGGACGAGAAACAATGGTTGGAAACTGAGCAAAGAGAGAAGCAACCTGGAACTAAGGGGAAACTTCCTGACAGTGAGGACAATTAACCAGTGGAACAGCTTGCCACCAGAAATCGTGGGCGCTCCATCACTAGAGGTTTTTAAGAAGAGACTGGACATTCACCTGTCTGAGACGGTATAGGTTCTCCTGCTTGAGCAGGGGGCTGGACTAGAAGACCTCCAAGGTCCCTTCCAGCTCTGTTCTGTTCTTTGTGTTTGTGTCTACCCTTTTCTAGGAGAAGAAGAAATGTTTCACCTGCGATTCCAGGCACCCCTATCACCCACTTTCCCAAACCAACAGTCACTCCATCGAAAACGTCGTCGCGCGTTTGGAACGCGATCGGAAGAAGTGGTGGCAATCTGAGAACGGTGAGTGGTTTTGGCTGGTTTTATTTCTTTAGCCAATTTGGTTTGGCTGTCATCTGCTCGACTTCTATCTGATGATCTCACGAGCAAAGTGGCAAATCCCTGTCTCTGGATGGTATTGTCAGAAAGCTTAATATTTGTTTGTAGCAAGGCCAGTTTATGAAATTATCCAACTAAACCAATTGATGGCTTGGAGCCTAACACCACGCAGAGCGACAGCCTTTTCCTGCAACACAATTTCACGTTTGGAACTACAGGAGGTGGTTAATTATTTGCAGCAGCACTGAATATTTTCTATTTAGCAGAATAACAGAGCTGGAAGGGACCTTGGAGGTCGTCTAGTCCAACCCCCTGCTCAAGCAGGAGACCCTATATCATTACAGACAAATGGCTGTCCAGTCTTTTCTTAAAAGCCTCCAGTGATGGAGCACCCACAACTTCTGAAGGCAGGTTGTTCCACTGGTTGATTGTTATCACTGTTAGGAAGTTTCACCTTAGTTCTAGGTTGCTTCTCTCCTTGATTAGTTTCCATCCATTGTTTCTTGTCCTGACTTCAGGTGCTTTGGAAAATAAGTTGACCCCCTCTTCTTTGTGGCAACCCCTCAAATATTGGAACACTGCTATCATGTCACCCCTAGTCCTTCTTTTCATTAGACTAGCCATACCCAATTCCTGCAGCCGTTCTTCGTATGTTTTAGTCTCCAGGCCCTTAATCATCTTTGTTGCTTTTCTCTGCACTCTTTCCAGAGTCTCAATATATTTTTTTATAATGTGGTGACCAGAACTGGATGCAGTATTCCAGGTGTGGAATACCTGGATGCTAAAGATTTAAAGATGCTAAAGTGACATTAGTCCATGCAATTGTGTTGAAAAAAAACAAGAAGCAAGAAATAAAACAGGATAAAAAAAAAATTATATTTGAATGTTCGCAATTTTTATTTCAATTATCAGTGACCCTAGTACAGCAATTCATTATTATCCAAAATTAATGGAATTAGATGTAGTAAGAATTTGTGCTTGGTAAGACTTGCAGATTGGAGGATATTCCTTGCAAAATAATTGTGATCATTCTGATATTAATCAAGATAATTATAAAAATTGTTTGAGAGTTGGAAGCATAAGCCATCCAATTGAGTTACTTAAGCCAGAAAATTAACCTCAGAGGTACCACAAAATGTCAATCCCTTGGCAATTTTATTTTGAAAATAAAATTTATCTTTGAAGTGGTTTCTATAAGATAGACCCTAAATGCAATTAATTCATCAGAAAGGGGGGGGGGAATAAATATTTCTTGTTCCTGCTTTTTTAAATTTCCTATTATCTGCATCTGGCTTATTAATTTGCAGGTGTTGACCATGTCAGTATTCAATTGGACTTGGAAAATATGTTTCAGTTCAGCCATCTTATCCTGACCTTCAAGGTACCTTCATACAAAGCCACAAAATACAGTATTTAAATTATTTAATAGCCTAGCCATTATTTAGAGTGGGTAACGTTAAGGCAATTTCTGCTTTTATGTTGTTTAAAATAGATATGGTGCAGTTCAGAATTACTTAGCTGTTGTTGACTGGGATTTGTGATCACCTGGAAGGCAATCTACCTTTTACGAAAAGAATATACAATTCTCATATTTCGCTAACAAGAAAGCGGTGTGTGTGTGTGTAGAAACACTCTTTCAGCATTTCTTCCTATTTAGGATTTCCTAAATTTAGCCTATTCAGAATTTCAAAACAGGCACTTTAGCCTGACTTCATGATGCCAAGATCTGCAACGGATCCACATAAACCGTTCATGCTTCAGCTAACATTTATAGCAACAATTCAATGAAACGTATCGTCTCCTGAGCTTTTAAATCTGATTTAATCCGATTAAGTGTATTTACACACGAGACTTGTGGCAACAGGTAAAATAAGGAGAGATCTGCAAGTATGTGTTTTAGGAGGAGTGCGCAGACTGATTGTATTTTATTGGTGGCTTAGGGCAGGGGTCTTCAAACTTGGCCCTTTTATGACTTGTGGACTTCAACTCCCAGAATTCCTCAGCCAGGCACGCTGGCTGAGGAATTCTGGGAGTTGAAGTCCACAGGTCATAAAAGGGCCAAGTTTGAAGACCCCTGGCTTAGGGTGTTTACCAATATTTGCAGCTAATCGATCTGATCAGCCTAGTACCAAGTGAATCTATTTTTTTGCTACCAGATAGAAATGTTTCTATATCAGATCCCAAATGAACAGATAATATATACAGTAAAATGTGAATGCTGGGAACATGCTCTAAAATGGTTGTACCCAATATATTATTTAATTATATCCGTTGCACAGTCAGCCAGGTGTTTAGACTGGATTTGGTATTTTTGTTCACCTATAGAGTCCTTCTCAAGGGTTAGGATAGGCAGATGTTGTTGTGTAATAGTGTTAAAGGTATTGATACAGGATGTAAGTTGTTCTGAGTAAAGCCGCTGTTGAATGAAAAATCTTCATCAGGGTCCAGTCCAAGCCAGGAATAAACAAAATGGAGACTGCTTTAGAAAGAAGGTTGGAGTTTACTGAGTTGCGGAACCAGACAGAAGTGTGGTTCTGGAGCAGCTGATCACATGGAGCTGCTGGGTTTTTATACCTTCTTGGGGTTTTGTGTTTGGAGTTGTTCCTGTTCCTGTGGCATGAACCTTGACTTGAAGTTCAGTGTGCCCTTTTTGGTATTCTAATGGTGCTTTGGAGAATATCTTGACTCCCTCTTCTTTGGGGCAACCCCTGGGATATTGGAATGGTGGTTTACAATTGTAGTAGCTATGCAAGAGGAAAAGAAACAGATTGGAGACATGCCATCAATAAATATTGGGCACTGAATATTTATTTTTAGTTAATTATCATAAACTTTTCTAGGTAACAGCTCAGTTGCACAACGTCTACTATCCTCTTTAATTGGATTCAGATCCAATCAGGTCACTTTCTTCAAATATATGCCAGTTTCATATTAGGTCATTGTAAACCCTTGAAAAGAACTCTTTTATAGAGGCCTGGTGGAACCTGAATCTGCCCAGTATTTGTTCACAATAATAAATAGACAATATTAAGTAATACAGGGGTATCAGATGCTTAAGTGTTCATAATGTAAATCTTCAAACAAATTTCAATCTGAAGTTGTATCTCTTGCAGACATTTCGTCCTGCCGCCATGTTGGTGGAACGCTCTGCCGATTACGGTCAAACCTGGAAGGTGTACAGATATTTTGCCCAAAATTGTGCGGCTTCTTTCCCCGACATTCCTTTAAAACCAGCCGAAGCGGTTGGGGACCTTGTCTGTGACTCCAAATATTCAAATATCGAACCATCAACTGAAGGGGAGGTACGTTGATTATTGGACTTCAATGATTTTGATTCTCCGTGCAATTACAAAGGTCATGACATACAAATCTAGTCAAGCTTCCTTGAAGTCAGAAAGCTGCCAGACACTTTTTTACGGTTCATTCTGTGGTTAAGGATTGGCCAAAATAATAATAATAATAATGTATTTCAGATCGGTTCTTTTGCCTCCGTGC
This sequence comes from Azemiops feae, assembly GCA_023970755.1. Classification (NCBI taxonomy): domain Eukaryota; kingdom Metazoa; phylum Chordata; class Lepidosauria; order Squamata; family Viperidae; genus Azemiops; species Azemiops feae. Next base: position 535,830 of record JALGBA010000665.1, on the reverse strand, counting down.
GCTTAACCTTATAAATATTATTTTGGATGTTGGCAGGTTATTTTCAAAGTTCTGGATCCCAGTTTTGAAACAGAAAATGTGTATGATCCATACATCCAAGGTAGGAACCGTTGGGATTTTAACAGTCCTTTGCCAATTTTTCTTTACTTTGAAACAACGTTTTGTGGCTCCTTGGCAGAACACAATTGTTAATAAAGAGTTAGAAATTCTACCTGCATCACCGGGTAAAAACATTATTGGGTGAAATGGCTGAACAGTGATTTGGAGAGCGTTGCAATGTGAATTAATTTCAAATTAATTTCTACACCTTCGTCTCTTCTCTTCTTCGACTGTTATAGGAATTACAGCTAGTCCTTAATTTACAAAGTTCATTTAGTGACCGTTCAAAGTTACAAGGGCACTAAAAAAAGTGACTTATGACCGTTTAACACAGGGGTAGGCAACCTTGGCTCTTTTATGACTCGTGGACTTCAACTCCCAGAATTCCTGAGCCAGCATGGCTCAGCTTGAAAACCTCTCCCTTTTCCCTCAGCGTGGCTGGCTCAGGAATTCTGGGAGTTGAAGTCCACGAGTCATAAAAGAGCCAAGGTTGCCTACCCCCAGTTTAACACATGACCGTTGCAACATTCCCATAGTCACGTGATCAAAATTCAGACGCTTGGCAACTGACTTGTATTTATGATGGTTGCTGTGTCCCGAGGGGTCACGCGATCCCATTTTGCGACCTTCTGACAAACAAAGTCAATGGGGAAGCCAGATTCACTTAACAACCGTGTGGCTAACTTATCAACTGCTGTGATTCACTTAACAACTGTGGCAAGGAAGGTCGTAAGATGGGGCAAAACTCACTTAACAAATGTCACATGAATTTTGTCCCATTTCTTCCCGCAGCTGTTAAGCGAATCACTGCAGCTGTTCAGTTACTAACCCGGTTGTTAAGTGAATCTGGTTTCCCCATTGACTTTGCTTGTCAGAAGGTCGCAAAAGGGGATCACGTGACACCCCCGGGACACTGCAGACCGTCATAAATACAAGCCAGTTGCCAAGCGTCCGAATTTTGATTACGTGACCCCGGGCCACTGCAACCGTCATAATTATTAGTCAGTTGCCAAGCGTCTGAATGTCGATCATATGACCCTGGGGATGCTGCAATGGTAAGTGTGAAAAACGGTCATAAGTCACTTTTTCCAGTGCCGTTGTAACTTCGAACGGTCACTAAATGGACTGTTGTAAGTCGAGGACGTCCTGTATTTCCTTGCTTTCTAAGGTAGCTTGCCAAAGTTATTTATTTATTTATTTATTTTTTATGTCGCCCCGTCTCCTCTACAAGATGACTCCGGGTGGTTTACAGGTTATAAAACAAATTAAATATAGTTAAAAGATTTTTTTAAAAAATTAAAACAACACAAAAGTTAAAATATTATGAAGAACTACATAAAAAAACAAACTGAGACAGCTAAGAGCCAGATGGGACAGGGATGAAGTCTTTCGACCCCATCAGCCATCGTTATAATAATATAGGGATATCATATTATATCCACCGTTGTGGATATGATTTTGAGCTCAATTAATTTCCCATTTCCCCACATTTTCACCGCAGAGCTGGTTGCTTTTACAAATCTGAGGATCAACTTTACAAAGCTTCACGTGTTGGGAGACACTTTACTGGGGGGAAAGAAAGGCAATCTTCTGGAAAAATACTACTACGCCCTCTATGAAATGGTTGTTCGTGGGAGCTGCATGTGCAACGGCCATGCCAGATACTGTGGCCCTGGGGAAAACCTGCGAGGGGACGTCTTCCACCAGCCTGGGATGGTGAGTTGAAAGAGGTCTCTCTCCAGGAGACTTCATTTGCGCACAAAGTTGTCTTGAAACACTGCAGTAATATTGTATAAGAAGAAGCAGCAGAGCCTGAGGGTGGAGTCAAAAGAGGATTTAGCCTAGAATCGTTACATTGCCACAAAGGATCCAAGTCCAATCCCTCTTGAATTCTGTTGAGAAGAAGCAGCAGAGCCTGAGGGTGGAGTCAAGAGAGGATTTAGCCTAGAATCGTTACGTTGCCACAAAGGATCCAAGTCCAATCCCTCTTGAATTCTGTTGAGAAGAAGCAGCAGAGCCTGAGGGTGGAGTCAAGAGAGGATTTAGCCTAGAATCATTACGTTGCCACAAATGATCCAAGTCCAATCCCTCTTGAATTCTGTTAACTCTGATCTAGCATCAATTTAGTGCTGACCGTTAATTGACTAGATTCTGGTATATAGGCACGAGCAATAAATTAGCTTAACTGGAATTTAATGTGTGATCCTGATTCTTCGCACTTGACAAATATTCCTAAGTACAGCTAGGATAGCTAGGATATCTGAGTACCAATCAGACTATCATAATACATTTTAACTCGGTCGTTCTTGTGTCCAAACGTTCTACAAGTTGGGTGCTCTTAAGATGATGCCTCTTAAAATAGCAGAGTTTCATAATGATAGGCAATGACGTACGGACATTTTATTGTTGACATGCAGTTTGATCCTGTGGCCCTTGCCCAAAGTTCATTTCTAGCAGGCCACATTAGAGGAACGCAAAGCACTGATGCCGACAGGCACTTCCACAATCTTCATTGATGTGTTCCAGGTGCAGGGAAACTGCCTTTGTGAGCACAACACAGACGGTCCGTCCTGTGAACGATGCAAAGATTTCTACAATGATGTCCCTTGGAGGCCGGCTGAAGGATCCCAGGAAAATGCTTGCCGAAGTATTCCAGTGATTGGCTTAACTTTTACCAGATTTTGGGATAATAATGGCCTATGGTCCTGCTGAATATTTAATGGCATGGCAGTGTCAAGCTCCGGAGAAATCAGGAGATTCAGACAGTTCAAATGAGCATAAAGATTTATTGCGAGCTTAAGGTCTCTACAAGAATCTGACCAACTAACAGTCAAGGGAAATGAGCGGGAGATAAGAATAGAAAGGAATTCAAGGTGGGCTAGACTCAGATCTCTTGTGGGTGCGCAGCCTGGTCATCTTCTACACCAGGGGTGTCAAACTGCCGGCCCGCAGGCTGGACGCATCATGTGGAAGCCACGCCCACCCCATTGCCGGCAATGGCAAAACCGTCCCGATATGTTGCGCGACGTCACATGATGTCGCGAGTTTGACATGGCTGTTCTACAGGCAGACTAAAATTTTATTCTACAGGCAGTCCTCAGTTAATGATCACTCGTGGGTTGACTTGTTTGACGTGACGACTGCGCTGAACGCGGAGACTTAAGGCCTGTCCTTGAAGTTGCAGCCATCACAGTGTGCCCTGGTCATGCAATGGTGATCCGGGTGCTTAGCAACGGGCCTGCAGTGATGATGTTGCAGCACCCCCATAGCCTTGTGATTGCACTCGCAATCTCCACAGCTGGCTTCCAACGAGCAAAACCCATAGAGAAGACGGAAGGAAGTAGTAAACAGTGATCACAGGACCTCACGCGCAACAACTGCAACCAGCGCTGCTGTAGTAACTCGATGCAGTCGTGTCACTATGGTTTATGCCCACATGGCTTAGCAGTGGAGTTTCAGGTTCCCATGACAATCGTTAACTGAGGACTACCTGTATTTCATTTCAATTATTTATACCGGTGCCTGTATCGCAACCATGACCCCGGATGGTGTAAACACATTAAAGCAAAAGCTGCAACCTGTAACCAAAGAAACCCAACTTTCAAACAATTAATCCTGATCACAAAACCACACCAGCAACGTAGCTAGCCTAATCTCCTGGCTCAAATCTTTGGAGTCTTCCAAGCCAAAGTGTCATGGTTCTGATAGATGAATCTCAGATACTTCTCTGAGTCAAAGTCTTGCAAGAGGCAAACAGGGTTGGGTTCCTCTGGATTTGGGGGAAGATGCCGTTCCACAGGTTGGCCCTGTCCCAGAAAAGGCACAATTCCTGGGTTCGTCAAGATGGCGTTGCTTTATGAAAGGGATCAATCTCTGCAGATCTGGTGGGAGATTGACGTTCCTGCAAATAGGCTGGTGCTATGCCGGGTAATGCTTTAGAGCAGTGTCAAACTTGCAATGTCGCGTGATGTGTCACGAAGTATCGCAACTTTTTTTTCCCCTCATTGCCGGCAATGGGGTGGGCGTGGTTTCGCCATGACACATCCAGCCTGCGGACCAGCAGTTTGACACCCCTGCTTTAGAGGCAATAAAATATAAATTAAATAAAGAATAATGAAATGAAATGAAATGAAATAAACATAGCGTTTTATGGGCAATAAAATCTCTGCTGTGGCCCCTGTCCTTTGGAACATCTTGCCACCGGAAGTGAGATCCACCTCCATCTTTCTGATCTTCTGGAAGAGCTTTAAAACTTGGCTCTGCCAAATAGCTTGGGGCCCCAATGCAGACGCACTGTGCTGGAGATGGTTGAGTGAGGGAGAAAAACCCACCCTAGTAATAATAATAATAATAAAGTTGGAAGGGACCTTGTAGGTCATCTAGTCCAACCCCCTGCTCAGGCCGGAAACCCTATACCATTTCAGACAAATGGCTGTCTAGTCTCTTCTTAAAAGCTTCCAGTGTTGGAGCATTCACTGCTTCTGGAGGCAGGTTGTTCCACTGGTTAATTGTTTTAACTGTCAGGAAGTTTCTCCTTAGTTCTAGGTTGCTTCTCTCCTTGGTCAGTTTCCATCCATTGCTTCTTGTCCTGCCTTCAGGCGCTTTGGAGAATAGCTTGACTCCCTCTTCTTTGTGGCAACCCCTGAGATATTGGAGGACTGCTATCATGTCTCCCCTCGTCCTTCTCTTCATTAAACTAGACATACCCGATTCCAGCAACGTTTCTTGGTTTTTCATCCTCATTTAATTGTACATTTTAATGTTTTTATAGTTAGGGTTCTGGGGGGGGGGTACGATGGCTCAGCAGTTAAAGGTGGTGAGCTTGTCAGCTGGAAAGCTGACATCCTGGGTTTGAGATCTGAGTGCCACGCAACGGGGTGTGCTCCCGTTCCTTGTTCCAGTTCCTGTCCACTTAGCAGTTCGAAAGCATGCAAGTGCGAATAGATCAATAGGTACCACTTCGACGGGAAAAATAACAGTGTGTTCAGTGTTGCCTCAGGGTATAGCCATGCTGGCCACATGACCACGGAAATGTGTTCGGACAACGCTGGCTCCCTCATCCAAGAAATGGAGATGAGTACTGCTCCCTAGAGTCGGATATGACTGGACAGGGGGAACCTTTATCTTTATGCTTCTATGTGCTGCAAGCTGCCCAGGATCCCTTTGGATAGTGAGACAGGTGGCATATAAATGAAATAAATACAGGAAATAACCCCTTTCACTATATTCGTACTCTATTTTGGTGCTTGGATGCATCTGGTTCCTACTGGTGCACGAAGGCCCCATCACATTTGCTTTGTGTTTCAGAATGTGAATGCAACAGTCATTCGGAAACCTGCCACTTTGATATGGCTGTGTACCTCGCAAACAACCGTACGACTGGCGGAGTTTGTGAAGACTGTCAACATAACACAATGGGGCAGCACTGTGAACGATGCAAGCCTTTCTTTTACCAAGATCCTCAGAAGGCCATGATAGATCCTCATGTGTGTATCGGTAAGTGTGAGGCTCTTGTGAGATGATCCAGAGGGTTGGATTCAGACAATTCGTAGGGCTTGCTATGAACTTGTCTGGTTTGACTCGTATTAATTTGGATGATGTTTCCAAACCATTACACTGCTCCCTCGTATATCGGTATCTGTCTTGTCTGTCCCTAGCTTGTGACTGTGACCCAGAAGGCACTCTGCAAAATGGGCTGTGCCAGAGTCATTCAGATCCTGTCCTCGGAACCATTGCTGGCCAGTGTCTTTGCAAGCCCAACGTTGAAGGAGTCCATTGTGGCAAGTGCAAGCCACACTACTATGGAATAAATGGAAGCGATACGCTGGGCTGTCAACGTATGAGTTTTTCTTTCGTTTTCTTTCTTGAAGATTTAAGTCAGAGTGAAAAACACAGGCATGAGTTGTATTTCCAAGTACTCAGTTGCCTGCCTTGAAATTCTATCATTTCACTGGTTCTTCACGGCAGGGAGAAGAATATGAAGAAATTTTTTACACTGTTTTAAGTATGAACAAATATTTACAGTAGTGGCCAAAATTGTGGAAACCTTTTGGGAAAAGTGTATTTTTGAGGTTTGACGGCTAATAACACCACTTTTGTTTTGGAGTATAAAATTATATATCAATGGAAAGATAATTTAATCAAGAATGTAATGCAACAAAGTTTGTTCAATAATCTGTACTGTATTCTATGAAAAGTTATAGCCCAATAACCAGAAAAAGGAAGCACAACTTGCTTAGGTTGATATCAGGTAGCTTTCCTTCATCCGATTGTAGCCAATGAACACGAGTGTTTAGAGAGCCAATCAGGTGTCATCTTGTTTTGGCAATGAGCCAATCAGATCACAGTAGGACTCAGTTATTGATGCCATGTATTGAAGCCGAGAGGAGGATATTTGTCAGTGTGTTATGTGATCACTATCAAGTTGGTTGGGGTTTTTTTGTGTTCTTTCATTTAGTGAGCTTGTAAAACGTAATAAAATTAAAGTCATGGTGCAAAGAGTTGACTGGTCATCCAGAAAGCGATGGAAAATAGTATTATTAAGTGCACAAGGCTACAGTTATAAAGAAATTAGAAGAAAAATGGGTGGAAACTTAACCAAAGGTGGCATTTCTATTGTACACTTTTCCCAAAAGGTTTCCACAATTTTGGCCACTACTGTATGTTAGCTTCTGTTACATGCTGTCCTGAAATGAAGGGGAACAAACATTTTAAGGGGAAAAGGAAACCTTCATATTTTCAGCTTAAACACTTATCCCACGGGTTACAAAATTGTTTTGAAATGGTTCCCTTGTGCCTCTCAGCTCCTGGTGGGGAATGAAAGGAGTCTCAGAAAGAGTGCTAACGACCAGATGACTGCAAGGGGTATAAATCCTTCCATTCCCCACCATTCAGTCAGGACTGAAGAAGCTTCTTGGATGAGAAGCAGGGAAAAACAAGGAAAGTCCAGTTGCCTCTTGAAAAAGCATCTTTGGGGAAAGCAAATAACGAACAAGCATTGCACTATTTCATCTCAAGCTCTGCCCCTTTGGCAGTGGACTATGAAGTTGCACACAGGTACAGATGGGATGCTGTAACCTCACTATACTTGTTACAAGAGCCGTGGTGGCACGGGGGTTAGAATGCAGCTTTGCAGGCTAATTCTGCTCCCTGCCAGGAGTTCGATCCTGACCAGCTCAAGGTTGACTCAGCCTTCCATCCTTCCAAGGTAAAATGAGGACCCAGATTATTGGGGGCAATTATGGTGACACTTGTAAACAGATTAGAGAGGGCTGTAAAGTACCGTGAAGCGGCATATAAGTCTAAGTGCTATTGCTACATTGTTCTGACTACTAGCCCATCAGACGTTTCTGCTTCTCACCCAGATGGTGATCTGGAATTCTGTCTTTTCAGCCTGCAGGTGTGACTCCTTGGGGAGTTTGCCTTTCTCTGTTTGCAACCCAGAATCTGGAGAGTGTGTATGCCAGGAATTTGTCACCGGACAACGTTGCGAAGACTGTCTTGTATGTACTGGGAAGTTTTTCAAGCAGAGTTCCTTGCTTAGGACTTTCCTTGGTGTCATTCCCTTTGTTTCCCCTGCCTTTTAATCCAAATATCAGGGTCAATATATACAAGTAGTCCTCAACTTACAACAGTTGGTTTAGTGACCATTTGAAGTTACAATGGCACTGAAAAAAGTGACTTATGACCATATTGCACGTAACCATTGCAGCATGCCTGTGTCATGTGATCAAAATTCAGATGCTTGGCAACTGACTCATATTTATGACGGTTACAATGTCCTGGGGTCATGTGATCCCCTTTTGCAACCTTCTGACAAGCAAAGTCCATGGGGAAGCCGTATTAACAACCGTGTTATGAACTTAACAACTGCAGTAATTCACTAAACAACGGTGGCAAGAAAGGTCGTAGAATGGGGCAAAACTCATTTAACAAATGTCTCACTTAGCAACATAAATTTTGGGCTCAATTGTGGTCGTAAGTCCAGGACTACCTGTATAGTTTTAATTGAACTCACACACTGGGGTAATCCCTCCCCATTTCTTTTCTATTGTAGGAAGGATATTGGGGTCTTGGAAGTCATGCATATGGATGCTCGCCATGTGACTGTGACATTGGTGGTGCCTACAATAATTCGTAAGTTTCTATTTTAGCTCTTTCGCAATATTAGATTGAATCCGCAGCAGTATTCATATTGAAAGTACTGCGTGTGGGAGAAGGAATGGCAGATCCTGGGGTTGGAGTCAAGAAAGGAATCAGCCTAGAGTCCTTACGTTCCCACAAATGCAGTGGTGGGATTCAAATACCTGAGCAACCGGTTCTCTTATTGGGTACAGGCCTGGGCCTCTGAGGCCTAGAACAGGCTTCCGGAAGTCGCATTCATTCACTTCCGACGGGCTGGTCTAGGCCTGGGAGGTCTCCTCCAGGTCTCCAAGGCCTAGAACAGACTTCCAGAAGTGGCATCATGCACTTCTGGTCAGCTGTTCTAGGCCTGGGAGGCCTCCTTCAGGTCTCCAAGGCCTAGAACGGACTTCCGGAAGTGGCATCCATGCACTTCTGGCGGGCCTTTCTAGACCTGGGAGGCCTCCTCCAGGCCTAGAACAGACGTCCGGAAGTGGTATCCACGCACTTCCGGTGGGCTGTTCTAGGCCTGGGAGGCCTCCTCCAGGCCTCCCAGGCCTAGAACGGACTTCCGGAAGCAGTGTGCATTCAGCCGGTTCTCCGAACTCAGCAAAATTTAGCTACCAATTCTGCCGAACTGGTGTGAACCAGCTGAATCCCACCACTGCACAAATGGTCTGTCCAACCCATTTTGAATAACTCTTATCTGGTGCCAACTGACTGCTAGTTGGCTAGATTTTTATGTATAAGTGTGAACAATAAATCAGCTTAATTGGAACTTAATGTGTGATCACTTCACGCCTGATAAGGAGAGAAACACAATTTTTAATAGCAGAACAGCTAAAGATAACTTAAGGGAGGCCTCAAGCACAGAATAGAATTAGATGTCAGTATCTGGAGGAAAGGCCCATAATGTATATGATTTTAGTCTCATATGATCTATAAGCCCCCTTTAAGATGATTTGGAATATTGGCCACTATTAATTGGTCAGAAAACTATTTCAGAGTCATAGCTTAGTCTTCTTTAGCTTCTTTTCACATTTTATTTTCCACTGTCGTTTCTTCCCAGGTGCGCACCTACCGATGGACAGTGTGACTGCCGACCTCATATAGTAGGCCGCCACTGTAGTGAACCAGCTGTAGGCTACTTTTTCTTACCTTTGGATTATTATATATATGAAGCTGAAGATTCAACGTCACTCCTTGGACCTCTGCCCTTGGTATTTTAATTAATATGCACCGGGTTACAAATAATAGAGATTAAGGTGTAGGATAGTCCATTTTGGACCAGCAGGAGGCAGAAGACAACATGAAAAAAGTAAAATTATAGGAAAAAGAAACTAGTGCACTTTATTTATTTGTGGCTGGCAGGAGTGGAGTGGTGACCTAGAGGTGAAGATGCTTGCCTCCCACTCGGAAGATTGAGAGTTCAATCGTAGGCAGCAGCAGATAGCACTTAGCAATAGCACTTAGACTTATATACCGCTTCACAGGGCTTTACAGCCCGCTCTAAGCGGTTTACAGAGTCAGCGTATGCCCCCCCAACAATCTGGGTCCTCATTTTACCGACCTCGCAAGGATGGAAGGCTGAATCAACCTTGAGCGGGTGAGATTCGAACTGCTGAACTGCCGGCAGCTGGCAGTCAGCAGAAGTAGCCTGCAGTACTGCATTCTAACCACTGCGCCACCAGGGCTCATGTTCTCTGTTAGGGCACAGAGAGAAAATATTTGCTGTGAATGCCACATAGGCATCAGGAAGGGCATCCAGCCAATAAATGCTCAGCTCCATCCAAATCGCCCTGACTCTACCCCAACTAAAGAGTTATAAAAAGGAAAAAAAATATTTGTGGATGTCACATTTAGAGTAGCTTTTCCCAACTTCCTTCTCTTTCTCTTTGTGGTTTTTATTTCCTTTCATTAGCATAATAACTTCTGAAAATGGAGGTTTAACTTCCTTCCATTTCAATGTTGTTGTTCAAAACAGCCGGAAGTTCCATTTCTACAGGGAAAATGCAATACAGTTCGAATTCTGCCATTTCCATGTTTGCCTAATTATTCATGGAATGCATTTCTAACACTAACTCTCAGATTCTGATACTATTATCATTTTAATATATTGGTAAGGTTCAACCAACAGCCATGCCACGCTGTGATGTCTATTTTCAGCGACGAGGCTACGACTTCACAATTGAAAATGGAAAAATTGTCTTGAAGAAGATTAAGAAAAGCGGCATCAGAAAGCTGATAGCTGGACAAGTAAATCTGACATTTTCTTAAATATTGAATCATTCGATTCCTAGAATTTATCAATTTTTTTTTCTTTCAAGAGAGCAAGGTTTTGTTTGCCAAATTCTCAATGGACGTAAATTGACTCAAAGTTACGTACAAATAGGAATCTGTTCGCTTACAATGTATGTCAGTGTTGGTGTGATGTTTTGTTCTGGCATTTGTCAAAACAAAATTGATTTTTTCCCCCCCCTGAGCACAATTCTCACCAAGGTATTAGCAAGTTTAAAGAGGTGAATGGGATGGAGTTACAGAAATTCTGGCAACTGAACTATTCCCCATCCAAAAAGCAATTTATACTTAAATATATTAGCAGACATTCTTGTTTATATTTTCTAACTGCCTTATTGTGAGTCAGCCAAGTGTCAAGTAGCTTCACCAATGACACAGGATCTTGCAGTTGAATTTTGCAGGAGACGGGGTGGCAGAACCTGGGGGCGGAGTTAAAAGAGGGATCAGCCTAGAATCCCTACGTAGCCACAAGCAGACTAAGTTCAACCCTCCTTGAATGCCGTTGACCCATATCTAACTCCAAGCAGGCGCCAACCATTAATTGAGCAGGTTTTTGTGCATAGGCATGAGTAGCAATAAATCAGTTTAATTGGACCTTCACGTGTGGACCTGATCTTTTATGACTGACAGTTAATTGTATAATTATCTCAGTTATCAGCCTAAGAACAAGCTGTTATGGGTAGTCTAAAATATGGACACATGGCAAGTACAATATGAATATATATCGATCTTCTTAGCTTGTTTATTTATTTGTTTGTTTGTTTATTTGACTTCTACACTGCCCCCTTATAAGGTGACTCTAGGTGGCATTGAATTAAAACTGTTTGTGGCAATATAATGACTCTAGGTCAGACATGTCAAACCTGCGACGTCACGTGACATCGCGCAACGTATCGGAGCTTTTTCGCCATTGCCGGCAATGGGGTGGGTGTGGTTTCCCGGTGACGCGTCCGGCCCAGGGGCCGGCAGTTTGACACCCCTGTTCTAGGTGGATGACTCATTTAACTCCACCACCAACTATATCTGCTCTTCTCCATCTACCTTGCTTATCATTGTCAATGCTGCTAACATCAGATGTTTTTGCTTTGACAACGGATGGAGATGCAACCATTTTCTTCTTATGTTTTACTCTTAGAGTTAGAGTTAGATGATGCTGGGGGGGGGGAGGAATGTGCATGAGAGTTTAGCTAGACATAACAATACTGAGCCTAGTGTGAGAACCAAGGTTATTGAAATAAGAGATGATAAGAATTGGCCGGCTGGAGAACTGGAGGGGAAGTCTGCATTTCACACTAATTGGAGAATGTGATTTATGACTGTTAATTGAAGGAGGGAATTGTGCTTTGATACTATGTGCTCAGGGGAGGGGAACTCAGTTTTTGGCTTCGATTCTGTTAGTGCCGATGCTATGCTACTCAAATAAAGATTTTTTAAGGTAAACAATGCCTCGAAGTTCTTTGAAGAATTTCGTCTGTCGGAACCATGACATTAAGCCAAAAACTGAGTTTAAGCGTAAACGGAGATTATCCTCATTTATTTTGTTTTACTCCTGCTAAAATTGAGGTGGCTGGGATCTTAATCCATTCTGGGTTTTTTAAAACGGGTATGTGAAGCAGAAAAATACAGACTTTTCATTCCAAAGCGATATCTGAAGGTGGGAGACCAGAGACTAAAAAGCTTTGTGCTTATTCTGCCAGTGTGTTTCCTTGAAGCAAGACTGGATGCCCTTTGCTACTAGAGTAAAGTTGTTATTTTAAAATCATCTTTCAGAATTCGGTTCCATTCAACAGAAACCCTGCTCTGAATATTGTGATTAAAGAGGTTGTGCCTGGAAAACCTGTGACGTGGTCAGGACTGGGTTTTGTACGTGTGCGAAACAAAGCAGGATTACGTTTTTTGATCAATAACATTCCATTTCTGATGCACTTTAATATCATCATTCGTTATGAGCCGGAGGTAATTATTATATACCCTAATTATTTCAGTATTTTAATAGAGATCCAGATCAAAAGCAAGGGCTCTGAAATAGGCAAAGTACTTGGACTTATAAAATGTTTTTAAAAGACTAAACTAAAACCTGCCAAATTTACCTTGATTGTCATGTTTATTCCATTTTCAACCATCAGTATTATGGATTCAAAGATTTTCTCGTAGAGTGCAATCCAAGAATGATCCCTGTTGAAACAAAAGGCCTTCAGATGCGATGCATATAAATAGTGTGATTTTGTGTCACCATTGATTAGAGCGTCAACATTCCTCTCAATGGAATGAGAATTTGAGCAGTATAGAGATAGTATAGCAGGGGTCTTCAAACTTGGCCCTTTTATGACTTGTGGACTTCAACTCCCAGAATTCCTCAGCCAGCATGCCTGCCTGAGGAATTCTGGGAATTGAAGTCCACAAGTCATAAAAGGGCCAAGTTTGAAGACCCCTGTAGTATAGAGAAAGCCAGTTTGATCTAGGGCAGGGGTAGACTACCTTGCCTCTTTTATGACTTGTGGACTTCAACTCCCAGAATTCCTGAGCCAGCATGGGGAACTATGGCCCCTTTATGACTTTTGGACTTCAACTCCCAGAATTCCTGAGCCAGCATGGCAGGCTCATGAATTCTGGGAGTTGAAGTTCACGAGTCATAAAAGAGCCAAGGTTGCCTACCCCTGCCATAGCCCAATGCCGGTCCACAGGCCAGGGGTTGGGGACCCCTGGTTTAGGGTTTAGGGTTTCCTGCTTGAGCAGGAGACCTCCAAGGTCCCTCCCAACTCTGTTATACTGTTAAAAATAATAAAGATGGGATACAAATAAATAAATAAATCTCAGTCCTGAGAGGGAGAGAAGTATGTAATGCACAGTCCCATATTAAAATGTATCACTTACTAAAGGTATCTTATTTATTGCTCAATGCTCAACAATGCCAAAAACAAGGTGCAGATGCAAAATCGCCATCTTGCCTTTTGGACACACACACACACACACACACACACACACACACACACACTCCTCCGGATGCTAATGTCATTGGAGTTGGTTGTCCTCCCAAAATGATTTTCTTTTGGGGTAGCATCAACTGACCTGGGGGACAATTATCTGTAAAGATGAGATGTATCTTTTCAACCTCCGTTGAACAGCTGTTTCAATTCCTGGTCCAATAACTCAGTATGCTCTTGTTGACATCTCTCAAAAAGTTAGAAATATTTGTTTGAATCTTGGTGGGGGTTTTTTTCTTCACCCAAACATCCAGACTTCAGTTGACTGGAGAGCAACCATTACTGTTAAGTCTTCTGGTCCTGTAGGAAGTGAACACTGCAAGAACCAAGTTACTCTGGAAGAACCACGGTTTCTTGATCTACCATCCACAAGGAGGTCTGTATTCACTTTTTTAAAAATGTAAACGGAATGGGACGGGATGGGATGGGACGGGATGGGGTTTGATGGGATAGAATAGAATAGAATAGAATAGAATAGAATAGAAGAGAAGAGAAGAGAAGAGAAGAGAAGAGAAGAGAAGAGAAGAGAAGAGAAGAGAAGAGAAGATAGAAAAGAGAATACAGAAGAGAAGAGAAAATATAGAAGACAAGAGAATATAGAAGAGAATATAGAAGAAGAGAAGAGAAGAGAAAATAGAAGAGAAGAGAATATAGAAGAGAAGAGAAAATAGAAGAGAAGAGAAGAGAAGAGAAGGGAAGAGAAGAGAGAATGAAATGGAAGAGAAGAGAAGAGAAAATAGAATAGAATAGAATAGAATAGAATAGAATAGAATAGAATAGAATGGAATGGAATGGAATGGAATGGAATGGAATGGAATGGAATGGAATGGAATGGAATGGAAGAGAAGAGAATATAGAAAAGAGAATATAGAAGAGAAGAGAAAATAGAAGAGAAGAGAAAATATAGAAGAGAAGAGAATATAGAAGAGAATATAGAAGAAGAGAAGAGAAGAGAATATAGAAGAGAAGAGAAAATAGAAGAGAATATAGAAGAAGAGAAGAGAAGAGAAAATAGAAGAGAAGAGAATATAGAAGAGAAGAGAAAATAGAAGAGAAGAGAAGAGAAGAGAAGAGAAGAGAAGAGAAGAGAAGAGAAGAGAAGGGAAGAGAATGGAATGGAATGGAAGAGAAGAGAAGAGAAAATAGAATAGAATAGAATAGAATAGAATGGAATGGAATGGAAGGGAAGGGAAGGGAAGGGAAGGGAAGAGAAGAGAAGAGAAGAGAAGAGAAGAGAAGAGAAGAGAAGAGAAGAGAAGAGAAGAGAAGAGAAGAGAAGAGAAGAGAAGAGAAGAGAATATAGACTAGACTAGACTAGACTAGACTGGGATTTGAAGTCCACAAGTCATGAAAGGGCCAAGTTTGAAGACCCCTGCTTTAACCAAATGAGTCATTTAATAGTGAGATAAGAGGCATATAACTTTAATAATTAATATTATAATTAATGCTCAAACCAGAATAACTGCATTTTTAAACCCATCAATGATGCATTAATTCTTTTCAACAGAATCCAGTTGCTACCCACTCCTATATGCTTACAGCCAAAGACAGAATATTTTGTAGATGTCTATTTTACCAAGACTTCGGATCCTGAACCAAAGTCTCAGTCCTCCATACTGGTTGATTCAGTAAGTGACAGTGATATATAACAACTTTTGTTTTCTGATTGATCTAACTGATTGATTGACTGTCAAATTGGGGGGGGGGGGCAGTCTAATTTCTGCAGGGATGATATTCCAAAGGGAGGGAGCCACCACGGAGAAGGCCCTTCTTCTGGTTCCTTCCGGATGCAAAAGAATGAAAGAGTCATCATCCTGACTCCTCCGTATTTGCTACTTTCAGCCAGAGTCTTTATTGATTATTTGCAATCACGATACATTTATATGAACCGTCGGGCAATAATCTTATTATCATTCATTTCTTTCAACTGCTAAAAACAATACCATCCCCGTGGTCAGTCATAAGGGCGAATGACCGGCAGGGGCTCTGCGGCCGTCGTAACTTTGAAACAGGGTCATATGTAATTTGGGGATGCCTGTCGTAACTTTGAACGGTTGTTAAATGAACTGTCGGATCTCAAGGACTAGCTGAACTCCTCGATGTTTTGGGACTTGCGTTACAGATTGGACTCCTTCCGGTCATCGCTTCTGTGGAAAACCTTTGCGATCCAAATGATTTAGAAGAGTATCAGCAGTATCGCTGCGTGGAAAGCGCCTCGGAAATTGGACCGCATATCTTAGCGGAAACATGCGCAAAACTTATTGCGAGTTTGTCTGCCCGTATTCACGACGGTGCCGTCCGTAAGTGTTCGTCTTCCTACCTGTTGAAATATTTTATCTCGTCTGTTGTATTATCCACATATTTTAGATCCACGTGTTTACTGACGCTTCATTTAAAGTTGCATTTGTGTTTGTACGTACAGTAGTGGCCAAAATGGTGGAAACCTTTTGGGAAAAGTGTACAGTAGGAAATGCCACCTTGGGTTAAGTTTCCACCCATTTTTCTTCTAATTTCTTTATAACTGTAGCCTTGTTCACTTAATAATACTATTTTACATCGCTTTCTGGGCAACCAGTCAACTCTTTGCACCATTCCTTTAATTTTATCACATTTTACAAGCTCACTAAATGAAAGAACACAAAAAAACCCAACCCACTTGATAGCGATCACATAACACACTGACAAATGTCCTCCTCTCAGCTTCAATACATGAGATCAATAACTGAATCCTACTGTGATCTGATTGGCTCATTGCCAAAACAAGATGACACCCGATTGGCTCTCTAAACACTCATGCTCATTGGCTACAATCAGATGAAGGAAAGCTACCTGAGATCAACCTGAGCAAGTTGTGCTTCCTTTTTCTGGTTATTTGGCTATAACTTTTCATAGAATACAGTACAGATCATTGAACAAACTATGTTGCATTACATTCTTGATTAAATTATCTTTCCATTGATATATAATTTTATGGTACTACTCCAAAAAACCCAAAGTGGTGTTATTAGCTATCAAACCTCAAAAATACACTTTTCCCAAAAGGTTTCCACAATTTTTGGCCACTACTGTATAATGTGTTTTATCAATACAGGCGGTCCTCAACTTACGACCACAATCGGGCCCAAAATTTCTGCTGTTAAGTGAAACATTTGTTAAGGGAGTTTTGCCCCATTTTACGACCTATCTTGCCACAGTTGTTAAGTGAATCGCTGCAGTTGATAAGTTAGTAACAACGGTTGTTAAGTGAATCTGGCTTCCCCCATTGACTTTGCTGGTCAGAAGGCAGCAAAAAGTTGATCACATGACCTTGGGACACTGCGACCGTCATAAATACGAGTCAGTTGCCAAGCGGCCGAATGTAAATCACGTGACCATGGGGATGCTACGAAGGTCGTAAGTGTGAAAAATGGTCACAAGTCACTTTTTTCAGTGCCGTTGTAGCTTTGGACGGTCGCTAAATGAACTGTTGTAAGTAGAGGACTAGCTCTACTTTTGGAATTTGATTCTTCTTTTTTCAACTTTGGCATCATAAATCAAGTGTCTTCCTCCCGACAGCCTGCAGGTGCCACCCTCAAGGTTCTCTAAATTCTCACTGCACAAAACTTGGAGGCCAGTGCCAATGCAAAGTGAACGTTGTAGGACGCTGTTGTGATACATGTGCAGCTGGAAGCCACAGCTTCGGGCCCCAAGGTTGCCTTGGTAGGTAATGGTTTATGTCCACCTATGCTCCTACAGTTATGCCATCTTTTTACTGGATACACATACACAAAGATGCAAACTTCTCTAACAAAATGAAATTCAGTGGTGAGAAAAATAAAAGTTCTACATTTAGGCAAGAAAAACCAAATGCACAGGTGTAGTATAGGTGCAGTGGTGGGATTCAAATATGTGAACAACCGGTTCTCTGTGTGGATGCCGCTTCCGGAAGTCTATTCTGGGCCTGGGCAACAAAAAATTAGCTACCGCTTCTGCCGAAGTGGTGCGAACTGGCTGAATCCCAAAATTGTACAGGTTACTACTCAATAGTAGTAACTGTGAGAGGGATCTCGGAGTCCTAGTGGACAATCCCTTAAAATAGGAGCCAGCCGTGTGCTGCAGCTGCCAAAAAAAGCCAACGCAGTCCCAGGCTGCATTAACAGAGGGATAGCATCAAGATTACGAGAGGTGTTAATACCACTTTCCAATGCCTTGGTAAGGCCACACTTGGAATATTCCATCCGGTTTTGGTCGCCATTATATAAAAAAGACGTTGAGACTCTAGAAAGAGTGCAGAAAAGAGCGACAAAGATGATTGGGAGGGGGGGCTGGAGGCTAGAACAGTTGCAAGAATTGGGTATGTCTAGTTTAATGAAGAGAAGGACTAGGGGTGACATGATAGCAGTCTTCCAATATTTGAGGGGCTGCCACAAAGAAGAGGGAGTCAAGCTATTCTCCAAACAGCCTGAAGGCAGGACAAGAAGCAACGGATGGAAACTAATCAAGGAGAGAAGCAACCTGGAACTAAGGAGAAATTTCCTGACAGTTAGGACAATTAATCAGTGGAATGGCTTGCCTCCAGAAGTTGTGGGTGCTCCATCACTGGAGGTTTTTAAGAAGAGATTGGACAGCCATTTGAGTTTCCTGCTTGAGCAGGGGGCTGGACTAGAAGACCTCCAAGGTCCCTTCCAACTCTGTTATTGTAATTGTAATAATTGTAACCTAATTGTAACCCTAGAATTTAGATTTCCTTCCCTTCCCTTCTCTTTCCCCTTTACCAACAGCCATCTCAGTAAGTCCAATGTACCGTGTTGTACTATATATTTGTTGGATAGACTTCATTTATCCTAAACCTATGAACCTAAAATGTATTGGGGGGCCTCAAGAAGCCCTTGTGTTCCCATCAGTCTTTGTACAATTAGGAAGGAACAAGCAACTGTAGAGATGCTGGAATAATTGCATACTGAGGGATTTCCTCAGTCTCCTCCTCCTCCTCCTCCTCTCTGCAAGGCCCAGTCCCTTCTAGCACTGATGATGTTCCCTAGTTGGGTAATGAAACGTCTGCAAGAAAACCACCCAGCTCAGAGAGCACCTAGGACCCTACATAAACTAAGCCACAAGCCATCTGAAACTATTGTCTTTTCTTTTTCAATCAAGCATGTGAATGTCATCCTCAAGGGTCAGTCGGCACGCTGTGTGACCAGGTGACCGGGCAGTGTCCTTGTCGATCGGATGTAGCCGGCCAGCAATGCAATCAATGCCTAGCTGGATATTTTGGGTTTCCTCATTGTCGCCCTTGTGCTTGCAACGGCTTGGCAGAACTTTGCGACCCACAGACGGGAGTGTGTTGGAACTGCACGAGGTTTACCACCGGATCTAACTGTGAAAGGTAGAGTAGATGGATGTTTAAGCGAGTTGAGGTCCACGGGTCTTGGGAGTTGCCCAGGTTGAGGACCCCTGGTATATGGTCAGGTAATTCTGAGTGAGGCTCACGTGGTTTGCCCAATCTATGTACAGTAATTAAATTTGGCACAAGCCTTCCACATTGAAACATAGGGGTTTTTAAAACCGCTATGCCACTGTCATATTTTATGGGGGGCATTACAGTGGGAAAGGGAAAGCCATTGTGAATTTCATCTTTCAGCTAGAACAGGGGTAGGCAACCTTGGCTCTTTTATGACTCGTGGACTTCAACTCCCAGAATTCCTCAGCCAGCCATGCTGAGGGGAAAGGGAGAGGTTTCCAAGCTGAGCCATGCTGGCTCAGGAATTCTGGGAGTTGAAGTCCACAAGTCATGAAGGGGCCATAGTTCCCCCATGTTGGTTCAGGAATTCTGGGAGTTGAAGTCCACGAGTCACAAAAGAGCCAAGGTTGCCTACCCCTGAGCTAGAAGATTTGACAGTTTGCCAAAAAATTAAGACTGATTGAAATTTTCCCTCCCCCAATACAACTGCATAACAGACATGACAATTTGGAAGATCAGCACACCTTGCGTAAGTCCTAGGATGCGTTTTTACAAGTAGAAAAATATTCTTGAAGAATATATATGATGGGTTATATATTCTAAGGAATCACAATATTTTGTAACCCTTTTAATAATTCTAGGTATTTAGAATAAACCTCAATCCCCCTTTGCACAATTCAGTGCGATAAAACAATAGGGTATTTCTATGTGTATATTTCTCTCTGAACTGTCCTTGATTTTAGTGCATTTCTTTTTCTTTGGATGAGTGAATGATTTAAACTCTTTATGTAAGAATTTATAGTTTACAATGCACAAGCTTCCTTTAGACTTTATGGAAATAAGGTATGACACACAAATTCATTACTAAATATACATATTCTACAATTCATGCGGTTGATTCATCACTCTAAACAGAATTAGAAATATATATATGTATTTATTTATACTGTTCTTTTTGAAATCATTCTCTGGCCAAAGGCCTTTTTATAAATTCTGAAACTTACATAAATCTCCTTTTGTGAAAAATTTCTTTTCCAAATGGCAATTAAAACTATTTCATATGAAAAACAAACAAAACGAAAACGTAAACGTAAAACGAGTGCAAAATTTATGCACGCATATAATAAACAGAATGCAGAGCTGACACAAAGGTGCTTTTTCAAGAGGCAACTGGACTTTCTTGTTTTTTCTTTGAAGACGTTTCGCTTCTCATTCAAGAAGCTTCTTCAGCTCTGACTGGATGGTGGGGAATGGAAGGATTTATACTCCTTGCAGACAGCTGGTCATTTGCCTTCTTTGTAGTACTTATTTAGACTGATTACTTTTCTAAGATGACGTTTTAGCTATTTTACGCGATGTAGTATTTTTTTAAAATATTCACTATTAACTATGTTTGGTGCAGGTGTTTGGATGGGTATTATGGAAATCCTCTGGAAGGAAAACCTTGTCGTCCTTGCATGTGCCCAGGTTCCCCAACCGGCAAGGGATATTTTGCGCATTCCTGTTTCCAAGACCCTAGGACCAAACAATTAGTCTGCAAATGCTTTGTGGGATACTCAGGTAGGAAACCTGCCATCTATAGGTTGTGCTTTGTGGCTAAAGATTCACAAAAATATCATATCGTGCCGTGTCTTGTTTGGGAAGCTATGCCACAAATTATACTAACGGGTTGCTTATTTTCCATCACTTACTTAGTTCTACCAAATTCAGTAGATCTTAATGGCACAGGCAGTCCTCGAGTTAGGATCACGATTGAGTCCAAAATTTATGTTGCTAAGTGAAACATTTGTTAAGGGAGTTTTGCCCCATTTTATGACCTTTCTTGCTGTAGTTGTTGTTAAGTGAATCACTGCAGTTGTTAAGTTAGTAACGCGGTTGTTAAGTGACTCTGGCTTCCCCCGTTGACTTTGCTTATGAGAAGGTCGCAAAAGCTGACTCCATCGCAACCGTCATAAATAGGACCAGTTGCCAAGCATCTGAATTTTGATCACGTGACCCTGGGGATGCTGCAACAGTCGTAAGTGTGAAAAACGGTCATAAGTCACTTGTTTCAGGGCTGTTTTAACTTTGAACGGTCAGTAAATGAACCGTTGTAAGTTGAGGATTACCTGTACTAGGCTTAGAAGCAGTTGAGACTCAAATTCTCCCAAAACCAAGGACTGTGGGAAATGAGGAGTGAAAGAGAAGTGAAAGAGGACAATAGCATGCTCTGAGATCCGAGAAGTACAATAAGTGGAACTGGGAACTGAGGAAAAACTGGGAAATCCAACCTAGAACAAAGGAGAAATTTCTTAACAATTAATCAGTGGAACGGCTTGCCTCCAGAAGTTGTGGGTGCTCCATCACTGGAGGTTTTCAAGAAGAGACTGGACAGCCATTTGTCTGAAATGGTAAAGGGTCTACTGCTTGAGCAGGAGGTTGGACTAGAAGACCTCCAAGGTCCCTTCCAACTCTGTTATGCTATGTACTAAAGCAAGAGAAAGCAGGAAACCTAAGTGTTTTTGTAGGAAATTCTGTTTATATAAAACACCAAAGAGTACAGTCACCATGTGCTTTACTGCTCAATTATTTTACTGTAATAGGAAAGAGGAAACTCTACTTAGGACAAAAGACCATAGAGTATATACCATAGATTCAAACGTGTAAATACTGCCATCTACTGGCTGAATACTAGTGTATTTGTGGCATAGAAATACATTCCAACAATGAATTCCAGCAATTTTGATCCAATGAGCTTTTACTAGTAATTAACAGGTTGGTTAGTTGGTTTGTGTTAGAAAAATTAGTCTTGTAATAACCAACCTACGTGTCAGTACATTTAATTGATTGTAATTGTGTGTGACTTTTACATTCGTAGGTGACCGCTGTGATGAGTGCTCCAGTGGGTTCTATGGGAATCCAAGGGTAGGCGCAAGTCAATGTCTTCCTTGTTCCTGCAACAACAACACGGATGTGGCAGACCCAGAGTCTTGCAACAAGGACACTGGAGAGTGTTTAAAATGTTTGTACAACACTCGTGGACCCAACTGCCAGTTCTGTAAACCTGGCTACTTTGGATCAGCACTTCTGAGGAATTGTGAAAGTAAGCAATTGTGGTGGAACGTAGTCTGGATTCCAGCAGAGAGGGAGGGGCTGCATTCCAGAGCAGCACGAGACAGCGAAGTTTCGTTTGTGTGAGAGAAAGAGGGTGAAGACGACTCCTCCCTAACAGTTTCCAGAATATATGTTTTGTGTGCAAGTAGTCTTCTTTAGTTTGGCAGGTTTTCTGTCTCTAGATGGGGAACAATAAAGGAAATTGTTTGAAGAACCCCAATGTGTCTTTCTTGGCAAAAGAACCAACTGGAACAGTGCCAGGGATAAGTGTCAATTAATTAAACATGGTAGTAGGAAATGATTTGCTAAATTGATCATTGGGGGGGGGGGTCCTTGGTGCTCTCTGAGCGTGGTTGTTTTCTTGCAGATGTTTCATTACCCAACTAGATAACACCATCAGTGCTAGTAAGGAGTGGGATTTGCTCTCAGTGGCTTGCCCTGTCAGTGTTGGCGGTCTTTGGTTAGGCCGTTTACTGTTAACTTGTTTGGCAGTTTGTTGATTGGGGTATTGTTTGCTTCTTGGTTGGTGATCTGATCTTAATCTTGGACCATCCTTCTATCATGATGTCTTTTCAGAATGTAACTGCAACCTTTCGGGTGTGGATCCAGCAAAATGCCTGCCTGGAAGTGACTTTTGCGCGTGTGACCAGACCACGGGCGAGTGCCCTTGCTCACCTCATGTGACAGGCGAGAAGTGTGACCGATGTGCTCCTGGCTACTGGAACATGGTCCAGAGAAGTGGCTGCTGTCCCTGTGGCTGCCATCCCAAACATTCCGTAAACAACGTTTGTGATCAGGCAAGATTCTCGACCTCCTTGCATTATTTTTAAAATTTAAAGGATATGGTGGAAGGCCAGGGCCCTAAAATTTATTAAACTGAATCATCTTATCATAATACATAATGGTATGTGGGAATGAGCTTGGGAGGCTGGAGGAAGAGCTACAGACTGGGCAGGCAGCATGGAAAAGATTTCTCTGCCCTCAGAAGGAGGGAGGACATGGTAAACATCTCAGAAAGGACCCTCCCTAGTGTCTTGGACTGTAAAGGTGAGGGGGAAGAGATATGCTTGCAAGATTCCGTTAATGTAATCTTACAACTGCAGATGGGGACTGCAGCCATGAAATTAAAAGATGCTTTGCTCCTTGGGAGGAAAGCTAAGGCAAACCTAGACTGCAGATTAAAAAGCAGAGATGTCACCCTGCCAACAAAAGTACGTATAGTCAAGGCCATGGTTTTCCCAGTTGCAATGTGTGGCCGTGAAAGGCTGAGCGCCAAAGAATTGAGGCCTTTGAACTAGGGTGCTGGAGAAGACTCCTGCGAGTCCCCTGGACTGCAAGGCGATCAAACCGGTCGGTCCTAGAGGAGATCAACCCCGACTGCTCTTTAGAAGGCCAGATCCTGAAGTTGAAACTCAAGTACTTTGGCCACCTAATGAGAAGGAAGGACTCACTGGAGAAGAGCCCAATGCTGGGAAAGATGGAGGGCAATAGAAGAAGGGGACGACAGAGAATGAGGTGGCTGGATGGAGTCACTGAAGCAGGAGGCGTGAGCTTAAATGGACTCCAGAAGATGGTAGAGGATAGGAAGGCCTGGAGGAACGTTGTCCATGGGGTCGCAATGGGTCGGACACGACTTCGCAACTAACAACAAAGCCCTACAGAACAGACAATGCACAGTCCACATGTGCTTTTCTCCTTAACTGCGACAAGAAAGCAGGAAACTTTATTCAGAAAAAAAGACATAATGTATATCAGAGGTCCCCAACCTTTTGGGCACCAGGGACCAGTTACGTGGAGAGAGGTTTTTCCGCGGACCGGAGGGGGCGTGGTTTTATGTGCTGCCTGCATCCTGTGGATAGGGCTTTCCTTGTCTGTGTGGACCAGTTGCTGGCATGCCGTGGCCCGGTACTGATCTACGGACCGGGATTGAGGATCCCTGTTGTATACTATAGATGCAACTACAAACTTATAAACACTGCCATCTACTGGTTGAAGAATATATATCTCTACTGAATACGGCTATAGTTGTACAAAATGCATGAACACTGTATTCCAACACAAAGCCATGGTTTCCCCAGTAGTAATGTATGGCTGTGAAATTTGGGACCGTAAGGAAGGTTGAGGGCCGAAGAATTGATGCTTTTGAATTGTGGTGCTGGAGAAGAGTCTTGAGAATCCCTTGGACTGCGAGGAGATCCAATCGGTCGATCCTAAAGGCAATCAACCCAGACCGTCCTTTGGAAGGACAGATCCTGAAGCTGAAGCTCAAATATTTTGGCCCCGATGTTGGGGAAGATGGAAGGCAAAAGAAGTGGATGGCAGAGGAGAAGATGGTTAGATAGGGTCATCAACACAATGAGCATGAATTTGGGCAAACTCCAGGGGACAGTGAAGGACGGGGGGCCTGGCACGCTGTGGTCCATGGGGCCGTGGGGGGTCGGACATGACTTAGTGACTGAACAACAACAACAAACCACCTTGCAACAGAGTTAGTATTCTTGGTTCTGCTTCTTGTCTGGACTACCTTGAAGGGCCAATTTGTAACAATGAAACAAGCTGAGATTTGCAACCCTCAGGATCTAGCGGAAGCACAGTGACCTCGCTTGCTTTGCCCCTTACCAATCTCTAACTGCAGATCCTTTTTTACAGCTTACAGGTCAGTGTTTGTGTGAAGTAGGTTATGCCGGAAGACGTTGTGACATCTGTGCCGAAAATCATTATGGCATCAATTGCATCAGTAAGTGGACTGAGTTTGTTAAGACTTATATAGTTTAACGAGTCCTAGAATTTTTGGATTAATTATGGCATAACATACCTAGCAGCCCGCTGCCAAAGCCCTCTAGACATGTGGGATTGTAACACCCATCATCCCACAACCAGATAATTATTTATGCCTAGAAAATACGGGAATTGTAGTCCGACACAGCTGAAAAGCAGCAAATACCATAAGAGAGGCCGATGTAAGGTACGTTCATATAACTAGCAACCTTAAATCACAGGTAGTCCTTGACTTACAACAGTTCATTTAGTGACCGTTTGAACTCACAATGGTAATGAAAAAAGTGACGTACGGCCATTTTTCACACTTATGACTGTTGCAGCATCCTCACGGTCACGTTATCAAAATTCAGATGCTCGGCAACTGGCATGTACTTATGACGGTTGCAGTGTCCCGAGGTCACGTGATCCCCCTTTTGCGACCTTCCGTCAAGCAAACTTAACAGGGGAAACCAGATTCGCTTAACAATTGTGCTACTAACTTAACAACTGCAGTGATTCGCTTAACAACTTGGGCAAGAAAGGTTGTAAAATGGGACCAAACTTGCTTAACGACCGTCTTCCTTAGCCGTGGAATATTTGGGGCTCGTTTGTGGTCGTAAGCCGAGGACTACCAGCATTGTTATTTTTATTGTTATACTAACTTCCATTCCAAATTTTTTATTTTTACGGTCAGCTGCTGAGAGTCCTTAATAGCGGCAAAATAAAAGTGGGTTATGACCATCGTCCCCACTTATGTCCGTTGCAGCATCCTCTCGGTCATGTGATTTACATTGGGATACTTGACAAGAGACTCACATTTACGACGGTCCCGGAGTCGCGCGATCCCCTTTTGCGACCTTCTGACAAGCAAAGTCAACGGGGGGGGGGAGCCAGATTCACTTAACAACCGTGTTACTAATTTGAGAACCGCAGTGATTCACTTAACAAACACGGCAAGAAAAGTCATACAAATGGGGCCAAACTCGACAAATTTCCCACTTAGCAACATAAAAGTTTGGGGGTCAGTTCTGGTCGTACGTTGAGGGCGACCTGTCTTGCTTGATTTATTTATTTTCCGTCTTTTCCTTCTCAACAATTTAACACGATTGTTTCTCTCCTCCTCAGAATGTAAGTGTCACAAGGATGGAACTCTGACTCCTGCTTGTGATCAAGACACTGGAGTGTGTCACTGCCGCACTGGAGTCTCTGGAGAGCGCTGCGATCAGTGTGCATGCAACCACAATCAAGCGTTCCCGTCCTGTCCTCGCTGTCACGTTTGCTTTGATCGGTGGGATAATATCATGAATTCTTTGTCTCGGAGAATTCGGAAATTATTGAAATTCGCGGGAACGCTAGCGGATAAGAGGAAAGCAACGCCGGGCTGTGATTTCAACTTTAAAGGCTATGAAAATAAAATTTCTGACCTGGGAGAGATCTTGAAAAGCCCTTTCCTGTCGTCCGAGGCGCTCTTGAATATTAAAAAAGTCCAGGACAATATTAGGTAAGTTGTTTCATAGAATGTAGGGCTGGAAGAGATTTGTGTCAATCAGAATAGAGCTGGAAGGGACCTTGGAGGTCTTCTCGTCTAACCCCCTGCTCAAAAGGAGGAGACCCTATGCCATTTTCAACAAATAGTGGTCCAATTTCTTCTTAAAAACCTTCCATCCAATCAATCAATCAGAATAGAGATGGAAGGGACCTTGGAGGTTTTCTAACCCAACACCTACTCAAGTAGGAGACCCCTATACCATTTCAGACAAGTGACTGTCCAGTCTCTTAAAAACCTCCAGTGTTGGAGCACCCACAACTTCCGGTGGCAAGCTGTTCCACTGGTTAATTGTCCTCACTGTTAGGAACTTTCTCCTTAATTCCAGGTTGTTTCTCTCCTTGATTAGTTTCCATCCATTATTTCTTGTCCTGTATGTCTGTACACTCAAGTCCCATTTCTGGGAAAAACAGACAAATGGCTCCAGTATCGAGCGATGTACTAAAAAGTGAGGTCAAGTGCTAATCTTAACATTAAATCTAACGTAATAGTTGACCTATTTTTCTTTTTAGACAAAGAGTTTCTCACATGTTTCTTCAACCTGGCCCTCTGGATCAGTCTCCTGGTCTCCACCGCATAATTGAAAAGCTACACAAAGATGTTGACAATCTCTCTGAAACCCTGCAGAAGAGAAAAGATCTGCATTGCAGGATGAATTCCTTGCAATTCCAGGGTAAGCAGGCCAGGAGTTAAAAATTAAAAGTTTTTAACCAATTGGAAACATTTCAAAGCACCTTCTCCAATAGCTCAAAAACAGAACTTGTTCACAAACCATTTGGGGACCGATGCTTTTTACAGATGGTCCTCAATTTAACAGTCATTCGTTTAGTGACTGAAAAAAGTGACTTTTTGTATTTTGTGTTAATTTTGTATTAATTAGGGCATAACCTACATAGCGGCCTGTTGCTAAAGCCTTCTAGATAGGTGGGATTGTAACACCCATCCTCCCACAACCAGATAATTATGCCTAGAAAACGTGGGAATTGTAGTCCAACACAGCTGGAAAGCAGCAAATAAGAGAGGCCAATGTAAAGTACGTTCATATAACTAGCCACCTTAAATCACAGGTAGTCCTTGACTTATAACCAGTGGTGGGATTCAGCTGGTTCGCACCACTTCGGCAGAACCGATAGCTAATTTTTTGTTGCCCAGGCCCAGAACGGACTTCCGGAAGCGGCATCCACGCAGAGAACCGGTTGTTCACATATTTGAATCCCACCACTGGTTGTAACAGTTCGTTTAATGACGGTTCCAAGTTACAACGGCACTGCAAAAAGTAACGTAGGACCTTTTTTCACACTTACGACCGTTGCAGCATCCCCACGGTCACGTGATCAAAATTCAGATGCTTGGCAACTGGCATGTACCTATGACGGTTGCAGCGTCCCGGGGTCATGTGATCCCCTTTTGTGACCTTCTGGCAAGCCAACTCAATGGGGGAAACCAGATTCGCTTAACAATCGTATTACTAACTTAATCACTGCAGTGATTCGCTTAACAACTTTGGCAAGAAAGGTTGTAAAATGGGACCAAACATGCTTAACAGCTGTCTTGCTTAGTCATGGAAATTTGGGGCGCGGTTGCGGACGTAAGCCGAGGACTACCTGCACCGTTATTTTTGTTGTTATGCTATTTTCCATTCCAAATTTTTAATTTTTACTGTGAGCCGCCAAGAGTCCTTAATTGCAGCAACATAAAAAGGTTAATAATAAAAAAACTGTAAATGATAACAAAGGGTTTACTCTTATCATAGAACTTAAGTTTACATTTGCTCAATTTATTGATGTCGTGGGAAGTGCCCTGGTTAAATGACCTTGTCGTTCGATTTAGAATTTTTCAACAAAATAAAGAATTATTATCAAATAACGTTGGCTGCTGAGAAGAGAATCAACGAAACCAAATCCATCATAGTTTATGGAGGAAAGACAAGGAGCAACGTATTTGCCCTCCTGAATGATCTGGACGTAAAGGAAAACATTACGCTGGATCAACTGAGGACGTTCACAATTTCAGAAATCGAAAATCTACATGAAAAAGTAAGATAATTAATTTCTTGGAAAAAAGAAACACCATCAGCCGAATCCCTGGAATCAGAGCTAATGAGATATCACATATGTTGTCCTTATATTAAATTGTCCTGAGACATATTATTCAGTCACTTGAAAAGGTTTCAACCTGTAATTTTAACTACTGACCAGGTAGTCCTCGATTTACAACCAGAATTGAACTCTCCAAATTTCTGGTTGCTAAGCAAGAAAGTTGCTTAGTGAGTTTTGCCCCCATTTGATGATCTTACTTGCCACAGTTGTTAAATGAATCACCGGGGTTGTTAAGTTAATAACACGGTTGTTAAATGATTCTGGCTTCCCCCACTGACTTGTTAGAAGGTCACAAAAGAGGATCACATGACCCCAGGGACACGGCAACCATCATAAATATGAACCAGTTGCCAAGCATGTGAATTTTGATCACATGACTGCAACGGTCGTAAGGGGGAGAACCGGTTGTAAGTTACTTTTTTCAGTGCTGCTGTAACCTTTGAACGGCCACTAAATGAACTGTTGTAAATTGAGGATTACCTGTACCCTATTTAAAAAAAAAAAATTCAGTGCTCATGAAGTAGTGAAATGTGAATTAATCTTGGTCATCTCCCAGTAAATTTGGGTTGCAGAATGAAAACACACTTGGTAATGTATTTGCTGGCTGCTTCGGTATGAATTGCCTTGGCTTGTATTTTCGTGCAGGTATGTGGGATGCCAGGAAACGTGTCGTGTGCCGTGGCAGTGTGTGGCGGGGCTTTATGTCGTGACAGGCAGGGCAACAAACATTGTGGCGGTCCAAATTGTGATGGAGCGTACCCTCTTTCTATCAATGCCTTTAGAAAGGCCGAGCACACGGACCTGCTGTTAAGTAATCTAATCAATCAGACGCAAGGATTTCAAAATAAGGTACCGTATGTTCAACACTCGTGTTTGTTGCAAGCTTCTGAGCTTCAAAAGGTTTCATAGTTTTCAAAGTGCTGTGGTAATAATGTTTCCCCCAATCCTTTTTAAACCCCCGCCCCCAAATCACAAGAATAAAGCTCAGGAAAAGAAATACAGAAACAATATTTCACTCATGAAACCCCTGGCTATTGCGAAAAGCAAAAACGTTGAATCAAGCCTGCTGATTTACAAAGAGAGCTCAATGGAGGCAATAGACAGACTAAAGATAAGAGGGTAAAATCAATTACATTTGTTTGACAGGATTAAAACCCAAGGAAGCCAGTATTTTAGACCCATTGCTAGCCTTTGCGAAACAAGCTAAACAAATCTAATAACAAAAGCACACAAAGCAAGCCTCCAAATTACGAAATGCTGTAAAACTGTATAAAAATCCTTGTACTCATCAAATCAATTTGTCAGCTGTCCCAGAACTATATGCTGCTGTTGGTTCTGCTCATCATTAAAACTTCTTTCCTAAGCAGCCAGCCTCCATTTTATTTCCAGCATCTTACTCCCGGCTTGGAACTAGACCTGATTTTTCTTTCAACAGTGCGCAAAAGACAGATCGCATTAATCCCAGTTAATAGATGGGGAGCTAATTGTGAAAGATTGTTAGGGAACTGAGGAAGAAACCAGAATAACAGAGTTGGAAGGGACCTCGGTGGTCTTCTAGTCTGCTCAAGCAGGAAACGCTATACCATTTCAGACAAATGATTGTCCAATCTCTTCTTAAAGAGTGTTAGAGCAGCCACATGTTGGAGTGCTGGAGCACCCACAACAGTGTTGGAGCACCCACAACAAACCCAGAGGCACTCTAGACATAAACCATCAACAAATTAAAGAATTTGTTAGCAGCTTATCTAATAAATGGCAGCTCAGGTACAGAAATCCTGTGAAGAAGATATCCAGAACTTCCAAATGTGATCTACCTTAATGATCTCCGGGGTCTGCAAGCTCCTATTCTTTCCAAATTTTGTACCTTACTGCTAATTCTTGTATTAAAAGCTTCTTATGGAGAGCTATGTAATTCTTACTTCCTTGATTGTGCTTTGTTGTTGACACCAAGGCCGAGAGACAGATGTGTGTTAGTACCCAATAAGTCGATGATTGAAATTGGATTTGATCTTTAACGCATGCCATGACGATATCTCTCTTAAAAATAGCAGAATACAGAATAACAGAGTTGGAAGGGACCTTGGAGGTCTTCTAGTCCAACCTCCTGCTCAAGCAGGAAACCCTATACCATTTCAGATAAACGGTTGTCCAACCTCTTCTTAAAAACCTCCAGTGTTGGAGCACCCACAACTTCTGGAGGCAAAGTAGCAAAGAAATTTCCAAGGGAATTTCACATTTTGTGCAATCTGTCACTGCTGGTATTGTTGAAGAACATTTTGCATGATTTATCATAACATGTGGCTCCTGCACTATTGTTCTCAAGAACAATGACCTAGTTAATAAATTGTTCCATTTGTATGGTGTTTATGAATGAGTCTCCAACAGTATAGTTGATCTGCACCAGAAGAGCAACTTTTTCTGGATGTCTACACGAGCTTCCCGCTCTGTTCCTGGAGAACGCAGATCCTTTATATCAGGGGTCCCCAACCCCCGGTCCATGGACCAGTACTGGGCCACAGCATGCCAGCAACCGGTCCGCACAAACAAGCAAAGCCCCATCCGCGAAATGCAGGCAGTACACAAAACCATGCCCCCTCCGGTCCGTGGAAAAACCTCTCTCCACGGAACCGGTCCCTGGTGCCCAAAAGGTTGGGGACCTCTGCTTTATATTAGAGTGTTAAATGTTCTCAGAACTGAAATAATTCCAGGTCCAGCACAAAGAATCTATTTTTTTTAATTACAGAAACAACATGGAAACTAGTTCCATACTACACCCACAAACCAGGAATGTAGAGACTGTGTGGGGTGAGAACTACGCTGGTTTTGTTTATTCCCATCCATCTTTCCCTGATTAGCTTCATTTGTGGTTTCCTCTATATTTTTCCTGCAGTAATGAAGTTAACAACCACCCATTCATGGTGGACGTGCTTAGAATGGTAAAAATAGATACTAGAAATATTATGATTCAGATTCTATATATGTCTAACACGTGGGTATTTAAAAACCATTTGCCTCAGGCAAATTCATTTGGAGGGGGGGGAGGTTAAAAAAAGTATAAATTGTGGCTTCACTTGTGCAATCATTTTGTAGGAGAAGGAGTGGCAGAACCTGGGGGTGGAGTGAAAATAAGCATCAGCCTAGAATCTGTACATAGCCACAAATGAACTCCCTTGAATCCCATAGACCCTTATCATGCTAATACTGAGCAACAAAGATGATTAGAGGACTGGAGGCTAAAATATATAAGGGACGGTTGCTGGAATTGGGTATGTCTAGTTTAATGAAGAGAAGGACGAGGGGGGACATGATAGCAGCATTCCAATATCTCAGGGGCTGCCACAAAGAAGAGGGAGTCAAGCTATTCTCCAAAGCGCCTGAAGGCAGGACAAGAAGCA
This sequence comes from Azemiops feae, assembly GCA_023970755.1. NCBI lineage: Eukaryota > Metazoa > Chordata > Lepidosauria > Squamata > Viperidae > Azemiops > Azemiops feae. The sequence continues at coordinate 503,995 of JALGBA010000665.1, read as the reverse complement.
GCGGATGGAAACTAATCAAGGAGAGAAGCAACCTAGAACTAAGGAGAAACTTCCTGACAGTTAGAACAATTAACCAGTGGAACAACCTGCCTCCAGAAATGGTGAATGCTCCAACACTGGAAGTTTTTAAGAAGAGACTGGACAGCCATTTGTCCGAAATGGTATAGGCTTTCCTGCCTGAGCAGGGGGTTGGACTAGATGACCTGCAAGGTCCCTTCCAAGTATTATTATTATTATTATTATTATTATTATTATTATTATTATTATTATTATTATTATTATTATTATTATTATTATCATCATCATCATCATCATCATCATCATCATCATCATCATCATCATCATCATCATCATCATCATTATTGAAGATGCATAGGCTGTTTAGCAATGAATCAGTTTAATTAGATCTTCAAGTGTGGAACTGATCTTTTTCACCTGACAATTTTAACTTTTTGACATCTCTTCCCCCCAAAAAATATGTACCTCTGGCCTCTGGATGAGTTCAGTCAGTTGCTTTTTTTAAAAAAAGGAGCCTAAGACCTATTTTTTCCTTTAATCCAGGCTTAGAGTTAAGAACTGAAAATGGATCTAGAACTTATGGGGGAAACATTATCATTACCTTTGGGGGTTTTTTCACCAATGAAATTGATAATGAAAAAAAAAAGTTATCTAAATGTACTCTGACAGATCAAAAGTATTAGGAAAATGACTGAAGACACTAAGGAGAAAACATTGGGGATACACGGAAAACTGGAGACAAGTAAATATCAAATTGAAAAGGAAAGAGAAAGCATGAAAGACCTTATCAAGAGACTGAGGAACTTTTTGCTAGGTAAATGTGCTGTTATTCTTTCACTCCCATTTTCAGTCCATGTCACGCAAAATAAATTCAGCATAGCAGGCATGTTAGCAAAATAAAAATGATATTATTTATATCAACTGTAGCCCATTTTTGATTAAACCGATTTAGCTCATATTTAAGCAGCCATTCATACCAAGAATTGACCGTTCAAAGTAACTCAGGTATGTTATAGCACTATAAAAATGGAAGGGTGTGTGTACGTATATACACAAACAGTATACTAATAAATAATATGCTAATGTCTATATACCCAAACAGAATACTAATAAATAATTAGCTGCCCAACTTTTATCCATAATGCTGGTAGGGAAATTCTGGCAATTGAATTCCACCCATCTTAAAAGTTGCTGAGGTTGAGAAACATTGATCTAAAACAATGTACCCAAAAGAACAATTAGATAATAAAACGTTATTATTGTTAACGGGTGGTGCGGTGGTGAGAATGCAGTATTGCAGGCAAATTCTGCCGACTGCCAGCAGTTCAATCCTGACGGGGCTCAAGATTGACTCAGACTTCCATCCTTCCGAGGTCGGTAAAATGAGGACCCAGATTGTTGGGGGGCAATTTGCTGACGCGAAAAAATACTTAGAGAAGCAGTATATAAGTCTAGGATGCAAAGCAGTTGGCCCTACATGATTCTCTCCTTATTTTTCTAAGAGGAAAGTGCCCCACCTGAGGATATAGAAAAAGTTGCAAATTATGTTCTGGGCATCAAGATGCACAAGGGACCTCAGGAGCTGCCAGACCTGCTCAACAACCTCAAGAGTCTCACGACACAATGTGAGGACAGCACGGAATATATCAGAAACTTAAAGAAACCAAAGGAAGAGGTAGAAAAGCTTTTGAAGAAAGCCGAAGAAGCTGAGTAAGTACGGTATTTGTACTGGTAGAAGAACCTATTTGTAGCTCAGGGTTGAACTGTGGGGTCCTTGGTGCCCTCTGAGTTGGTTGTTTGCTTGCAGGCTTTTCATGACCCAACTAGGTAACATCATCAGTGCTAAAGGGAGTGGCTAATGAGAACAAACCACACTCCCGTCATGCACTGATGATGCTTCCTAGTTAGGTAATGAAACGTCTGCAAGAAAACAACCGAGTTCAGAGAGCATCAAGGACCCCACAGTCCATCTTCCCTCCCTCCCTTTTTTCCTTCCTCCTCCTCCTCCTCCTCCCCTCCCTCCCCCACTCTCTTTTAGCACTGATGATGTTCCCTAGTTGGGTAATGAAATGTCTGCAAAAAAACAACTGAGTTCAGAGAGCATCAAGGACCCCACAGTCCGTCCTGCCTCCCCCTCTCTTTTCCTTCCTCCTCCTCCTCCTCCTCTTCTGATGATGTTCCCTAGTTGGGTAATGAAACGTCTGCAAGAGAACAACCGAGTTCAGAGAGCATCAAGGACCCCACAATCCTCCCTCCCTCCCTCTTTTCCTTCCTCCTCCTTCTCCTCTCCCTCCCCCACTCTCTTCTAGCACTGATGATGTTCCCTAGTTGGGTAATGAAACGTCTGCAAGAAAACAACTGAGTTCAGAGAGCATCAAGGACCCCACAATCCTCCCTCCCTCCCTCTTTTCCTTCCTCCTCCTCCTCCTCTCCCTCCCCCACTCTCTTCTAGCACTGATGATGTTCCCTAGTTGGGTAATGAAACGTCTGCAAGAAAACAAGCAAGCTCAGAGAGCACCACCAAGGACCCCAACAATTTTGTATTTGTGATCGTCAAATGCAAATCCCTGAAAATGAATTTTCTGATTGGGCTAATCTTATCCCATGATAGCTTTTCGATCGTTCAATGAGAAAACCAATGTCACCTGAGCAACGCAACCACGATTAAGTCTTTTGTTACTCTAATGTTCTGTTCTATCCTTGTTCAACTTCGTAAATGACTTGCAGTATTATTTGGTTCATTCACTGGGTCCTCTTTCTTTCTCTAATTATCGTATTCTACTTCCAATTAATAAACCCTAGCATGCACATTTCTTGCGAATCTCAAGATCTGGCTCATTATTATTATTATTATTTTTAAAACTCAGGGAGAGAACGAAAGCTCTCACTGCACCTGACAAAATAATAACCGACTTGAAAGAAGTCGAAGAGACTCAGAGACAAACCCAAGATGCGTTGGCAACTTCAAACGAGAAAATAGAAGAAACTGTGTCAAATATTTCAGAGGTATCCCCAGTTAACTTAAAAGATTGTAAATTGAAGCATGTGATGTTTAATTTTTTTTTTTAAATATTCTCTTGTCTTTTTCCTTAATTGTCCTCTAATAATGTTATAATGTTTCTCGGGACGCAGGCTGAGAACCAAATGAACAAGGCTGCCACCGAGTTGCAGGCTTTTCCAGAAAAACAGTCCAAGCTGACAGAGGAAATAAGCTCCCTGAAGGCCAAAATGGAGACGAACAGATTCCAAGCCGCAGATGCCAGATCAAAAGCCAGAGAAGCCCAAACTCAAGCGGCAGAAAGTAATGAGGTAAAATACCATTTAAACGCCCTTGTTTATCCCCCCTGGAGCTTTGATTTACAACTTCCAAATTTGGTGTTGGAAAAAGAGTCCTGAGTGTACCATGAATAGCTAAGAAAACAGGAAGACGTATAAGTCGGGATTGTGTTAACGGTGAGTACCGCTTTATAAAACCCTGGTAGGACCACACCTGGAGTGCTGCATCCAGTTTTGGTCCCTGCACTGCAGGAGAGCTATTGAGACTTTGGAAAGGGTGCAGAGAAGAGCACCCTGGGAACTAAAACAATATGAAGAACGATTGCAGGGTTTGGGTTTGGCTAGTCTAGAGAAAAGAAGGACCAGGGGCGACATGATAACAGTATTCCAGTATTTGAGGGGCTGCCACAAAGAGGAGGGGGTCAACTTATTTTCCAAAGCACCAGAGGGCAGGACAAGAAGCAATGGATGGAAACTGATCAAGGAGAGAAGCAACCTAGAACTAAGGAGAAATTTCCTGACGGTGAGAACAATTAACCAGTGGAACAGCTTGCCTCCAGAAGTTGTGGGTGCTCCATCACTGGAAGTTTTTAGAAAGAGACTGGACAGCCCCTTGTCTGAAATGGTGTAGGGTCTCCCGCTTGAGCAGGGGCTGGACTAGAAGACCTGCAAGGTCCCTTCCAGCTCTGTTCTATTCTATGACCCCACAAAAAAGGGGGTCAGGCTTTGAACTACCACGTCAGCAATGGACAATCCTGAACAGCATTCGCACTTCACATGGCGTCTGCCGGGACTCTCTGTTTAAACGGGGCATAGCATCCTCCCCTCAGTGTGACTGCAGGATCCCAACTCAAACTGTAGATCAGAGATCCCCAACCTTTTGGGCACCAGGGACCGGTTCCGTGGAGAGAGGGTTTTCCATGGTCCGGAGGGTGCGTGCAGTGGTGGGATTCAAATAGGTGAACAACCGGTTCTCTGTGTGGATGCCGCTTCCGGAAGTCCATTCTGGGCCTGGGCAACAAAAAAATTAGCTACCAGTTCTGCCGAAGTGGTGCGAACCGTCTGAATCCCACCACTGGGTGTGTGGTTTTGTGTGCTGCCTGCATCCCGCGCGTGGGGCTTTGCTTGTTTGTGCGGACCAGTTGCTGGCATGCTGTGGCCCGCTACCGGTCCACAGAGCAGGGGTTGGGGACCCCTGGACTAGAAGACCTCCAAGGTCCCTTCCAACATTATTATTATTATTATTATTATTATTATTATTATTATTATTATTATTATTATTATTATTATTATTATTATTATTATTATTATTATTATTATTATTATTATTATTATTATTATTATTTATTGTTTATTGTTTATTATTATTGTTGTTGTTGTTGTTATTATTGTTATTGATCATCGCACAGTCAGCCAGATGTTCAGACTGGATTTGGCATTTTTGTCTACCTATTGAGTCCTTACCAAGGACCTGGGATAGGCAGATGTGGATGTTTGATGGTATTACAGATATCGTCGCAGGATGAAAGCAGTTCCTAGTAAGGCCGCCTTTTGCAATTGACTAATGGCAAATTTGTCAATGCCAATGGCGTTCAAGTGGTGCTCCAGTTGTTTTGGGATTGCACCCAAGGCGCCTATTATTATTATTATTATTATTATTATTATTATTATTATTATTATTATTATTATTATTATTATTATTATTATTATTATTATTACTACTACTACTATTATCATATTATTATTATTATTATTATTATTATTATTATTATTATTATTATTATTATTATTATTATTATTATTATTATTATTATTATTATTATTATTATTATTATTATTATATGAACTCAGCTGCAATAAGGATGGGCACACAGTTGGAAGAACTGAAGAGTTCAGCCTGGAGAAAATCTATCTATGTGGTCACTAAGAGCTGTATCTAAAAAGGTTAAAATCATGGCAACTGATTTTATTAGTTTTATTAGTTTATTAGTTTATTAAATGGAGACGTTTTGTTTGTAACTTCTTCAGCCAAAATAAAAATTTTAGTTAGGCAGAGAGTCATTGCAATGTACTAACTCTTGCCATTCCAACTGCAGGGGTTTCTCCCCAAAATGTACTGCAATATGTCAACGAAGACTCAATCATTCAAGCCAAAAGTATCTAAAAAGGTTAAATCGTGGCAACTGGATAAAATAAAAAAAAATATATATTTTATTTTGACTGAGGAAGTTACCTGGATGAGTAACGAAACATCTCCGTTTAATAAACTTTGGTCCAGTTGCCATGATTTTAACCTTTTTAGATGCCTTTGGCCTGGAGGATTGAGTTGTCATTTATATGTTGCTGAGAGTTGACACTGACTTGATGGGAGATAATCAATCAGAGAAGGGCAACAAAGATGATTAGGGGACTGGAGGCTAAAGCATATCAGGAACGTTTGCTGGAATTGGGTATGTCTAGTTTAATGAAAAGAAGGACGAGGGGTGACATGATAGCAGTGTTCCAATATCTCAGGGGTTGCCACAAAGAAGAGGGAGTCAAGCTATTCTCCAAAGCACCTGAGGGCAGGACAAGAAGTAATGGATGGAAACTAGTCAAGGAGAGAAGCAACCTGGAACGAGGAGAAACTTCCTGACAGTTAGAACAATTAACCAGTGGAACAACCTGCCTCCAGAAGCGGTGAATGCTCCAACACTGGAAGTTTTTAAGAAGAGACTGGACGCCATTTGTCCGAAATGGTGGGTTTCCTGCCTGAGCAGGGGTTGGACTCGATGACCCTCCAAGGTCCCTTCCAACTATTATTATTATTATTATTATTATTATTATTATTATTATTATTATTATTATTATTATTATTATTATTATTATTATTATTATTATTATTATTATTATTATTATTATTATTATTATTATTATTATTAACTGTGTTTAAGGCTGCACTCCTACAGTACTTGCTTGGCAGCTAGTGTCACTGAATCCAATTGAACGTATTTTTAAATAGACAAAATAAGAACAGCATAGAATTAGACAACAATTGTGTTGCAATCGGTCAGATACCGGTCCTCCACATCAAATTCCTTGCCTGTACATTCATACATACTGTATTTTTTTTTTTTTTTTTTTAGGAATTTGCTAATCTTAAACACGAATACAGCCACTTGCAAGGCAAATTTCTGACCAGCGGACTTACGTTAGAAATCTTGCAGAAACTCAGCTGGTTGAAAAAAGAGGCAGAAGAACTGGCCAATGAGACCGCACAGAAAGCAAAAAGAATCACCGGTAATTTACACGCCACGCGTACACACGGAGATCCACCTACATACATACATACATAGCCATAAAGTCTATTTGTCTTTTGCTCCTGTAAAAGACTTTTCTAATCCAGCTCTAATATCGTAACAGTTTTAATGCTCCTTTCCTATTTGTATCGAATTAGAGCACACACACACACTTCTGACAATGGTCTGACAATGTAAATGCAAATTCCTGGACGGGGCGTAGATCCCTTTCAATTCCAAAAATCTAAAGTTCTACACCCTTAACGCAGCTAAGCAGATAATATATCTTGACCTCAAGACACGTAATTGGGCAGTTACTGAGTTTTATACAATCGGTTGGTTCGGGTGTGCATCTATGCCGAACAAGGCGTCCATTTCTATACGCGCATTGCTTTTGTCCTTTCAGCTCTAGAAAAGAAGATACAAGATCTGAACCAGGTCAGACAGCGAAAAGCTGACCAGCTGAAGCAACTGGAGGATCACGTCCTAGCTATTAAAAATGAGATCGCTGAGGAAACGAACAGATACGCTGTTTGTAAAAGCTAGACCCAAAGAAGGCGAAAGCACGTGGGAATCCCTGAATACGTCTTTGTAAATGGTTTGTAGTAATGACGCGCATTGGATAAGCTACATAGTTATTATAATACAAAGGTGATGCAGTATATAGTGTATTATTAATAAATGGTATTCTGCAGCAAATCTTAGTCCCATTTATTCCAAAGCATTCAGTGCCTCATTCTAAGAGTATCCAGATAGTCCTTGACTTATATTCATTTAGTGATTGATTGAAGTAACAATGGCGCTGGAAAAAGTGACTTATGACCGATTTCCACACTCGTGACCATTGCAACATCCTCAGGGTTACGTAATCAAAATTCAGACAACTGGCATGTAGTTATGACGGTTTGCAGCGTCCTGGGGTCACGTGATCCCCTTTTGCGATTTTCTGCCGAGCAAAGACAAACGGGGAAGCCAGATTCACTTAACAACCAGGTTGCTAACTTAACAAATGCAGTGATTCACTTAACAACCGTGACATGGCAATTAAGGTCGCAAAATGGGACAAAATTAACTTAACAACTGCCTAGCTTAAGCCAATTTTATGAGTCTACATTTCAAGTGGTGGTGTGGTTCAACTAAGTGGAAAATAATAAGGAACAATATTAAAGGGTGCAAATTATTTGAAAGAGACACCTCACAACTTGCCCCTCTCCAAAATTTTCTTTTAAGCAGTTGGGTTAAATCAGGTACTGTAACTACTTTCATTTTTCAAAAGAGATACTTCAAAGGTGCTTCTTTGCTGGCAAAGCACTTTTAAACTGTTTTGAATTAAGAGCTCAAACACATGCATGCACAGACATTAAAGCTTTCTTCTCTGTAAGATCACAGGTGTGTATACATAAAGCATTGTTTAACATTCCCCCCAAACCTGCTAAAACCACACTAATACTTCTTGGCACATAATAATTTAAAGCTAAATAAAGATTAAAATGGTGTGGTTGTTGTTTTTATACTCAAAATCCTAGGTAGATAGACAGAATTTGTTTTGGTCACAAACCATAGTTAAACGTTTATTTAAATTGGAAGTTACAGCAACACTACTTATTCCACATACTCCGATGATACAAATTCTCAGTGTGCAAGTGTACACACCTTTGCCTCCAGTGGTATAAATTCTATTGGTTTAGTTTTGTTGATTCTGTTGTTCATTGGATCCTTTTAGCCTGGGCTGCCTATCTGATTTAATGTTTTTAGCTTTTTTAATGTTTTCCCCCCCACTTTTGTACACAGCCCAAGGTCTACTGGAGTTGGTTAGCTAATAAACTTAAAATAAAAATAATGTTGTATACGCTTGTGCTCATTAACATTATTATTGTTTATCATATTGTTGTTTTACAGGCTTTTATTGTCTTAATGTCTTACTGGCTTTAAATGTTTGTAAGCCCCCCAATACAGTAGATGAGATAGATAGATAGATAGATAGATAGATAGATAGATAGATAGATAGATAGATAGATAGATAGATAGATAGATAGATAGATAGATAGATAGATAGATAGATAGATAGATAGATAGATAGATAGATAGATAGATAGAGACAGAGAGAGAGAGAGAGAGAAGAGACAGAGAGAGAGAGAGAGAAGAGACAGAGAGACAGAGAATATATATAAAGCCACAAAGAATAAAAACATATCATAAGCTCTAATGTTCCATACCTGCTCAATATTAACAGCAAAGAGAACAGGAATGTGGGTCAGCTAAGAATCCAGCATATCAGGTCTACATCCATTTTCCTATCTAGCATCAACTTAGACTGGATCTAAAACCCTTTTCCATCCAGATCAAAAGGTGATTTACTTCCCTAGACCTTTAGAATAGTTTGACACCCACGCAAAGTAATGCAATTTACTCAGCACATCATGTTGCTGGCATGAATCCATGAAATCAATTGCATTGCGTTGGGATATGAAATGCCTGATGGAAATAAATAACAGTGGCCTCAGTTATCAGGAGTTGAATAAAATCTCAATTTTACAGAGATTTACACATAGAATTATTCATGTACGTTTATATATATACAGAGAAGAGCAACAAGGATGATTGGAGGGCTGGAGGCTAAAACATTGTGAAGAACGGTTGCAGGAATTGGGTATGTCTAGTCTAGTGAAAAGAAGAACTAGCGATATAATAGACATAATAGCACTCTCCCAATATTTGAAGGGCTGCCCCAAAGAAGAGGGAGTCAAGCTATTCTCCAAAGCACCTGAAGGCAGGACAAGAAGCAATGGATGGAAACTAACCAAAGAGAGAAGCAACCAAGAACTAAGGAGAAACCTCCTGACAGAACAATTAACCAGTGAAACAGCTTGCCTTCAGACATTGTGGGTGCTCCATCACTGGAGGCTTTTAAGAAGAGAGTAGTCAGCCACTTGTCTGAAATGGTATAGGGTCTCCTGCTCAAGCAGGGAGTTAGACTAGATGACCTCCAAGGTCCCTTCCAACTCTGTTATTCTATATTCTATATTCAATTTGCGCTTTGCAACCTAAGAATGTACATGGCGGCTTTAGCAGTACTTAAACCACTAGGTGGCAGCAGTAACTTTACAAATGCTTCCTTCGTATTTATGCGTTCCAAATTAAAAAAACAACAACAACAAATTACATAAAATATTTTGCAACGTGGGACTGGTGACTCTTGGTACGAATTGAGGAAATCAGTGGGTTGAAACCAAGGAGATGGCTCCTTAGCCGCTATTAAAATTATATGTGCCATTATTCAACCACGTTACAGAAGGCTGAGCAAAATCTGTAAATAATTACAGAAAGTGGGTTTCTATTTGCTAGGCGAACATTGTGGGTCTAAATCTAAATTATGGGAAGAGACTTTTTTTCATTGATTCGCAGCAGCTCAAGCCCAGCTTAGTTTGGCTTTTTTTTATTTGCAACACTTCAAAGACCAGCTCAAACATAGCAAAAACAAACAAACAAACCTTAGTCAGTTACTGTAAGGTAGGAAGTTAATCTATTTAGTCCAGATAGCTCACCATAGTAGACCGTTCTGATCAACAGTCATCTTCCAGTTAAAAAACAAACATTATCTGATTAAAAAAAAAAAAAAAAAACTACCAGAGACTAAGAATTATTCCCCAATAATAGAATTTTCACTCCCCAGTTCCTGAAAAACAGCTGGCAGTCCGCATCATCTTCAAACTTTCTCTTTTTCAATGTAGAGGAAAAAGAACTCTTAGCTACTATAAATTCAATAGTAACAAAATAGTAATAGCACTTAGATGTATATACTGCTTTACACCCTCTCTAAGCGGTTTACACAATCAGCCTTTTGCCCCCCAACAATCTGGGTCCTCATTTTACCGACCTCGGAAGGACGGAAGGCTGAGTCAACCTTGAACCGGTCAGGATCGAACTCCAGGCTGTGGGCAAAGATTTCCTGCACTCTAACCACTGCACCACCATGGTCGTCTTGTTCCTCCCTAACATCCCACACAAAAGGAAATGTCCCTCGTATCCACCTCCAATTCATATTATTAGTAGAATAGCATGCGTTTTTCTGGACAGGTACCAAGAAAATCCATACAGTGCCCATGAGGGGAGCTGCGTGGATGCCAGGCCACCATTCCCCTTGGAAGATCTGAAGCCCACAAGTTAGGAATTAGAAGGCAACGGTATGGCAGAAGTTTCTGCGAATGGAGAATTGGAGCCTATAAACTCCACGATACACTGCAGTTTTATTGTTGTTGTTCAGTCGCTAAGTCGTATCTGGCTCTTCATGACCCCGTGGACCATAGCACACCAGAAACCCCCCCCCCAGTCCTCCACCATCTCACAGAGTTTGCCCAAAATCACGTTCCTGGCGTGGATGACCCCATCTAACCATCTCATCCTCTGCCCTCCCCTTCTCCTTTTGCCTTCAGTCTTTCCCCAACCTCTCTTCTATTTGGTGGCCAAAATATTTGAGCTTTGAGCTTCAGGATCTGTCCTTCCCAAGTGTTGACCCGGACTTAGGGGACAGTATCAATTGTGAATACGTGCAGATGGCCCCACTATCTCTGGCCACTTGCAGAACCATGAATACAAGGTCATAAAAGGACAGCAAAGGAAACACCCAATATCCTAACCAGCCCGGGAACATATGGTGTCTTAGGGAAATACCCCAAAGGGACCATTTTTAGCTACTTCTGCTTTCTTCCTTCTTACCTACAGTGTGCCAGCCTTAAAGGGCGAAGTCTTTATCTTATGTGTGTCAGCTTTGCTGAGTGAATGGCTTATGTAATCAAAGAAGGTATAAAAATAAGGCTTTTCTGATATTTGGGTCTTTTTCTCTCTTTTAGAGAAGCCCGTCTTTGTTCAGCTGAATAAAAACGTAAAGCTTGAAGGCAACTTCTGGTTTCCTGTAATTTTTTATCAAGCAAAACCTCAGAACCTGCACAGCACAAGGACAATGAGGATCAATTTCCTTTAGGATCGATTGATTTGAACTCCTTGCCACCCAAAGGATTCTCCAACACCACAACTGCAGTTTAGCCAGAAATAAATCAACTTCATTCCCAGACACAACAAACACTTGGACTTACCAAAGCCTGGAGCAACTTCCAAATTGGTATCGATATTTCCTGAAAATAGCCTTTTGTACATGAAAAAAATAAATCAATAAAGTCTGATTGTCATATGATTTAAACAGGCCATTGTTATGGATCTAGTGGGTAAGATACTAGGCTAGAAATCAGGAGTTCTAGTGTTGCCTTAGACGTAAAAGCTTACTGGGTGCTTTGGACCAGTCTGTCTCAGCCTAACCCACCTCACAGGGTTGTTGTGGGGAAAATAGGGGGAGGAAGGTATGTTAGGTATGTTCCCTGCCTTGAGTTATTTATAAAAAAAATAATAAAAAGGCGGGATAAAAATAATCTAAATCAAATTAAACTAAAATTCAATAGGAATCATTTAAATGTTCACAGACGAAAATGAAGCAGTTAGCCCTGCCAGGAATCTGAAACATCCAATTCTAGAATTTTAATAAAATTACACAAGTCTTATTTGTTGATACCTCAACTCACAATAATTTACGACACTAAGAAGTTGGAATTTCAGATGGGAAATATGTCTTCTGCCCCGACTCTTGTTCTGACTTGGCTGATAACACAAAATCAGGGTTGTAGCTTCAGACTTTGTCAGTAATGACTTTCCCATCGGCAGGAATCTTTTTTAACAAACAGATTTTATTCTTAGATTATCCCCATCACCAAACGTTGGGGGGAGGGGAAATGTTGTAAGGGTTTCCTTCCTTCTACATGCTGTAGCACTGGAAAACTTGTCTAGAATATTTCTAAATAGCCAGTCAGCCAAGATTTTTTTATCTGATAAAGGCAAAACATTCTCAGCCTGGAGATTTATCTTGTTTAGGACATTTATCATTGTGTAATAGAAGATTTACAGCAGGATTTCATAAATACATAAGTGAAAATAGATTAAAAGAATGTTAGCATCCCTATAGTAAAAACAATGTATAATACATACAATCACGTCTACACCAGCGCTCTTCAATCAGAAGTATATTTCAATCAGAATAGAGCTGGAAGGGATCTTGGAGGTCTTCTAGTCCAGCCCCCAGCCCAAGTAGGAGACCCTATACAATTTGAGACAAGTGGCTGTCCAGTCTCTTCTTACAAACCTCCAGTGATGGAGCACCCACAACTTCTAGAGGCCAGCTGTTCCACCGGTTAATTGTCCTCACTGTTAGAAGTTTCTCTTTAATTCCAGGTTGCTTCTCTCCTTGATTAGTATCCATCCATTGTTTCTTGTCTTGCCTTTTGGTGATTTGGAAAATAGGTTGACCCCCCCTTCTTTGTGGCAGCCCCTCAAATCCTGGAATACTGCTATTGGTGAACTTACTAAGTTCCATTCCCACGAAGCCGTATGCATGCACATTATGCAGTATGTAGTAGAATGTAGTAGAATTCTAATTTGCTTAACTCTGAATAGGTATGAATGACCACTTAGGAAATTTCTTTTTCATTTCTATTTCACGATTTTAAAGAAAGATGGAGCGATCCTAGAGTTTTAAATTGCAATCCTCTGAACTTAGTGGTGGGTTTCCCCCCCCCTATGTTTAGTTTCATTGTAATCATTGTGATACGTACATGTTTTCTTAATTGTACATCCCCCCCCTGTATTATTTGCAATGGCTTATTATACTTGGCTAATAAAATATATATTTTAGAAAGTAAATTTTTTATGCAAGTAAAAATAATTTTTCCCCCCTAACAATGGATATTCTGGTCTAAGTGATACACCATTATTTAATTTCATTTTTCTTTTGATAGAGAAAAGAAGGTGGGGAAACACAAAGAGTGTTGTTTGGAAAATTCCATGCCACAAAAGGTTAACTGGAAAATTCCACGCTGGAGAAGAGGAATTGTATATTTCACTTGGAAGCAGCTGTACACAGATAGTGCACTAATGTTGTTTTTAACAAACTAGAATTGAAAATTTCCAGGTGCTTAAGAGGACAACATGGAGCTGTGTTTCTCAAGTTTGACAATTTCATGATGTATGGATTCAACTCCCAGCTGGCTGGAGAATTCTGGGAGTCAAAGTTCACGCATCTTGTTAAAGTTAAGTTGCCAAGGTCGAGAAACACTGACGTAGTAGAGGATGCCTTTATGAAAATCTTGAAGACTTTTATAAAAGTGAGCATAAAGTAATACAGAATGGAACAGAGCAGAACAGAATAGAATAATAGAGTTGGAAGGGACCTTAGAGAGATCTCTAGTCCAATCTCCTGCTGAAGCCGTTTCAGATAATGGTACAGCGTTTCCCACAATGGTATTAATCTGTTCTTTGCCTTCTATGAGAATGAAATAATCTGATTTTCTATCTGCAAAACAGGGAGCCCCCCCCCAAGGAACTGAAACAGATCAGGATCAAGAATTGGAAAACAAGTCGTTTTCCCATTTGCTAGTAATCACCTCCTTGCAGGAGTTGGGACTTTCTTTGTGAATTGTTACCCCTGTGATCTAGGTGCTGAAGATTGGATATTAGACTGATTTAAGGAATGAATAAAGGATCATTCTTAGCTGGTGAAACTGACCAGGACAGATCAGTTTCAGCTCTTGCACCAAAAGGCCCCTGTGGGAGCAAAGTTCTCCTGTCGCTCAGTTTGAACAACTTCTTTTTAAAAGAGCAAAACAAAACTATCTCCTTCTCTTAAGCCAGGATGGAGATTACAGGATGTGTACATTGCAATTGGTTTTCAGATAAGACCTGGTCAGAATAGAGCTGGAAGGGACCTTGGAGGTCTTCTAGTCCAACCCCCTGCTCAAGCAGGAGACCCTATACCATTTCAGACAAGTGGCTGTCCAAAATCTTCTTTAAAACCTCCAGTGATGGAGCACCCACAACATCTGGAGACAAGCTGGTACACTGGTTAATTGTTCTCACTGTCGGGAAATTTCTCCTTAGTTCTAGGTTGCTTCTCTCTTTGTTCAGTTTCCACCCGTTGCTTCTCGTCCTGCCTTCAGGTGCTTTGGAAAATAGATTGACCCCCTCTTCTTTGTGGCAGCCCCTCAAATACTAGAATACTGCTATCATGTGCCCCCTAGTCCTTCTTTTCTCTAGACTGGCCATACCCAATTCCTGCAACCGTTCTTCGTATGTTTTAGCCTCCAGGCCTTTAATCATCCTAGTTCCTCTTCTCTGTACTTTTTCCAAAGTCTCAGCATCTTTTTTGTAATGTGGCGACCAAAACTGGATGCAGTACTCCAGGCGTGAATTTATTTAAGGAGTGAATGAATTAAGGATCATTGTTAGTCGGTGAAACTGACCAGGACAGATCAGTTTTAGCTCCTGCACCAAAAGGGAGAGACTGTTCTCTTCTCCTTCAATTTGAGCAACTTCTTTCTAAAAGAGCAAAACGAAACTATCTCCTTCTCTTAAGCCAGGATGGAGACTAGATTTACGGGCTGTGCGCATTTCAATTGGTTTTCAGATAAGACACGAGGACATTAAGTCCTGTACCAATAAAGGAGAATATTGGTAGCTGAGGGTTGAAATGAGGGGTCCCTGGTGCTCTCTGAGCTTGCTTGTTTTCTTGCAGACGTTTCATGACCCAAATTAGGTAACATCATCACCCATTAAGTCTGTAACGGTTATTGAGTCCTTTTCTGGATAGGAGCACCGGGTTCTAAATCAACAAAAATGTCTGTGTGTGTGCGCACGCGCGTGTTCCTGCCTGTGGTGTTTTTTTTTTTAAAAGTGTGCATTGTTGTGCAAAATATTCCCATGGCCTTTCAGGTGCCCCAAAGCTTTTGAAATCTCCCCGTTAAAGGTTTTCTGAATACCTGGTGCTAGTTATCTTGGTCTTCTTTCACTCAAAGGATCCCCAACTTTTTTTTTTCTAATTATAAATCTTTCTCTCCCTGCTCGTTCCCAGACAGCATCGATAATCCCCAGCAGGTAGGCAAACGCTTTTATCCTGCATTTCAGTCTACTCGCCAACATTTATTTACCGGTGTGTGCCGTTTCTCCCCTGCAAATATTTTAACCTCGGCTGCCTAATGATTAAGCTGCTGGGCCTGTTTTAGGAGCCCAAGGAGTTTAATCATTAGGTCAGAAAAGCTAGGAAGTTGAGAAGCAGCCGCCGGACAGACCCTTCTCATGCCTTACACTCTCCCCCCCCCCAAACCCAGGCCTACATTCCCCAACTGATTGATGGAGAAACCAGACACTGTTTCACCCTGCCGTAATAAATTGACTTTCCTCCACCTAATGTTTCTCCCTTCCCCCAAAGTCCAAGGAAAGGGGTCACGGCAATGGGAAACCTTCTGGGATAATGTTCAAAGGGTCTCTTCTGCATCCAAGGAGCCTTAACATCCCCTCCTTCCATAGCCCACCACCACAAATACAGAATAACAGACTTGGAATAGGATCTTGGAAGGCCTTCTAGTCCAACCTCCTGCTCAAGCAGGAGAGTCTATCCAGACAAGTGGTTGGCCCATCTTTTCTTGAAAACCTCCAGTGGATGGAGCACCCACAACTTCTGGAGGCAGGCTGTTCTCCTGATTCATTTCTAGGTTGGATCTTGAGAAGTTTCCATCCATAACTTCTTGTCCGGCCTTCAGGTGCTTTGGAGAATAGGTTGCTCCCCTCTTCTCTTGTGACAGCTCCTCAAATATCAGACAAAGGGCTGTCCAGTCTCTTCTTAAAAACTTCCAGTGTTGGAGTATTCACAGCTTCTGGAGGCAGGTTGTTCCACTGGTTAATTGTTCTGTCAGGAAGTTTCTCCTTAGTTCTAGGTTGCTTCTCTCTTTGGTTAGTTTCTCTCTTTGATGCGGCTTTAGCCAAAGAAAAACCAAACTGTACCGTTTTTACACTGGCCTATAATAATAATAATAATAATAATAATAATAATAATAATAATAATAATAATAATAATAATAATAATAATAATAATAATAATAATAATGACGTTGGAAGGGACCTTGGAGGTCATCTAGTCCAACCCCCTGCTCAGGCAGGAAACCCTATACCATTTCGGACAAATGGCTGTCCAGTCTCTTCTTAAAAACTTCCAGTGTTGGAGCATTCACCGCTTCTAGAGGCAGGTTGTTCCACTGGTTAATTGTTCTAACTGTTAGGAAATTTCTCCTTAATTCCAGGTTGCTTCTCTCCTTGATTAGTTTCCATCTGTTGCTTCTTGTCCTGCCTTCAGGCGCTTTGGAAAATAGCTTGATTCCCTCTTCTTTGTGGCAGCCCCTGAGATATTGGAACAGGCTATCATGTCTCCCCTGGTCCTTCTCTTCATTAAACTAGACATACCCAATTCCAGCAACCGTTCCTTATATGTTTTAGCCTCCAGTCCCCTGATCATCTTTGTTGCTCTTCTCTGCACTCTTTCTAGAGTCTCAACATCTTTTTTACATCGAGGTGACCAAAACTGGATGCCGTATTCCAAGTGTGGCCTTACCAAGGCATGGTAAAGCGGTATTAACACTTCACGTGATCTTGATTCTATCCCTCTGTTAATGCAGCCCAGCACTGTGTTGGCCTTTTTGGCAGCTGCAGCACACGGCTGGCTCCTATTTAAGGGATTGTCCACTAGGACTCCGAGATCCCTCTCACAGTTACTACTATTGAGTGAGGTACCACCTATACTGTACCTGTGCATTTGGTTTTTCTTGCCTAAATGTAGAACCTTACTTTTTTCACCACTGAATTTCATTTTATTAGATAGCGCCCAGTGTTCAAGTCTGTCCAGATCCTCCTGTATCTTACTGACCCTTTAAAGATATTTCAGGCTTAGGAAGGGTAACGTTAATTTCTATGAAATCCTCAAGAATGCTACTGTATTTGTTAGCTTTTGCTTTGTTTTGCTGTCCGTGAGTGGTTTGAGAGTCTTCAGAGTTTTCTCTCATGACTCACCTCTCACAAATGTTGTGGCCAGAACAATGGAGGATCACCCTTCCCCCCCAGACAATTAACAAGGAACAACTCCTGAAGTCGGTCTACCTAGCTAGCTGAGGAAGTTCGGAGGAGTCATCTTACAATAGTGTTTTTCAACCTTGGCAGCTTTAAGCTCTTACTGAACTGCTGTCTTGCCGTATCTCCTTGCAGAGGAGATGCTAAAGATAAGGGGGTCCTTGCGTCATTCCAGGGGTATTCGCAAGGGAAAGTTGAAATAAAGGAGAATATTTGTAGCTCAGGGTAGGAATGGGGGCCCTTGGTGCTCTCTGAGCTTGGTGGTTTCCTTGCAAAGGTTTCATTACCCAAACTAGGTAACATCATCAGTGCCAGAAGGAGGAGGAGGAGGAGGAGGACTGTGGGGTCTTTGGTGTTCTCTGAGCTTGGTTATTTTCTTGCAGACGTTTCATGACCTAACTAGGGAACATCATCAGTGCAAGAGGGAGGAGGAGGAGGAGGAGGAGGATTGTGGGGTCCTTGGTGTTCTCTGAGCTTGTTTTCTTGCAGACATTTCATTACCCAACTAGGTAACATCATCAGTACTAGAAGGGAGAGGAGGAGGAGGAGGACAGTTGGATCCTTGGTGCTCTCTGAGCTTGGCTGTTTCCTTGCAGACGTTTCATTACCAAACTAGGTAACATCATCAGTGCTAGAAGGGAGTAGGGTTTGTGGAATGATGGAGATGGAGGAGGAGGACTGTGGGGTCCTTGGTGCTCTCTGAGCATGGCTATTTCCTTGCAGACATTTCATTACCCAAACTAGGTAACATCATCAGTGCTGGTAAGGATCAAACCACACTCCTTACTAGCACTGATGATGTTACCTAGTTCGAGTAATGAAACGTCTGCATAAAAACAACCCAGCTCAGAGAGCACCAAGGACCCCTCAGAAGTCAAAATACTGCAGATGCCGTCCAGAACCGTAAAATCAAAGTTCCATCCTGTGTGGGGGAAAGGGCTGGGGTTTTGATTCTGTGGTGGGAGCTGCCATTTTGAATTTTTTTTATTCCTACTCTGCAGACACCTCAAGCTAAGCTTAACTTTTGGGGTCTACATCAGTACAGTCATATACGTGTTACGGAGCATAGAAAACACAGAGCATAGAAAACAGGGTTGGAAGGGACCTTGGAGGTCTTCTAGACCAACCCCCTGCTCAAGCAGGAGACCCTATATCATTAGGAGCAAATGACTGTCCAATCTCTTCTTAAAAACCTCCAGTGTTGGAGCACCCACAACTTCTGGAGGCAAGCTGTTCCACTGGTTAATTGTTCTCAGTGTCAGGAAGTTTCTCCTTAATTCCAGGTTGCTTCTCTCCTTGATTAGTTTCCATCCGTTACTTCTTCTCCTACCTTCAGGCGCTTTGGAGAATAGCTCTACTCCCTCTTCTTTGGGGCAACCCCTGAGATACTATAGCACAGCTATCATGTCACCCCTCGTCCTTCTCTTCATTAAACTAGACATACTCAATTCCTTCAATCATTTGTCTTAAAAGTTTAGCCTCCAGACCCCTTACCATCTTTATTACTCTTCTCTGCCCTCTTTCTCAACATCCATTTTGTGTTGTGCGAGGTGTACAATTGCTTCTTCCCACATGTTGCTTTTATTAGCTAGTACTTCCAGATGGTCTCCTCTCCATTTTTAGAACCACGTCTGACGCTTCCTAGAATCCCAGCTGAACATTGCTTTTTAAAAGGGTTTTGTCCAGTCTGTAGCCAAATCACATGCCTATCGCCAAGACAGCAATCCTTCGAAGTTACAACGACCGGGGGGAAAAAGTAACTTACCACCTATCTTTGTACTTACAACTGTTGCAGCATGATCGAAATTCGGGCGCTTTGCAATTGGCATATATTGATGACGTTTGCAGCCTTCTGGGGTCATGTGATAGCCATTGACGATCTTCCCAGCCAGTTTCCAATGAAGTCTATGGGGGGGGGGGAAGTCAGATTCGCTTAATGACCTCATGTTTCGCTTACCGTCTGCAGTGATTTGCTTTGGCACAACTGTGCCAAAAAAAGGTTGCGCAACCAGGCACAACTGATTTAACAACCGCCATATTTAGCAATAGAAATCCTGGCCCCAGTTTTGACCATAAGTCAGGGCCGTCTGTATAAAGAACTACCATATCTGGGCTGCAATATATCCAGATGACCATTAGAGGGCAGCAAAGAAGATACCCACCCCCCTTATGACTCTTTGCTGCCACCTAATGGTCCTGCAGAACGTTGCCGTCCAGATTTACCCCTAAAGAATGTCTTGTTTCTTTTTCTCACCTGTATGCCCACGGATAGAACACACATGTGCACTTCGTGCAAATGTGTAACATAAAGTACACACACACACACGCCGGGGGAAGAATTCTTTCCCTCTCCAGAGCCTACAATCCCCTCCTACTCCGTTCCAGCACCCCCAAAGGTTGGCTTTACCCCGTTTTCGCCTTATTGCTTGTTGTTTTAAGCCTTCGAAGTCTCCTCCTAACCGCTCTGAGCCAGCCCCACCCCTGGGCCCCTGGAAGCTGGGCCCCCAGACTTATTAACCCCAGAATAGAACACAGAACCCTAGGGCTGGAAGGGACCTGAGAGGTCTTCTAGTCCAACCCCCCTGCCCAAAGCAGGATCCTTACAGCATCCCTGGAGAAATGGCTCTCCAATCTTTTCGGGAGACCCTCCAGCCATGGATGCTGCCCTTTTTTTGGGGGGGGGGGAGAGCAACGGGAAGGGACGAGACAAAGGACCGGAGTCCCCCCCCCCCTCCAAGGGCGCGTCTCCCACTCTCCCCGCATGGCAGGGGCCTGGCTCCACTTCCCCCTGCCCAGCCTTAGCGCTTGCGTGGTAGAGCCTCTCCCCCACCCACTCACCCACCCGGCTTCTCCCCCCCCCGGCCGGGAGGGGAGGGCTCCTTTCTCTCCGTCTCCAGCGGCGGCCGCGAGAAGAGGAGCGGAGTCGGCGCTGGCGGGTCGCTCAAAAGCAGCTGCGCGTCCCTCCGGGTCGTTGTAAGCAGAAAAGGCAGGCAACGACCCCCGTCTCCTCCTCCTCCTCCTCCTCTCTGCCTAAAAAGCAGCAAAGCGAAGCTTCGGGGGCGCCTTTTTGTGTTTTTCCCCCTTCCCTCCTTCCTTCCCTCCCTGTCCCGGCGAAGCCACGAGATGGGAGTTTTCCAGGTGTCTCTTTGCTGTTTCCTAGGTAATTAAGCACCTTTGAAAAAAAGTGGTTTCCTGCCTGATTGTTTTTTTTTAGGGGGACCGGTGGCGGGCGATTCCCGGTGTTAAAAAAATAATAATGTCCTGGCTTGAAAAGAATTTGGGAATCATGGAATCTGTCTGTCTGTCTGTCTCTCTCTCTCTCTCTCTCTTTTTCTCCCTCTCTCTTTCTCTCTCTCTTCCCCTCTCTTTCTCTCTCTTTCTCTCTCTCCCTCTTTCCCTCTCTTTCTCTTTTTCTCCCACTTTCTCTCTCTCCCCCTCTCTTTCTCTCCCTCTTTCCCTCTCTCTCTCTCTCTTTTCCTCCCTCTTTCTTTCGCTCTTCTCTCTCTCTTCCCCTCTCTTTCTCTCCCTCTTTCTCTCTCTCCCCCTCTTTCTCTCTCTCCCTCTTTCCCTCTCTCTTTCTCTTTTCCTCCCTCTTTCTTTCGCTCTCTTTCTCTCTCTCTTCCCCTCTTTCTCTCTCTCTCCCTCCCTCTCTTTTTTTCTCCCTCCCTCCCTGCCTGCCTGCCTGCCTTTCTCTTTCTGTCTCTCCCCCTTTTCTTTCTCTCTCTCCCTTTCCCTCTCTTCCCCTCTTTCTTTCTCTCTCTCTCTCTTTGTCCCTCTCTCCCTCTCTCTCCCTCTTTCTCTCCTCTCTTTTCTCCCTCCCTCCCTCCTCCCTCCCTCTCTCTCTCTCTCCCTCTCTCTCTCTCTCTCTTTGTCTCTCTCTCTTTCTCTCTCTTTTGCTGGCTCAAAACTTTCGGGGAGTTTGGGGGAAAGGAGGGATTTTAACAGTGGGCAGGAGGGGGCTACAAAGCGAGAAAAGGAATTTGGGGGAGGGGGTCAATGGGACTTGAGCCAGCGATGCTGAACTGGATCCATGCAGATGTTTCCTCTGCCCTTGTATGGAGATTCACAAGCTCTTTGGGGCGCAGACCCCCCCCCCCACGGTCCCTTCGTCTCTTCCCAGCCTCGGATGGGGCCCTTTCTGGAAGTCGTAAAACGCCTTTGGGATCGTAGAGGAGCGTTAGATCCGTTCCTAGCTTGTTAAATCCGACCGTTTCATTCAGTGCAAAGTTTGGGATTTGGGTGGTTATTGCGCAATCGGGTTTGTTTCCGCGTCGAAACGGGGATCCACAATTTCTAGGTGGGAGAAGAAGAAGAAAAAAAAATCTAGCGGGCCTAATATAAAGTCGCTTCCGAAGGGTCGGTTGCGAAACTGCAAACGTTTCGCAACGCCGTCGCTCCGAATGACCCCGGGCAATGATAGCAAGAGGCCATCGGAGGCAGAAAAAGATCCGATGGGATCTGGCACACCCGATCTCCACATTCAAACGTCTTCAGTTTTTTTTTTTTTGGTTGGGCGATTCTCAGATCTGGGCCTGCGAACATCTGAACGACCGCTAGGTGGCAGCAAGTAGTTACAGGGTGCAGATCTGTCAAAAGGCATGTCACGATTGCTTTGTGCGCCGGGTCGTTTTAAGGGAACTTAACTTCGGAGTTGACTGCAGGATTCGGATTGCAAATGATTGAAAACTGAGGTTGTAAATCCTTATGCAATTTCCCCACGATTTTATGCATGCTGAGTTTCGTTTCATTTTAAATTTGTATTTTATCTCATTCCATTTTAAATTGCTTTTACCAAATTAATTTGTTTCTGGAACTTTGCACTTTGAGATGGCCCAAGGGCTAATCAATCAATCAATCAATCAATCAATCAATCAATGCATGCTGAATTGGGGCTGTGCATTTTGGCTGTCCTGTGGGGTGAAAGAAATAGTATTTTAGTGTTTGAGAAGTGATGCTACGGGCGTTTTTCATCAGAAAGGATGAATTTTGAGGGGCGGGCGTCAAAACAGATCCGAACCGTTAAAAAAAAGAAAAAGAATAATCAGGCTGGGTTTATCGTGGATTTATAGATCTGGGTAGGGAAGACACCAGTTCCGTTGGCCTCTATCAATAGGATTTTGGCCCGAATCGGCGCTACCAGAAGTCCTTTGCGCTTCACCCAGGCTGGGGAGCAGAAAGCAAACCGATTCCAATCCGATTCGGAGAGGCGCTTCGCTTTCAGCTCCCCGACGACTTCAAAAAGAAGCCGGTCCGCTTTTACGAAGCTGATTTAAACCTCGCTTTCCAGCCTCGGAAAAAGCCCTTGTTCTTTTGCCTTACGCGGCTTCTTCCCACGCGGGGCAGGCAAGAGGCGAGGGGGCTGCGCTGAATCCAGACGCGAGGAAGCGCAAAGGAGGAGCCTGGCTCCAAGCTGCACAAAGGCGCGCAATTCCCACGGGCTGGGAAGCGGGCTGGTCTGGTTGCCTCTATCGCCTGCCTGAGCTGGGCTGGGTCGCCTTCCTTTCAAGGGGAGGGGGGGGCTTGGTGGGGGTCTCCAGCTGGAGGTCATGGCAGGGTAGGTGAACCCTGAAATTATTGGGGTGACTGCCTCTTAGCAAGGTGTCTTTCTCTCCCACCCCGTTTTTCTTTTCTTTTTTCTTTTATTTCTTTTATTTTATTTCTTTTATTTCTTTTATTTCTTTTATTTCTTTTATTTCTTTTATTTCTTTTATTTCTTTTATTTCTTTTATTTCTTTTATTTCTTTTATTTCTTTTATTTCTTTTATTTCTTTTATTTGCGTCCTGCTTTTATTATTTTTTTACAAATAACTCCAGGTGACCAACTTATCCACCACACCTTACTCCTATTTCCCCCCCACAATAATAACACTGTGAATTTGCTTGGGCTTAGAGAGAGTGACTGACACAGTCAGCCAGCTGACTTTCGTGACTAAGGAGGATTAGAACTCACTGTCTCCCAGTGATTGGCCCAAAGTCACCCAGCCGGCTTTCATGGCTAAGGTGGGACTAGAACTCACCCACTCCTGGTGGTGATTGGCCCAAAGTCATCCAGCTGACTTTCGTGCCTAAGGTGGGACTAGAACTCACCGTCTCCATATGACTGATCCAAGTTCACCCAGGTGGCTTTCATGGATATGGCAGAACTAGAACTCACAGTCTCCGGACTTTCTAGCCTGGTGCCTTAATTACTAGACCAAACCGATAGCGCCGTAGACTATAGAATTTAGAAGAATTTGATTTTACTGTAGGATGCCATCTAAACCAAGGTCCCCAACCCCCGGTCTGTGGACCAGTACTGGGCTGCGGCATGCCAGCAACCAGGCCATGCAAACAAGCAAAGCCCCATCCACAACATGCAGGCAGCACACAAAACCACGCACTTTCCAGTCCCTGGAAAAACCTCTCTCCACGGAACCGGACCTTTGCGCACAAAAGGTTTGGGACCTCTGATCTAAACAGTATGGAAAAGGATGTCACTCTGCTGTCTTTTCTTACTTTCCAAAGCAGTTTTTTGGGTATTGATTTCCCTGATGGAAATAAATGCCATAATAATAATAATAATAATAATAATAATAATAATAATAATAATAATAATAATAATAATAATAATAATAATAATAATAATAATAATAATAATAATAATAATAATAATAATAATAATAATAATAATAATAATGAAGTTGGAAGGGACCTTGGAGGTCATAGAATAGAATAGAATAGAATAGAATAGAATAGAATAGAATAGAATAGAATAGAATAGAATAGAATAGAATAGAATAGAATAACAGAGTTGGAAAGGACCTTGGAGGTCTTCTAGTCCAACCCCCTGCTCAGGCAGGAAGCCCTATACCATTTCAGACAAATGGCTGTCCAGTCTCTTCTTAAAAACTTCCAGTGTTGGAGCATTCACAGCTTCTGGAGGCAGGTTGTTCCACTGGTTAATTGTTCGAACTGTCAGGAAATTCCTTAGTTCTAGGTTGCTTCTCTCGATTAGTTTCCATCCGTTGCTTCTTGTCCTGCCTTCAGGTGCTTTGGAGAATAGCTTGACTCCCTCTTCTTTGGGGCAGCCCCTAAGATATTGGAACACCGCTATCATGTCCCCCCTCGTCCTTCTCTTCATTAACCTAGACATACCCTATTCCAGCAACCATTCTTCATATGTTTCAGCCTCCAGTCCCCTGATCATCTTTGTTGCTCTTCTCTGCACTCTTTCTAGAGTCTCAGCATCTTTTTTACATCGAGGTGACCAAAACTGGATGCCGTATTCCAAGTGTGGCCTTACCAAGGCATTGTAAAGTGGTATTAATACTTCACGTGCTCTTGATTCTATCCCTCTGTTGATGCAGCCTAGCACTGTGTTGGCCTTTTTGGCAGCTGCAGCACACTGCTGGCTCATATTTAAGTGATTGTCCACTAGGACTCCGAGGTCCCTCTCACAGTTACTACTATTGAGCAAGGTACCCCCTATACTATACCTGTACATTTGGTTTTTTCTTGCCTAAATGTAGAACCTTACTTTTTTCACCACTGAATTTCATTTTGTGAGATAGCGCCCAGTGTTCAAGTCTGTCCAGATCCTCCTGTATCTTAAGCCTGTCTTCTGGAGTGTTGGCTATTCCTGCCAGCTTGGTGTCCTCTGCAAATTTGATGAGTTCCCCATGCCTTCTTCTTTTGACATTCTTTGTTTCAGGTCTCTGGGCCACTGTAGCGGGTCAAGGACCAGAATACAGCTATGGATGTGCAGAAGGCAGCTGCTATCCGGCTACAGGAGACTTGCTGATTGGCCGAGCCGACAAACTGGCCGTCACCTCCACCTGTGGCCTTCACAAACCTGAGCCATTCTGCATTGTGAGCCACCTCCAGGTAAGTCTGACCTGAAAGAGGCTGCTGGAGAGGAACGTCTGCCGGGAAATATAGGTAGTCCTCAACTTGCAACGGTTTGTTTAGTGACCGTTGGGAAAAAAGTGACTTACGACCGTTTTTCACACTTGCAACCATTGCCGCATCCCCACGGTCACGTGATCGAAATTCCAGACGCTCGGCAACTGACTCCTATTTATGACCGTTGTTGCATCCCGAGGGGGGGGAGGTGGTGGTCACGTGATCCCCTTTGGCGACCTTCTGACAACGGGGTGACTAACTTAAGAACTGCACCCTGAGTCACTTAACAACTGGGGCAAAAGAAAGGTCGCAAAACGGGGCAAAAGCCGCTTCGCAACTGTCCCGCTTCAGCCAATTTTATGAGTCTGTATTTCAAGCGATGCTTTTGTTCAGCTAATCAGGGGTAGGCAACCGTGGCTCTTTTATGACTCGTGGACTTCAACTCCCAGAATTCCTGAGCCAGCCACGCTGAGGGAAAAGGGAGAGGTTTCCAAGCTGAGCCATGCTGGCTCAGGAATTCTGGGAGTTGAAGTCCACGAGTCATAAAAGAGCCAAGGTTGCCTAC
This sequence comes from Azemiops feae, assembly GCA_023970755.1. Lineage (NCBI taxonomy): Eukaryota > Metazoa > Chordata > Lepidosauria > Squamata > Viperidae > Azemiops > Azemiops feae. The sequence continues at coordinate 477,985 of JALGBA010000665.1, read as the reverse complement.
CCCTGAGCTAGGTGGAAAATAATAAGGAAGGGGTATCAAAGGGTGCAAATGATCTGAAAAAGACACCTCACAAGCTTGCCCTTCTCCGAATATTCCTTTTCAAGGTTCTTAAAGCAGTTGGGTCAAATCAGTGATCCAGAGAGGTGCTTCCAACATACTTCAATAAGTAGGCAAAGCACTTCTAAACTCACCGAGCAACAGAAATTTGGGGCTGTACTGTGTTAAGTCCAGGACTGCTGGTGTGTTAATTTCTCCTCTTTTTCTTTGTTCCCTGAGCTGACTAAGCAGCACCACCTCCCTCTCCGATAAAGCAGAAACATCTGCTGGTTGTCTAGAAGTTGAGAGGAAACAGACTCCATCCTTCAGACACAGATTTGTTTGTGCAGTTGCCTGTGTCCCACTGCTTCCTACCCTTATTTGCTTTTTTTTTTTTTTTTAACTTCCTGAATGCGATGAACTAAAGTCTCCTGGGATTTTTATTTTATTTATTTTTTTAGTCCTGGCTGTGATACAAGAAAGAACTCTTGATCTCTGCCTCCTGTGAGTTCCGTCTCAACCCAGATCGTCTCTGGGAAAGGACCAGATTTGATTTAAGAGGTCGTTCTTGCAGAGAGAGAGAGACAGAGAGAGAGACAGAGACAGAGAGACAGAGAGACAGAGACAGACAGACAGAGAGAGAGGCAGAGAGACAGAGAGAGAGACAGAGAGACAGAGACAGACAGACAGAGAGAGAGGCAGAGAGACAGACAGACAGAGAGAGAGACACAGAGAATAAGAAAGAGAGACAAAGACAAAGAAAGAGAAAAAAACAAACGAAGAAAGAGATAGAAAGTGAGAGAGAGAGAGAGAGAAACCCTTTCCTCATTTATTTGTTTAGGTTCATTATTATCATTACACATACAATCATGTGAAATCACAACTGCCAGCTCTTTGGCAGTTGGTGTTAGGTTTCCTTCACAATTCTTCCCAAAAACCTATCAAGTTTTATAATGCATCAGGGGACTGGAGGCTAAAACACATAAGGAATATGTCTAGTTTAATGAAGAGAAGGATGAGGGGGGACATGTTAGCAGTCTTCCAATATCTCAGGGGCTGCCCCAAAGAAGAGGGTTAGTCAAACTATTCTCCAAAGTACCTGAGGGCAGGACAAGAAGCAATGGATGGAAACTCATCAAGGAGAGAAGCAACCTTGAATTAAGGAGAAATTTCCTGACAGTTAGAAAAATTAATCAGTGGAACAACCTGCCTCCAGAAGTTGTGAATGCTCCAACACAGGAAGTTTTTAAGAAGAGACTGGACAGCCATTTGTCTGAAATGGTATAGGGCTTCCTGCCTCAGCAGGAGGTTGGATTAGAAGACCTCCAAGGTCCTTTCCAACTCTGTTATTCTGTTCTATTCTATTCTATTCTATTCTATTCTATTCTATTCTATTCTATTCTATTCTATTCTATTCTATTCTATTCTATTCTATTCTATTCTATTCTATCCTACCCTACCCTACCCTACCCTACCCTACCCTACCCTATCCTATCCTATCCTATATCAATGTAGTATATATCCAGATCCATGCAGTGCGGCTTCTTGTAACTGACAGATGGGAAGTTTGTCTTTATTATTTGTTGCACAGTCAACCAGATGTCCAGACTGGATTTGGCATTTTTATCCACCCATCGAGCCCTTCCCGAGGATCTGAGATAAGCAGATGTGGATTTTTGATAGTGTTACAGGCGTCTTTGCAAGATGGAAGCTGTTCCAAGTAAAGCTGCCTTTTGCAATTGACTGATGGGTTATTTTGTCAGTGCCGACGGGGTTCAAGTTGCCTCCAGATGTTTTGGGATTGCACCCAAGTCCCAAAGAATGTTCCTGAGCTTCAATTCCTGACATGCCTATTAGCCCAGTGGAGTTTCTAAAAAGATTCCTGCTTATGCACTTCTCATTGTCAGGAAATTTCTCCTTAGTTCCAGGTTGCTTCTCTCTCCTTGATTTGTGCAAATTGATTTGAACCAGGAACTTCAGAAGTAACCCAGTCTTTTTCCTTTTCATATTTCTGGCACAATTTGTATGCGATGTTACGTAACGCCGTGACTGTAGCGGTTCTCCCATTTTTCAACTCACAAAGGTCCCCTGTCACCCCCTCGTTTAACTCCAAAGGTAGAAATGTTTATCTGAAAAAGTGAGAGGGATTCATAAATATTTCTGGAGAAAGTCGGAGTTCCAAACGGCTCAGGAACCTTTTAGTGGTTGGATGGATAGAAAATTACCAGCAGGTCCGACAACATGATGGATGGAGGCAAATAAAGGAAGTCCAATTTCCAAAAATGGAAGTCTTCGGTGGTTGGAAAGTGGTCGGAGCGAAAAGCGTCAAAGCCTTTGTGCCAGTAAACAGTAATAACCTCGACTTCTCCTCGGGATTGGGCTGTTTTGCAGAATTAGAAGAGGCTAGATAGCTCTCTGATGTTTGCAATCTTAAATTTAGCACATGGAGAGCAGTGAGGAAAGGGAAGGAAAGCGAGGGGAGGCCTCGGGTTTGTTTTTAACCGTGCAGGCTTAGGAGAAAATCGTGGCCTTTGTATCCTGGGTCCGAAATTTCCAAGCAAAATGTAGGAAATGGGGAGCAATTAAGCAGAGTTGCCTTAAAAATACGCCAGGAAATAGGTCAGCATCCAGGAGCTTGTGTTAACGTCCTTGCACGGCGGTGACTTAATTTTGAGAGCTGTTTCCTGGAAAGAGGGATCACATCCCTGTTAGTGCTGAGATCTACAATTTTAACAACTGAAATATAGTACAGTAGCTAAGTACAGGGAGTCCTCGACTTACAACAGTTCATTTAGTATAGGTTCTCCTGCTTGAGCAGGGGGCTGGACTAGAAGACCTCCAAGATCCCTTCCAGCTTCTACTCTACTCTACTCTACCCTACCCTACCCTACCCTACCCTACCCTACCCTACCCTACCCTACCCTACCCTACTCTACTCTACTCTACTCTACTCTACTCTACTCTACTCTACTCTATTCTATTCTATTCTATTCTATTCTATTCTATTCTATTCTATTCTATTCTATTCTATTCTATTCTATTCTATTCTATTCTATTCTGTATTTCTATTCTGTATTTATTCTATATTTTATTCTACTCTACTCTACTCTACTCTACTCTACTCTACTCTACTCTACTCTGTTCCGTTCCACTCTACTCTACTCTACTCCATTCCGTTCTATTCCGTTCTACTCCACTCCACTCCACTCCACTCCACTCCACTCCACTCCATTCCATTCCATTCCATTCTATTCTATTCTATTCTATTCTATTCTATTCTATTCTATTCTATTCTATTCTATTCTATTCTATTCTATTCTATTCTATTCTACAATCCGTCTATTCTTCTGTACTCTACTCTACTCTGAATTCTATTCTATTCTATTCTATTCTATTCTATTCTATTCTATTCTATTCTATTCTATTCTATTCTATTCTTTCAAAGTTACAACATTGCTGAAAAAAGTGACTTATGATCGTTTTTCTCACTGCGGCATCCCCCGTGGTCACGTGATCAAAATTCAGCCACTTGGCAATTGACTCATATTTATGACGGTCGCAGCATCCCGGCTTCATTTGATCCCCTTTTGCGACATCCTGACCAGCAAAGTCAAATGGGGAAGCCAGATTCACTAACTTAATAGCTGCAGTGATTCGCTTAACAGCTGGGGCAAGGAAGGTCATAAATGGGGCAAAATTCACTTAACGACTGCCTTACCTAGCAATTTGGGGCTCAATTGTGGTCGTAAGCTGAGGACTAACTGTAGATGTTCTCCTATATTTTGGTGCAAATGGGTGTTATCTCATTGTACAAAGCATGATAGAACACTCGCTCGCATTCAAGAAATTGTATACCGCTGTATACAATATAAAATGAGGCGGGTTTAAATGAAAAATCATATTTAAGTTTGGCTAGAAGACCGTTAGGGGATTGAAAGCTCATGTGGAGTCCTTGGTGCTCTCTGAATTTGGCTGTTTGCTTACGGATGTTTCATCACCTGACTAAGGAATATCATAAGTACTAGTGGATATGAGGTTTGCTTCTTGTTTATATGCAAAACTTTGACCTGGGTATATTGATGGGACTGTGGTTTTGCTCCTCGATAGTTCCTTGATTGAGGCATTGTTTTCTGCTTGATTGTTTGTTTGGTGTTATTCTAGGTGGGATATGCACCTGGAATAAACATCCAGATAAGCAGGGATTCACACCAGACAAACAACCAAGCAGAAAACAATAGCTTAATCAAGGAACTATCGAGGAGCAAAGCCACACCGCCACAAACAGCAGGGCAAGCTATATAAACAGAGAGTAAACCCCACACTCACTTAGCACTGATGACGTTCCCTAGTTGGGTCATGAAACGTTTGCAAGCAAACAAGCCAGCTCAGAGAGCACCAAGGACTCCGCAGTTCAAGCCTGAGGAGAAGGAAAACTTCTCCTGGATAGCTGTATTGTGTCTAGACCAGGGGTAGGCAACCTTGGCTCTTTTATGACTCGTGGACTTCAACTCCCAGAATTCCTGAGCCAGCATGGCTCAGCTTGGAAACCTCTCCCTTTCCCCTCAGCATGGCTGGCTCAGGAATTCTGGGAGTTGAAGTCCACGAGTCATAAAAGAGCCAAGGTTGCCTACCCCTTGTCTAGACTCTAAGAAGGAAGTTAGATCAGCTGTCCATCGTTGGGACCCCAGTATGTTGGACATTAGCCTGGACTTGAATGGTTCCAGTGAAGTGAGAATTTAACGAAGTTTCAGTACCAGAAATAATCACTGTTGCACAATTGATTTTTGTCTTGCTTACTTCAGGAGGACAAGAAATGTTTTACGTGCGATTCACGTGATCCCTTCCACGAGACCTTGAATCCTGACAGCCACCGTATGGAAAACGTGGTGACCGCTTTTGCTCCCAATCGCCTGAAGCTGTGGTGGCAATCTGAAACCGGTAGGCTGTACTGGGATGTGATGTGAAGATCTTGGAAATAGTCCTGTGAAGACTGTATAAATGGAACTGTGTGGCAATGTGTTATGAGATTGCATAAGAATGGCATGCTTTTTCACTGTTTAAAGCCTACGGTGGCCTACCAACAAGTCAGACACCACTATGAATATATTTTGCTTCTGCTGGGAAATAATCTGTGTTGGGCGAAGGAGGGAGGGAAAGAAGAGATTTAAGGAGAGAAAGAGAGAAAGAAGAAAGAAAGAAAGAAAGAAAGAAAGAAAGAAAGAAAGAAAGAAAGAAAGAAAGAAAGAAAGAAAGAGAAAGGAAGGAAGGAAGGAAGGAAGGAAGGAAGGAAGGAAGGAAGGAAGGAAGGAAGGAAGGAAGGAAGGAAGGAAGGAAGGAAGGAAGGAGATGGGAAAAAGGAAGGGAGGGATTAAAGAGAGAAAGGGGAAGAAAGGAAGGAAGGAAGGAAGGAAAGGAAGGGGATGGGAAAGAGGGAGGGTTTAAAAAGAGAAAGAAGAAAAGAAAGAAAAAGAAAAAGAAAGGAAGAGAAAGAAAGGAAGGAAGGAAGGAAGGAGATGGGAAAGAGGAAGGGAGGGATTAAAGAGAGAAAGAGAATTAAGAAAGGAAAGAAAGAAAGAAAGAGAAAGAAAGAAAAGAAAGAGAAAGAAGAAAAAGAAAGAAAGAAAAGAAAAAGAAAGAAAGAAAGAAAGAAAGAAAGAAAGAAAGAAAGAAAGAAAGAAAGAAAGAAAGAAAGAAAGAAAGAAAGAAAAAGAGGAAAGAAAAGAAAGGATTTGGTTCAAAGCCCTGCCTGTTTTCCCTCTGGGGAATTCAAGAGATGGAATTCGACTTTTAACAAATGTTCTTGTTTACAATGAAACCTCCTCTTTTTCCCCCCTTTCCGTCCTGCAGGAGTAGAAAATGTGACTGTCCAATTGGATCTAGAGGCGGAATTCCATTTTACCCATCTCATTATGACCTTCAAGGTAAAAAAAAATCCATAACATCTCCCTCCAATGGCAAAGAAGAGCCCCATATCCTGGCCCTAGATGCCAATCAGAGGCTTAACTGGCATTTTCGCCTGTAAGATAAGAGGCATTAAAGGATTTTAAAAACGATGATTAATCCTGGAATTCAGGAGGGAAGGTAGACAACAAATTCCAGAGTTTTATGGTGCAGTTTAATTGGCCTGTTCTGCGTTTTTAGATAAGAACTGCTTTGAATGAATCTCCAAACACTCACAAAATTGAGAAAGATTGAGTGTTTCTTCTGCATCTCTATTTTCCTGCAGCTGGGTTGTTTTGGGAAGTTCTGATCCCTGACTTTCTGTTGCCGCAGAGGTGGGCTTTTGAAGGCCATCACATTTGCTCGGCATTAATTCCTAACGCTGGTGCCCATGTTTGCCAAGCTTCCACAATGCAGTTATTTAAGACGACAAGATATATTGACTTTTAAATTCCTTCCTTTTGGCAATGGAAATAACCTTTGGGGGGAGAGAAGAAAACATCTGTATACAAAATGTTGTTTTTCCTCTTCAACAGATGTCCTGGCAGGACAGAGGCACCCTAGGATTTAAAATACGCTTTTGTTGGAAAGATGTGCAAGAGGTTGCATCCTCTTAGGATTTTCACTCAGAAAAAAACATACTACTAATTGCAATTGTTGAAGCATGACTTATAGGAAGATTCAGAAACGTAACTTTTTTTTTACAGTTCACAACGGGCTGTGTTCTAATCCCTCTTTAGGCATGAAAGCCAGTTGGGTGGCTTTGGGCCAATCACTAGGTGTCTGTGAGTTCTAGTACCACCTTAGGCATGAAAGCCGGCTGGGTGGCTTTGGGCCAATCACCAGGTGTCTGTGAGTTCTAGTCCCACCTTAGGCTTGAAAGTCGGGTGGGTAACTTTGGGCCAATCACCAGGAGTCTGTGAGTTCTAGTCCCACCTTAGGCATGAAAGCCATCTGGGTGACTTTAGTCCAATCACTAGGTGACTGTGAGTTCTAGTCCCATCTTAGGCTTGAAAGCCGGATGGGTAACTTTAGGCCAATCACCAGGAGTCTGTGAGTTCTAGTCCCACATTAGGCATGAAAGCCGGCTGGGTGACTTTGGGCTAATCACTAGGTGTCTGTGAGTTCTAGGCCCACCTTAGGCTTGAAAGCTGAGTGGGTAACTTTAGGCCAATCAGCAGGAATCTGTGAGTTCTAGTCCCACCTTAGGCTTGAAAGCCGGGTGGGTAACTTTGGGTCAATCGCTAGAAGTTTGTGAGTTGTAGTCCCACCTTAGACTATGAAAGCCAGCTGTGTGACTTTGGATCAGTCCCATTCCCTGGGATAAAAATAAATACTAAAATAAAATAAAAATATGTGTGAGGACATGGATTTAAAAAAAAAAATCAGAAAAGACAGTAAGAAAGGAAAATTAACTTTCCAGTATCGACAGAAAGGCAAATGATTTTACAACTCCGAGTGACCTAAAACCAACTCCTCTTGTTGCATTTGTTTTTAGACCTTCCGTCCTTCTGCCATGTTAATTGAAAGATCATCAGATTTTGGCAAAACGTGGCAAGTTTACCGTTATTTTGCCTACGACTGTGAGAATTCGTTCCCGGGCGTCTCCACCGGACCCATGAAGAAAGTCGACGACATTATTTGTGATTCCCGCTATTCTGACATTGAACCTTCCACCGAGGGAGAGGTTGGTCATCTATATATGATAAAAAACCTTACAGGTTGTCCTCAACTTATGACCACAGTTGAGCCCAATATTTCTGTCGTTAAGTGAGACATTTGTTACGGGTGTTTTGCTCCCATTTTACCTCAGGGGTCCGCAACCCCCGAGTCATGGCCCGGTACTAGGCCTGTGGCCCATTTGGAACCAGGCCACGAAAGCAGCAGGCGGGCCCACTTGTGTGCGCAGCTTCATTTTCCCAAACAGCGGACACTCATGCGTGCGTGTGAAGCTCCATTTGTGCAAGCGGCACCCTAACCCTAAACCGCCACTCACACAAATGGAGCTGTGCGCGCAAGCACACACGCCCGCTGCTCACACACAACCGTTTCCTCTCTCCCTCTCCCCCAGTCCGCAAAGCTGGAAAGGTTGGGGACCACTGTTTTACGACCTTTCTCGCTAAGTGAATCATTCCAGGGGTTCAGTTAGAGACACACGGTTGTTAAGTGAATCTGGCTTCCCCCATTGACTTTGCTTGTCAGAAGGTCGCAAAAGGAGATCACGTGATCCCGGGAGCCTGCAACCGTCATAAATATGAATCATTTGCCAAGCGTCTGGATTTTGACGGATGCTGTTCGCATCCCTGAGGTCATAACGGTGAAAAACGGTCACATTTTTCAGCGCCGTTTGAACGGTCACTAAATGAACTGTTGTAACTCGAGGACTGCCTGTATTTGCAAAGTAGGGATCTCTCTCATATTGACGTGTTCCTGTGTCCCTTTCAGGTCATTTACCGAGTTCTGGATCCTGCTTTTCGAATAGAAGACCCCTACAGCCCACGGATTCAAAGTATGTTCACAGTATCCTCTTTTATGTTTCACGTCAAATGCATGCTAGCTTTGCCTTGGTAGGTCAAAATTACTCAATACTTTTTAGAGGCCGTTGGCATGAGTCTCTCCAGTTTAGTGCTCTGAGAATTGCACAGCTTGCTTTCTAACGAGAAGAGCGTATGACTGTAATTAAAAAAAAAAAAACCATCTCAAGACACCCATCTGGTGAACAATACATTCTCTTCGTCGATGGTGGCCAAAACTCAGTAGGCTTCAATTGAACTTCATGTCAACTCTACAGTTGTATCTTCTTGCCAAAGAATTTTCATTAACACCAACCTGCCTTCCCGCAGAGATCAAAGAAGCTGATAAAACAGGGGTCCTTACGACTTCATGAAAGACTTCATGAAAGAGCGCTAAAATCTTTTGGGATACCCATCATCCAGAAAGATTAATGGGAGCGTAATTAAGTTTTCAAAGTCTTGGTAATGTCAACCCTTAAAAAAAACCCAGACCTGTTTTCATTGCAGCTTTTAATAATAGCGACTATTAGTTATGTTTAAAAGCACTTAGGGTGAATTATCTTGATTCTTTCAGCTTATTTATTCGTGTAAATATTTGAGATTATTTTCTTCCTAATTCCCTAGGATTAGTGAAATGAGGGAAGGCCCCTAGTACACTCCCAGGTGTATTATGGAGAAACTTTGATGAAGCTAAGCAAGTTTCAGTAGGGTCAAATGATTGGAGGGGTGTCTGGGTGGGTGAGACATGTGCTTACATCTGTTTGAAGTCTTAAGATGAAAGAAAAACTAATTGTAAATAAATAAAAGCAGTGAAGGTAGTAAAACAATTACAAGTATGATCCGGTACTTAGTTATAAGCTATCTTGATTGTATGCTTGGATTAGTGTTTTGCTGACTTTCAAAAAACAACAGAAGAAGTTGCATTTGGATGCACTCCTGATGCAAGAACAGGCTTATCTGATTTAAAAAAATGTAACCAATAGCAGGTATTATTTTCAATATATGAAAAGCTTTTTTATATACTCCCTATTTACGATCCTGTAACCCCTTAATTGGGGGTAGAGTTGGGGCGACTGGAGGGAGCTGAGAGTTTACTGGCTGGATGCCCTTCCTGATGCCTATCTGGAGTTCACAGCACATATTTTTTCTCTGTGCCCTAGGAGAGAAACATCTGCCGCTACCTAGGATTAAACTCTCAACCTTCCGAGTGGGAGGCGACCACACGGCTCTTTTTTAGCTCAATCAGGGAATCAAAGTGGGCTGATGCATGATATAATCCGAAAGCTTAGCTTGGCTGGAAATCATGAGATAAAATCTGATTCGAATTGTTGTTGTTTGGTCTCTAAGCCGTGTCTAACCCTTTGCGATCCCAGGGACCACGCCGAACCCCCCGGTCCTCCAATGGGTTGTCCCAATTCATGTTCTCTAACCATCTCCTCCTCTGCCGTTCCCTTCTCCTTTTGCCTTCCACCTTTTTCCCAACATCTGTGTCTCCTCCAAGGAGTCCTCTTTTCTCCTTTGGTGGCCAAAGTCTTTGAGCTTCGGCTGCGGGATCTGTCCTCCCCAAGGACGGTCAAGGTTGATTTTCTTTAGGATCGGCTGATTTGATCTCCTTGCGGTGGTTCGAAAAGTAGGATTTCTTTAAAATGGAAGAGAGGGCAGTTTTCATATTCTCCATCCACAAAATGCAACATCAAAAGAGATTGGCAACCTTTTTGGCAAAGGAATTCACTCTGTAACCGGGTAGTTAAGGGCTTCAGAGAACATACTAAAGCTAAGAATAGACCTCTCTTGTATTTTGAAGTGGCTTTGTACTTGTTCTCCATTGTCTCGTAGATTGGAGTAACGGGTGCCCTTTGAGTCAAATTAGAATTCTTTACCAATGATACACAGGCAGTCCTGTGTCCTCCATAACAGATGAAGAAGAAAACAATAAACAAAGCAAGAGAGCCATCCCATACGTTGCAGGAATTGCCTTTGCAACTTCGAACGGAACTGTTGTAAATTGAGGCCTTAACTGTACCATTTGGGGGCTCTTAAGGCAGCAAAATAGAAACGCCTCCCCTTATTCTAAAACTGAACTGGCTATCATTAATTAATCTGTGATATCTATTAAGATGTGAAATAGGGGCAGGATCCCGACTTCCAATTTGGGACCGTCGGTTATTGCTGTAGTCACACGTCTGTCGGTTGTAAATGTTCTTAGAAAGATTAGTGTACACAAGTTTTCTTGTTTTTTTCTTTTTTCTTTTTTAGATATGTTAAAGATTACAAATTTAAGAATCCAATTTGCCAAACTGCACACCCTGGGAGACAACCTGCTGGATTCAAGGATGGAGATCAGAGAAAAGTATTATTACGCTATTTACGACATGGTGGTCCGCGGGAACTGCTTCTGTTATGGACACGCCAGTGAATGCGCTCCGGTGCATGGCTATGAAGAAGAGGTGGAAGGAATGGTAAACGTCCACCTTGCTTTCCTGTTGCCGTTTCATTGTCATTCTGACCCTGACGTTGAAAAGCATCGCCCTTGACTGACAACAGAAAACAACTTTCATCTAAAATGGAATCTGAGGGGGGGTCCTTGATGCTCTCTGAACGTGGTTGTTTTCTTGCAGACATTTCATTACCCAACTAGGTAGCATCATCAGTGCTAGAAGGGAGAAGGGTTTGTGGAGAGGAGGAGGAGGAGGAGGACTGTGGGGTCCTTGGTGCTCTCTGAGCTTGGTTGTTCTCTTGCAGATGTTTCAATACCCAACTAGGTAACATCATCAGTGCTAGAAGGGAGAAGGGCTTGTGGAGAGGAGGAGGAGGAGGAGGACTATGGGGTCCTTGGTGCTCTCTGAGCTTAGTTGTTTTCTTGCAGACGTTCCATTACCCAAACTAACTAATATCAACAGTGCTAGTGAAATCTGCACATTGCAATTTATTAAAAAAACTTAAAAGTTGAAGACTAGCTGTCAGGATACGTTACGCAGAGCAAGAAGGCACAGGGGAAAGAAGAACAAAGCAATAAAACACACAGGCAACATTAATGGATCTTATCCCTGGTGTAATCTAAATGCATACAGGCCTGCATTACGTGTATGATTTTTAGCCCCTGAACAGCAGTTGCTATTGAAAAAGTATAACTGCCTTCTTTTTCAGGCATGAAAAACACACGCAGGTCCACACACGAAGGTTCAATTAAACTGATTTATGGCTAAAAGCCTATGTACAGGAATCTTCTCAACTCACAGTTAGCACCTGCTTGGCGTTAGCTCAGTGTCCACAGAATTCAAGAGAGGTTGAACTTAGCCTCTTTGTGACTACGTAGGGATTCTAGGCTGGTTTCTCTTTTGACTCCACCCCTAGGTTCTGCCACTCCTTCCCTACACTTCCTAGTGTTTTTTTTTTAAGACGAGATAGTTAATAGAAGAAAAAATTCTCTTAATCTGATTTACTGAAGCTACTAAGCAGCAGGGGAGTTCTTTAGTTTATTCCCCAGATTCTGTAAAGGTATAAATGTAAAAAAATAAGATATGGCCAATAGATTCTGTGTCCTCCATTGGGCAAGGTGAACTCTCCTTTCTACTAGCATAGAGGTGGATATCTGTACATGTGCATGTATTAGAATAACAGAATAACAGAGCTGGAAGTGACCTTGGAGGTCATCTAGTCTAGTCCAACCCCCAGCTCAAGCAGGAACCCTATGCCATTCCAGACAAGTGGCTGTCCAGTCTCTTCTTGAAAACCTCCAGTGTTGGAGCACCCACAACTTCTGGAGGCAAGCCGTTCCACTGGTTAATTGTTCTCACCGTCAGGAAATTTCTCCTTAGTTCTAGGTTGCTTCTCTCCTTGATTAGTTTCCGGTATGCACATTCAATATTGAAGGTCTAATTAAATAAGGTAGAAGCTATTTATCTGTTTATAATCTCATCAAGTACAGTATAATAAGACTGTGTCTCTTTATTTTAAAGGCTTAGTACAACGTAGCTTCCCCTTTCATTGAAAAACCTGGAGAACACAAAACCATCACTGCTTATTAAATATAGTTGGGGCAGATTCTGGATTCAGAGAGCCAACTATATGTCAGTTTTGTTCTGTTCTTGGCTATATACCATTCTTTTCTAAGCAGGGGGTTGGACTAGAAGACCTCCAGGGTCCCTTCCGACTCTGTTATTCTGTTATTCTGTGTGCTTCTTGATGGTTTAGTTGCTCTGATTGATCAACAAACTGTCATCACCATTCCATTCCAAGACAGAGAATCACATTCCCTATTCCATAGTGGACTTCAACTCCCAGAATTCTCCAGCCCAGGGGGATTCTGGGAGTTGAAGTGCACACATCTTAAAGTTGCTGAGCTTGAGAAAACCAATATGGGAATGCTTTGCCTATGTTCCTTGTTTGCAAAGGGGAGGGAATTGCTTATCTTTTTAAATATGTCATTTGCTCTGAACTCGTACCTTGCTGTCTCATTTTCTGAAAGGTCCACGGCCATTGCATGTGTCGGCACAACACCAAAGGCTTAAACTGTGAGCAGTGCTTGGATTTTTACCATGATTTGCCATGGCGTCCCGCAGAAGGCCGTAACAGCAACGCCTGCAAAAGTAAGCCTAACTATGTTAATCACTGCTTAGTGGACTTCAGAGAGGCTGGGGGAATTCTGGGAATCGAAGTTCACATGTCTTAAAGTTGCCAAGATTGCGAAACACTGGTCTATGCCACTGAAGCTTGATCTCGGCTGCGCGTATCTGTCCTTTTATGAATAGTCCAAGGCAGTGGTGAGATTCAGCTGGTTCGTACCGGTTCAGTAGAACCGGTAGCTAAATTTTGCTGAGTTCGGAGCACCGGCTGAATGCACACTGCTTCCAGAAGTCCATTCTAGGCCTCAGAGGCCTGGAGGAGGCCTCCCCAGCCTAGAACGGCCCACCGGAAGTGCGTGGATACCACTTCTGGAAGTCCATTCTAGGCCTCAGAGGCCCAGGCCTGCATCCAATAAGAGAACCGGTTGTTCAGGTATTTGAATCCCACCACTGGTCCAAGGGATGCAGATTAATTCGGCTAGAAATGTTCTATCACGAGCATTCTGTTTTTGAAGAGCAGAACATAGAAAGTAGAATTGGTAAATTTGGGGAAATCAAAGACTAGAAAGATTAGAAATAAAAATTACAGGAGGGCTGGATTTTGTGCTAATATTTGAGAATAGGACCTTATCTTTCCCCCTGGCCTGGTGTTGCATGCTTTTTCTAAGAGAGGTGTGTCCATTTGTGTGAGCGGCGGGCACTCGCGCGTGCACAAAGCTCCATTTGTGCAATCGGCGGATTAGGGTTAGAGTGCCGCTCGCACAAATGGAGCTTCACGCACGCACACAAGTGTCCACTGCTTGTGCAAATGGAGCTGTGCACATAAAGCGTGTGTGCATGCCTGCCACTTTGTGGCCCGGTTCCAAACGGGCCATGACCTAATATCGGGCCATGGCCCAGGGGTTGGGGACCCTTGTTGAAAAAGATTAGGGACTGTCCTTTGTCATGCTAGGCTATCGCTTTTTACTTATTTATTTAATTTACCAAACTTATTTGCCGCCCATTTCACAGTTCAAGTGACCGGCGTGTAATTTTTTTCCTTGTTCTCTTAAGAGTGCAATTGCAACGAGCATTCCGTGCAGTGCCATTTTGATATGGCTGTTTATGTAGCGACTGGAAACACCAGCGGTGGGGTGTGTGACGATTGTCAACATAATACGGTGGGACACACTTGTGAGCAGTGCAAGCCCTTCTACTTCCAACATCCGGAGAGGGATATCCGCGATCCGCATATTTGTGAACGTAAGTCCAGCGTCTTTTTCTCAGGAAATGCATGCAGTCTTTGACTTCCAACCATTTATTTAGTGACCGTTCAAAGTTACGACAGCACTAAAAAATATGACTTAGGACCGTTTTTCACACTCACAATTGTTGCGGCATCCCCTGTGGTCCCGTGATCCAAATTTAGACATTTGGCAACTGGCATTTATTTTAGTTGCAGTGTCCTGGGGGTCATGTGATCCCTTTTTGCGACCTTCTGCCAGGTCAAGTCAATGGGGAAGCCACATTCATTTAACAACCGTGTTAATAACTTAATAGTCGCAATGATTCACGTAACAACTGTGGCAAGAAAGGTCGTAAAATGGGGCAAAACTCACTTAACCGCTGTCTCGCTTAGCAACAGAAATTTTGGGGGCAGTTGTGGTTATAACTCTCAAGATTACTTGTAGTTTGCTAACTCAGTTAACAGCTAGTTAACTGTCTATCTCTGGCCAGGCCACCTCCTTCTACCAAATCTATGTACACACCAGGTTAGCTGAAATCTGCAAATGGAATATTTTATAGAATTATTCCATCATTTAGAAATGGAGTATGTTTATCCTCCATATGCGCTGTTCCCCCAAAATTCTGTAGGAGATTCACAATCACTGAGTAATGCACACAATGATTTGTTCGATTATGCAACTAGTCCTTGACTTACGATGGTTCGTTTAGTGACCGTTCAAAGTTACAACGGCACTGAAAAAAAGTGACTTATGAGCGGTTTTCACACTTACGACCGTTGCAGCCTTCCTGTGGTCACGTGATCAAAATTTGGCTGCCTGGCAACTGACTCGTATTTATGACCGTTGCATTGTCCCAGGGTCATGTGATCCCCTTTTGCGACCTTCCCAGCCGGATTCCCACAAGCAAAGTCAATAGCAGATGCCAGATTTACATAACAACGGCATGATTCGCTTAATGACTGCAGCGTTGCGCTTAACAGTTGTGGCAAGAAAAGTCATAAAATGGGGCAAAACTCACTTAACACAGCTGCCTTGCTACGCAATGGAAATTTGGGGCACAATTGTGGTCCTAAGTGGAGAACTATTTGTAGTGAACAAAATAAGGAAATCCCATTTGTCATTCTGAGTTAATGAGATTTATAAATTAAAAGAAAGGGAGAAGAAAACTAAGTTATAAAAGATGATTTTAATACTCACACCTGCTTTCTCTGTGCTAATATCCCATTCCCTAATTTTGGACTCCTGTTGTGGTCGTAAGTTGAGGACTACCCGTATGTCTTCGTACGGCAGTGTTGATGCAATTAGAAAATGTGTTTCTTCGTTTAGCGTGTAACTGCGACCCTGTCGGCTCTCAAAATGGCGGAATTTGTGATCGTTACACCGACTACTCGGCCGGCCTCATCGCGGGACAGTGTCGCTGCAAATTCTTTGTGGAAGGGGAACGTTGTGACACCTGCAAAGAAGGATTTTATGGATTAAGCATAGACGACCCCCTCGGCTGTCAGTGTGAGTCTAACCTTGCTGTGTTTGACGTTCGGTAAACTTTTGAAAAATGAATTTGGTAAACGAGGAACCGATAAATCATTTATTTTTAACAGCCTGGAGTTTCTGCCATGATGTTATTTCGTTTTGCTGATATAAAGATCCAGACCCCAATTGGATGGTGTCGCTTGAGAGATGGTTAAGATAGGATGGGTTGTTTTTTCCCCCTGAAGTTGCAGTTGTGCCTATTTTATTCATTTATCAAATTTCGCCCATCGCGCCTACGGGACACCCTTGCGTACACAACATTTTAGAGTGGAATTGTTCAATTTCTTTCTGAAGCAGTAGTTACCTCTAATTCTATTCCTTGTGGAAATACTATGAAAATATTCCTGTGAGACTCCCTTTTTATGACCCTCTAATCTCTTAATTTGGGATAGAATTTGGGCGACTAGATGGAGCTGAGAATTTACTGACGCCTGTGCAGATGCCTATATTTAGCTGAGATGAGCTTTCCAGTGTATTATTGAGTTGTATATTTCAAAGTATCAGATCAACAACAGTATGCGCGAACTTTGGATGTACTTCTGTATTTGATGCTTTTATTTCAGCTTGTCTAGATTGCATTGACGGCACATTACTCCTGATTGTAATTGTGGTCCTATTGTTCATTATCTTGGCCTACAGTTAAATGCACATAAGGAAACATAAGCCCAACTCAGAAAACGGAAACCGCAAAGGAAAAGAGAGGAAAGCAATTTGTCATTAAGCCTCTGGAGAAAAATGAGTGACGGTGTTGAGATAAATATTTGTGGCAAGTCTTGTACACCCGACATTAATCAAAACACGCTAATTCCTGATTTATTTACTTGCTCTTCCTAACACAGCTTGTGCTTGCAATCCGTTGGGCACGCATCCGGGAGGGAATCCTTGTGACTCCGAGACAGGAAACTGTTACTGTAAACGTCTGGTTACCGGAAGGCAGTGCGATCAATGTCTGGTACGTTCTCCAGCTTATAAAATAATATATAGATCGAAAGAAGGAAAAGACAGAAATCTTTTAGAGTAATTGTATTTCAAAGATCCAAGTACAGGTAGTCCTCGACTCATTTAGTGACCATTCCGAGTTACAACGGTACTGATAAAAGTGACGTATGACTGTTTTTCACATGACTTTCGCAGCATCCCCGTGGTCACATGATCAAAATTCAGACACTTGGCAACGACTCATATTTACGACGGTCGCAGTGTCCCGGGGTCACCTGATCCCTTTTGCGACCTTTTGACAAGCAAAGTCAATGGGGGAAGCTGGATTCACTTAACAACCATGTTACTAATTTAACAACTGCAGGGATTCACATAACAACCGTGACAAGAAAGGTCGTAAAACTCACTTTAACAAATGTCTCGCTTAGCGACAGAAATTTTGGGCTAAACTGCGGCCGTAAGTCGAGGACTACCTGTAATGAATCTCAATGGCGTGCCAGAGAAGTTAACATAGATAGGTAGTCCTCGGCTTATGACTGCAACTGAGGCCAGAATTTCCGTTGCTAAGCAAGGCGGTTGTCCTGAGTGGTGCCCAATGTTACAATCTTTTATTGCCACAGTTGTTAAGCCAATCACTGCAGTTCTTAGGTGCATCACGCAGTCATTGAACAAATCCGGATTCCCCCGTTGACCCTGCTTGTTAGAAGCAGCAGGAAATTGCAAATGGCGACCACACGATTCGCTTCATGACAGCAACCGGAAGTGCTGGAACTGCTGTTGCTAAGCAGTTGGATCACACGACCTCGTGCTTTACGACCATGTCGCCTAGCGATGCAAATTCCGTTCCCAATGACCGTTGTTGAGCGAGGACTACATGTACGGATCAAACCACGGAAGGATAGCAGTTGTAGAAGAAAGGGATGGATGGTCATGAGAATCAGAAAAGCAATCTTACTACAGGTGGTCCTCAACGACCGCAACTGAGCCCATAATTTATGTTGTTAAGTGAGAAATTTGTGAAGTGAGTTTTGCCCCATTTTACAACTTTTCTCGCTACGAATCCCAGCAGTGGTTAAATTAGTAACATGGTTGTTAAGTGAATCTTATTGACTGCCTGTCGGAAGGTCGCAAAAGGGGATGACACAACTCCGGGACACTGCAATTGTCATAAAGTTGTCAAGCATTTATTTGTAAATCGCATGACTGTGGGGGTGCTACAGTGGTCATAAGTGTGAAAAATGCCTGTAAGTCATTTTTTTCAGTGCCATTGTAACTTCAAGTGTTAAAAACTGTTGTAAGTCAAGTACTACCTGTAGTCCAGATTCATCCAGGCCAAGTTTTTTCTTTGTCCTGCCTGTGATCCCTGGTTGTGACTCTGTGCATGTTCTTGTATCTGTAACGTCCCAAATCTTCCCTTGCAGCCTGAAAACTGGGGGCTGAGCAATGATATGGATGGGTGTCGCCCCTGTGATTGTGACCAAGGTGGTTCACTCAACAATAAGTAAGTTAAATTCCTATAAACTTTCTAAATGCACCTTCCTAAGTAGGTATGGTTCAGGAGAGAACCACCTTCTAGAGCAGGGGTCCCCAACCTTTCTGAGTTGGCGGCCCGGGGCGGTGTGTGTGTGTGGAGGCACGCACCAGTGAATGGGCCACGCATGCATGAACAGGGCCTTGATTGCGCCCATGCCGCAAACAGGGCCACGAGTGCCCATGCGATGTTCAGGTGATGCTAGTGCCCACGCAGTGCCACAATGCTAACAAGAGTGGGGATGTTGCACTTGCAGCGACGATAGTGCCGGCATGATGCCTTAACGCTAGCGCGAATGGGGAGATGCATTCGTGGCAACGCTAGCGCCCACATGACGCTTACGGCATTGTTTGTGCCCGCACGATGCCACGACACTAGCTCGAGTGGGAGGTATGCTTGTGGCAACACTAGCGCCTGCCTGACGCTCACAACATTGCTAGCGCTCATGCGACGCTAGCACGAGTGTGGGGGGGTGCCAGCCACTCAAGTGGCCCAGTGGCCAACAGTCCACGGCCTGGTAGTGGGCCACAGATCACAGGTTGGTGACCCCTGTTCTAGAGTTTTCTAGAATATTCTATTCCTGTTGAAAACCTCTAAACTAAAGGCACGAAAAAAATTCTTAAGTAAATCTAGTGGATATCAACACATTCTCTGTACTTCTCCAGACCTTGTTAATTATCTCTGCTCTGTTATGTCCATAGTTTATTTATTCCTTGCCTTTTATTATTTAAACTTTTCACCTCTTTCTTTTTGAGAATCTCAACTCCATCCAACCTTGACTTTCCTGACCTTTCCTCTTGATCCAGTCACTCTTCCTTCCTAAATACATTTGAATTTTAATTTCCGTCTCCTTTGCCAGCAGGGCTGTTAGCTTTTTGTTCGAGTAGACAAAAAACTTATCTCACTGGATTTTGCTTCAGAGAATTGCCAACTGGGGGAAACCAGAAAGCAGCAGCAGTCTTGCCTTGTAGTATTTTAGGTATAGCCTGTTCTAGTTCTTTTCCTAATAGGCCCAGCTACTTGTTTGTACTTAATAAAGTACAGGTAGCCCTTGACTTACGACCACATTTGAGCCGAACATTTCTGTGGCTAAGTGAGACACTTGTTAACTGAATTTTGCCCTCTTTTATGACATATTTTGGCCACAGTTGTTAAGTGAATCACGGCATGGTTGTTCAATGAATCTGATTTCCCCATTGACTTTGCTTGTCAGAAGGACGCAAAAGGGGGGATCACATGACCCCGGGACATTGCAACCGTCATAAATATGAGTCAGTTGCCAAGCATCCAAAATTTTCATCACGTGACCATGGGGAGGCTGCAACTGTTTGTAAGTGTGAAAAACGGTCATAAGTCACTTTTTTCAGTGCTGTTGTAACTTTGAACAGTCACTAAGTGAACTGTTGTAAGCCGAGGACTACCTGTACCGATAGTAATAGGCACCTTTGGGTGCAATCCCAAAACAACCACTTGAACCCCATCGGCATTGACAAATTCATCATCAGTCAATTGCAAAAGGCAGCTTTACCCAGAACAGTTCACGCAGATCTCTAAACACCCATCAAACAACATCTGCCCATCCCAGGTTTTTGTGACAGACTCGCTAGGTGGATAAAAATGCCAAATGCAGTCTGAACATCTGGCTGACTGCGCGACGAACCATGACAATAATCGTTTATGAAATTTATATGCCGCCCAGTTCCTCGCAACTCCGGGCCATTGTTATGGCTATTCCATAATCCGATTACTTCAGCAAAACTCTTTGCTGCATTTTAGACTTACTGTCTCAGCTCTCTGAGGAAATTAAGCTTGACCCAACTCTTATTTTTACTCTGATCTTTTTTCCATAAGTTGTTTCTCACGCAGGCAGTAGTAGCTACTCTCAACAGTTCTGTTAAAATTGCGCAGTGGGACCACGGCGCTGCCTAACCTTCGGACATCCTGATGTCTTGATTGCAAAACCATCTGTAAATGGGTGTCATTCGCGAAAAGAACTTGACCTAACAAGAGTTCCCGTTTCCTCTCCCAAGAAAATGATCTCACTCATCCGGACGTTTCAGATTAAAACCGTCAGCCGTCCAGATCCCTGTTTTTACAGCCTTAGTTTCTCTGTTAGGCAACCATTGTCTGGAGAGATGAATGTTCTTAACAAAAATTCCTTCCCCCTATGAACCGCAGGGCCACCACACAGCATCTGAGCACACAGCTGCAGTTAAGTTGTGGTTTTGAAGGAAGGAAAACAACCTGGGAACCGTAAAGGAAGGGTGGAATTAGGGTACCCAGTAAAGGAAACACCTGAAGTTTGACAAAATCTGTCTGGGATTGTAATAATGCCATAAGAAAGGAGACCGTTTCTCCCTGCTTCCATGGATATTTTTTTATTTTTATTTTTATTTTTATTATTATTATTATTATTATTATCATCATCATCATCATCATCATCATCATCATCATCATCATCATCATCATCATCATCATTATTATTATTATTATTATTATTATTATTATTATTATTATTATTATTATTATTATTATTATTATTATTATTATTATTATTATTATTATTATTATTATTATCCCTGAGTTTTGAATTGGATGGCTTGCAAGTCAGTTATCTGATCAGAACCTAAGCATCTGTATTGGGGTATCTGCCTAGGAAGCAATAGCTAAAATGCACAATTCATGATGGTTGCGTGGCTGCGTGGATTGACAGATCAGTGAAACCTGTTCCAAATTTTTCTTTTAATTTATGCAGCAATATCTGTTTCTTTGAGTCATAGACTCTTGTGCTCGTCAGTCTTAGGATGTCTTGAATTTCTTTTGTGTGTGTGTGTGTACGTGGGTGTGGCTGTGTGTGCAATGGAAAGAGGCATATAAAATGTCCCGAAGATGCCCGATAGAAATTCATTTTGGTTTTGATCGAGAGATGAGTGAAACTCGTGGCAATTTTTTTCTTTAATTACGCAGAAATATCTATGATTGGGTTATAGACAGTGTGGCTGTCTCTACTCTTAGATATCTTGAATTTATTTATTTGTTTGTTTGTTTGTTTGTTTATTTATTTATTTATTGGTATGCAGAGGAAAGAGGCATATAAAATGTCCCGAAGATGTCCGATAGAAACTTATTTTGGTTGATTGATAGATGAGTGAAACTTGTTGCAAACTTTTCTATAAGTAGGCAGAAATACTGTATCTATGATTGGATTATATTTGTGGCTGTCTCTACTCTTAGATATCTTGAATATATCTATCTATCTATCTATCTATCTATCTATCTATCTATCTATCTATCTATCTATCTATCTATCTATCTATCTATCTATCTATCATCTATCCATCCATCCATCCATCTATTTATTTATTGGTATGCAGAGTAAAGAGGTCCTGAAGATGTCCAATAGAAACCCATTTTGTTTTTCAGCTGCTCAAGTGAAACTGGCCAATGCCAGTGCAGGCCGCATCTGATTGGCCGCCAGTGCCAGGAAGTGGAACCCGGATATTTTTTCATATCTTTAGATCATTATGTCTATGAAGCGGAGGATGCCAGCTTTGGCCCTGTGAGTCTCAACTGTAGCTAAGTGATCAAAAACACATCAGAATTAACTTCTATGAGTCCTTTTAGCCTGCTCCTCAAAACGTATACACACACACACACACACACACACGCTTATATGTACATGGATGTGTGCCTTTCATTAGTCAGGGAATATTTGGTTTCTTTCATTCTTTATTTCTGATTAGAATGGTGATTTAGTAGCACTTTTGATATTTTGGTCCGCTTTACAGTAAAGTTATAGGTTCAATATTGTTTCATTTCAAATCTGATCAGAAATAGTTTGTCCCCCCCCTTTTTTTTTTTTTACAACTTGTAGTCCCTGATTCAGGGTAGAGCTGGAGCAACTGGGTGTAGCCGAGAGTTTACTGACTGGATGCCCTTCCTGACGCCTACATGGAGTTCACAGCAGACGTTTTCTCTGTCCACCATGGGAGAGAAACATCTGTACCGAGGATTGAACTCTTAAATCTCAATAAAAAGTTTGTCTAAGTGTAGGAAAACATACAAAGACCGTTTCTCAACTAATAGAAACAATCTATATACACGCATGTGAGCTGACTCTGCTCCTCGTCATCTTTTGTAAACATCAGTAAGAGTATGAATGTGACATCTGGGATTAAAAGTCCCAAAACATCTGGAGAAAACTGCAGGAATACTGTCCTCATAGTATTTTTTTTAATCTACATTTTCCATGGCACATATGTGCATTATCTTAAAATAGAAGAATATAATTTGCTTCTGTGCTTTTAAAAAAAAACGATTAAGTCTCAGCAAAGGATAAAATATTTAAAAAAACAAAAGAAAAGAAAAGAAAGACAGCTAGGGAAAACAGAGATGAAAGAAAAAGCAAAATTGGGGAAGCAGAAAGAATGTAAAAGAGGAAAAAAGAATAAGTTCCAACTTTCTTTGGTATAGATACTGATATAACCTCTTATTCTAAAATCAACAATAATACACAATATTTATTTTATTTTAATATTTTGTTTTGTTTTATTATTTTATTTTATTTATTTTTTCTTTATTTTCTTTTATTATTTTCTTTTTTCTTTTATTATTTTATTTATTTATTTATTCTTTATTTTATTATTTTATTTTGTTTTATTTATTTTATTTTTTCTTTATTTTATTATTTTATTTATTTTATTTTTTCTTTCTTTTATTTTATTATTTTGTTTTGTTTTATTATTTTATTTTGTTTTGTTTTATTATTTTTTATTATTTTTCTTTATTTTATTATTTTATTTTGTTTTCTTTATTTTATTATTTTATTTTTTATTTTTTATTATTTTATTTTATTTTTTATTTTTTATTATTTTATTTTATTATTTTATTTTATTTTATTTATTTTATATTTTATTTTATTATTTTATTATTTTATTTTATTTTATATTTTATTTTATTTTATTTTATTTTATTATTTTATTTTATATTTTATTTATTTTATTTTTTATTTTATTTTATTTTATTTTATTTTATTATTTTATTTATTTTATTTTATTTTATTATTTTATTTATTTTATTTTATTTTATTTTATATTTTATTTTATTTTATTTTAATTTTATTATTTTATTTTATTTTATTTTATTTTATTTTTATTTTATTTTTTTATTTTATTTTATTTTATTTTATTTTATTTTATTTTATTTTATTTTATTTTATTTTATTTTATTTTATTTTATTTTATTTTATTTATTTTATTTTATTTATTATTATTTTATTATTTTAATCCCCCCTTTTCCATAACCACAACAGTTCAAACTGTCAAATCCCCAAATTAAATGTTCATTTCCTTCCGTTTCTAGCCCAACGTCCAACAAATAAAGTAGAAAGGAAGTTAGACCAAAAAAACCTCTCCTTTTTAATCAGAGAAGTCAGTTTCACCCTCTCAGCCAATTCCATTCCCTTCACCACCCAATCGTCCATTGAAGCAATTTGTGAGTCCTTCCTTCTCTGGACGTACACAAGTCTGGCTGCTAATAATTTGCTTCTCTTTTGTAGGGCGTGAGTTTGGTTGAGCGCCTCTATTCTCAAGATCGTGTACCTTCCTGGACTGGAATTGGGTTTGTGAGAGTGCCCGAAGGAGCATATCTGGAATTCTACATCGACAATATTCCCTTTTCTATGGAATACGATGTTCTGATTCGATATGAGCCTCAGGTAAATGGCTGCTGAGGGAATCGCGCGGCCTCGGAATGAGGAACGCCGATGTTTTGGAAGAGGTTTAAAACCTGCCAAGTTAAAACATCTGTGCACTTGGTGGTCTGGCTGTTTATTTTTTATTGACTTCTTTGTTTGATTATTAATTAATTAATTAAATTATTATCCCACCTTTGTTATTTTTATGAATAACTCAAGGGGGCGAACATATCCAACACACCCTTTTCCTCCTATTTTTCCCCACAGTAACAACCCTGTGAGATTTGTTGGGCTGAGAGAGAGGAACTTGCCCAAGATCAACCAGCCAACTTTTGTATCTTAAGGCAGGACTAGAACTCAGAGTCTCCTGGTGATTGGCCCAAGGTCACCCAGCTGGCTTTCATGGCTAAGGCGGGAATAGAACTCACAGTCTGCTGGTGATTGGCCCAAGGTCACCCAGCTGGCTTTGATGGATAAGGCGGGACTAGAACTCACAGTCTCCTGGTGATTGGCCCAAGGTCATCCAGCTGGCTTTGATGGATAAGGCGGAACTAGAACTCAGTGTCTCCTGGTGATTGGCCTAATGTCAACCAGCTGGCTTTCCTGGCTAAGGCGGGAATAGAACTCACAGCCTCCTGGTGATTGGCCCAAAGTCACCCAACTGGTTTTCCTGGCTAAGCAGGACTTGAGCTCATGGTCTCCTGCTTTCTTCCCTGGTGCCTTCACAACTAGACCAAACTGGCTACATGTGGCTTTTGTAGAAATGGCAATTTGATGATGTGTGTCTGCCTTCAATTCCTCTCGCTCCAAAGCAAGGTTGCATAGAAATTCTGTATTGTTCACCCAGTCCTAATGCCTGCATGAGACAACACTGATGGATATCCACGCCGTGTATTTTGAGTTTTGAAATGAACAGGGATCATATTTTCCTAGTTACCAGATCAGTGGGAGAAAGCTACCATCAGCGTGTATCGCCCGGGCCAAATTCCTCCTAGTAGTAGATGTGGCAATACTGTTCCTGACGATGACAATCAAGAGGTATCCCTATCTCCCGGTTCCAGGTGAGGCTCAAACGAGAAGGACAGAGAAGTCCTCAATTTACAAACACTACTGAGATCAGAATTTCTGTTGTTCAGCAAGGCGATTGCTAAGGATGTCGCTCCCCATTTTATAATCCTTTTTGGCCAGGTTAAGCGAATTAACAGCAGTTGTTAAATGAATCAAGCCGTTGTTAAGGGAATCCTCTTCTCCCCATTGATTTTGCTGTTTGGAAAACAGCTGGGAAGGTTGCAACGGGTGACCGTGTGACCCCAGGATTCGGCAACTCTTATAAGTACATGCTGGTGCCAAATGCCCAAATTCTGATCATGTGATCATGGAGATGTTATATCGGTTGTGTAAGTCCCTTTTTTCAGTGCCGTTGTAACTTAGCAATAGCACTTAGACTATATATACCGCTTCACAGTGCTGTACAGCCCTCTCCAAGAGGTTTACAGAATCAGCCTATCGCCCCCTACCATCTGGTCCTCATTTTAGCGACCTCGGAAGGACGGAAGGCTGAGTCAACCTTGAGCAGTCAGGATCGAACTGCTGGCAGTGGGCAGAGTTAGCCTGCAATACTGCATTCTCACCGCTGCGCCACCATGGCTCCTAAACTTTGAACAGCCAGTAAACAAAGGATTGTAAATCGAGGTATAAAACAAAGGAACAGTAAAGCGAAAAAAACTCAGTGTCATGTAACCCAGAGGTCCCCAACCTTTTGGGCACCAGGGTCCAGTTCCATGGAGAGAGGTTTTTCCGTGGACTGGAGGGTGCGTGGTTTTGTGTGCTGCCTGCATCCCACGGATGGGGCTTTGCTTGTTTGTGTGGACCGGTTGCTGGCATGCTGCGGCCCGGTACCGGTCCATGCACCGGGGGTTGGGGACCCCTGAGCTAACCAACACTCTCAAAGAAAATCCACTGCTTTTTAATGTATGACTTGGGATATGCCACATTATTTTTCCTTCATGGGTGTCCTATTGCTAACATAGGTATGCAGTCCTTCCACGCCCTGTATGCTTTGAAAAAGGTCTGAATTACACGGTTCGGTTGGAGCTACCGCAGTACTCCTTAAACTCTGAGGTGGAAAATCCGTACACGCTCATCGATTCAGTAAGTGGACACTAAGGTCAGCCCTTTAGTTGTAACGTAGCCACCGAGGACTGCGCTGCTGAAAGTATTCCTCCGAGCCTAAATTTTAACACAAATATCTATGGAGATTCTCAGTCAATCCAAGTCATGGTTGTCCCCAAATTGCTTTTTCAGGAGGCAACTGACGTGCTACAAGGGAGGGACCTTTGCAGAGTGGAGGAGAAGGAGAAGGGGGGGGGGAAGAGGAGAAGGAAGGGAGTTGGAGGAGGTGGGGGAGGGAGGAGGAGGACTGTGGAGGTCCTTGGTGCTCTCTGAGCTTGGTGGTTTTCTTGCAGACATTTCATGACCCAACTAGGTAACATCATCAGTGTTAGAAGGGAGGGACGTTTGCAGAGTGGAGGAGAAGGAGGAGGGGAGGAAGAGGAGGAGGGGGAGGGCTGTGGAGGTCCTTGGTGCTCTCTGAGCTTGGTGGTTTTCTTGCAGACGTTTCATGACCCAACTAGGTAACATCCTCAGTGTTCCAAGGGAATGGGGTTCTCAAATCAGAGCAAACTCCACACCCTTCTAGCGCTGATGATGTTACCTAGTTGGGTCATGAAACGTCTGCAAGAAAACCACCAAGCTCAGAGAGCACCAAGGACCCCACAGAATAAGCTGTCTTACATTTTAACTAAGCTGTACATGGAACACGAGTTCCGCTTTGTATTTTTTTATTTTTTTTCCTGGGATTCTTGCTGAAATTCTCAGAAAGTTGCCCATATCGGGGGGGGGGGTGGATTTCGGAATTGGCTTCTGCCACGTGAGATGAGATTGAAGAAATGGACAAAGCCCAACCGTGTAGGGAGTGTTTCTTGTGTCTTCTTGGGACTGTATCTTTGGATTATAGAACATTTGGGTGACCCATCTTAACATATACCAATAAGGCTTGGCTAATCTCATTTTGCAGCTTGTCCTCATGCCATACTGCAAGTCACTGGACCTCTTCACGGTCGGAGGCAGAGGTGACGACGTGACAACCAACAGCGCGTGGGAAACCTTTCAAAGATACCGTTGCCTGGAGAACAGCAGGAGCGTTGTCAAAACCCCCATGACTGATGTTTGCAGGAACATAATTTTTAGCATCTCTGCCCTGTTGCATGAAACCGCATTGGGTAAGCAGGTGTCCCTGGTTGAGAACAGGGATCTCCAGGCTTGGCAATTTTACGACTTTATGGACTTCAACTCCCAGAATTCTTCAGCCAACGTGAATTCTGGGAGTTGCAGCCCACAAGGCTTTAAAGTTGCCAAGTTTGGAGAGCCCTGGTTTAAAACATGATTTTCCCAACCCTGGAATAAAACATGAATTTCCCAAACCTGGAATAAAACATGATTTGGAGAATGCTCAACAGTCCTACAGATTGGATATTTATGTGGAGTAGACAGCGAAAGGAATAATACAGGTAGTCATTGACTTATGACTACAGTTGAGCCCAACATTTCTGTTGTTAAGCGAGACAGTTGTTAAGTGAGTTTTGCCTCATTTTACGACCTTCCTTGCTACAGTTGTTAAGTGAATCCCTGCACTTGTTAAGGTAGGAACACGATTGTTAAGTGAATCTGGCTTCCCCATTGATTTTGCTTGTCAGACGGTCACAAAAAAGGATCACGTGACCCCGGGACACTGCAACCGTCATAAATATGAGTCAGTTGCCAAGCCTTGGAATTTTGATCACATGACCATGGGGATGCTGCAACGGTCGTAAGCGTGAAAAAGGATCATAAGTCACTTTTTTCAGTGCTCTTGTAACTTCAAATCGTCACTAGCTGAACGGTTGTAAGTCAGGGACTTGCTAATCTGCTAAAACCTGGGCATGCTTGCAGTAAAACCCAAGTAATCTACTTATTCCAACCATAGTGTGGAAAACCATCATTCTTATGCAATCCAAGTTTTAATACATTGGGAGATTTCTCCCTAAACTTTCCTTTCTAGTTCCTTATCCGTTCTAGAGCTACTCTGGAGCTACTCCAAACATCTGGAGAAGATCTGAGAAATCTGCAAAAGGAGAGACAAATTTAAACCATCAAAACTATGGATTTGAACTGGCCATCAGACACAACTGAACACAAGTACATACGGTTGCTTCTCCCAAAATTAGCCCTTTTAAACCAGGGTTCCGCAACCTCAGCAACTTTAAGAAGGGAAGAGTTAGTTCTTCCATAATGGATGGGGGAATTCTGGGAGTTGAAGTCCACGCAATTTTAAAATGGCTGAATTTGAGAAACCACTGCTCTAAATTCAGGCAACATCTGTAGCTGTTACGATTTGTCACGAATGAAGACAAATCTACGTGTCCCAGGATAATGTTGCAGGATCCGATCTGGGTCGATCTCCGGGATCGGAGATTTTGGTCTTCCAAGCTTTCGGACTTGTTTCACCCCAATCAACACCGAAAAAGCCACATACAACAGGACACCCTATAAATATCACACACATTCTTTATAAAGAATGAAGACTGGTGTTAAACCACCCAGGGAACCACTTTGCATCACTGAGGCTTGCATATATCAGTCCTTTTAGCAAGTTATTTGCCATTTCCTTGGCTTTTGTGCATTTTCACGTTTCTATGTGTGGCGCGATTGTTTTAGTTTTGCTTGATATTGTTCAGCAGCCAGAGTCACATGGGAGGCTACACAAATTGAAGGAATGAGCGAAGGGATGAAGGAATGAATGAATAACTTGTTCCAGATATCTATCTTTCTCCTTTTTTTTTTTTTTAAAGCTTGCCAGTGTGACCCACAAGGTTCGCTGAGTTCAGTGTGCGATCCCAACGGAGGCCATTGTCAATGTCGACCAAATGTGGTTGGCCGAAGATGTGATAAATGTGCCCCGGGCACTTTTGGCTTTGGACCCACTGGATGCAAACGTAAGTTCTGTCTTCGTTCCGGAGACCCCGATACTGTTCGGTAATGTTACTTGGCAAGAAATAAGGGGAAAAAAGAATCTTTTGGTTTCTCTCTTGTATCACATCTGTACAAATCCTCACGAACTAAGATAAAAAGACAAATCTGTGGGGTCCTTGGTGCTCTCTGAGCTTGGTGGTTTCCTTGCAGATGTTTCATTACCAAACTAGCACTGATGGTGTTACCTAGTTGGGTAACAAAATGTCGGCAAGAAAACAACTAAGCTCAGAGAGCACCAAGGACCTCACAGTCCTCCTCCTCCTCCTCCTCCTCCTCCTCCTCCTCCTCCTCCTCCTCCTCCTCCTCCTCCTCCTCCTCACATATCTCCCTCCCTTCTAGCACTGAGGATGTTACCTAGTTGGGTAACAAAATGTCTGCAAGAAAACGACTAAGCTCAGAGAGCACCAAGGACCCCACAGTCCTCCTCCTCCTCCTCCCCGCAAATCTCCCTCCCTTCTAGCACTGATGATGTTACCTAGTTGGGTATGAAACATCTGCAAGAAAGCCACCCAGCTCAGAGAGCAGCAAGGACCCCACAGTCCCTTCTCTCTCCTCCCTCTCCCTTTCCCTCCTCCTCCTTCTCTTCCCTTCTCCTCTCTGCAAATCCCCCTCCCTTCTAGCACTGATGATGTTACCTAGTTGGGTCATGAAACACCAGCAAGAAAACAACCAAGCTCAGAGAGCAGCAAGGACCCCACAGTCCTCTTCTCTCTCCTCCCTCTCCCCTTCCCTCCTCCTCCTCCCCTTCTCCTTCTCCTCTCCACAAACCTCCCTCCCTTGTAACACTGATGGTGTTACCTAATTGGGTCATGAAACATCTGCAAGAAAACCACCCAGCTCAGAGAGCACCAAGGACCCCACAGTTCAACCCTGACCTACGAATATTCTCTTCTATTGACGAAGACTTAGTCTGCCTCAGGGTGGTAATGAACTAGCCGGACATTGAAAAAGCCACAACTAGGTGATCATGGATGGTGCTGACTTTCCACTTCATCCCGATATTTCTATGCTTTTTTTTTTTTTTTAGCCTGCGAGTGTCACGCCCAAGCTTCTGCAAACGCCTTCTGCCACCCGGACACCGGGCAGTGCCATTGTTACCACGGAGTTTACGGCCGCCAGTGTGACAGATGTTTGCCCGGATACTGGGGGTTCCCAAGCTGCCAGCCCTGCCAGTGCAACGGTCACGCGGACGAGTGTGATCCCTACAGTGGCCAGTGCTTGCATTGTCGTGATCACACCTCCGGCCCCAATTGTGAGAGGTACGGCTTCTTTGGGGGCAGGAAGACAACTTGGGTTTTCAAAAGGGGCGCGCGTGCCAGTTTTAAGATCAGGGGTCTCCAACCTTGGCAACTTTTTAAGACTTGTGGACTTCCTCGAAGGCCTGGAGACTAAAACATACAAAGAACGGCTGCAGGATTTGGGTTTGGCCAGTCTAAAGAAAAGAAGGACTAGGGGGGACATGATAGCAGTGTTCCAGTATTTGAGGGGCTGCCACAAAGAGGAGGGGGGTCAGCTTATTCTCCAAAGCACCAGAAGGCAAGACAAGAAACAACAGATGGAAACTAATCAAGGAGAGAAGCAACCTAGAATTAAGGAGAAACTTCCTAACAGTGAGGATGATTAACCAGTGGAACGGCATGCCTCCAGACGTTGTGGGTGCTCCATCCCTGGAGGTTTTTAAGAAGAGACTAGACAGTCACTTGTCTGAGATGGTATAGGTTCTCCTGCTTGAGCAGGGGGCTGGACTAGAAGACCTCCAAGGTCCCTTCCAGCTCTATTCTGTTCTAACTCCCAGAATTCTTCTTGTAGCTTTTAGGAAGTGATTAAAAACAGAGCTTTTTCACAAAGCATCCTTCGGGAAGAGTGACAGCTTTTACTGGGACCCAGCAACCACCCAGAGTTGTGAGATTACTGTGGGATAAAAATGGAATAAACAAATAAATGGAGGTGTTGTTGTTGTTTTTTGTTTTTAAAGGCCCAGTGAAAACAGCTGTAGGCTGCGTTCTTTATATTGACCTTAGAGGAAAAACCCTTAAGTACTAAATAAGTACTATTTTCAGTACATCCGTGCTGTATTGTGTGCCTTGTGATAAGCCTCATACTATAAAATTTAGGTGCCTTGCTGGTTATTATGGAGATCCAGTCTTGGGATCAGGGGATCACTGCCGTCCTTGCCCGTGCCCAGATGGTCCGGAAAGTGGGCGCCAGTTTGCCAGTGGCTGTTATCAAGACCGGATTACGTTACAAGTGGTGTGCATTTGTGAGAGAGGATATAAAGGTAAATGGGGTTGTGAAATAACTCTTAACTCAGGGGTCCTCAACCTTGGCAACTTTAAGACTTGTGGACTTCAACTCCCAGACTTTTTTTGCAGACTTAGCCTCATCAACCTTCAATCATATTTGGCCAATAAAGAATTCTATTCTGTTCTGTTCTGTTCTGTTCTGTTCTGTTCTTTCTATTTTCTATTCTTTTCTTTTCTATTTTATTTTATTTTATTTTATTTTATTTTATTATTTTATTTTATTTTATTTTATTTTATTTTATTTTATTTTATTTTATTTATTTTATTTTTATTTTATTTTATTTATTTATTTTATTTATTTATTTTATTTAATTTTATTTTCCATTCTATTCTATTCTATACTATACTATTCTATTCTATTCTATTCTATTTTCTGTTCTTTCTATTCTATTTTCTATTCTGTTCTATTTCTATTTTATTTTATTTTATTTTATTTTATTTTATTTTATTTTATTTTATTTTATTTTATTTTATTTTATTTTATTTTATTTTATTTTATTTTATTTTTTTATTTTATTTTATTTTATTTTATTTATTTTATTATTTTATTTTATTTTCCATTCCATTCCATTCCATTCTATTCTATTCATATACAGTAACATTTATTAATTTTTTGTACAGCTACATCTTAATGATCTATTTCATGTTAATAAGTATTCCAGTCCAGTGCCCTTATAAGAATGGTGAGGCTTTACAAAGAGTTAAAGATGGGGGTCCTGCTTCTTAACTCACATACGTTCATACTTTGGTTTGTGGCTGGATTTCAGCCAGTTTGGTCTACTGGTTAAGGCACCAGGCTATAAAACTGGAGACCGTGAGTTCTAGTCCTGTTTTAGCCAGGAAAGCTGGATAGGTGACTTTGGGCCAATCACCAGGAGACTGTGAGTTCTAGTCCCACCTTAGCCATGAAAGCCAGCTGGGTGACCTCAGGCCAGTCTCTTCTCTCTCTCAGCCCATTCCACCTCACCGGGTTGTTGTTGTGGGGAAAATAGGTTACGTGTAAAAATAATAAAGGCAGGATATAAATAAATAATAATTTGCTGATGATTGTTCTTTTTCTTTGATTGCTGGTTGAACAGGAAGCCGATGTGATGAATGTGCCTCTGGCTTCTTTGGAAACCCTGAAGAGGTTGGTGGGACTTGCCAGCCCTGCCAGTGTAACAACAACATCGATTCCTCTGATCCAGAGGCCTGTGACAGGAAGACAGGCTTGTGCCTCAAGTGTTTGTTTCACACCCAAGGCCAACATTGCCAAGACTGTAAACCTGGCTACTATGGATGGGCTCTTCAGCAGGATTGCAGAAGTAAGTGGACAAGGGACCTCTACCTTTTGAGTGTTGTGGGTCCCACTTGGCCTTAGATATTTGCAAAGATACCAGCTTTTGAATCGCGAGATCTACACCAGGGGTCCCCAACCTGTGGGCCACAGCCCAATACCGGTCCGTGGACTATTTGCAACCGGGCCATGTGAATGGCTGGCTGGTGCATGCGCATGTGCACGCATGCACACAGCCCCATTCACTTGAGCATCACAGGTACTTGGGCCTCACTTGTGCAAGTGTCACAGGCGCCCGGGACGCCACTGGCATGACCATCGCAGAGGCTCACTGCCACATTTGCGTGAGCCTCACAGGTGCTTGGGCCCCGACTCGTGCAAGCCTCGTGAGCGCTTAGGCCTCACGTGCGCGAGCAGCGCAGGCACTCAGGCCTCACTTGCGCAAGCGTCACAGGTGCTCAGGGCCCCACTCATGCAAGCATCGCAGGCAATCAGGCCTCACTGGCGCAAGCATCATGAGGGCTTGGGGTCCCACTCGTGCGAATGTCGCAGCCGCTCGTGGTCTCATTCCCGTTAGCGTCATGTGCGCTCGGGGCTCACTTGCAAAAGCGTCACATGCGCCATTCACGCAAGCCTCGCGGGCGCTCGGGGCCTCACTTGCCTGAGCGACACAGGTGCTCTCAGCCCACTTGCGGGCCACCCACCCAGAAAGGTTGGGGAACTCTGATCCTGCACACTGTTGTCTACATTTTCTAGACACTCAATTCAATTTCTTTTCATGAAAGCGTAAGTTACGAATTAAGAAATTATGAGCTGAAAAGTTTCTTTTCAGCTTTATCCCCTTCAGAAATCGAAATGGTACCCACGTCACTAATGGAATTTGGGAAGGATGAGGGGACAAAGTCATTTCCTCACCTGGAAATCAGAAATCCTTTTTAATTTACTGGGAATCTGCCCCTAGGTTGCATTCTAGCCTCTTTCCAATTCCAGGGCAGGGTGTAATTTACTGGAGCAAATACTGGAAATTCCTGCGTGGGGGAAGATAAAACTCTTCAAAGGTCAAGAGATGAGTCTGCTTTAGCATGAATAGGCTTTTGTGGATTACGAGCCCTCTCAGATTTTAACCCCAACATCTAATTAGACAGGGCTTATCTTGAGAATGCCAGAGAAGTAGGTTTTGCAATGAGTTTGCTTAGCTTGGTAACTTTTGTGTACGCTGAAAAGAAGCTTTGAGGAGTGGGAAGTTCTTTTTATTAACATTTATTGTTGCCCTTTATGAATGGAAGGCTTCCAACCTTCAGACATTAGAGGGGTACTGTGTTGTGTTGAGGAAAAATGGATTAAAAAAAAAAAAATTCAGTAGGAAGAGGATGTGAGAATAGGAAAAACATCAATGTGGCATCGGTTTTTATGCTTCTTATAGAGGGATAACCTATTTAAACTTATATATACCAATCACACATTAATAGACTAGCAATTAAGGAATGGATATTAGCCGGAAAAAGCAGGTATGGCGACTGAAATCAGCCTAATATGGTTTTCTCCAGTTCTTTGGAATTATAAATCTTATTTTCTCAGAACGATTGATAGGATTTCCTCATTGTATCCGCTACAGGTAATTCTCAACTTACAGCCACAACTGAGCCCAAAATTTCCATTGCTAAGAAAGGCAGTTGTTAAGTGAGTTTTGCCTCATTTTACGACCTTTCTTGGCACCGTTGTTAAACAGATTACCGCAGTTTTTAAGCGAATCGCGCCGTCCTGAAGCGAATCTGGCTTTCCCCCCATTGAGTTTGCTGCTGGGAAGCTTATAACTGGTGGTCACGTGACCCCGGGGCAGTGCAACCGTGATAAGTACATGCCAGTTTCCAAGAAGCCGAATTTTGATCACGTGACCATGGGGATGCTGCAACGGTTGTAAGTGTGAGAAACAGTGCCGTTGTAACTTTGAGCGGTTACTAAATGAACCGTTGTAAGTGGAGCAGTACCTGTAATTCAAAACGGCCCACCTGAATTGATTTTCTTTTAAAAAAAAATCACATTTAAATCATATTTACTCGGATTTTGTTAATCCACTTAACAATGCAAGAGTCTCTGTTTTCAGCTGCTGGTAGGGAAACTGTATGAAAATTGTTCTGAGATCTTCTCTCTCTTTTTGATATAACTACTTCTTCCAACACACTGCAAGACATGTGGTAGTTTTTGCTACTCCTCCCTTCCAGAATGTGTCTGCAATTACCTGGGGACGGTGCGTCAGCGTTGCAGCAGCTCCGAAGACTGTGAGTGTGAGAGAGAAACGGGCCAGTGTCAGTGCCTCCCTAATGTGGTCGGGCAGAATTGTGATCATTGTGCTCCAAACACGTGGCAACTGAGCAGCGGGACCGGATGCGAACCCTGCGCCTGTAATCTGGAGCATTCCTTCGGCCCGTCTTGCAACGAGGTGAGGAGGCTTTATCGGAGCTAAGGGTGGCAGGTGGAGACCGGCTCTGGCTGTGTTCAGATTTCCAGACAATTGAGATCCAAACTCATCCTCCAGAAAATGGTGGAGGGATTCTTCCTTCCAGAAGAGAGGCATTTTGGTGTTGTGGTTAAGGGACTGGGCTAGAAACCAGGAGACTTGAGAGTTCTAGCCCCGCCTTAGGCAAGAAAGCCAGCTGGGTGACTTTGTACCAATCACTGGGAGACAGTGAGTTCTAGTCCCACCTTAGGCAAGAAAGCCTGCTGGGTGACTTTGGGCCACTTACTGGGAGACAGTGAGTTCTAGTCCTGTCTTAGGCAAGAAAGCCTGCTGGGTGACTTTGGGCCAGTTACTGGGAGACAGTGAGTTCTAGTCCTTCCTTAGGAAAGAAAGCCTGCTGGGTGACTTTGGACCAATCACTGGGAGACAGTGAGTTCTAGTCCCACCTTAGGCAAGAAAGCCTGCTGGGTGACTTTGGGCCACTTACTGGGAGACAGTGAGTTCTAGTCCTGTCTTAGGCAAGAAAGCCTGCTGGGTGACTTTGGGCCAATCACTGGGAGACAGTGAGTTCTAGTCCCGCCTTAGGCAAGAAAACCTGCTGGGTGACTTTGGGCCAATTACTGGGAGACAGTGAGTTCTAGTCCTGTCTTAGGCAAGAAAGCCTGCTGGGTGACTTTGGGCCAGTTATTGGGAGACAGTGAGTTCTAGTCCTTCCTTTGGAAAGAAAGCCTGCTGGGTGACTTTGTACCAATCACTGGGAGACAGTGAGTTCTAGTCCTTCCTTAGGAAAGAAAGTCAGCTGAGTGACTTTGGACAAGTCACTGGGAGATAGTGAGTTCTAGTCCCGCCTTAGGCAAGAAAACCTGCTGGGTGACTTTGGCCCAATGATCAGGAGGCAGTGAATTCTAGTCCCACTTTAGGCATGAAAGCTGATTGGGTCATGGGTGCCATCTTGACTTTCTTTCAATCATGCCTTGCACAGACACCTTGAGTAAATGACAAAAAGCATATGGCAAATAGCTATATATCAGTATTGAAGAAGGATTGTTTGGCCAACGCTTTTAAGTTTTCTGAGCAACAAAAAGGATAAAAGGGTCAGAAGGCTACGTATGTCTAGCCCAGGGGTAGGCAACCTTGGCTCTTTTATGACTTGTGGACTTCAACTCCCAGAATTCCTCAGCCAGCATGGCTCAGCTTGGAAACCTCTCCCTTTCCCCTCAGCGTGGCTGGCTCAGGAATTCTGGGAGTTGAAGTCCACAAGTCATAAAAGAGCCAAGGTTGCCTACCCCTGGGCTAGCCTATCAAGAAGGGCTATGTAGGACATGATGAGTGTCTTCCAGTACTTGAGGAGCTGTCCCAAAGACGAGGAAATTGGTTTATTCTCCTTGAGGGCAGGACAATTAAAAATGGGTGGAAGATTGTTTAAGAGAAATCTAACCAGCAGTAGGGAGAAATTCCCTGACAGTGAGAAGAATTAACCAGTGGAACAGCTTGCCTCCAGAAGTTGTGGATGCTCCAACACGGGGGTTTTTCAAGAAGAGGCTGGACAACCGTTTGACTGGGATGGTGTAAGGCTTCTGCCTTGAGCAGGGGTTGGACTAGAAGACCTCCGAGGTCCTTTTCAGTCCTATGATTCTATATTCTGTGTTCTTCTTGCATAATGTCCGCCATGATTTAGAAGGGATAGAATTAGTAGAAGAAGAGACGCTGGGTGAATTGCCCATAATAAAAAAAAAATGGGAAAGTTCCTAATTATGGATCCGTATTAGGACCAGCCTGGCTTTAGTATTGATTAATCACTGGTCTAAAGTTGTTTCCCTCCACCTTTTTTTAAAATTAATAGTTCACTGGGCAGTGCCAATGTATGCCAGGATTCGGGGGACGCACCTGTACGGAATGTCAGGAATATTTCTGGGGTGACCCTACTGTGGGCTGTCAAGGTGAGTATGTTATTATTCCTTGTTCTCCCTCACTGTTTTCAAGGACTACATTCAAATATTCAAATATCCAGCATTTATGTGGTTCTGATATTACGGGACAATCCAAGGGTAGCTGTGGATGGTTTGTTTCGTGCTGATGTATGGGGAACAAACAAAGTATTGTTCACGTTGGTTTCATTTGGTTTGAATGCAAGAAATTAGATGCAAGACTGGAAAAGATAAAAGTAGCTTCCTTAGTCTCTTGATGTTTCAATATTTGTTATTTATCCAGGACTTGCTAACAAGGCTTAGTCTCTTTTATGTTGCAATTGTGTTATCGTAAAGGACTTTAAAAGGCCTCACTGAGCTTATCTGGTGTTTTAATTTTAGTGTGGCTAAATTTAACATCGTTGGATTTTATATATTAGTTTATTAACAACACCGTTAAAAAAATAAAATAAGATTTTGCAGAGGGGAAAGTGTAGTCTTCATTCGATACACATCTTTTTTCATTGTTTAATTAAAACTATAATACATGTGAGCTCCTGCAGAAGAAAAAAAAAGAATGTGTTAAAAGTATAGAAATAATTGAAAATTTAATTAGTAAGCTTTTATTTTATGACTATGTTTAGTATTAAATTATAATTGTTTAGTATTGTACTAATTACTGTTATTCAATACGTGTACCCGGACGAGAGTCTGCTTGTGTAAGCGTTGG
The DNA here is from genome assembly GCA_023970755.1 of Azemiops feae. NCBI lineage: Eukaryota > Metazoa > Chordata > Lepidosauria > Squamata > Viperidae > Azemiops > Azemiops feae. Next base: position 440,266 of record JALGBA010000665.1, on the reverse strand, counting down.
ATTTTTTATGTGGGGGTAACCCCACTACTGTACCGATCCCTATCCCTATTCCCATCCCTATCCCAACTCCACTCCCTAACCCCATCCTCTACCCATATTATCCCTATCCTTCCCATACCCATATAAAATTTAATAAAATATATTAAAAAAAAAAAAAAAGAAATAATTGAAAATGCCCAAAAGCTGCAGACTGTAAAATTCAGTTATAGGTGCAATAAAAAGAAGGAAGGAAGGAAGGAAGGAAGGAAGGAAGGAAGGAAGGAAGGAAGGAAGGAAGGAAGGAAGGAAGGAAGAAAGAAAGAAAGAAAGAAAGAAAGAAAGAAAGAAAGAAAGAAAGAAAGAAAGAAAGAAAGAAAGAAAGAAAGAAAGAAAGAAAGAAAGAAAGAAAGAAAGAAGAAAAGAAAGAGAAAATAAAAGATTAAATCAGTTCATTATAGGCAGTAATTTTATTTGTTCCATTGAAGCAATTTGGCAAATGAATATATTCCTTGGTTCCCATTGTTTATTTCTTAGTAGTTTTAAATTATAATTTAACATGGAATGCTAGTTCAAGATTTTTTTATAAATAGTTTTATCCTACTGAGACAATGTTTTTTTCATGACTTGCAGCTCTAATCCAGTCAAACCTTCTTGAGAAATTGGTTAATTTGATTTAATTCATTTAATTTAATTTAATTTGATTAATACTTTCCAAATATTATCGGCCTTGTGTATTACACAACTTTTCTAGGCATCAGTTAACGCTGAAATGCACAATTTCTGATGCCAAAATGTACTCTCATACTTTGACCATTTCTTTTTTTTAAGGTAGGACTGTCTTTTCTTTCTCATTTTTTTTAAGGTGTTGCCTGTTTCCACAGGTTTAAACCAGGGGTCTCCAACCTTGGCAACTTTAAAACTTGTGGATTTTTAACTCCCAGAATTCCCCAGCCGGAATGGCTGGTTGAGGAATTCTGGGAGTGGAAGTTCACACATCTTAAAGTTGCCAAGCTTGGAGGCCCTGGTTTAAACTGATTGATAAATTCTTCCCTGTTATTTGAGAGCTTTCGGGGTTTTTTTGTTTAAAAGCTATAATTTTTTCATTATATCTGAACTAAGGAGTGGGTGTGGAGGGTTGAATCCTGATGTGGTGGGCCAGGGGGATGGCCTGGAGGGAGAGGAGAAAATGCGGTCATTAAGGCAACAATCAGATGAACGAAACTTGAGTCTGAGGCAGAACTGTAATTTTAGAAAATACCTCAGAAAATCTCTCTCTAGTTCTCCCAAAGATAAAAGAAAGAGGAGAAGCGCATTCGGACTTGCAAGACCACGTTACTATATATTTTTTATAATACAAATATAGGGGTGACATGATAGCAGTGTTCCAATATTTGAGGGGCTGCCACAGAGGAGAGAGAGAGTCAACCTAGTCTCCAAAGCACCTGGAAGCAGGACAAGAAGCAATGGATGGACACTAATCAAGGAGACATGCAACCTGGAATTAAGGAGGAATTTCCTGACAGAACAATTAATCAGTGGAACGACTTTCCTCCAGAAGTTTTGAATGGTCGATCACTGGAGTTTTTCAAAAAGAGTTTGGACAGCCATTAGTCTGGAATAGTATAGGGTCTCCTGCTTGAACAGAGGTTAGACCAGGGGTCTTCAAACTTGGCCCTTTTATGACTTGTGGACTTCAACTCCCAAAATTCCTTAGCCAGCGTGATAGATAGATAGATAGATAGATAGATAGATAGATAGATAGATAGATAGATAGATAGATAGATAGATAGATAGATAGATAGATAGATAGATAGGTAGGTAGGTAGGTAGGTAGGTAGGTAGGTAGGTAGGTAGGTAGGTAGATTAGAGAGAGACAGACAGAGGATGTAGATATAAAGAGATAGATAGATAGATAGATAGATAGATAGATAGATAGATAGATAGATGATAGATAGATAGATAGATAGATAGATAGATAGATGAGATAGATAGATAGATAGATAGATAGATAGATAGATAGATAGATAGATAGATAGATAGATAGATAGATAGACAGATAGACAGATATAGATATTTATCATCTATCATGCATTTGTCTGTCTCTCTGTCTCTCTGTCTGTCTATCTATTTATCATCTATCTATCATCCATTTCTATGTATCTCTCTCTATGGATTTTAAATACAGAATTGTAGAGTTGGAAGGAACAAATTAGGCCATTGGATCCAACACTCTGTTCTGTGCAGATATCTATTTTAAAGCAATCCCCGGCATATGGCAGTCCAGCCTTTACTTTTACCTATTCAACTAAGGAGAGCTACCGTATCGCTGGATAATTAGCTCCAAAGTTAACAAACTCGATCTTAACTGGAAGGAAGTTTGTCCTTACCTTCAGCCAGAAACTGCCTTCCTGTAGCTTAAACCTTATTATATTCCCTGTCCTGCATTCTGGAATGTAGTTTGCAGTGTATTGACCTTGTTCTGGCAGGTGTCCTCCCAGGTATTTGAAGAATGTTATGGTATCCCCTTTTGGTTTTCTCTTCTCGAGGTTAAATGTTCCAGTTTGTTCGATCAGGACGTAGTTTTGAGTTCTCAGTTGACAGCTTTCTTCTCTGAACACATTCCAGTTTTTCCTGAATCCTCCTTAATCTATGATGCTCAGACTTGCCAAACCCATGTTTTATATATATATATATATATATATATATATATATATATATATATATATATATATATATATATATATATATATATATATATATATATAATGATATCACGATGAAGTATCTGAGCGTTGATTGTTTATTCGTTCACACTAAGACATGTTTACATTCTCCCTGTGCGTTTTATTCTGTTCTAATATTTGGTGAAGGTTTAAGTATGTTTGGAATGTGAAGAATACAGACCTGGTCAGTTTCACCAAAGAGCTGTCCTTCAAATGGTCGCCTTGGTAGGCCTGGCCAATCACAAAACAAGTCTGCATGCTCCCAATTTGGATCAAGACGTGCACACAATAGTTTTATCAGAATACAGAACAACAGAGTTGGAAGGGGCCTCAAATTGTGAGTTCTAGTTCTGCCTTAACCATGAAAGCTGGCTGGGTGACTTTGGGTCAGTCACCAGGAGATCCTGAGTTCTAGTCTTGCCTTAACCATGAAAGCTGGCTGGGTGACTTTGGGTCAGTCACCAGGAGATCCTGAGTTCTAGTCTTGCCTTAACCATGAAAGCTGGCTGGGTGACTTTGGGTCAGTCACCAGGAGATCATGAGTTCTAGTCTTGCCTTAACCATGAAAGCTGGCTGGGTGACTTTGGGCCAATCACCAGGAGATCGTGAGTTCCAGTCCCACCTTATCCATGAAAGCCAGCTGGGTGACCTTGGGCCAATCTCTTTCTCTTAACCCAACTCACCTCACAGGGTTGTTGTTATGGGGAAAATAGGAGAAGAAAGGTGTGTTGGACATGTTTGCCACCTTGAGATATTCATAAAAAATAGTAAAGATGGGATACTGATCAATAAAATGGATAGAAAGCGTAACCTAATGGACTTGGGGTTCTTCAAGAGGGAGAACCATCTACTGATGGCTTCAATGTTGATCCAAGTCCGGAATTTGATTGATTCGTGAGTCAATTCTCCAAAACTAACCTTTTAAGGGTTAAGTGGGACCTCCTCCCCCATGTCCACCCCCACAGACCTAATGTTCAAAGCAAAATGAATTGCCAGAGGGCAGATAAATTCCATAGCCAGGCCATTCACAGTGGGGATGCCGGAGTGGCTTTGAAGAAAATAAAGCACTATGTATGTGTTGGGCCTTTATTTCTGGGAACAAAAAGGCCACTTTGTTAAAATTGCACCAAGATAAAGTTGAACGGCTTTTTTTTTTTCTTTCTCTCTGTTGGTCAAATTCTTCTCCCTGTTGGTCCAATTCTCCACAAGAGAAGCGGTTTTGTTTGAGGTAATTTGCTCCTTTAAATGGCCTTTTACAAATCCGGCTAAAGAATGTGAATACGTTTTAAGGAAATAGTGATTTTTTTTTTCCCTCTCTCCTTTGGTCACGTCACTTTTTTTTTTTTAATGAGAACTTTGATTATTTGGAGAAGAACCTTGAACGGTCAAAGTGCTTGGAAACCAGAAAGTTGAACGTAAAATTCTGAAGGACTTCCTGAAGGATTTATCAAGCACTTATGCGATAAATTTGTAGGGGAGTATTGGATAATACGCTGCATTTCTAACAGCTTTCGTTTGCCAGACGCCAAAGAAAATCGGAATGTTGACATATATATGCTTATGATTTCATTTGGATTACATTGTACAACAACTGACATTTCACAGTGGCGGAAAGAAGATTCACGTCTGTTTTAGTCTTTGTTTAAACAAAGTTTTTAAGCGGTAGCATTTTCCAGTTTTGTTTTCTCCTATCTGGCTATTTGGGGGTAGACTAACAAAAAAAAATTGCTGTTGATTGCCGATTCTCGTAGTTAAGTCACTGATGAACGTGATCTAGAACCATTTCTATGGATGGAAATTTGGTCATTGATCTGAGTGGACCATGAGCTGTACTCAAAACGGAGACGTCGCATAAAAATTGTATAAGAAAAAGAAATCTAAGCGGTGATTAGAATGCAGTATTGCAGGCTAATTCTGCCGACTGCCATCAGTTCGATCCTGACTGGCTCAAGGTTGACTCAGCCTTCCATCTTTTCTGAGGGTCGGTAAAATAAGGACCCAGATTGTTGGAGGCAAATATGCTGACTCTGTAAATCGCTTAGAGAGGGCTGTAAAGCACTATGAAGTCTAAGTACTATTGCCATTGCAATTAACATTATGATAAGTTGATTTTCCGTGCAGAAAATATTGGGGAGAGAAAATACTCCTCTGTATCAATTTTGTGCGTTCAACATAAAAGACATTTTAAAGTCTTAATTGGAGCGTTGAATGTCTACCAAATGAGGGCACCACAGCTTGTATCTAATGTCCTTCTTTCATATTCTCAAGAAGGAGGGGAGAGGGAACGAAGGTAAAATGCTAAAATGTTTAGCATTTTATTTATCTATTAAACAAGTTTCTTTGCACACCTATCTCACCAGTAGAACTTTGGGCAGCGAGCAAAGATTGAAAACTTAGTGCATTATCCAAATCAGTTTAAAAAAACAGACCTCCCATACCAGAGCTCCATTGTTGTGGAGAAAAGCCAGGTCTTTGAGGACTTCTGGAAGGATCAAGGCCATCCAAATCTCCAGGGCAAATCGGTTCTATAGGTGTACAGGAAGGAGTGGCAGAACGCAGAAGAAGAGTCATGTTGGGTTGACCATAGTGGTTTCCACAGCCTGGGTTTTTTTAGTGTTAATAATTTTTTTTGTTTCTCCCTCGTTCAGCTTGTGAGTGTGATTCACGAGGCATCCAGACTCTCCAGTGTAACCGGTCAAGTGGCGAGTGCATCTGTAAGGAAGGCGTGGAAGGTCCCCGTTGTGATAAATGCACCCGAGGCTACGCCGGAACCTTTCCAGACTGTGCTCCTTGTCACCAATGCTTTGCTCTCTGGGATATCATCGTCAGTGAGTTGACTAATAAGACCCAGAGATTCCTGGAACGAGCCAAAGTCCTGAAGATCACGGGGGTGAGCGGCCCCTACCAAGAGACCCTCCACTCGGTGCAGGAAAAGCTGAATGAGATCCAAAGCATCATTGCTCAAAATCCTGCTACCGAGCCTCTTCAGAACATCGGCGACCTCTTTGAGGAAGCAGAGTAAGTAGGAATAAAGGAGAATATTTGTAGCTCCAGGGTTGACATGAGGGCACCTTGGGGCTCTCTGAGCTTGGTTGTTTTCCTGCAGACGTTTCACTACCAAAGTAGGTAACATCATCCGTGCTAGAGTAAGTATGGTGTACAGCATAAAGAACATTGCTTGCTATTAGCCTGACCGTGGAAGACGGAGTGTCTTGTGGTTGAACAATTTTAATGAGAACTTGAGGAGAAAGAAAGGACGCAAAGATGGAAACATGGCGGCCAAGAATGTTTATTGTGAATTTGAGTGTAAATGATGGTACCTAAGAATTAGCAAACAGGTTTTCTTACCGATTCCGTATAATTCCTTGTGTGTCTGATCACACTTGGCCAATAAAGCTATTCTATTCTATTCTATTCTATTCTATTCTATTCTATTCTATTCTATTCTATTCTATTCTATTCTATTCTATTCTATTCTATTCTATTCTATTCTATTCTATTCTGTATTTCAATTCTGTATTTCTATTCTATTCTGTATTTCAATTCTGTATTTCTATTCTATTCTATTCTGTATTTCAATTCTGTATTTCTATTCTATTCTATTCTATTCTGTATTTCAATTCTGTATTTCTATTCTATTCTATTCTGTATTTCAATTCTGTATTTCTATTCTCTTCTCTTCTATTCTATATATTCTGTTCTATTCTCTTCTCTTCTATTCTGTATTTCAATTCTGTATTTCTATTCTCTTCTATTCTATTATTTCAATTCTGTATTTCTATTCTATTCTGTTTTATTCTATTCTGTATTTCAATTCTGTATTTCTATTCTATTCTATTCTATTCTATTCTATTCTATTCTATTCTATTCTATTCTATTCTATTCTATTATGTGTTCTGTTCCATTCCATTCCATTCCAAATTCTCTTCTCTTCTCTTTTCTTCTCTTCTCTTCTCTTCTCTTCTCTTCTCTTCTCTTCTCTTCTCTTCTCTTCTCTTCTCCCCTCCCCTCCCCTCCCCTCCCCTCCCCTTCCCTTCCCTATTCTGCTCTGTACTAGTTTTTGTTCTTGTTCTTGTTCCTCTTTTCCACTGGGAAAGCAAAATGGCAAGACTGATGAATCTGTCGATGTAGGAGAAGAGCAGGCCCAGCTGGGAAGTGGAGTTAACCCTGCCAACTTGGAGTAAATTTGCTTCATAGCCATTTCTCTAAACATTTATGTGATTGCGTATTTTACAGACTTTCTGGAGACTTTAAAAGACTCCATTGTGCAACATTTCCCTTCACAGAACACGGCTTATGTCTTATGGCTTGTGAAAAAGGTTCTTAACACAGATGGGTTTATTATGTGGGGGCATGAAACAAATTAGGGACGGGCCCATGAGCCAATGTAGCATACGTCATTGGCAATATTCAAGCACATTATGGCAGCATTATGGAATGCCGAAGTGTGCTGTTTTCCCAAGCTTTTTTTCCCCCGTTTTGTGTTCCTGAAGCCATGATAATGCAAAGCAGACAACCCCAAATACACCCATCTATGAGGAAAGACCGTCATAACAAATTACAGATAGTCCTCAACTTATAGCAGTTGATTTAGTGATCATTCGAAGTGACAAGGGCACTGGAAAAAAGTGACTTAGGACCGTTTTTCGGTCTTATGACCATTGCAGCATCCCCATGGTCATGTGATTTATATTCGGATTACTCATATTTGTGACGGTTGCCGTGTCCAGGGGACACACCGTGTCTGTGGAGAGAGGTTTTTCCATGGACCGGAAAGTGTGTGGTTTTGTGTGCTGCCTGCATCCCACAGATGGGGCTTTGCTTGTTTGTGCGGACCGGTTGCTGGACTGGGGGTTGGGGACCTCTGACTTCACAGCTGTGGCGAGAAAGGTCGTAAAACGGGGCAAAAAAAAGTCACCTGAACCACTGTCTCAGCTAGCAACAGAAAATCTGAGCTCAATCGTGGTCGTACGCTGAGGAATTCCTGTAATCTACCCTGACAGGGAAGAAGGGGAATCGTTTGAAATATGTCTTTAGATTCACGGCAAACCGGGTTTGCGTCGCGTCGCCTTAATGGCGGTTTTTTGGGGGTTCACAGGAAGCTAAAAACAGATGTGGCCAAAAAGGTAACTGAAGTCGAAGAAAAGCTGTCTGCCGTGGCAAACGACAGCAGCGCCGTGGAGGCTGAACTGACGGCTTTAGAGGCAGATGCGAAGAGTTTACACAACGCTGTGAAGGAGCTTGCCGAACAGCTGGAGTTCATAAAGATCTCCGATGTTCGAGGTTTGTATTTGAGAACCTCGAGGAATTTTGGCCGGGTAAATCTGGCTTTGGCTCAGAAAGGAAATGGTGGGAGGGACCCTAAGCGGATCTATTTCGTGAACATTTCACAGAATCTAACCCGAACTAAAGGCTTTAGGGAGGATCTGGCTTGGGAAGTGGGGAAAATATTTTAAATTGATGAAAGTCACCTGGACTTCTGTGAAACAAACTTAACTGGGCTTCATTGGCCGTTGGCCAATGTTTAACTATGGCTGTGCCACGCATTTAATTTCGTAGACAGCTTCTCCAAACTACAAGGAGTCCTCAACTTACAATCACTCATTTAGTGACCGTTCAAAGTTATAACGGCACCGGAAAAATGACTGGTGACCGGTTTTCACACTTAGGACCGTTGGTCATGTGATCAAAAATCGGATGCTTGACAACCGACTCACATTTATGACAGTTTCGCAGTGTCCCGGGGTCACCTGATCCCCTTTTGTGACAATAATAATAATAATAATAATAATAATAATAATAACAACAACAACAACAATAATAATAATAAAAATTGGAAGGGACCTTGGAGGTCATCTAGTGCAACCCCCTGCTCAGGCAGGAAACCCTATACCATTTCAGACAAATGGCTGTCCAGTCTCTTCTTAAAAACCTTCTGACAAACAAAGTCACGGGGAGAAGCCAGATTCACTTAACAACCGTGTGACTATTTTAAATCTGCAGTGATTCACTTTACAATTGGGGTAAGAAAGGTGGTAAAACGGGGCAAAACTGCACTTAGCAAATTTCTCACTTAGCGACATAAGTTTTGGGGTCAATTGGGATCCTGTGTCGAGGACTTACCTGTATTTAATGACAGTTGTCGTGTCTTTTGCGCCTTTCCGACAAGCAAAGTCAACGGGGAAGCCAGATTCACTTCAAAACCGCGTGACTAATTTAACAACTGCAGGGATTGACTTGGCAACAGTGCCGGGAAAGGTCGTAAAACGGAGCACGACTCACTTTAATAACTGTCTCGCTTCGCGACAGAAAGTTTGGGCTCCCTTGTGCTCGTAAGTGGAGGGTTACCTGTGTTACCGCTGTAAAGGCCAGGCGGACACGGGTGCTCAACCTGTCCCACCCTCTGATGGTTTCAGGCGCCCTGGACAGCATCACCAAATATTTCCAGATGTCGCTGGATGCAGAAAAGAGAGCCAACGCCTCCGTTTTGCTTCCCGGAAGCCTTATTGAACAGTCCGCGGAAATGCGCCTGGAAGTGGAGAGCCTGATTAACGATACCGAGGCCGCGTTCAAGGCTACCCAGGAAGAACAATCCCGTCTCTTGGATGAGCTAGCAGGCAAGCTGCAAAGTCTGGACTTGGCTGACGTGTCGGAGAAGGTAGGCACCCATATCTGAGCTTGGACGAGGGCGAAGAGTTTGGGAAGGGGTGGAAATGAACAGGGATGTCAGGAACAAAGAAACAACTGTTATGTATTAGATGAGATGTCTACGGAGATGCTCAGTCTATCCAGGTCACGGTTGTCCCAAAGGTGCTTTTTCAGGAGGCAAATGGACGTCCTTGTTTTTTTGCTTTGAAGACGTTTCGCTTCTCATCCAAGAAGCTTCTTCAGCTCTGGATGGATGGTGGGGAATGGAAAGATTCATATTCCTTGCAGACAGTTGGTCATTTGCATTTTTTTTAGAGAGCCGTTGAGGCCACTTGGAGGTTTATCTGGGTCCTCCGGGTCACCTGAGTAGTGCAAAGGGGTGTGGAGCCTTTTTGGAACTGCTGAAAGGACTTGTAGACAGGAGATAGATGATGTCATGTCCCTCCCCCCTCCCCCGTTGAGAGAAGAGGGCCATTCAGGTTTGACATAAATGGCCTCTTTGACCTCTCTTTCAAACCAGCGGTCCTCCTGGTCCAAAATCTGGACTTTGTAGTCTTCAAAAGAGTGGCCTTTGTCTTTCAAATGCAGATGGGACTACTACTGCATCCTGTCCTGATGGGTTTGTTTTCAAACTTCACAAACGCATGGCACAACATAGGGAAACAAACCCATCAGGACAAGATTCAACCTCCAAGTGGCCTCAACGGCTCTCTAAAACAGGGGTAGGCAACCTTGGCTCTTTTATGACTGGTGGACTTCAACTCCCAGAATTCCTGAGCCAGCCACGCTGAGGGGAAAGGGAGAGGTTTCCAAGCTGAGCCATGCTGGCTCAGGAATTCTGGGAGTTGAAGTCCACGAGTCATAAAAGAGCCAAGGTTGCCTACCCCTGATCTAGTGAGTGGCCCCATTCATTGCATTTCTCAACTTTAAGATAGAGGGACTTCAACTCCCAGAATTCCTGAGCCAGCAGGGCTCAGCTTGGAAACCTCTCCCTTTCCCCTCAGCGTGGCTGGCTCAGGAATTCTGGGAGTTGAAGTCCACGAGTCATAAAAGAGCCAAGGTTGCCTACCCCTGCTCTAAAAGAAGGCAAATGACCAGCTGTCTGCAAGGAATATCAATCCTTTGATTCCCCACCATCCAGACAGAGCTGAAGAATCTTCTTGGATGAGAAGCGAAGCATCTTCGAAGAAAAAACAAGGAAGTCCAGTTGCCTCTTGAAAAAGCACCTTTGGGATATAGATGAGATATTCAGTGAAATATAAGTGAAATTGGGGGGAGAGGGTGCGATGGCTCAGCGGTTAAAGACACTGGAAAAGCTGCCAGTCCAGGTTCGAGACCCAAGTGCCACGGGATGGGGTGAGCTCCCGTTCCTTGCTCCAGCTCCTGCCCACCTAGGAGTTTTAAAAGCATGCAAATGTGAGTAGATTAATAGGTACCACTTCGATGGGAGCTAATGGCGTCCTGTGCGCCTCGGCCTATAGTCATGCTGGCCACATGACCACAGAAGCCTATTTGGACAACGCTGGCTCCCTCGACTAAGAAACGGAGGCGAGCACCGTGCCCTAGAGTTGGACAAGACTAGTCAGGCGAAAACATTACCTTTGATAAGTGAAATGCCAGATAGATTGCCATGGATTAGAGCAGGGGTAGGCAACCTTGGCTCTTTTATGACTCGTGGACTTCAACTCCCAGAATTCCTGAGCCAGCATGGCTCAGCTGGAAACCTCTCCCTTTCCCCTCAGCGTGACTGGCTCAGGAATTCTGGGAGTTGAAGTCCACCAGTCATAAAAGAGCCAAGGTTGCCTACCCCTGGATTAGAGCATCCTCATGGTCACGTGATCAAAATTCAGCCGCTTGGCAACCGACTCCTATTTATGACTGTCGCCGTGTCCCGCTGTTATGTGATCAGTTTTTGTGACCTTCTGACCAGCAAAAATCAGTGGGGAAAGCCAGATTCATTTAACAGCCGGGTTACGGATTTCACACCTGCAGTGATTCATTTAACAACTTTGGCAAGAGAGGTTGTAAAAGAGGGCAAAGCTCACTCGCTTAGCAACCGAAACCTTGAGGTCCGTTGTGGTTGTAATCCGAGGACTTATCGATCTGAGAGTTTTCGGAATCTCTCCCAATTTTAACAGCAAAGAATCTTTCTTTCGAAAGGTAAAGTTAAGTAAGTATTGACAAGCAAAGGCGGGAACTGAACCAGCCAGCCTACATAAAATCCTAGGATTACACTGAGAAACTTGATCAGACAAAGAGGATCTCCTCCTGATGCCAAAATACATTCCAGGGGCTGCAATATTTCAGCAGGGAAAGGCCTTATTCCCAATTACCACCCACCTCGTGACAGAAAGCAGGGAAATTCAGTAGACGGGCCCACCCAGGATTATTTATTTATTTCTGCATTTTCTCTAGCCTTTATCAGGGAACATCTCCAGACCGAGCTTCCAACCACCCAAGATAAAAACAAAGCCAAAAATATATATATAAATGCGAAGAAGCCGAAAGCGAGCCACAGAATAATAAAAACAAGCTCAAATGCCAAAGTCAGGATGTAAACATGGTTTTCAAAAAGGAGGATGGATTAAAATGCCGTGGAAAATGGAAACGAAGAGGCTTTGGGCTGGCGAGGGAAAACTTGCATCGTAGGAGCCTGGGAGGATTAAACACCTACTGTAGACTTTTGAGATGGTTGCCTCTTAAGCGCTTAACGACGATTGCTAATTTCTCCCCTTGCAGCTCCGTCTTGCTTTAATTGAAGGAGAAGATGGTAACCCACTCTACAACCATCTGACTGAATCCTCTAATTTGGAGAGAGAGAGAGGAATTTTACGTATTTAAAAAAAAAAGAGGGTATATTTAGACTAGGTAACATCCTACCAAAAGAACAGAGAAACAGGCTGTGATTTGCGAAGCCCGACTTAAGACAATGTTTGGTCTAGTTTCAGCTGAGCATTTGTGTGTTACCTCTATCCAGACACTGCTTCAAAGCGCTCGCTGTCTCGCTTAATTTTGTCGAAAACCAGGAAGTCAAATCGAATGACTCTTTTCCTCTCTTATTTCTCCTGTTTCAGATAAAGGTTAAATGCCCGGGGAGTAAAATGCAGGTGGTCCTCAACTTACGACCACAATTGAGCCCGAAACTCCTGTCGTTAAGCGAGACATTTGTTAAGTGGGTTCTGCCCCGTTTTACAACCTTTCTTGTCACGGTTGCTAAGTGAATCACAGCGGTTGTTAAATTAGCAACAGGTTGTTCAGTGAATCTGGCTTCCCCCCCGTTGACTTTGCTTGTCAGAAGGTCGCAAAAGGGGATCCCGGGACGCCCCCCCGGGACGCTGCGACCATCGTAAATACGAGTCAGTTGCCAGGCGTCCGAATTTTGATCACGTGCAACGGTCGTTCAGTGTCAAAAAAGGGTCATTAGTTCCTTTTTTTCCCCAGCGCTGTTGTAACTCCGAATGGTCACTAAAATGAACCGTCGTAAGTCGAGGACTACCTCCAGCGCTTTACGGAGTTGGCTCTTGGGCTGTTTGGGAAGCGTTAACCTCTGACATTTCCCTCCTTTCCACTGCAGGTGTGCGGGACTCCCCCGGGGGCTTCTTGTGTCGATTCCCCTTGTGGCGGGTTGAGTTGCCACACTGAAGACGGGATGAAGCATTGCGGAGGGCCTGGGTGCGAAGGCCTGGTGACGGTGGCCCACACCGCCTGGCAGAAAGCCATCGATTTCGATAGAGACATCTTGAGTGCTCTGGCGGAGGTGGAGCAGCTCTCCAAAATGGTGATTATCTAAGATAGGTTAGCCATCAACACTAGGTACCATTCTGGACAAATAGCTCTCTAATTTTTCTTCAAAACCTCCAGTGATGGGGCACCCACAACTTTTGGAGGCAAGTCGTTCCACTGGTTAATGGTTCTCGCTGTCAGGAAATTTCTCCTTAGTTCTAGGTTGGTTCTCTCTTTGATGTTCTTCCACCCATTATTTCTTGTCCTGCCCTCAGGTGCTTTGGAGAGTAAGCTGACCCCTTCTCCTCTGTGACAGCCCCCCCAAATATTGGAAGACTCCTGTTACCCTTAGTCCTTCTCTTCCTTAGACTAGACCAGGGGTGGGCAACCTTGGCTCTTTTATGACTGGTGGACTTCAACTCCCAGAATTCCTGAGCCAGCCACGCTGAGGGGAAAGGGAGAGGTTTCCAAGCTGAGCCAGGCTGGCTCAGGAATTCTGGGAGTTGAAGTCCACGAGTCATAAAAGAGCCAAGGTTCCCCACCCCTAGACTAGACATACCTAGTTCCTCCACCGTGGATCCTATCCTCCTGTCCCCTGGTCATCTTTATTGCTCTTCTCCACACTTTTTCTGGAGTCTCAGCGTCGTTTTGTTGAGAATCGTCCAGAGGATTCTTAAAAATCACGCTCAGAGCTTCAGGATCAGTTGTTAAGGTCTCCGTCAGTATTCCTTTTCAACGAGAAACGGAATTTGCTAGCCGTTGTAAACACAGGCCCGCTTACTTCGCGTAGGTTTCGGAAGCCAAACAAAGGGCCGACGAAGCCAGGCAGAACGCCCAAGACGTTTTGCTGAAAACCAACGCCACCAAGCAGCAGGTAGACAGGAGCAACGAGGATCTCAGGAAACTCATTCAGCAGATCAGAATGTTTTTAACGAGTAAGTATTATTTTAAGACGGCTTCAGGTGACGGGCTGACACGCATCTCTCTGTAGAGCGGCTTCCTTTTTGCAGTCACGGCCACCGTTGCGAGCCCCAAAATTTAGGTTGCCAAGTGAAACATTTGTTAAGTGAGTTTTGCCCCATTTTACGACCTTCCTTGCCACGGTTGTTAAGTGAAGCACTGCAGTTGCCAAGATAGTAACCCGGTTGTTAAGTGAATCTGGCTTTCCCCGTTGACTTTGCTTGTCAAGAGGGTCACAAAACGGGACGCTGCGACCGTCATAAATACGAACCCGTTGCCAAGCGTCTGAATTTTGATCACGTGACCGTGGGGATTCCTGCAACGGTCGTTAAGTCTGAAAAATGTTCCCAAGTCCCTTTTTTCTAGTGCTGTTGTAGCTTCGGTCACTAAGCAAACCGTTGTAAGTCGAGGACTACCTGTATTTACTCAGCCCTTGAAGAATTCTGGTTTGCTGAGCCTCTGTGTAAGATTTGCACCGGTATTTGTTGCAAATTATGGAGCGTATCTCTATAAACAATTAATCGGAGATTGGATGCATGGAGACAGATACAGTAGTGGCCAAAATTGTGGAAACCTTCTGGTTCTACAGTAGAAACACCACCTTTGGTTAAGTTTCCACCCATTTTTCTTCTAATTTCTTTATAACTGTAGCCTTGTTCACTGAATAATACTATTTTACATCGCTTTCTGGGCAACCAGTCAACTCTTTGCACCATGACTTTAATTTTATTACGTTTTACAAGCTCCCTAAATGAAAGGACACAAAAAAACCCAACCCACTTGATAGCCATCACATAACACACTGACAAATGTCCTCCTCTCAGCTTCAATACATGACATCAATCACTGAGTCCTACTGTGATCTGATTGGCTCATGGCCAAAACAAGATGACACCTGATTGGCTCTCTAAACACTCATGCTCATTGGCTGCAATCAGATGAAGGAAAGCTACCTGAGATCAACCTAAGCAAGTTGTGCTTCCTTTTTCTGGTTATCTGGCTATAACTTTTCATAGAATACAGTACAGATCATTGAACAAACTATGTTGCATTACATTCTTGATTAAATGATCTTTCCGCTGATATATAATTTTATGGTACTGCTCCAAAAATAAGAGTGGTGTTATTAGCCACCAAACCTCAAAATTACACTTTTCCCAAAAGGTTTCCACAATTTTGGCCACTACTGTAGCTATCTAGCACCAAGTCAGGTGATTGGTTCTCCTACCCTAGTATTGTCAACTGTGGTTGGCAGGTATGTTCACCATTTCAGGAAGCTTTTTCTAGCTTGAATATGGAAACTGCATAAGAAGCACCTGCTTGCTCACTGAATAAATGATTCCTCACCAAGACCATTATTTTCCATCATTAACTAAAAGTCGGGCACCTGTCTTTTTTGATGTGACTTTTATTTACCCCTGCCGGGGGATGTGCTTTTCTTCTGAATACTCTGACACCTGATGACATTAAAGGTCATACTCTGACACCTGATGACATTAAAGGTCATCCTCGACTTACAACAGTTCATTTAGTGACCGTTCAAAGTTACAACGGCACTGAAAAAAGCGACTTACAACCGTTTTTCACAGTTACGACCGTTGGCAGCATCCCCATGGCCATGGGATCAAAATCCAGACGCTTGGCAATTGACTCATGTTTATGACGGTTGCAGTGTCCCCTTTTGCGACCGTCTGACGGCAAAGTCAAGGGGGAAGCCAGATTCACTTAACAACCATGTTACTAACTTAACTACTGGCAGTGATTCACTTAACAACTCTGGCAAGCACAGTCTTAAAATGGGGCAAAGCTCCCTTAACAAATGTTCCACTTAGCAACATATATTTTGGGCTGAATTGTGGTCATAAGTTGAGGATTCCCTGTATAAGGTTTCTTTGACTATGAGGGTATCTGTCAAAGGTGGGGTCTTCACCTCTTAACAGAATAACAAGAGTTGGAAGGGACCTTGGAAGTCTTCTAGTCCAATCCCCTGCGCTAAAAAAAAAAACTCTAAAAAGAGTGATTTTTTTCTCTCTTTAAACTAGTGCTGTTCAGTTTCTACTTCTAGTACAGGAGGCTCCATCAGCAATTTGATATTTCAGTATGAAAACTTAAGGAGATGTCCATCTTCCAGTGGTGGGATTCAGCCGGTTCGCACCGGTTTGGCAGAACCGGTAGCTACATTTTGCTGCATTCGGAGAACCGGCTGGCTTCCAGAAGTCCAGTCTAGGCCTCGAAGTCCTGGAGGAGGCCTCCCAGGCCTAGAACGGCCCACCGGAAGTGCGTGGATGCCACTTCTGGGAGTCTGTTCTAGGCCTCGGAGGAATGGAGGAGGCCTCCCAGGCCTAGAACGGCCCACCGGAAGTGTGTGGATGCCACTTCCGGGAGTCTGTTCTAGGCCTCGGAGGCCTGGAGGAGGCCTCCCAGGCCTAGAACGGCCCACCGGAAGTGTGTAGATGCCATTTCTGGGAGTCCGTTCTAGGCCTCGGAGGCCTGGAGGAGGCCTAGAACGGCCCACCAGAAGTGCATGGATGCCACTTCCAGAAGTCTGTTCTAGGCTTCAGAGGCCCAGGCCTGCATCAAATAAGAAAACCAGTTGTTCAGGTGTTTGAATTCCACCACCGCCCTCTTCCGTTGGGTCACTCACGGCTTTCTGTTCCTCGTCCTAACAGAAGAGGGTGCTGATCTTGATAGCATCGAAGCTGTCGCTAATGAAGTTCTCAACCTGGAGATGCCCAGCACACCTGAACAGCTGCAAACCCTGGCAGATAACATTCGCGACCGTGTGGAAAGTCTGTCTGATGTGGAGACCGTCCTTCAGCAGAGCGCTGGAGATATCGCAAGGGCGAAGGCGTTGTTAGACGAAGCTAAGAAAGCCAGGTATGAATAAAACGCCTTGTTTGTTTGTTTCCTGTAGTAGACAGTTGCAGAAATCTAAGATTGTTCTTTCATGGGTGTAATTAAACCTGGGAAGAGGCAGATCTCCCTGGAGGAGACAGATGGATCAACCTTCAGGGCTTCTTCAAGGAGAAAGACCCACCTATTCACTCAATAAGTCTGACTGGAATTCTTAAAGATACCCAACTATTTGCAGCAGTCCTTGACTTACGACCACAAGTGAGCCCACTTTCCTCGTCAGGACGTCGCAAAAGGGGATCACATGACCTGGGACACTGCAACCGTCATAAGTACGAGTCAGTTGCCAAGCCTCTTGACTTTTGATCACATGACCGTGATGCTGCTACAAAGATCTTTAGTGTGGAAAACGGTCATAAGTCCCTTTTTTCAGTGCCGTCGTTAACTTCGGTCACTAAATGAACTGTTGTAAGTCGAGGACTGCCTGGATGTTTCTATTTTTGCCCTCACTGGTACTGTTGAAGGGTAGTAGGGAAACCCTTGAAAGACTTGACTAAGAATGGGGCAAATTATCTTCAAAAAGATTTGAGGATCCCAATCTCTCAGCATCTAAGCCGATCGTGAAATAGTGCTAGCAAATAAATACAAAGAGCAAACTGAAATGGAGACTTGTTCTCTGAACTAGGAACCAATCCTTGTTTGAAAAGAGTCTTAACGTTGTTAATGTCCATTGATCAGCAAAAGCGCGACGGACGTGAAAGTCACGGCGGATATGGTCAGAGAGGCGCTAGAAGAAGCTGGCAGAGCCCAAACGACAGCAGGAGATGCCATCAAACTGGCAGAGAAAGATATTGAAGGAACGCAGGGCTTGCTTGCCTCCGTAAGTTTAGATTTTCTTTTATTTTTGGTATAGATTTTATTAGTTTTTATAGGGTTAGGAATAAGGTGGGGTTGGGATTTGGGTTAGGGTTTTTCCAAATAACATTCTCAATATTTAGCAAACAGCATAATGTCTGGGTTTGTGTATTTAACAAACAATAATAGATAATAGTTAATTATCATAAACAATAGGTTAATAATAATAATAATAATAATAAAGTTGGAAGGGACCTTGGAGGTCATCTAGTCCAACCCCCTGCTGAGGCAAGAAACCCTACACCATTTCGGACAAATGGCTGTCCAGTCTCTTCTTAAAAACTTCCAGTGTTGGAGCATTCACCGCTTCTGGAGGCAGGTTGTTCCACTGGTTAATTGTTCTAACTGTCAGGAAATTTCTCCTCAGTTCCAGGTTGCTTCTCTCTTTGGTGAGTTTCCATCCGTTGCTTCTTGTCCTGCCTTCTGGCGCTTTGGAGAATAGCTTGACTCCCTCTTCTTTGTGGCAACCCCAATTAATCACTCAATAGCCTTCTTCTTGCATTCCTTTCTCTCTAATTCGTCTTTCTAGCCATTGATAGAACTTATCCCATGTTCTAAAGTACACGGAGTTTTCTTTCTCTTTTCTCTTTAAAGTCAATCTATCCATTTCTGCACACTCTAGAATTTTCTTCATTAGTACTTCTTCAGTTGGTAAGTTTTCGTTTTTCCAATGTTGGGCAAATACAATTCTTGTTTAGATTTTCTAATTTGGAAACAGTTAAGGACATTGGTATTACCAAGGTGACAGGGAAAAATGCACAGTTCACGTTATCTCCTTGTGCTTGCTTCCATCTTGTGCAAGAGCCCTGCCCTTAATGTGCTTTGAGATCTAAATAAGACAGGTGGTACAACAGGTTGAGGACTCTCATTATAGCAAAACTTAACTGTGGATTGGAGGTTACCGTTTCCCTTTTGCAAAATGGGTTTGAGGTCTGCACTTCACATTATTATGAGCTAATTTCAACATAGGTTTCATCAAGTAAAGTCCCAGTTCTGGCTAAAGCAGGGGTCTTCAAACTTGGCCCTTTGATGACTTGTGGACTTCAACTCCCAGAATTCCTCAGCCAGCGTGCACGCTGGCTGAGGAATTCTGGGAGTTGAAGTCCACAAGTCATCAAAGGGCCAAGTTTGAAGACCCCTGGGCTAAAGTATGGAAACCTGGGGGGGGGGGAATTCACACACAGGTGGTTGATGATTCCAAGTTTAGATGTAAGAATGAGAAATAACAAGAGTTGGGAGGGACCTTGGAGGTCTTCTAGTCCAACCCCCTGCTCGAGCAGTAAACGCTATATCACCTCAGACAAATGGCTGTCCAGTCTCTTCTTAAAAACCTCCAGTGTTGGAGCATTCACAGCTTCTGGAGGCAGGTTTTTCCACTGATTAATTGTTCTAATTGTCAGGAAATTTCTCCTTAGTTTTAAGTGGCTTCTCTCCTTGATTAGTTTCCATCCGTTGCTTCTCGTCCTGCCTTCAAGTGCTTTGGAGAATAGATTGACCCCCTTCTGCTTTGTGGCCGCCCTTTAGATATTGGAACAAATCTAGTCACAACCTGGAACAGGTTAACGCAAAAAAAACCCCAGTGAAGTTGGACTAGAATCAAACTTCCCTTGCTATTATCATGTTGATCTTTGGGTGAGCTTGACCTCTACTCCTAAAATACAGGGTCTGTTGCGTTGACTTGCTGTCTGAATGGCACATAAGCAAGCGAAAGGAGAAAAGGTATGTCAAAATATAGGCAGAAGTTATATTTCTGGGAAACCGACTGCCCTAACCTTTAAAAAAACACAGCATTTGGGGAAGGAATTCCACCCGTGTTTTTCCTCTTCCTTCGTCCATTCTGTGCTAGATTGCCTCCGAAACCGGCTCCGTGGAAGACCGTTTGGGGAACGCGACCCTGCGCATTGCAGAACTGGAGAAGAACGTGGAAATGCTCAGAGAGAAGGCTGCTACCAACGCAGAGGGTGTAAAAGCCGCGGAAGAAAACATCGCGGTGGTTAATCGAACCACCGCAGACGTTCACAAAGTGAGCATCGAAATCTTGCCGTGCTTTCCGACGGGAACATCCTGGGGTTGCTGTTAAGTTCTTCGGAAGACAGCGCTCGTCCCACGGAAAGCTCTTCCCAGTTCAAAAGTTTTCAGGCAGCCGCTTTGAGTAAGGCAAGGCAGCGCTGGCTGAGAGAGAGGCCGAATGACGAAAGCAGCATTGTGGCACCACAACACAAGCCCCCAGCCCTTTGGATGTGTGTGTGTGTGTGTGTGTGTGGTGTGAGATGACATGCCATTGCCAAACGGGTGGGCTTTGCGGTGCCATGGTACACAATGCCGCTTCTGTCATCTTGAGGCCAGTGCAATCCCACAGACACCCGTGAGGCAAAGTCAACACTTCATAAGAAGGAAATTAGCAGTTAGCCAGGCTCTTCTTAAATCAATAGCTAAAACTGCCCAGAGTTATCCCGTCCGTGGTAAGATGGGCAGCCAATAAACTTTACAAAGGATGGAATGGAGTGAATAGAATCGAATAGGGAATTGAATAGGGAATAGAATAGAATTGAATAGGGAACAGGAGTGGAGTGGAGTGGAATAGAAATAAGAATAGAATAAGAACAGAACGGAATAGGAATAGAATACAATAGAATAGAATAGAATAATAATGGAATGGAATGGAGTAGAATAGAATAGAATAGAATAGAATAGAATAGAATAGAATAGAATAGAATAGAATAGAATAGAATAGAATAGAATAGAATAGAATAGAATAGAATAGATAATGGAATGGAATGGAATACAGAATAGAATAGAATAGAAAATAGAATAGAATAGAATAGAATAATAATGGAATGGAATGGAATACAGAATAGAATAGAATAGAAAATAGAATAGAATAGAATAGAAATAGAATAATAATGGAATGGAATAGGAATACGGAATGGAATGGAATGGAATAGAATAGAATAGAATAGAAATAGAAATAGAATAGAATAATAATGGAATAGGAATACAGAATAGAATAGAATAGAAATAGAATAGGAAATAGATGGAAGGGATGGTGATAAAGTGAGTCACTGCAGTCATAAAGCAAATCCATTCTTCTGAATGGGCGTGGTTTTTTTTTTTTGCTGGAAACCTGCAAAAACAGTCACAAATTGTGGTCATGTGAACATGGGATGCTGCAACCGGCTGTAAATGCAAGTCAGTTGCCAAGCATCAGAAAGGCAATCATGGGAGACCACAGGGAGAAGGTGGTAGTAGTAACTTTTGAGGACAGGTCTTAAGTAGCTTTTTAAAATGGTCTTTAAACAACCTTATCATTAAGTCAAGGACTGCCTGTATTAAAGGCAAGAATGTTTTAGCAAAAAGCCGGAATACCTTGAGTCGTTTTGGGGGAATATTATCACTTTCCACATCTCTCTCTCTCTAGATACTAGATGACAGTGTGAATGAGAAATACAAAACGGTAGAAAACTTAATTGCCAAGAAAACAGGCGAGTCTGCAAACGCCAGGAAGAAAGCAGAAGAGCTGCAAAACGAAGCTAAAATTTTGCTAGAGCAAGCAAACAGCAAACTCCAGCTTCTCAGAGGTATGCATTGTGTGGGAAGGTGTTGCCAGTTTCTTTTTTTTTTAAAAAAAAGACTGTTTTCAATTATAGGAGAGTCCTCTTTTGTGTCCACCGACGTTTTTAAGAGACGGAAAACATCCACCATCAAAGAAAGCTGGGCTTTTTTTTCTCTTTAATGAAGCCGGAGAGCACCGGGGGGAAAGATTTTGGTTTGCAGGCTTGAAAGAACTGGGGGTGACACAGTGGTCAGAATGCAGCATTGCAGGCTGACTCTGCCCACAGTCTGGAGTTCGATCCTGAGCGGCTCAAGGTTGACTCAGCCTTCCATCCTTCCGAGGTCGGTAAAATGAGGACCCAGGTTGTTGGGGGGCAAAATACTGACTCTGTGAACCGCTCAGAGAGGGCTGTAAAACACGATGAAGCGGGTATATAAGTCTAAAGGCTATTGCTATTGCTATCTAAGCCGTGGAGGCGCAGTGGTTAGAATGCAGTATTGCAGGCAAACTCTGCTCGCCGCCTGGAGTTCGATCCTGACCGGCTCAAGGTTGACTCAGCCTTCCATCCTTCCAAGGACGGTAAAATGAGGACTCTGATTGTTGGGGTCAATATGCTGACTCTGTAAACCACTTAGAGGGGGCTGTAAAGCACTGTGAAGCGATATATAAGTCTGAGTGTTATAAGCCGTTGGCGGCTCAGTGGTTAGAATGCAGTAATGCAGGATGATTCTGCTAACTGCCAGGAGTTCGATCCTGACCGGCTCGAGATTGACTCCGCCTTTCATTCTTCCGAGGTGGGTAAAATGAGGACCCAGGTTGTTGGGGTCAATGTGCTGACTCTGTCAGCTGCTTAGAAAGGGCTGTGAAGCAATCTATAAGCCGAAGTGCTATTGTTACTGCTGTCTGAGTGAATTTCTCAAACTATCCCACCTGTGTTGCTGCTAAAAACGCTCTGCCTTCTCTTCTTATTGCAGAATTGGAAGACACGTATGAAAAAAATCAAAAAATCCTGGAAGAGAAAGCTAGACAAGTAATGGAACTGGAGGAAACGGTCCGAGGCCTCTTGCAAGCCATTAGTCAAAAAGTCGCAATTTATAGCACCTGCTAGAAATTGGAAAAGGAAACAGAGAAGGGAAAAAGAAAAGCCAAATACGTTTCATTTGATGATAGGTCTTAACCCGATAACGCAACCTATCGTGATCTGACCAGATACCAACGTTTTTCTTGTTTTGTGAAATAAAATGCTACTTTGTAACCAAGCATATGCCTCATTTAACCCTAGTTAGCCTCATTCCAATGTTGATTACTTTTTTTATTATCCGAAATAGTCATTAACCCTTTTGAATTCTGCTAATAAAATCCTAGCACCAAACGTGGGGGTTTTAACCACTTAATTTTGACTTCAAGCACGCCCAGTCTTCCGATAAACAATCCAGCACATAAACCCGAACAGTCTCACGTCAAAACTCTTTGAAAAGAGGGAAGTTGAGTGTTTCTGATAGAGGCAAAGAGAAACACACCTTTTGCAAGGAGCTGTTAACTTTGTGGAGTTAAATCTATTGTGCTTGAAGAAGGTGCCTCGGTTAATTGGCTGGGAGTGTGCCAGGAGCGAATTTGAAAGCCACAACTGATAAATTAGCAAGAGGAACTTCAGTCTTGAGTCTAGTCCCAGCCAGCACTAGAAAAACAGTGGCAATTCAAGCATGTGTGAATAAAAGTGAGCGAGCAGGAGGGTGGGAGACAATATCGCAAGGGGAATGGGTCAATGAAAATTTAGTGGATTGGGGAACAAACTCTAGTCTAAAACTGGAAGCAAACCTTTGGGAGAGAATATCACAAGGGGAATGCATCAACATAAATTTATTAGGCCGGTGAACAAACTCCAATCTAAAACCTTAGATTGCATCTATCCAACCTTGATTGATTTTAAAAAAGTATAGTCATTATTCTTATATTGATTTATGCTTTACATTCAAAAAGAGGTCTATTGTCCATATGGTATTTTTATGGGTTTTTTTTTTTTTAATACTGAAAAGATTACTTTTTTACCATGGCACAACATGAACCCAGAATTCTGAACAATTCCTTGTTTATACGAGAACCAAACACATATATCTCACTCTTGTGCATTTCGGTTTCAAAATTAAGGTTTTGTTGAAAACGAAGCAGGGGCGGTTTTGAGTAACCAAACGGGGTTGGACTAGAAGACCTCCCAAGGTCCTTTCCAAGCCTGTTATTCTGTTATCTTTAGCCATCTTACCATAGTACTTTATCCTTAGGAAGGAAAAAAAAGCTATCACAGACCATCCACTGCCCAGGGAATAATAAAACACAAAAACAGTTTGCATTATGTAGTCAACATAATTTAAGTTTATCCCTCTGTGGTTTTTTTTTTTAACTCTCAAGATACAGTTTTAAAATTCGGAAACCGAGAAGCTTCACCCAAAAAGAAAAAAAGAAATATGATCAAGCATAGATGTGTATCGATTGTTTTGTGAGTGAGTGCTTAAAAGTAATTTCAGCACAGGTCCATTGCTATTTAAAAGTCCCTTTACATTGTGATCAAAGATAAAATGAATCAAGGTTCATTCAGTCATGAAATCATATATATATATATATATGATCGATCACTTCGATTATAACTGCATTGTGCGAAGGTGACCACGGCTTATTTTAAATAATCGGGATGCGCCCCAACAATGACAAAGCAACAACATGGCGTAATATTAAGACACTACATTTGAACGAAATGCATAATGGGACCTTCAAGATCTCTCCAACTATAAGCTGATCCTGCTGCTGTTTTTCTTCGGTGAAACTTAAGAACGTGCAATCAATAACGCAAATATAGTATGGATAATATAAGATACAGCTATTGGTTCATTAATTCCAAACCCCTATTTGTTTAAATATCTTAGTTTTTTGGGGGGCGGGTGGGGGGGACGACAAAAGTTCACTTAATTAAGGCCCGGGAGTATTGCAAAGACCCAGTTTTTTTTCTACCGAGTCTTCTTCAGTCGTTTCACAGGAAAATGTGCTTTTCCACACAATGGATGTTCCTTCGTGTTAGAAGTTGATCGCCTTCCCAAATGACGCCGCCAAGTTTGCTTCTCGGAAAGCTTCGGATACGGTCTGTGGAGGACACGGGAGGAAAAAAAATGGGAGAAATGAATGGGGCAGAAGGTAAGGGAGGAAAACGATGCAACGATGGGGAACCTCCATAAATTAGGAAGAGGTTCTTTACGAAGGACTTTCGTAAAGAGAGCCAGCAGTGTGGTCTAGTGGTTAAGGCACAAGGCTAGAAAATGGGAGGCTGCGAGTTCTGGTCCCGCCTTAGCCACAAAAGCCGGCTGGGTGACTTTGGGCCGATCACCAGGAGATAAAATAGAAAAGGGCTGGAAGGGACCTTGGAGGTCTTCTAGTCCAGCCCCCCCCCCCCCCGGCTCAAGCAGGAGAGCCTATACTATTACAGACAAGTGACTGTCTAGTGTCTTCTTAAAAACCTCCAGTGATGGAGCGCCCACGATTTCTGGTGGCAAGCTGTTCCACTGGTTAATTGTCCTCACTGTTAGGAACTTTCTCCTTAATTCCAGGTTGCTTCTCTCTTTGGTCAGTTTCCAACCATTGTTTTTTGTCTTGCCCTCTGGTGCTTTGGAGAATAGTTTGACCCCCTCTTCTTTGTGGCAACCCCTCAAATACTGGAATACAGTTATCATGCTGAGTTCTAGTCCTGCCATAGGTATGAAAGCCAGCTGGGTGTCTATGGGCGAATCACCAGGTGAGTTCTAGTCCTGCCTTAGGCATGAAAGCTGGCTGAGGGACTTTGGGCCCATCACCAGGAGACGGTGAGTTCTAGTCCTGCCTTAAGGCATGAAAGCCAGCTGGGCGACTTTGGGCCAGTCACTCTTTCTCCCAGTCCAGCCCACCTCAAAGGGCTGTTGTTATGGGACAAATAGATGTGCTGGACACGTTCGCCGCCTTGAGTTATTTGTAAAAAATAATAAGGGCCGGATATAAATAAATAAAACCTCTCCCTAAGCCCAAACGTGACTGATCCAAGTCGCAGGAACTTACTGGATGGGCGTGGCAAACTCTGGCGATGTCCTCGCATGATGCGCCATATTCCATTGCCAGAGCGGCTTCGTTAACCATTTCACCAGCACCCTGGAGAAAGAACGATCACAGTGACTGATGAGAATGGCCTCCAAAGGGTAAAGATAAAAGATTTCCCTGTCCAGTTGTGTCCATCTCCATTTCTTGCCCGAGGTAGCCAGCGTTGCCCAAAGACATTTTCCGTGGCCGTGTGTCCAGCAGGGCTATATGCCAAAGGCACACGGAACGCTGTTACCTATTTATCTACCTATTTTATCTACTCACATTTGCATGCTTTCCAGCTGCTAGGTGCCAGGAGCTGGAGCCAGGAACGGGAGCTCACGCCATTGCGTGGCGCTGGGGTCTCGAACCCAGGCTGACAGCTTTCCAGCTGACAATATGAACCTCTTTAACCGCTGAGCCCTCGCGCCCCCTCCCCAAAGTATAACTCCAAAAAGGAAACACAACGGCTGTGTGTATTCGTGGTTTTTAAAAACGGCAGGGAAAAAAGTACGTGCACAACAGCTACACAACTGCTCATGTACTAGAAAGAACTTTATAACAGTAGTCTTAAATGTAGACACGAGGCTGCTTCTATATCAGTATTTATATCCTACTTTATAAAGCAGGGGGTCTTCAAACGTGGCCCTTTTATGACTTGTGGACTTCAACTCCCAGAATTCCTCAGCCAGGAGTTGAGGTCCACAAGTCATAGAAGGACCAAGTTTGAAGACCCCTGCTTGTGGACTTCAACTCCCAGAGTTCCTCAGCCAGGAGTTGAAGTCCACAAGTCATAGAAGGACCAAGTTTGAAGACCCCTGCTTGTGGACTTCAACTCCCAGAGTTCCTCAGCCAGGAGTTGAAGTCCACAAGTCATAGAAGGACCAGGTTTGAAGACCCCTGCTTGTGGACTTCAACTCCCAGAGTTCCTCAGCCAGGAGTTGAAGTCCACAAGTCATAAAAGGGCCAAGTTTGAAGACCCCCTGCTATAAAGCATCAGAAGTAAAGCAACTCAGCCTTGTGCAACATTGCAACACGAGTATCTTTCAGCATACTCACAGCGCCTAAGATATGCGCTCCTAGCAGCCTGTCTGTCGTCTTGTGACTTAAGATCTTCACCAAGCCATCCGTGTCTGCGTTGGTCTTGGCTCTGCTGTTAGCCGCAAAGGGGAACTTACCAACCTTGTATTCTGTTCCCTGAAAAGAAAGAAACGTTGCAAATCCGTGGAAGTCATCCTTCGCTCGTAAAACCAAACAGATACAGCCACTGTCCGGTTTGAAGCAACTCAAAAGATCTGATCGTACCCTCAAAGGTGATGACAAACTCAGCTAAGCCTTTAAATAAATAAATAATAACAGCAAAAAAAATTCGTACGTGTTAGATCAGAGGTCCCCAACCTTTTGGGCACAAGGGTCCGGTTCCGTGGAAAGAGGTTTTTCCGTGGACCGGAGGGGGTGTGGTTTTGTGTGCTGCCTGCATCCCACGGATGGGGCTTTGCTTGTTTGTGCGGACTGGTTGCTGGCATGCTGTGGCCCGGTACCGGTCCACGGACCAGGGGTTGGGGACCCCTGCCCTATATAATTCAATACAACTGTCTGTCCAATCTTTTCTCGAAAACCTATAGTAATGGAACACCCACAAGCTCAGGAGGCATGCTTTTCCACTGAGTAATTATTCTCACTGTCAGGAAATTCTTATTTCCATGTTGGATCTGTCTTTAATGGGCTTGCCTCCATTGCTTCTTGTCCTGCCTTCAGATGCTATGGAGAATAAATTGAGACCCTCTTCCCTGTGTGAAGTATTGGAAGATGCTATCATGTCAAATTCAAACCTTCTCTTTGTTAGGCTAAACCAGGGATAGGCAACCTTGGCTCTTTTATGACTCGTGGACTTCAACTCCCAGAATTCCTGAGCCAGCCACGCTGAGGGGAAAGGGAGAGGTTTCCAAGTTGAGCCATGCTGGCTCAGGAATTCTGGGAGTTGAAGTCCTACCCCTGGGCTAAACAGACCTAGTTCCCTAAGATATTCATCGTATTTAAAAATTTAAAAAGGGAAAAAGTGGGAGGCCTCTTAAGGTGATCCACAAGTCCTTTCTGAGATAACTCATGACTCTACAGGCAGTCCCCGGCTTACGACAGCGGAGCCCAAAATTTCTGCTGCTAAGCAAGACATTTGTTAAGTGGGTTTTTGCCCCATTTTAGGACCTCTCTTGCCACCGTCATTAAGTGAATCGCTGCAGTTAAGTCAGCAGCACAGTCCTTAGGTGAATCTGAGTTTCCCTTTGTCGGAAGGTCGCAAAAGGGGATGGCGTGACCCCTGCCAGGACGCTGCAACCGTTGTTAAGTATGAACCAGTTGCCCAGCGTCTGAATTTTGATCACGTGACCATGGGCGATGCTGCGACGGTCGTAAGCGTGAAAAAGGGTCCTAAGTCACTTTTTTTTCATTGCCGTTGTTAACTTTGAGCGGTCGCTAAATGAACTGTTGTAAGTCGATTCAAATCACGCTCCTTCGTTCAACTTGTCAAGTCATCAGCCATTTGCTAACGACAAAAGAGGCCGGCTCCTTGCTTCCTGTATGGCAGGTCTCCTCAACCTTGCCAACTTGAAGACTTGTGTACTTCAACTCCCAGAATTCCTCAGCCAGCAAAGCTGGTTGAGGAATTCTGGGAGTTGAAGTCCACAAGTCTTCAAGTCGCCAAGGTTGAGGACCCCTGATATAGGGCAGGGGTGGGGAACCTTGGCTCTTTTATGACTTGTGGACTTCAACTCCCAGAATTCCTCAGCCAGCCACGCTGAGGGGAAAGGGAGAGGTTTCCAAGCTGAGCCATGCTGGCTCAGGAATTCTGGGAGTTGAAGTCCACGAGTCATAAAGTTGCCAAGGTTGAGGACCCCTGATATAGGGCAGGGGTGGGGAACCTTGCTTCTTTTATGACTCGAGGACTTCAACTCCCAGAATTCCTCAGCCAGCCACGCTGAGGGGAAAGGGAGAGGTTTCCAAGCTGAGCCATGCTGGCTGAGGAATTCTGGGAGTTGAAGTCCACGAGTCATAAACTTGCCAAGGTGGAGGAGCCCTGCTCTATGGGCCTTTGTAAACCAGAGCTGTGAACGCCGCCCCCCACCGCCCCCAGCGGAAGGAAAAATTCTCAGGAGCACCTCTTCTTTCAGCTGCTCTTCTGATTTGCCAACCCAGGCCACCTCGGGGTGTGTGTAAATGACTGAGGGCACACAGTTGTAGTCAATGTGTACTGCGCCTCCAGCGATGCCCTCGACGCACAAAATCCCTTCGTCTTCGGCTTTGTGAGCAAGCATTGGTCCGGCCACTACGTCGCCAATTGCATAAATGCTGCCAAATTAAACAAAATTTATATATATATATATTAGAGAAATGTTTGTTGCAAAAACAGTTTGTTCTAGGGCAGGGGTAGACAACCTTGGCTCTTTTATTATTATTTTTTAAAGAAGTTTTATTAGTATTTTTTGGTTTTACATCAAAGTGCTTTAGGAATCCACGTGGAGATAGGGTGATCAATCATCAAAAAAAAAAAACATAATATAATCAAACATAAATAGTTCAATAATTCCTTAAAAGTTCCTTCTCTAGTTCCCTCAGGCTATAACCTAGTATTAATACATTTCTAAATAAAATTCAATCATTGTAAAAAGAGTATCAATAGTAATTCACTTATATCAATCAAAATCCTGTTTTAAGTTTAACTATTTTACAATTACCATTTTCCACTTTAGCCTAAAATGAACACGTAAGTTACATTTCGGGTCTCCCAATTTCCCATCAAACAATAACTATTTCTAAAATATACATATTATATCAACTATTATATTTTAATATTTCCCAACTATATTCTCTTTCCTGTACTCTATCAAGTATATATTTTCTATTTCAAATATATATTTTATAAATCTTAAAACCCCTTTTTAACTCCTTACCTAAAATTTAAATCCTATCAAAATCATTATACTTATAAAAAGAAAAGATATTATTCCACCAGACACCTTATTTCACTTCCAATCTGTATTCTATTTCTTCATCTATTTACTTTTTGTTTACCACCTTTTCCATATTAGATTTCGCAACCATAGTCAAATTACATCCCAACCATAGTCAAATCCATAGTTTTCATCTCGATAGTATTAAATGGCTCTTTTATGACTCGTGGACTTCAACTCCCAGAATTCCTGAGCCAGCCATGCTGAGGGGAAAGGGAGACATTTCCAAGCTGAGCCATGCTGGCTCAGGAATTCTGGGAGTTGAAGTCCACGAGTCATAAAAGAGCCAAGGTTGCCTACCCCTGTTCTAGGGGTTAAGGTACCAGGCTAGAAAGCGGGAGACGGTGCGTTCTAGTCCTACCAGAGCCACAAAAAGCTGGTTGGGTGGCTTTGGGCCAATCACCAGGAGACAGTGAGTTCTAGTCCCGCCTTAGCCACAAGCCAGCTGGATGACTTTGGGCCAATCACAAGGAGACCGCGAGTGCTAGTCCTGCCTTAGCCACAAAAGTCAGCTGGGCGACTTTGGGCCAATCACAAGGAGATGGTGAGTTCTAGTCCTGCTTTGGGCATGAAAGCCGGCTGGGTGACTTTGGGCAAGGCCTTCTCTCTCATCCCAACCCACCTCACAGGGTTGTTGCTGTGGGGAAAATAAGAGGAGGGAGGTGCGCTGGACATCTTCGCTGTCAAGGCAGAATGCAAATAAATATATAAATTATTATCTATGTGTTGGGTGGAACATCCGGTCTACCAAATATAAAGCAATCTGTTCTGGGTTTCACTCCAGTCTAGGAGCATCTTTTGCAGGCAGACGTCACTACTGTGAACACTGTAAATTCAAATTTTTGTGGCTGACAAAAGAGTGAAAGGGAGACTAGTATAGCTATTTCAAGCTAAAGAGAGCTAAAGAGCTTGAAATAGCTATACTAGTCTCCCTTTAACTCTTTGTCAGCCACATAAATTATTATGTATGTAAGGAGCAGGGTGAACCTTTGGGACACGTTGGCCTTAAAGGGCCTTTGTAGAACGAATTAACAAAAATAAATAAATAGCCAGGGCTTTTAGACAATGTTTTGTTTTAACGATATATGTTCCCGATTTGAACAACGCTGATTAGACTGAACTATAACTAGTTTGGTAAAATGGCAAGTTAAATCACACTTAATGCAGCGATTGTTCTTTATTTCGCTTCGGGAGTTTCTGAGAGGCAGGTAAGAGACCACAATTCTAAAAACTTCAGCTTACTTTGGAACTTTGGTTTGGAATCTGTTGTTGATTGGGATTCTTCCCCGATTATCTAGTTCAATCCCCACACTGTCCAGACCAAGGTTGTTAGCGAAGGGGCGCCGACCGATACAAACCAGAAGGACGTCGCAGGTGATTGCTTCGGCTTTGCCGCCGGCTGCAGCTTCAATTCTAAGGGAAAAGGTAAAATTCAACACAGGTGGTCCTCAACGTATGACCACAATTGAGCCCAAAATTTGTTGCTAAGTGAGACATTTGTTAAGTGAATTTTGCCCCATTTTATGACCTTTCTTGCCAGAGTAGTAGTAGTAGTAGTAGTAATAATAATGAGGAGGAGAAGGAGAAGGAGAAGGAGAAGGAGAAGGAGAAGGAGAAGGAGAAGGAGAAGGAGAAGGAGAAGAAGAAGAAGAAGAAGAAGAAGAAGAAGAAGAAGAAGAAGAAGAAGAAGAAGAAGAAGAAGAAGAAGAAGAAGAAGAAGAAGAAGGCACAGATTAAATAAATAAAAAATACGATCCAATTCCCTTGCCTCGTTGAACAGGTGAATGTTCTTTGATTCTTTTGATACTTAAAAATTCAGTTATTTACCTACTGAATACTTACGAAACGTCAATCTTTCCATCTGGTTTCTTAGTGGCGCCGGTTACTTTAGTATTCAATTTAAATTTAAGTCCTTGCTTCTGAAGAATGCGTTGGAAATTCTTGGATATCTCC
The DNA here is from genome assembly GCA_023970755.1 of Azemiops feae. Classification (NCBI taxonomy): domain Eukaryota; kingdom Metazoa; phylum Chordata; class Lepidosauria; order Squamata; family Viperidae; genus Azemiops; species Azemiops feae. Next base: position 408,860 of record JALGBA010000665.1, on the reverse strand, counting down.
ATATCGATGCCCAATCCACCAACGTGGCCCAGGAATTCCACAGCTGTCACATCTGCGCCCAGACGCTGCCAAACTGAACCCTGGGATCAGCAAAGTTTTCAAAGTAACTTTCCAAAGACAGTGAACGAACTTCGCGCTAATCAAGCTAACATCCACCATGAAATAAAACGTTCTTCCCACTTGAAATGCATGGTCTTTTTAGGTCAGGGCTCTTCAGACTTGGCCCTTTGATGACTTGTGGACTTCAACTGCCAGAATTCCTCAGCCAGCGTGCCTGGCTGAGGAATTCTGGGAGTTGAAGTCCACAAGTCTTAAATGGGCCAAGTTTGAAGACCCCTCTTTTAGGTCATGTGACACAATCCACGTGACTTTGGGCCAATCACCAGGAGAGGGTGAGTTCTAGTCCCGCCTTAAGCATGAAAGCCAGCTGGGTGACTTTGGGCCAATCACCAGGAGAGGGTGGGTGCTAGTCCCATCTTAGGCATGAAAGATGGATGAGTGACTTGGGCCAATCACCAGGAAATGGTGAGTTCTAGTCCCGCCTTAGGCATGAAAGCCAGCTGGGTGACTTTGGGCCAATCACCAGGAGAGGGTGAGTTCTAGTCCCGCCTTAGGCATGAAAGCCAGCTGGGTGACTTTGGGCCAATCACCAGGAGAGGGTGAGTTCTAGTCCCACCTTAGGCATGAAAGATGGATGGGTGGCTTTGGGCCAATCACCAGGAGAGGGTGAGTTCTGGTCCCGCCTTAGGCATGAAAGACAGCTGGGTGACTTTGGGCCAATCAGCAGGAGATGGTCAGTTCTAGTCCCGCCTTACACATGAAAGACGGCTGGGTGCCTTTTGGCCAATTACTCTCTCTCAGCCCAACCTTCTCACAGGGTGGATGTTATGGGGAAAAGAGGAGAAGGTGCATTGGATATATTTGCCTTTTTGTGTTATTTGTAAAAATAGTAAAGGTGGGATATAAATAAATAAGATCCAGAGGCCTCTAGAAGCATGAATTCAAACCCTACACACTCTTTACCATTAACTGCACAACCTATACTTACATTACTGTACTATTACCACAAAGAGGCAAGGCTAATTCCTTGCCTGGCTGGGCATTTCCCAACATGGAGGAAAGAGATCTTCATTTGGGGCAAATTCGACTTTGGCAAGGCAGCGAAATATTTTGATACAAGGCCATACAGGGCTTTGTCGGATAATAACTTTAAATTGAGTCCCAAACTCTGCTGCTAAACCGTGCTGCAATTTTAAAACCGGTGTTCTCCTGTAATAGTGGGGCTACCCCACCAACTATATAACCACTGCATCGCACTAGAAACACTGAAAAACAGGGTTTTTTTTTTTTTAAAAAAAAGTCTGTTTCTTACCAGTTCTACACCAATGACTCCTCCACCAATGACGACCATTTTTTCAGGGACTTGTTTCAAAGACAGCGCGCCAGTGGACGATACGACTGTGTCTTCATCAATCTAAATAAATTGAGGAGAGAGGGAGAGAAAAAAAAATCCTCTTTACGTGGACACGGCTTTATCCAAGAAAACTATCTAAATTCAACCTTGGCAACTTTAAGACCTGTGAACTTCCAACTCCCAGAATTCCCCAGCCAGCCAATTCTGGGAGTTGAAGTCCACAGGTCTTAAAGTTTGCCAAGGTTGAACAGCCCTGAAATGTTCATCCATAACTTTCAGACAATAACAAGTTTTAAGAAAAAAAATTCTCCTCAGACAAATTCTGGGTATTACGCTAGATACAGTAGTGGCCAAAATTGTGGAAACCTTTTGGGAAAAGTGTATTTTTGAGGTTTGATGGCGAATAACACCACTTTTTCTTTGGAGCAGTACCATAAAATTATATATCAATGGAAAGATAATTTAATCAAGAATGTAATGCAACAAAGTTTGTTCAATGATCTGTACTGTGTTCTATGAAAAGTTATAGCCAAAGAACCAGAAAAAGGAAGCACAACTTGCTTAAGGTTGATCTCAGGTAGCTTTCCTTCATCTGATTGTAGCCAATGAACGTGAGTGTTCAGAGAGCCAATCAGGTGTCATCTTGTTTTGGCCATGAGCCAATCAGATCACAGTAGGATTCAGTTATCGATGTCCTGTATTGAAGCTGAGAGGAGGACATTTGTCAGTGTGTTATGTGATCGCTATCAAGTGGGTTGGTTTTTTTTGTGTTCTTTCATTTTGTGAGCTTGTAAAACGTAATAAAATTAAAGTCATGGTGCAAAGAGTTGACTGGTTGCCCAGAAAGTGATGTAAAATAGCATTATTAGGTGAACAAGGCTACAGTTATAAAGAAATTAGAAGAAAAATGGGTGGAAACTTAACGAAAGGTGGCATTTCTACTGTACACTTTTCCCAAAAGGTTTCCACCATTTTGGCCACTACTGTAAACTTCAAAGTCAAGCCGTACCGTAATTCCTGGAAAAGGCGTAACTTCAGAACCGGTAGCTATAAGGATGTTCTTTGTATTAATAACCTGAGTACTGCCGTCGTCTTTGGCTGCAGTGACCTGGTTTTTGCCAGTTATTTTTCCAAAGCCGGACACGTGTGTCACCTTACAGGAGGAAAGAAACATCCTTTTTTAAAAAAACAAAGGAACCATTATCTAGTGCCAAGACTTTATCGTTTAAATAATAATAATAATAGCCAATTGCCAAAGGGCAGCTTTGCTTGGCTCAGCTTCAGCCCTGCAACAATACCTTTTAATATTATTTTACAACCTCTGCTTATCCCAGGTCCTTGGGAAGGACTCGATAGGATGGGATAAAAAGGCCAAATCCAGTCTGAATATCTGGCTGATTGTGCAACCAAGCATATTATAATAATGATAATAATGATAATGATAATGATAATGATAATGATAATAATAATAATAATAATAATAATAATAATAATAATAATAATAATAATAATAATAATAATGATGATGATAATAATGATGATAATGATAATAACAATAACAATAACAACTAATAATAGTAATAATAATAATAGTAATAATAAAATTTGAAATATATTATGACAAAATGGCACTCAAGAAAAGAATAAGCACACATAGTCCTTGACTTAGGACCAGAACTGAGCTCAAGATTTCTGTCGCTAAGCGAGACAGTTGCTAAGCGAGTTTTGCCCCGTTTTATGACCTTTCTTGACAGTTGTTGAGTGAATCACGGCAGCGGTTAAGTTAGTAACACGGCTGTTAAGTGAATCTGGCTCCCCCGTTGATTTTGCTTGTCAGAAGCTCGCAAAAGCGGATCACGTGACCCCGGGACGCTGCAACCGTCATAAGTACATGCCAGTTGCCAAGCGTCTGAATTTTGATCACGTGACCTTGGGGATGCTGCGACGGTCGTAAATGTGAAAAACAGTCAGAAGTCACTTTTGTCAGTGCCATTGTAACTTCAAACAGTCACTAAACCAGGGGTCTTCAAACCTGGCCCTTTTATGACTTGTGGACTTCAACTCCCAGAATTCCTCAGCCAGCCACGCTGAGGGAAAAGGGAGAGGTTTCCAAGCTGAGCCATGCTGGCTGAGGAATTCTGGGAGTTGAAGTCCACGAGTCATAAAAGAGCCATGTTTGAAGACCCCGGCACTAAACGAATGGCTGTAAGTCAAGGACTACCGGTATGCCACTGTTTTTGAGGAGTCGCATTACGCTAAATCCCAGCCTGTTGAGACTATCTGAGATATGATCACTTCTTACATATAGGTTCTTGAAAATCAGACTATTTGTGTGCTCTCATCATTTAATATAAGAAAAACAAATCCACCCCTGATCTGTAGCAATGGAATTTGTATGCTTTCTCTGGCAAGTGAGGAATTTGGAAGATTAATTTGATTTTTTGTTTTTTTTATGGAAAGATCAAAGAAAAGCACTTTTAAGCGATCTGTCTTAATTTTTCTAAGCTCTTCTGTTAATAAAGATTTTCCTTTTTCCTTTCATTATTTATCCTCCCCCAGCAGAGTAAAGAGGTGTAAAGTGCCTGAAAGCTAGGGATAACGCAAACAAGAGCCGGTGTGATTTTTGTCAAAAGCGTACCTTATTTTGTTTAAACAAGTGAGCAATTCCTCCTGTTAAAGCCTTCACTGCGCCACTCTTCTGCTCCATCATTTTCTCCAAATTCAACCGGAGACCTGTAACTGTTTTAACACAAATTACGGAGGAGTTTGTAATCTTGGGCATTCCCCAGCCTTAAAGGACATTCACAGAACAGCTAAACATTGCAATCCACACTTAGCCTGGAGGGAGGGAGGGAGGAAGGAGAGATAGGAAGGAAGGAAGGAAGGAAGGAAGGAAGGAAGGAAGGAAGGAAGGAAGGAAGGAAGGAAGGAAGGAAGGAAGGAAGAAGGAAGGAGGAAGAAGGAAGGATAGGAAGGGAAGGAAGAGAAGGAGGAAGAATAGAGAAGGAGGGAGACAGGAAAAAGGGAGAGAGCGAGGAGAGGGAGGAGATAGGAAGAAAGAGATACAGAAAGAAGGGAGGGAGGGAGGAGAGATAGGAAGGAAGGAGGGAGGGAAGGAAGGAGAGATAGGAGGAAAGGAAGGAAGGAGGAAAGGGAAGGAAGGAAGGAAGAAGGAAGGAAGGAAGGAAGGAAGGAGAGATAGGGAAGGGGAACGGAGGAAGGAGGAAGGAAGGAAGGGAGACAGGAAAGGAAGGAAGGAAGGATAGGAAGTGAGACAGGAAGGAAGGATAGGGAGACAGGAAGGAAGGAAGGAAGGAAGGATAGGAAGGAAGGAAGGAAGGAAGGAAGGGAGGAAGGGAGACAGGAAGGAAGGATAGGAAGGGAGACAGGAAGGAAGGAAGGAAGGGAGACAGGAAGGAAGGAAGGAAGGAAGGAGAGATAGGTAGGAAGGAAAGGAAGGAAGGGACAGGAAGGAAGTCAGTGAAATCACCCCCAATCCTGCTCAGATGGACTCTCCCTTCTCACAAGGGCCCTAAGCCACCATCTGCCCAATGGGAGGCTTTTTTTGTTTGTGCCTTCAAATTGGTGCCTTCCAATCAGCGCTGACTCCTGGCAGCTGCTTGAATAAGCCCCTGCGGTTTTTTAGGCAAGCTTTTTCAAAAGTGGTCCGTCCCTGCCTCCTTCCCAGGGCTGAAAGAAAGTGACTGGCCCGAGTCACCTCACAGGGCTGTTGTGGGGAAAACAGGAGGGAGGGAGGTTATGTTGGGTACGTCTGTCGCCTTGGGTTATTTGTAAAAGTAAGAAAGGCGGGGTGCAAACAAATAAATAAATGGAAGAAATTTAGCAGAATTGGGGTTAGGCAACTGCCTGGCCTACTCACTTTCAATCCCCCTGCTAGCGAAGTCTTTCCCGTGAGCCAAATGGTACAGGTGTGAATTGTTTAACAAGGCCTGTAATGTAAAGCAGATTTCAATTAAACACACAATCTACCCAGAAAATGCTGCATTAAAAAAAATAAATAAGTGCATTTAAAATAACTACTTTTCTACTAAGATGATCAAAGGCCTGGAGACCAAAATATACGAAGAATGGCTGCGGGACTTGGGTTTGGCTGGTCTAAAGAAAAGAAGAAATGGGGGAGACATGATAGCAGGACTCCGGTATCTGAGGGGCTGCCACAAGGCAGAGGGGGTCACGTTATTCACCAAAGCACCAAAGGGCAGGACGAGAAACAATGGTTGGAAGCTGATCAAAGAGAGAAGCAACCTGGAACTAAGTAGAAACTTCCTGACAGTGAGGACAATTAACCAGTGGAACAGCTTGCCACTAGAAATCGTGGGCGCTCCATCACTGGAAATTTTTAAGAAGAGACTGGACAATCACCTGTCTGAGATGATATACAGGTTCTGCTGCTTAAGCAGGGGGCTGGACTAGAAGACCTCCAAGGTCCCTTCCAGCTCTATTCTATTCTATTCTATTCTATTCTATTCTATTCTATTCTATTCTATTCTATTCTATTCTATTCTATTCTATTCTATTCTATTCTATTCTATTCTATTTCTATTCTATTCTATTCTATTCTCTATTCTATTCTGTTCTTATTCTATTCTTATTCTATCCTATCCTATTCTATTCTAGGCAAGTAAATACTTCGAGCTGAAGAATTCATATGTTTGAATTGTGGTGTTGCAGAAGACTCTTGAGAGTCCCTTGGACTGCAAGGAGATAAAAATCACTCGATCCTAAAGTGAATCAACCCTGACTGTTGAAGGCATGCCGTCCCCAGCCCGGAGGTCTTCAGAACCAGTGAGATCTTGAGGTAGCTCCATTATTTACGCTTGCGTGCCTTACGATTTTTTTTCATTTTTAAAATAATTACTGTTCATGTATATATATTTATTGTTACGTCTTGCAAGCTGCCCAGAATTTTTTTTTTTTGTAAAATGGGCAGCCATAGAAATTTGACGTTGGTGAAGACTCTTGAGAATCCCTTGGACTGCGAGGAGATCCACTCAGTCGATCCTAAAGGGAAATCAACCCTGACTCTCTTTGGAAGGCCAGATCCTGAAGCTGAAGCTCAAAGATTTTGACCACCTAATGGTAAGAGAGGACTCCTTGGAGAAGACCCCGATGTTGGGAAAGACGGAAGGCCGAAGGAGAAGGGGACGGCAGAGGAGGAGATGGTTAAAGAAGGTCATTGACGCAAGGACACTTAAAGGAAATCAACCCTGCCTGTCCTTTGGAAGAACAGATACTGAAGCTGAAGCTCAAATATTTTGGCCAACAAATGAGAAGACTCATTGAGAAGACCCTGAAGTTGGGAAGGAAGGAAGGCAAAAGGAAAAGGGGATGGCAGAGGGTGAGATGGTTAGAGAGGGTCATCAACGCAATGAACATGAATGTGGACAAACTCCAGGAGACAATGGAGGACAGGAAGGTCTGGGGTGCTATGGTCCATGGGGTCTCGAAGAGCCGGACATGACTTAGCGATTGAACAAGAATTCAAGGTACTTAAACTTTGATTATCTCCATAGCTTCAGGACTGCTCTTCAGCATTTAGTATCTGAGGTCTCGTGTCTTATCTTAAGTAGCCATTCAATCCACTCAACACCATCTCTGTACTAGCCTTCTCCACCTCCCATATATTTGGGACCGTACCTCCAAGACGTTTAGCTAATACAACCCACAGCTCATAAACCACACTTCGCAGCTTCTAAAAGGATCTGTCAACGATGCTAACATCGGGTGTTTTTGCATTGACAACAGATGGAAATGTACCCATCTTTTACCTTTTGCTTTTAGAGTTAGATGCTGGGAGAGGGGAATGTGAACGAGAGTTTAGCTAGACATAACAACACTAAACCTAGCGTGAGAATCAAGGTTATTGAACTCAGAGCTGATAAGGAATTGGCGGCTGGAGAACTGGAGAGGAAGCCCATGCTTCAAGCTAATTGGGGAATGTGGTTTATGACTGTTAATTGGAGGAGGGAATTGTGCTTTGATACTATGTGCTCAGGGGAGGGGAATTCAGATTTTGGCTTCGATTATGCAGTGCCGATGTTATGCTACTCAAAATAAAGATTCTTTAAGGTAAACAATGCCTCGAAGTTCTTTCGAAGAGTTTCATCTGCCGGAACCAGGACAGGATCGTTTTAACCCTCGTTCTCAAGCAGCCACAGTTTGAAGCATGATTTGCCTCCGATATAACGGGAAAGACAAATCCTGAACTTACTTTAGAAGGTATGCAGCCAACGTTCAAACAGGTCCCACCCAGCGTTTCATTTTTCTCCACGCAGACGGTCTAAGATTTAAAAGCAAGAGTTATTTTTTATATATAACTGTTTAGTTTTGCTGCAGAAAATGTAGTCCTGGGTTTTTAGGTGGTGTTAGAAGCGTTTTCCCACATAGAAAAACGCTCCCTTCTAGCACTGATGAGCTTACCTAGTTTGGTAATGAAATGTCTGCAAGAAACAATCCAAGTTAAGAGATCACGAAGGACCCCTTAGAAAAACTGAAGTTCTGCGGTTTTTGCAAAATAACCACAGGAAGTTAAAAACAGATTAAGGACCAAGGGTGGTTATAAAAAGAAAATAACCTGTCCCATTTCTATCTCTTACTTCTGCTTTCAAACATAATTTGAACAGACTTTTCATACAGACACCCAGCATCTGGATTCGTCTTTTGAGGACAACAATCCTGTTAAAATTTGTCCAGAAATCAACCCTGGCCAATAAATTTGACAAATAAAATAAGTCAATTTTCCTTTTGAGATGCAATACAACGTTAACAAAAAATGTGCCTTAGTGGCAGAATTAGACAGAGGTTACTCGGGAATTAATTCTCAAAAGAGAAAGGGAAAAAAGCAGTGAAGCTGAGTTTGATTCCGGTTTGATTTATCGAAGCCATTTTTTGGGGGGGGAGAGAACGGGCTTGCCCTGCTTTTCTTCTGGCATGCTTGTTCCAAATTCCCACTCTAGTCTGCAGCCTTCGAATTTCCTGGTGGTCTCCTCTCCTAATGGTCAAGGGTAAAGGCAACTCAAGGAAACCGTAGTCATATTCATTCTGATACCAGAAGTCAAAACCCCACTGAGGATAAACTGACATTACTTAATTCTCAGAGCTTCTATTTCAAACTTCTCATCATTTGTGTGTCACTGAATGTCCATCACCAACCTTCCAACTCTTCGACTTGTCGGTAAGAACTTTGGCAAAAACTTTCCAAATTATTGGTAAATGACCTGGTGATTTTACCATGTTTTGCTCACCTTAAAGCCAAGTTGAGCGGCTTTGATGGCAGCAACGTAGCCCCCTGGGCCAGATCCGATTACGGTCACATCAGCATCAACTGACAAAAAAAAAAAAGACACAAACGTTGAATTTTTAAAAATTAAGACTTAAAAGGGAAAAGAAAATTAAATACTATGAATATGTTTGATTTATTGATTAACCCAGGCAATATATATAATGGTTTTGATTTATTAAAGGGGACATTGTGTTATTAGGTAGATGATTTAATATGGTGGGAAATAGATAACTCTTAGGGAATAGAACAAGATTATATTCAAATAGGTAAAATGTGTATTTTGGATGTTATAGTTTGTTGTGAAGTGAGATGAGGGAAATTTTGGTTACCCAAAGTCTGAAAATTATAAATATTAAAGGTTAAATTGGAATATTGACAAGAAGTTAAAAATTGAGTAAAAATCAGTAACAGGATATGGATTGTTTATGAAGACTGAATGTAATTAAGATATGTATAAGCTAAAAATTTATGGATAAATGTAATAATGGTGTTCTTACTGAGTTGATATAATTAGAAATGTACTAACCTGAATATGAGACAGTAAATGTTAAGGGAAAAAGAGAAGAAATGTTTGATGTTGTAACCTGAGATTTGCACTAAAGAATTTGTTATTGAACTATTGATTAACCCAGTCACCACGTTGCTTTTTAAATATTCAAATGTAAAATTGGAAAATTAATAAAATATTATATTAAAAAAAAGACACAAACTTCATTTTAGAAAAAGAATCACAGAGAATTTACAGTATTTAAATTACAGGCAGTCGATTCACGGCCACAATGGAGCCTCACAATTTTCTGTTGCAAAGTGAAACATCTGTTCAGTGAATTTTGCCCCATTTTACGACCTTTCTTGCTACAGTTGTTAAGTGAATCACTGCAGCTGATAAGTTAGAAACCCGGTTGTTAAAGTGAATCTGGCTTCCCCCTTTGACCTTGCTTGTCAGAAGGTCGCAAAAGGGGATCACGTGACCCCACAGATCACTGTGATCTGTGCATGTTTCCTGGCAAAGAGAACTCTACCTAAACCAGGGGTAGGCAACCTTGGCTCTTTTATGACTCGTGGACTTCAACTCCCAGAATTCCTGAGCCAGCGACGCTGAGGGAAAAGGGAGAGGTTTCCAAGCTGAGCCATGCTGGCTCAGGAATTCTGGGAGTTGAAGTCCACAAGTCTTAAAGTTGCCAAGGTTGAGGACCCCTGATATAGGGCAGGAGTGGGGAACTTGGGTTCTTTTATGACTCGTGGACTTCAACTCCCAGAATTCCTGAGCCAGCATGGCTCAGCTTGGAAACCTCTCCCTTTCCCCTCAGCGTGGCTGGCTCAGGAATTCTGGGAATTGAAGTCCACAAGTCATAAAAGAGCCAAGGTTGCCTACCCCTGACCTAAACAAAGGTATCTTCATTGCCACAGAATATATTGTACATTATTAGTGCACAGATACAGTCTACAGTAAACAAGTAAACAGGCATAGCAAATTTTCAAGTGTATTATTAACAAGTCCAATTCCAAAGGTCTGGTGGTTTTGCTAAGGTGTTTCACTATGTCAGGGGTAGGCAACCTTGGCTCTTTTATGACTTGTGGACTTCAACTCCCAGAATTCCTGAGTTCAGCATGGCTGGTTCAGGAATTCTGGGTATTGAAATCCACAAGTCATAAAAGAGCCAAGGTTGCCTACCCCTGCACTATGTAGTCATTAGACTATGTAGTATAAATGCATAAATATCAGATCCGGTATCTGGTAGATCTCAAAGAGCTGGATGAAAATTTAATAAAGAAATAAACAGTAATGCAGCTAAACCCTATCCCGGAAGGAACTGCGGATTCTATGAAGAAAACAAAAACCCATTTTTCCATGTTATTCAAAGCTATACAATATTTACCTTGATCGGCATAAGTTCTCACAGGCCCTGCTGAAATGCTTTGTAATCCATGCTGGATCCGGCTAAAATGGCCTCTCTAATTTGAGGGGAGGGAAAAAAGAAGCGGAAATAATAAGTTTATATTCTTTTATAAAGACGCTAAATATCGATTATGGTCCAGCCTAACATTTTGATCTAATTAAATGTCTTTATTCTTACGTTTTGGCTTTAGTTTACCGTTTCATCTCTATCCTTGCCAGCTCTAAACAGGAAAAAAATCTTCAATGTTTGTCTTCCTTGACATCTAAATTCCCACAGAAAGGAGGACACATCCACACAACGCACTGTGCAAAAGCTTGATCCTTAACTTTTGTTTTCTGTATCTTAAAATAGTATTTCCATTTATTACACTCTGCTATCATAAAGATCTGGAAAAATAAAAATAAAAGCTGAAGGTGCTTTTGAAGTGATCAGCCATTTTTAAGCCTGCTCCCTATTGCAGATTGCAAACAGCAGTCTATTATGTGCAAATAAGCTTATAAGCCAATACTTCCTCACAAACCTTGACGTTTAGTCCTTGCAATTAATCTCAAGGCCACGTTCAAATCTGTTTATATAGCAGAAAAATCTTATAAAAAACACACACACTATTGTGCTTAATTATGTCCCATATCTCAAAACCTCAGAGGGGCAAATGAAAGATTCTTATACAGGTCCAGCTTATTCTTATAACATTATGAAATTCAGAAAAGTGCAGAATACAGGTAGTCCTCAACTTATGGCCACAATTGACACACACACACCCCAAATTTCTGTTGCTAAGTGAGAATTGGAGGTTTGTCCCATTTTACGGCCTTTCTTGCCACAGTTCTTAAGTGAATCACTGCAGTTGTTAAGTTAGTGACCCGGTTGTTAAGTGAGTCTGCCTTCCCCCGTTGACTTCGCTTGTCAGAAGGTCGCAAAAGGGTATCACGTGACCCCGGGACACTGCGACCGTCATAAATATGAGTCAGTTGCCAAGCGTCTGAATTTTGATCACGTGACCATGGGGATGCTGTAACGATCGTAAGTGTGAAAAATGGTCATAAGTCACTTTTTTCAGTGCCTTTGTAACTTACAATGGTCGCTAAATGAACTGTTGTAAGTCGAGGACGATCTGTAGTGTTCTGGACAACACCAGAGAGCCTTCGTTTCAGAATACTACAGAATAATCCAATTCTAATCATTTAATCTGGAAAGTGGTGTGGAGTCTCCTGCTCGAGCAGGGGGTCAGGCTAGAAGACCTCCAAGGGTCCCTTCCAGCTCTCTCCTGACCGATTGGTTAACCAGTGGAACGGCTTGCCTTCAGAAACCTTCACTGAAGGTTTCTAAAAAGAGATGGGACCACTATTTGTCGGGAATGGTGTAAGGCAGGGGTCTTCAAACTTGGCCCTTTTATGACTTGTGGACTTCAACTCCCAGAATTCCTCAGCCAGCATGCCTGGCTGAGGAATTCTGGGAGTTGAAGTCCACAAGTCATAAAAGGGCCAAGTTTGAAGGCCCCTGATATAAGGTCTCCTGCTTGAGCAGGGGGTCGGACTAGAAGACCTCTAAGATCCCTTCCAGCACTATTCTGACCGATTCATTAATCAGAGGAAAGGCTAGCCACCAGAAGTTGTGGGTGCTCCAACAACACTGGAGGTTTTTAAGAAGAGCCTGGATCACCATTTGTCTGAAATGGTACAGGGTTCCCTTGCCTGAGCAGGGGGTTGGACTAGAAGACCTCTAAGGTCCCTTCCAACTCTATTCCGATTAATTAATCAGTGGAATGGCTTGCCTCCAGAAGTGAGGGATGCTCCATCCCTGAAAGTTTCTAAAAAAAAGAGATAGGACCACCATTTGTCTGAAATGGTATAGGGGTCTCCTGCTTGAGCAGGGGGTCAGGCTAGAAGACCTCCAAGGGACCCTTCCAGCTCTATTCCGACCGATGGTTCAAGCAGTGGGAAGTTGTGAGCGCTCCATCCCCGGAGAGGGTTTTAAGAAGAGGCTGGGCAGCCCCCTTGTCTGGCGTGGACCAGGGTCTGCTGCTTGAGCAGGGGGTCAGGCTAGAAGACCTCCAAGGGTCCCTTCCAGCTCTATTCCGACTGATTGATCAAGCAGTGGGAAGTTGTGGAGGGTTTTAAGAGGAGGCTGGGCAGCCCCTTGAATGGCGTGGTACAGGGTCTGCTGCTTGAGCAGGGGGTCGGGCTAGAAGACCTCCAAGGGTCCCTTCCAGCTCTTCTGCCATGCCGGCTGGGGGGATTCTGGGCTGCCTTGAAGCCCACCCCTCTTTGAAGCTGCCAGGATCGGGACCGCCCCCTTGGGGTCGTGCGCATGGCACACCCGTGTCGCCCCTCCCCCTCCAGAAGGCGCCCCCTGCCCAGCCGGGCTGCACCTGCACCCGCCTCCCTTCGCCCCCAGACCCACCAAGCCCGGGTTGGGCCGCCCTCCAGGCTCCGACGCAGCCGGGCTTCTCGCTTGGCGGAGCCGCCGGAGACCGCCGAGCCCCAGGCGGGTGGAGGGCCGGCCCTGGCAGGCAGGCTGCGGCCCCGCGGCGTCTCCTCCCGCGGCCCCCTCGGCCGTACCTGGGCGAGGGCGCAGCAGACCCGGCTCCAGCTCTGCATGGCGGCGCTTCCCGACGGACGGCAGCCCTCCCCTCCCCCGCTCTCAGCGAAGCCCCGACGGCAGCAGCTCCTCCAAGGGCGCCCGGGAGGACTCGCGCAGGCGCGGCAGCGGGGGTGGGCGGGGCTAGGGTGGGCTGGCGGCGCCGCGCGAGGGGGCGGGGCCGCCCTCAGGCCGGAAGGAGGAAGCGAGGGAGGCTCGCGCTTTTTTTTCTCCCTCTCCACTTCCTTTCTCCTCCTCGTTCCTTCCTTCTCTTTGACCTCCTTCTTCCTTCCTTCCTTCTCCCTCTTTTCCTTTTATCTCCGTTCCTTCTCGTTGTCCTCCTTCCTTCCTTCCTTCCTTCTCCCTGCTTTCCTTTTATCTCCTTTCCTTCTCTTTGTCCCCTTCCTTCCTTCCTTCCTTCCTCCTTTCCTTTTATCTTCTTTTCTTCTCTTTGTCCTCCTTCCTTCCTTCTCCCTCCTTTCCTGTTATCTCCTTTTCTTCTCTTTGTCCTTCCTTCCTTCCTTCTCCCTCCTTTCCTATCTCCTTTCCTTCTCTTTGTCCTCCTTCCTTCCTTTCCTGTTATCTCCTTTCCTTCTCTTTGTCCTCCTTCCTTCCTTCCTTCTCCCTCCTTTCCTATTATCTCCTTTCCTTCTCTTTGTCCTCCTTCCATCCTTTCCCTTCCTTCCACTTCTCCTTGTCTTTCTTTCTTCTTCCCTTCCCCTCATCTTCCTTCCTTCCTTCCTTTATTCCTTCATTCCTTCATTCATTCCTCTTCCTTCTTTCCTTTCCCTCCCTCCCTTCCTCTCTCTCTTCCTCCATTCTTCCCTTTTTTTTCTTCTCCTTGTCCTCCCTTCCTTTCACCTCTTCTTCCTCTTTCTCCTCCTCCTCAGGAAAATGTTTCCATTTTTTTTAACCTCCCCAATCAGATTTCTTTTCACAAATGAATATACCTATCCCAGGATAACATTGTAGGATCCAATCTGGGTCAATCACGGTTTTAGTCTTCCGAGCTTTTGGACTCGTGGATGGAGCCCATCCTCAGCCCAAGTCCAGCTCTGACTTCAGCACGTGTCTGAAACCCTGTGATTGACCCAGATTGGATCCAACAAGATTTGTTTTCCATCTCTTTTTTTTTTTTACTGCAAAAGCAGAACTCTTGTGACAATTGAACCATATTTAATCTATGACAGTCCAAAATCATAAGGAGTTTGGTAGCATCTTTTCAGACTAAAACATTACTATTTGTGAATCGATCGAGTCATCCGATGCACGGAACAGCGAAGCTGCTGTAAAATTTAAATTGAAATGAGGATGAAAAGAAGGGAGGGAGAATAGTTAACGGAGCTGCAGAATAAAGACGGGACGGATTACAATTACATTACAAATTAGCAACTATAATAAAATCCTTTGTGTTTATTAAGACTTTCCGAGATAGTCTGAACATTTTCATGTACAGGAGTTCAGCAGCCTCTTGCTTGATAGCGCAATTCACTTGTTCCGGAATATTTTGAAATCTGATTTAAAATGTCCTGGGCGGTTAAAAGGCTCTATGACTTTATCCTTGTCTTGAGTCCTGATGTCAAACTTGTTTCCATTAATTATTTTATACAATAAAGCCTGATCTGTATTTTTACATCTAAACTGCATATTGCGCTTAATAGTGTAAGATAGCATCTTTCACAAGATGGCGCTGTTTGCTTATTTAATTTTAAATCATCCGCTTATTCCCTTTCTCCTATTTTAAGAACTGGTGAAATTAATAAAGCTTTTCACTTCCAGCGATCATTCAGAGTGACACAAAATGAAAGGGTTTTTGTCCTTTAAACAAACCCTCCCTACCGAAACAGACAGTACATTTCCAAATAACTCTGGAGGAAAGATGGATATATACCTGCCTTTAATAAATGGTTATTTTGATTTAATCATAAAATTAGCAGGGGAGAAGCCCTTAAAAGCCCTTTGCCCCGTGCTATTTTTAGCAGCTATTTTAGCAGCTATTTTTAAAAAATCATATAAGTAACTGAGCTGATATACATTAGGTGTTTCGTTTTGTTTGCCTCTCACTGAAACTACAACTAAATTTGCTTCAGACTGCCTGCTTTGTCTTTTCACTTATCTTCTGTCCAGATTTCAAGCTGATCTTAACACTGACATCCACATTTCTTTCCCGTCTGAAACAATTAAGCAGAAGAGGTCGTAGCAGCATTGATGTTGAGCGGCAGTAATCAATTCACAAATTTTAGCGGACAATTAGTGTTAATCATTATTTCTCCCCTTCTCAATAAGCACAGAAGACCAAGCAATATCATAACTTCATCCACCATCCATTAACTTAGGTCTCCAAGAAGTCTTCCTGCTGATGTGCGGAATATAATTTGGTAATCTTAACAAAATAAAATCCAGTGGAGAAAAAAAAACTAAGGTTTTACAACTTAGGCAAGACAAGCCAAATGTACAGGTACAGACCAGGTGAAACCTGGATCAACAGCAATAACTGCAAGAGGGATTTTGGAGTCCTAGTGGACAATCACGAAAAATATAAACCCCCAAAAGCCCATATAATCCTAGACTGCATTAACAGAGGGGTAGAATCAAGATCACGAGAAGTGATGTTGCCGTTTTATAACGCCTTGGTAAGACCACACTTGGAATACTGCATCCAGTTTTGGTCATCACAACACAAAAAAGGTGTTGAGTCTCTGGAAAGAGTGCAGAGAAGAACAACACAGATGATTGGGGGGGAGGGTTGAAGTCTAAAACATATGAAGAACGGATGCAGGAATTGGGTATGTCTCGTCTAGTGAAAAGAAGAACTAAGAGTGACATGATAGCAGTCTTCCAAAATTTGAGGGGCTGCCACAAAGAAGAGAGGGTCTTATCATTTTCACAAGGTTGTTAGGAAACAGCCATTATCAAGCATTTAATAATTAATCCAGCTGAGGGAAGATGTCTTTGTTTCAGCAAAAGGATGTTAGGAGAAGCTGGTCAGACTGTATTGGAATGTTTTCTCTTGTTTGAGCAAGTCAGGTAGAGATATTTCCTGTTAGATCTCTAACACAAGCTTGCAACTCAAAAGGACAATCACAAAGAGTGCAGAAAAGAGCAACAAACATGATTAGGGGGCTGGAGGCTAAAACATATAAGGAACGGTTGCTGGAATTGGGTATGTCTAGTTTAATGAAGAGAAGGACCAGGGGACACATGATAGCAGTCTTCCAATTACTCAGGGGCTGCCCCAAAGAAGAGGGAGTCAAGCTATTCTCCAAAGCACTTGAAGGCAGGAGAAGAAGCCACAGATGGAAACTCATCAAGGAGAGAAGCAACCTGGAACTAAGGAGAAATTTCCTGACAGTGAGAACAATCAACAACAAACTTGGAACAACTTGCCTTCAGAAGTTGTGGGTGCTCCAACACTGGAGGCTTTTAAGAAGGGACCGGACAATCATGTGTCTAAAGTGGTGTAAGGTCTCCTGCTTGAGCAGGAGGTTAATAATAATAATAATAAAGTTGGAAGGGACCTTGGAGGTCATCGAGTCCAACCCCCTGCTCAGGTTGGACTAGAAGATCTCCAAGGTCCATTCCAACTCTGTTATTCTGTTATTCTGTTATCCTGTAATGTATTAATGACAGGATGAGATGGGAAAGGAGGAGATTTGATGCCGGCATCGTCTGAGCTCTGCAAATGGGTAGCACAAGGCCTGCTTTTGTTGTAGGAAAAGAAGCTGGGATAGAGCATCCTTGTTTTGCAGAAATCATCTAAATATAATTTAACTCTACTACTGCAGATTGGAATGCAAGATCACAACAAAACTCTTGCAAAGCACACGAGATTTTGGTACTGTCGTTTCTCCTTATTTGAAGATCCCCTTTGGCATTATCAGCAGGAGTTCCCAAAAATTACAAGATTGGATTATTTGACAAAACAACTGCTGAAATCTTCTGAAACATGTCATTGTGACGTGCCCTGCGGAGGCGTTTAAGTAGACGTCACGCCGCTACCGAACATAGGGAAGATTAGCTTAAATTGTTGTATGTATAGAATCTGTCCATTTACCACTAATCAATTGAGCAAGAAGGAATAGATAAGTCGCAAACAGGTCCCCGCCAAGAAAGAGCAAACATTAAGGAGTAGAAAAATTTCCACTGTGTGTACAGAGCATGCCTGAGCTGCAAAGAAGCGTTCTGCATTTTGACTTAAAGCAGGGGTCTTCAAACTTGGCCCTTTTATGACTTGTGGACTTCAACTCCCAGAATTCCTCAGCCAGCATGCCTGGCTGAGGAATTCTGGGAGGGGTCTTCAAACTTGGCCCTTATATGACTTGTGGACTTCAACTCCCAGAATTCCTCAGCCAGACACGCGTGCCTGGCTGAGGAATTCTGGGAGTTGAAGTCCACAAGTCATAAAAGGGCCAAGTTTGAAGACCCCTGTCCTTCAGCATCATCATTTATTATGAAGGCAAAATCTGTTGCTAGTTATGGAAAATATGGAGAATTACAAGTAGTGCTTGACTTACAACCGTTCATTTAGTGACCGTACAAAGTTACGACAGCATTGAAAAAAGTGACCTATGACCTACCGTATGACAGCAGACCAAAATTTGGATGCTTGGCAACCGGTTCATATTTATGACGGTCCCGGGATTACGTGATCCCCTTTTGCGACCTTCTGAGAAGTAAAGTCATGGGGGAAGCCGGATTCACTTAACAACCGGGTGACTAACTTAACAACTGTGGTGATTCACTTAACAACTGTGGCAAGAAAGGTCGTAAAATGGGGCAAAACTCACTTGGCAATGGTCTCGCTTAGCAACACTGTTTTGGGGCTCACTTGAGGTGGTAAGTCGAGGATTACCTGCACTCTTTCCTTGTTTCTTACCCAGAAGTGGCTCAACTTTGATATCCCACGGAAGTCATACTGTGTACACTTATTTTGCAGTATGTTTTTCTGATGAGGGATTGCATCATGCTCCAAGAGAGATGGCGAGGATCCCACAGAATATTGCTGTGTTGTGTAAAGTTCAATGTCAAACCTGAAGGCAGGGTTTATAATACATGATATAAAAATAGTTTTATATACCCTCTGGAGTCAACCCAAAAGCATCACATTTGTTAATCCCTTTCAACTCAAGTTTTGAATCTGGATTTTCCTAGCCTCATTCATGCTTTTGTCTTTCATTTGTAACTCTTACATGTTTCCCATCTCTTCTGCCAATCTTTCTCCTCTCTCTCTCTCTCTCTCTCTCTCTCTCTCTCTTTCAAGAAAAACCAAGGACAAAAAATTAAAACAACTGTCCGATGTGTAAGGATGGATAGGGCCAAGCACCCTCCAGCTGAAACATCGTGTTTGAATAAAGGGTTTTTCATTTATTCATTTTATTTATTCATTCTCAACTCTTTTTAAATAAAGTGTTGAAGGAAAAGTTTTCATCAGGGTTCAGTCCAAGCCGGGAATAAACAACATGGCGACTGCTTTAGAAAGCAGGTTGCAGTTTATTGAAGAGGAGAGCCAGACAGAAAGATGGCTCTGGAAGAAAAGAGAGAGAGAGCACATGTAGGGAGTGGGTTTTTATACCCTATTGGGCTTTTGTTTGGAATGGTTTCCTGTTCCTGTTTGAGGCTTTGTATTTCCTGTGTCATGTATTTTGACCTGAGTCTGAGTGTGCCCCTTTGGCATCTGTTGGTTAATCCTATTATGTCCTGTCCTAGAGTTTGGGTGGGGTATGTAGATTTTAGGTGTCTTTGTCTTCCTAAGCTTCTAGCTGGAGGCCTCCAACCTTCCTGAATGGATTATTTACATCTGCATTTCTACAGAGCTGGTTTCTGCTTGGGGGAGGGAGACTTAGGGCTATTAAGAAAAACTGGGCATGCTTTTCTGCCTCGTTAAGATCGTTTGAGGAAATATAATATTCTGTCCTTTTAATATTTCCTTCTCTGGGGGGGGCTGACTTCCCACAAAAGCACCATCTTAAATAGCATCAGCTCTCCAGATAGAAGCAGTCTTAGTATTTTTTAAGGGCAATTTTACATTACAACGAGGGAATGAGGAGAGATCATCACCAGGGCTATCTGCAAGCAGTGGTAAAAAAAAAAGTCAAAATGGCTGTAGCAATGATACAATCAAAGTTCTGCCTGTATTTTTATATACACTGTTGACTCTTTTTTTTATCATGTTTTGTAGACACCCCTGACAATCTCCAGGCTAGTTCCAAATGTTGGGAGTCCCACCACATTTTGAGGACCTCAGGTTGAGAAAGTCTACTTTACACAAAACAAACGCAAAGAACGAAGCACCGTCTATTAAATATATTATATTCTATATAATGCCAGATAGATAGATAGATAGATAGATAGATAGATAGATAGATAGATAGATAGATAGATAGATAGATAGATAGATAGATAGATAGATAGATAGATAGATAGATAGATAGATAGATAGATAGATAGATAGATAGATAGATAGATAGATAGATAGATAGATAGAGATTAGATTCAGAGAAGAGAAGAGAAGAGAAGAGAAGAGAAGAGAAGAGAAGAGAAGAGAAGAGAAGAGAAGAGAAGAGAAGAGAAGAGAAGAGAAGAGAAGAGAAGAGAAGAGAAGAGAAGAGAAACTAAGATGATTAAAGGCTTGGAAGAACGGTTGCAGGAACTGGGTTTGGCTAGCTTAAAGAAAAGATGGACTAGGAGTGACATGATAACAGTGTTTCAGTATTTCAGGGGTTGCCACAAAGAAGAGGGGGTCAACTTATTTCCCAAAGCATCTGAAGGCAAGAGAAGAATCAATGGATGGAAACTTAGCAAGGTGAGAAGCAACCTGGAATTAAGGAGAAATTCCTTGACAGAACAATTAATCAGTGGAACGAGTTGCCTTCAGAAGTTGTGAGTGCTCCATCACTGGAAGCTTTTAAGAAGAAATTGGATAGCCATTTGTCTGGAGTAGTGTAGGGTCTTCTGCCTGAGCAGGGAGTTGCACTAGGACTTCCAAGGTCCCTCCCAACTGTTATTTTGTTAAATGGTGTTAAATTAGATGATGACTTTGGTCAATTTCCAGAGAAGCTAATAGCTTCTCCTTCTATGATTCACTCCTGGATTGAGCAGACATGGGTTCTGTCAACAGCTATTCTTAGGCTATATGTGTAGTTTCAGCACAATGTGTCTATCAGCATGCTTTGCCACACCTGTAGTCTCAAGGCAATAACCCTTATCCTTTCTACCATGCCTCAAGAACATTCCACATGAAGGTTGCTCAAGTTATGTTGTTAATATTATTACATTCCAGTAAAAGAATCTTCCCAGTTAATTATTTACCTTGCCATATTGCCTCCTTAAAGACCAAAAAAAAAAAAAAGCCCACGTAGATGTAGGCTGGAATCCGAATAAAGGCAAGCGTTTAAAATACAATGTACAAATTTAGGCAAGGCTACCTTGCACAATCTACACAATGAGATCAGTCAAGCTTCTGTGGCTAAGACATGGGCAGCTCCGCTTCCAGTTACAATGGAGGATCAATTTCCTTTTTCACAGCTGTTGACCATTCGTGTTTTTGTTATCTTCTCATCTGCAAAGAATAACTCCTGTGCATGAGTCTGCATGGGTGTACACACAACGATTGTAACAATGACTTTTTCCTATTTTGTCTCCTTAAGAATACTAAATTCTAATGCATCACGATGCTCACCGGAGATTCAGTTTTAAGAGAGAGGTGCAAACGTTGATGAAATTAGCAGCGGTGGCTAAATTGACTGCTTTTAATTAAAGAACACAATTAATTTTGTTTCTGCTTGGAAACCACTTTGGGACATTGTCCTTGAGGTAGGGGAAAAAATGAAACGTTGATGTTGGGTTTTGCTGATTAGATAGGTATGTTGTTATAGAAATGACCAATATATATTATTATATCAAAGTTAAAAGATGAGGTTTTATGTTGCTACCTTATTCTACTGCACCAAAAGGAGTCGGAAGTAAATGTTTGTCTTTTTCTTTTCCCCATTTTACCTTACACGTTTTTCTCTTCCACTTTTCCTCCCTTACTTTTCCCCTTATTTTCATTTTCCCTTGTATTCCTGTTTTTTATAGTTTGATAAGCTAATAAAATATTTGAAGACTGGTTCCCACAAAACACCAACTGTTAGTCTTGCCAGATAAACCAGACAGGAACACAACTGAAGAAGAAGGACTGTAGAAGAAGGACTGGCAGAATCAGGTGGAGGAGTCAAAAGAGGAATCAGCCTAGAATCGTTATGTAGCCACAAATGAATGAAATTTGGCTCTCTTTGATTGCTGTTACTTTTTTTTTTTTAGGCTTTATGCCACTAACTTTCCTCCTTCATTAATTCTATTACAACTAGTTGGGCAGTCAGGTGATCGAGATTCAGACACTTTGCAACTACTGGGTATTTATCACCATTGCATGCAGGGTCCTGTGGTCACATGATCACCATTTGTGTACTTCACAGCCAGCTTTCCACAAACAGAATCAACAGAGAAGCCAACACTAAAATTGCAAGTTATCGGCACAAGATGTCTCGCTTCATGACCACAAGAGGCTAATCGTGGCACAAGTGACTCTGATGGCCACACAAAGTCTTGCTCAATGATCGTATCACTTAGTGATGGAGTTGCCGGTCCCAATTGGGGTCATTAAGCGAGACTGTCTATACCTTTAAAAACAGCGCGAGCAGAATAAAGTTAAAAATTAGAGCTGTCTGTGGCCGGAAGACGCTCTTTAAAAAATTATCCTACATTTCAATCCAGAGCAGGCACACTATCTAATCCAGTCGTATTGAAAGAAAAAAACTCATCCTTACCATGAAAATGCCTTAATATTCTATTTCAGGAGGTGGCAGCAGTGATTGTAATGTCAAAATAGTGTCCACAGTTAAAAAACCTACTGCTTTTTTATGCATGGAGCTTGGATCATGCAGTCATGGCCAATATTGTTCCAGAGGGAATGGCAGAACCTGGGGTGGAGTCAAAGGAGGAATCAACCTAGAATCCTTACATGGTCACAAAGGAACTAAATCTAACCTCCCTCAAATTCCATTTACCCGTATCTGACTCCAAACAGGTGCTAACCATTAGTTGAGAAGAGTCCGGGGCATAGGCTTTTAGCAATAAATTAGTTTAATTGGACCTTCACATGTGGACCTGCTCTTTCACATCAACAATCTTTAGTTGCCCTGCTTCCATGTGAGCATCCCTCCTCTGTGACCAAAGAGGCCACCACCGTACAAAGACTTTAGTTATACAGCTAGTCCTTGATTTACAACAGTTCATTTAGGGACCGTTCGAAGTTACAATGGCACTGAAAAAAAGTGACATGAGCATTGTTTACACTTACGACCATTGCGGCATCCCCAGGGTCACGTGATTTATATTCGAATGCCTGACAACTGACTCACATTTATGGCAGTTGCGGTGTCCCTGGGGGGGTCACGTGATCCCCTTTTGCGACTTCCTGACAAGCAAAGTTAATGGGGAAGCCAGATTCACTTAACAGCCATGTTATTATTAGGAAGGGAGTGCAGAGAGTGGTGAGGACGGTAGAAAAGATCATTGGCAGTTCCCTCCCTTCCATCCAGGACACGGCATATAAGTGATGCTTGAGCAGGGTCCGCAAGATTGTCTGGGACACTACACACCCTCTTCATGACCTGTTTTCCTTGTTACCTTCTGGGAGGAGGCTCCGTGGTATCCGAAGCAGAACATCCAGATTCACTCACAGTTTTGTTCCATACAGTGTCAACCTTGTGAACTCTAAAGCTTCCTCCTTCCGTTATGTATTCAAGATGGACAGTGATTAATATTTATATGTTATTTATATGTAAGGGTGTCGGTCTATACATATGTTGTATATAGTATGTTTTAAATGTGGGTTAGGTATGTGTACACTTGAGAGCAAGCAACTAAATATCATTTTTAATGTCTGCCGTTGTGCCCACAGGGGAAAAAATGACAATAAAGGTTATCTAATCTAATCTATTAATTTAACAACTGCCGTGATTCACTTAACAAATGTGGCAAGAAAAGTTGCAAAACTGGGGCAAAACTCACTTAACAAATGTCTCACTTAGCAACATACGTTCTGGGCTCAGTTGTGGCTGTAAGTTGAGGACCACCTGTAATAGCTGAAGAGGAAGTCGCCTGTCCCCTCCCTCTAGTAAATACCCCTCTGTGTGTTGGAGAAGGGGACTTTCTCACAATCTTGCGCAGAGACAACTGGATAGGTCTTAGCAATCACCCTGTGATAACCCTGTTATTAATTTACTGAAAGTGGGTTTTAAAGACTCCTGATATGTCAGCGACAGCAGCTACACACAGGCCTGCGTGGGTTATCTCAAAAAATATTACTCCCTGTATCAAAATTAGTCAATATTCAGAGTTCATTAGCTTTCATCTAGGTAATAAAAAGATCAGGCCAATATTCCTTGCTGGATGCCATGCAATCTCGGATAAAGTCCCAATTACTTCTCCTTGGCTGGGTTTCAAGGAACCAGGCAATTAATAATCGATAAACGAAGGAGGTGTGGTGCGGTGTTGAGGTTTTGTGTGCAGCCTCTCCAGGAGTGTCATAGAAAGTGCCAAAAACCTTGATAGGGCATCCATAACTATGCCACTGAAGGTCTACTCCTTCTTAAATTCTTTGCAATCTGTATTTTTTTCTGTATTTTTCATTAGGTGGTTCTAGCTATGGGGAGCTATCCTGTTTTTGTTTGTTTTTTTTTTAAATCAAGAGCAAATTATAAATTGCATACAGGGAGTCCTCAACATTTCCTTTCCTTTCCTTTCCTTTCCTTTCCTTTCCTTTCCTTTCCTTTCCTTTCCTTTCCTTTCCTTTCCTTTCCTTCCTTTCCTTTCCTTTCCTTTCCTTTCCTTCCCTTCCCTTCCCTTCCCTTCCCTTCCCTTTCCTTTCCTTTCCTTTCCTTTCCTTTCCTTATCAGTTTATTTGTCCAATTATTTCTTATTCCCTAATACATAAAGTTGCTTATCCCCCCAGAACATAAGTTTTTTCTTCGGTTGCTTTCTCAAAGTATTTGAAATATTTCACAACAGACTTTGCTGAGTTCAGGCTGTCAACTGGCTTTGTGTTTTATTTTATTCCTTTCTGAAGTGCATCTCCAACCCAGGGGTAACAAGCAGTAAAATTACAATAAAGCCGAGCAGAATTTCTAGACCGTAAAAGACAAAACTCAGAAATGCAAACATTCGATATAATAAAAATAGAGAATGACAGTTTAAAAAACAGACACAGGAAACATCTAGGTCCTGTAAAAATTTACTGCATGTTGACAAAGCCATTTGACTGCCTGACCTCTCCACACCATTCTTATATAGCTCACTTACAACCTCAACTGAGAGTGGCAAACCACTTGCAAAGCATATCACGTTTAAACTTAGGGACAGACAAAAGAAATTTGAAAATTGACAAACGGATGAATAGACTTCGTATTAAATTTCGGCACCGTTTTCTAACTCGGATTGATCTCAGATGCTAAAACGGCGCGCTCCTTCTAAACTTTATAAAAACAATCATGACGGTTTAAGTATATTCTAGGACTTCCTTAAGATTTTCAAATCCATCAGCTAGATCTTTTGAAAATTTTACATGAGGCAGAATTCTCTATGTGTTCCTGTAGGTCTTTTGTTAAAGTTTAATGTAAACAATGTCTTTTGTTCCTGGGTCTCACCGATTTTTCGTGCTCACTTGTTGGCGTTGGGTGGTTATAGAAATTGAATGAATGAATGAATGAATGAATGAATGAATGAATGAATGAATGTTAAGTTGAGCTGGCAAGCGGACTTAGGTATGGCTCCGCTGTTTCTGACTCCAGACTCTATTAGATACGTGGTTACACCTGCCAGGTATCCTAGTTAGTTGGAGTCCCTAAACCACCGGAAAGCATTCTCGCTTGCACGGTGCCATGCGTTTCCATCGGCCGTCCTGTACGGCAAGTATAAAAAGACTCCATTGGCCGAAAGACTCTGCTCCTGTGGCTCAGGAGAGGTGGAGACCATTGGACACATACTCCTTCAATGTTCCTTCTATAGAGCTATTCGGGAAATCCACATCCTCCCCCTAATTGATAGGTACCCTGGTCGTTCGGAAAGTATTTATCTCCAGTGGCTGCTTAAGGACGAGCAGGCGGTGATCCCGGCGCAGGTGTCCAGATTCTGTGCAGCAGCACTGGGGATTCGCCAGAAACATAAATAAACATTTTAGATCTTTTTAATAATCTTTTATAATTAATTTTATCACGTGTTTTTATCCAGCATTAGACTATGCTCAGCGTATTTTTATTGTCAGCTCAGTATGATTCAGTTTTTCTGAAGCTAGCTAATTTTTGTTATACCATCTGTAAGACTAGGTGGCCCATTGATTGCATCATTAAATTAAAATTGAGTTGAGCTCCATCCTTACAACATACAAGAAAAGAAACTAATTAAAATCTAGAACAAGAGAGAGATACCTAAACTGGCCATACATTAAAAATAAGTAGGACTCAATGTCTATGGAGATTCTCAGTCATCCCAGGTTACGGTTTTCCCAAAGGTGCTTTTTCAAAAAGGCAACAGGACTTCCTTTGTTTTTCCTTGAAGACTTTTCGCTTCTCATCCAAGAAGCTTCTTCGGTTCTTCCTCCACCGTTCAGTCAGAACAGTTTGTTTAGCGACTGTTCGACGCTGGAAAAAATTGATTTATGACTTACACTTATGACCATTGGGTCACATGATCAAAATTCGGATGCTTGGCCACTGGCTCATATTTATGACATATTTATCCCCTGGGATCATGTGATTCCCCTTTTGCAACCTTCTGACAACCGTCTCGTTAACTTAATTGCAGCAATTCACTTAAGAACGGTGGCGAGAGAGGTCGTAAAATGGGGCCAAACTCACTTAACAAATGTGACAGAAATTTTGGGCTCGATTGTGGCCGTAACATGAGGACTATCTGACCTGGGGCTGTTTTCTTTTTTTTACAGTACTGGAAATTTCCAATCTCTCGTTGAGGGAAAGAGGGAAAAGGCCCTGGATTGTCCCACCTTTTTTTCTCAGCGGCAAAAACCTTTTGCTTTTTCAATGTGCCAGCCTTTCCTTTTTTCTAAGAAGTTCAGCCAAGTCTACAAGTCACTCCAGGGAGAGGAGTTGAATAGATCTGCTCTCTGAAGGCGGGCAGGCAACAATTATTAACAGCCAGCGTCCACCCTGTTCTCAGCAAGTGGCACTCCTTGTGGGAAAAAAAAGAGGAGGAGTATGCGAGGATTAGGGAGCATGAGGAGGAGGAGGAGGAGGAAGGGGGACGCCGCCGCTTTATCATCTTTCAGAGATGGACAGGAGAAACGCCCAGTTGAAACGTGCAATCCACTTTCTATCCATGGCCATCACTTTCAAGTATCATCAAAGTTCCCATCAACCTCTTGGCCATTCAGTTATGAGAATCGAAATAGAATGGAATATGAATGAATAGAATAGAATAGAATAGAACATAGCAGAGCAGTAACGAACAGAACAGAACAGGAAAGAACAAACAGACAGAACCACAGAACAGACAGACAGAATAGAATATAATTAGAATAGATAGAATAGAATAGAATAGAATAGTGATTGTGAATTGGAATTAATAATGATTGGAATATAATATAATAGAAGAATAGTATAGAATAGAATAGAAATATATAGAATATAATAGATCGATAGAATAGAAATGAGCTGGAAGGGACCTTGAGGTCTTCTAGTGCCAGCCCCCTGCTCAAGCAGGAGAACCTATACCGTCTCAGACAAGTGACTGTCTAGTCTCTTCTTAAAAATCTCCAGTGATGGAGCACCCACAATTTCTGGAGGTAAAAGCTTTCCACTGGTTGATTGTCCTCACTGTCAGGAAGTTTCTCCTTAGTTCCAGGTTGCTTCTCTCTTTGATTAGTTTCCATCCATTATTTCTTGTCCTGCCCTCTGTTGCTTTGGAGAATAACTTGACCTCCTTCTTCTTGGTGGCAGCCCCTCAAATACTGAAATGCTGCTATCATGTCACCCCCGTTTCTTCTTTTCTTTAGACTGGCCAAACCCAAGTCCCGCAGCCGTCCTTCGTATGTTTTAGTCTCCAGGCCTTGGATCATCTTAGTTGCTCTTCTCTGAATTTTTTTTCCCAAACTCTCAACCTCTTTTTTGTGATATGGTGACCAAAATTGGCTGCAGTATTCCAGGCGTGGTCTTACTAGGGCTTTGTAAAGCGGTAGTAATACTTTGCGTGATCTTGATTCTATGCCTCTCTTCATACATAGGTCCGTTGAGCATATGCAATCTGCCGAAACTAAGTGAGAAACATACCGCAGCTGAGTTTCTTACAAGGAAACCAGCTCTTCTTATCAGCTGTCTATCACTCTGACTCCAATAAAATCTGATCAATGATCAGGAGGGCATACTGCTCACCTAACTAAAAGAGTCTGAAAGGCTGGGTTGAAGGGCAACCAGGCTTCCTGTACAACAACTGCACAAGTTGGCAGAATTAATATTGTTACAGCAAGTTTATAACACACTCATTGCAGAGTTGTTGATGGTAATAACGTGAATAAAAAAAGAATTAAAGGATGTTCTGGATCAAAGAGCATAGGAAGAAACCAGACAAAGAAAGATCAGAAAACACTGAAATTCAATTGGTACATTTTTTTATTAAGTCTGCAGACAGTGTAGACTTATCCCCTACTTATCACCACGGTGTAAAAAAGATGTTGAGACTCTAGAAAGAGTGCAGAGAAGAGCAACAAAGATGATCGGGGGACTGGAGGCTAAAACATATAAGGAAGGGTTGCTGGAATTGGATATGTCTAGTTTAATGAAGAGAAGGACGAGGGGTGACATGATAGCAGTCTTCCAATATCTCAGGGGCTGCCCCAAAGAAGAGGGAGTCAAGCTATTCTCCAAAGCACCTGAAGACAGGACAAGAAGCAACAGGTTGAAATTAATCAAAGAGAGAAGCAACCTAGAACTAAGGAGAAATTTCCTGACAATAAGAACAATTAGTCAGTGGAACAACCTGCCTCCAGAAGTTGTGAATGCTCCAACATTGGACGTTTTTAAGAAGAGATTGGACAACCATTTGTCTGAAATGGTGTAGGGTCCCCTGCCTGAGCAGGGGGTTGGACTAGAAGACCTCCAAGGTCCCTTCTAATTCTGTTATTCTATATTCCATATTCTAGATAGAACATACCCCAACGAAGTTGACACCAGCCAGCGCATAAAACAACTCAAAGAAGTAGTGCAAGATCTGAAGATGTGGAGACACCTGGCCTACAGAATCACCAAGGACACAACTGAATGGATTAAAATCATCACCATCAGATAGAACATGGATTCATAAGATTTGAAGGCATCTCAGGGGTCTTTTAGTCCAACCCCTGCTCAAGGCAGGAGCCTTTACATCATCCCGGTCAAATGGTTGACCGGTCTATTTTTGAAACCCCCTGGTGATGGAGCACCCACAACTCAAGGCAAGCTATTCCACTAATTAATCTATTCTCACTGTCAGGAAATTTCTCCTTAATTCCAGGCTTGGTTTCTCTTTCACAAGTTTCCACCCATTGCTTCTTGTCCTGCCCTCTGGTGCTTTGGAGAATACACCAGTCTTCTCTTCTTTGTGATAGCTCCTCAGGTCCTGGAAGACAGCTATCCTTTAATCCTTCTCTTCGATAGGCTAGACAATTCCTATTATGAAGTATTAGGACCGCTTTATAAAGCCCAAGTGAGACCACACCTGGAATACTGCAGCCAATTTTGGTCACCATATCACAAAAAAGAGGTTGAGACCTTGGAAAAAAATCCAGAGAAGAGCAACAAAGATGATCCAAGGCCTGGAGACTAAAACATACGAAGAACGGCTGCGGGACTTGGGTTTGGCTAGTCTAAAGAAAAGAAGAAACAGGGGTGACATGATAGCAGGATTCCAGTATTTGAGGGGCTGCCACCAAGAAGAGGGGATCACGTTATTCTCCAAAGCACCAGAGGGAAGGACGAGAAACAATGGTTGGAAACTAATCAAAGAGAGAAGCAACCTGGAATTAAGGAGAAACTTCCTGACAGTGAGGACAATCAACCAGTGGAACAGCTTGCCACCAGAAATCGTGGGCGCTCCATCACTGGAGGTCTTTAAGAAGATCACTGGCAGTCACTTGTCTGCATGGTATGATGTCGTCCTGACTTGAGCGGGGGCTGGACTAGAAGACCTCCAAGGTGCCCTTCCAGCTCTATTCTATTCTATTCTATTCTATTCTATTCTATTCTATTCTATTCTATTCTATCTATTTCTATTCTATTCTATTACTATTCTTTCTATTCTTTCTATTCTATTCTATTCCATTCTTATTCTAAGCAAGTAACAAACAAATTAACAGTATCATAACTAGGGGTACATTGCTCATAGTAGTAACTGTGGAGGGATCTCGAGTCGCGAGTGTACAATCACTTAATATAGCCAGCAGTGTGCTGCAGGTTCTGCAAAAAGCAACACAAGTGCTGGGCTGCTTCAAGAGGGCTAAATCAGATCATTGAAGTATTGATACCACTTTAAATACTTTGTAGGCCACCTTGGGAATATGCATCCGTTTTGATCACCTACATGTAAAAAGATGTTGGTACTCTAAAATAGTGCAGATAATGGCACAAGTATGATTATGGGACTGGAGGCTAAAGCATATTCAAAACGTTTTCGTAATTGGTATGTCTAGTTTGAATGAAATAAGGACTAGGGGTGACATAGCTGTTATTCCATATCTCAGGGGCTGCCAAAAGAAGAGTAGTTCAATCTTTCCCAAGGCAGCTGAGGTCGGACAAGAGTAATGGATGGAAACTGGTCAGGGAAATAGGCACCTGGAGCTGAGGAAAACTTCCTGACATAGAACAATTAACTTGGACAACCTGCCTCCGAGAAGCAGGTGATGCTCCGCACTGGAAGTTTTTAAGAAGAGACTGGACAGCCATTTGTCTGAAATGGTATAGGGTTTCCTGCCTGAGCAGGGGGTTGGACTCGATGACCTCCAAGGTCCCTTCCAACTTTATTATTATTATTATTATTTCTATTCTATTCTATTATTTCTTATTCTATTCTATTTCTTATTCTATTTCTTATTCTATTCTATTCTATTCTATTCTATTTCTTATTCTATTTCTTATTCTATTCTATTCTATTCTATTTCTTATTCTATTTCTTATTCTATTCTATTCTATTCTATTCTATTCTCTATTCTATTCTATTCTCTATTCTCTATTCTCTATTCTCTATTCTCTATTCTATTCTATTCTATTCTATTCTATTCTATTCTATTCTATTCTATTCTATTCTGTCCAAAGAAATAAACCTGGGCAAGAATTTTTCAGGTAAAAGCGGATGTTTTTCAAGTCTATGGATGCTTTCATTTCTCTTATTCTTCAGGTGAATAAGTAGGCAACGTTCTACTTTTAGTCCAAAGAGAAGAAAAATAAGTATAGGTAGTCCTCAACTTATGACCCAAAAAGTTTGTTGTTAAGCGAGACATTTGTTAAGTGTCCCATTTTACGACCTTTCTTGCCACAGTCGCTAAGCGAATCACTGCAGGTGTTAAATCGGTAACACGGTTGTTAAGTGGATCTGGCTTCCCCCGTTGACTTTGCTTGTCAGGAGATCGCAAAAGACGATTACGTGACCCCAGGACACGGCAGCCGTCATCAATACGATTCAGTTGCCAGGCCTCTGAAATTTGGTCACGTGACCACGGAAGAGCTGCCACGGTCGTAAGTGTGAAAAACGGTCATAAGTCATTTTTCCCAGTGCCGTGGTAACTTTGAACCGCCGCTAAATGAAGTCTGTAGCTGTAAAGATCACAGAATTTGTGAACTGGGAAGCACTCCCAGCATGGTTTCATTTTCACAAAAATTGTTAGGAAACAGCCATTATTGAGCATTTAATAATTAATTCCGTTGAGGGAAGATGTCTTCGTTTCAAACAAAAGGATGTCTGGAGAGGCTGGTGAGATTGTAGGGAAGGTGTTTTCTCTTGTTTGAGCAAGTCAAGTAGAGCAGAGGTTTAATGAAGAGAAGGACCAGGGGGGACAGGATTGCAGGGTTCCAATATCTCAGGGGCTGCCCCAAAGAAGAGGGAGTCAAGCTATTCTCCAAAGCGCCTGAAGGCAGGACAAGAAGCAATGGATGGAAACTAATCAAGAAGAGAAGCAACCTAGAACTAAGGAGGAATTTCCTGACAGTGAGGACAATTAATCAGTGGAACAACCTGCCTTCAGAAGTTGTGAATGCTCCAACACTGGAAGTTTTTAAGAAGAGACTGGACAACCAGTTGTCTGGAATGATGTAAGGTCTCCTGCTTGAGGTTCAGGGGGTGAACTAGAACAGGGGTCTCCAACCTTGGGGCACTTTATGACTTGTGGACTTCAACTCCCAGAATTCCTCAGCCAGCATGGCTGGCTGAGGAATTCTGGGAGTTGAAGTCCACAAGTTATAAAGTGCCCAAGATTGGGGATCTCTGAACTAGAAGACCTTCAAGATTCCTTCCAACTCTATTAATCTGTTATTCCGTTAAATTTCATGCTTAGGATTCATCTGTGTGAAACGGATTGTAATCCTACAAGGTTAGGTGGTAATAAATGTCTTAGTTTGAAGGAACCACTACTCATACTGGCTTTAGACACAGGGCTGGCGGTTTTTTCCCCCTCGGTTACTCAGCTTTTTTAATCTTTGAAATTACATAATAGATAGACAATTTGATGGTGTCGCCTAGCTTGAGTAATGAAACGTCTGCAAGAAAACAACCAAGCTCAGAGAGCACCAAGGATCCCTCAGATAGCAAATCATCCAATAAAGTGTTTCGCTGTCATTTCATTCATGACTACGTTGTGGACATAACAGTGACGAGAGGATAGCAACAGCTGATGTCAGCAGTTTACTTATTTTCTATCCGTGAGATGTCTCTACTCTCAGGAAAATAGAAATCTAGTCTCAGACTGGAAAGAATCCACTTCTTTCAGTTCTCAGTTTTCAGCTGCAAAACCCACTTCCTTCAAGGCGATGCCCTTCTGAACTACATTGAATTAAACTATTTGTTGGATGGAAACGAATCAAGGAGAGAAGCAACCTGGAATTAAGGAGACACTTCCTAACAGTGAGGACAATTAATCAGTGGAACGGCTTGCCACCTGAAGTTGTGGGTGCTTCATCCCTGGAGGCAGTGGTGGGATTCAGATATGTAAACAACCGGTTCTCTGTGTGGATGCCACTTCCGGAAGTCCATTCTGGGCCTGGGCAACAAAAGATTAGCTACTGGCTGAATCCCACCACTGACTGGAGGTCTTTAAGAGACTGAACAGCCACTTGTCTGAAATAGTATAGGGTCTCCTGCTTGAGCAGGGGGCTGGACTAGAAGACCTCCAGGGTCCCTTCCAGCTCTATTCTGATTCTGGATTTGATTCAACACAGTGGTTCTCAACCTGTGGTCCATGTCATCACAGGGGGTCCGTGAAGGCTTGAAGAAATGTTACGATTTTAAATCTTGAGTTAAGTCTCGGGGGTCCGTGGCCAGGATATGTGGCCACAAAAGATATTTAAAGGGGGTCCGTGGTGAAGAAAAAGTTGAGGACCACTGATTTAACACGTTCAGGGATCCCAATTGCCGTCCTTTCTGAACCACAATTTGTGATACGTGGATTTTGAAAAGAAGGGTTCGTTCCGCAAATGCAGGTGGTCCTCAAACGTACGACAAACAATGGAGCCCAAATTTTATGTTGCTAAGTGAGAAATTTGTTAAGTGATTTTTGTCCCGTTTTACCACTTTTCTCGCCACTGCAGCTCTCAAATTAGTTGTTAAGTGAATCTGGCTTTCCCCATTGACTTTGCTTGTCAGAAGGTCGCAAAAGAGGATCACACGATCCCAGGATCACTGCAACCGTCATAAATGTGAGTCAGTTGTCAAGCATCCGAAGGTAAATCACGTGACCATGGGAGTGCTGCAACAGTCCTAGGTGTGAAAGATGGTCTTAAGTCACTTTTTTCACTGCCGTCGTAACTTCGAACGGTCACTAAATGAACTGTTGTAAGTCGAGAACTACCTGTATTGCAGAATTTGGCTTAGTGAAACAAATGAATTCCTTTGCAGTCTCTTATCCTAACCTTTGATGCTGGGTTACTGTGACAGGATAATTTGGGGAGAGAAACAAAGATCCCCTCCCCCCCATGTATGCTGTCTTGAAATAACTGTAGTAGGTCAATAAATTAATTCTAAACTACAACTGTAGTGACTAAACGAATTAGACATCACCAGTAGTGCCCTTTTATATACACTGTGCTAGAAGCACCTTCACCCTTCATGATCCGTAACGTGGATTGTTTGGTTTTTAAACTGCCATGTTCTGTGAACATAGCCGTTGTGGTTTGCAGGCTGCAATTATTAGGTTTATGTCTGATTGGCTAATGGTAGTTTACGTGGTGCTTGAGCACAATGTATGAACTCTGACTTTATGCACCAGGAGACTGTTATACAGCCCCTAGCAAACTTGGCTAATCTTGAAAAATCTTGAGCAGGATTGTTCCCGGTTGGAACCTGGATGGGAGGCCACGAGGTAATCCTGTGGTTCTGGACTTCATCTTGGGAAAAAAGGCAATACCAAAATGACAGTGTTAATGATGATGATGATGATGATGATGATGAGGAGGAGGAGGAGGAGGAGGAGGAGGAGGAGGAGGATATCCATTCAGTCATATCCGATTCGTGGCTATTCTATGGACCAGGTCTCTCCACACCTTCCACTGCTTTTCTTAGTTATTCTGTGTTCTGGCTGGCATCAGCTTGGATGGTGTCCACAATTACACACCATTTCCAAGAAAACTGCATAAATGTGTCCATGATATCGCAGGAGTCTTTGCCCTCTCTACCGTTAGCCACAAAACCTCTTGATCTCCCTGCTGTGTGGTTACTTGGCCAAATAAGCATCGTTCTTCTCCTACCTCGATCTTCTCCAGGTTGGTGGTCACCAGTGTACCCATCTGCCTTCCTGCTCTTCTTCACCGCAGGTCTCCCGTGAATAAACCAATCTTGCAGTTTGTCTCAGGGTGTTAAGCAATCCCGAAGGGAACTTCAGGGAACCATCCTTATCATCCTTATTGATCACAGGCTCAATGGTCAAGGCCATCATGAAATCTTCATGCCCTGTAAAAGTTAATGGAAGTTAACTATTAAAGCTGTATATATTGTGTTTTCCGCCGCTATATAAAGGGAGGCGTTTAAATGGACAGAGTCATATCTTGAACAGCCTCTGACTTTCTCCACTGGGAATAAAAATCCTAGCTAGATGCATCTTCTGTTCCACAGGGCTCGCTGAAGACTCTTCCAGGGTAAGAAAGAGATCTGTTTATACATATCATTGTAAGTTCTTTATAGCTATACAGTTAGGCAGCATATATATATATAAAGGAACTACTCCTACAACAATACTATTGTTATTATCTATCTTTAGAATTCCCTTTTGTATCAGAAACTCAAGGAAGTCTACACAATCTTCTCCCATCTTTTTTTTTTTACTGCATAACCATGACCTTAGGAGTTTTATTCTTCATATTTTTTAAAAAATATTTTTCGTAAGTATTTTGGAGCCTCGGTGGGACCGACATTGTTGATTGCTGTGGATACGGTATGCGTGACAGCCAGCCATTTTAAAGAATCAAAAGTCAAGGGAAATGGATATCCTGAATCTTGACATTTAACCCGGGGCACCATCTAGAAGGACCCAACGGATTTGGAAGTTCTGATGGACATTGTCAACTGGTCTTTCAACCTGGGTCTGTGTTATGCTGAAGCTGAGCTGGAACAATTACGGAAGACCCGTGGTCTAACTGCGTTGGTTCCTTGAGAATGGTAGACTCATATGGCTGAAAGGATCCTTGAAAGTCTTCAAGTCCAATCTCCTGCCCAAGGCAGAAGTCCTTATACCATCCCAGACAAATGGTTGTCCAATCTTTTCTTGAAAACCTCCAGTGATGGAGCACCCATAACTCCAGGAGTCAAAATATTCCATTGTTCTCGCTATCAGGAAATTTCTCCTTAGGTTCCAGATTGGATCTCACTTCAAAACAAGGTTTCACCCATTGCTTCTTGTGCTGTCCTTTGGTACTTTGGAGAATAAGTTGACCTCCTCTTCTCTGTGACCGGCCCTCATATATTGGAAGACAGTGATTATGTCATCCCTAAACCTCCACTAGAATAGAATAGAATAGAATAGAATAGAATAGAATAGAATAGAGTAGAGTAGAGTAGAGTAGAGTAGAGAAGAGTAGAGTACAGTAGAGTACAGTAGAGTAGAATAGAATAGAATAGAATAGAATAGAATAGAATAGAATAGAATAGAATAGAATAGAATAGAATAGAATAGAATAGAATAGAATAGAATAGAATAGAATCTGGAAGGGACCTGGGAGGTCTTCTAGTCCAGCCCCTTGCTAGAGCAGGAGAACCTATACCATTTCTGACAAGTGACTGTTCAGTCTCTTCTTAAAAACCTCCAGTGATGGAGCGCCCACGATTTCTGAAGGCAAAGCTGTTCCACTGGTTAATTGTCCTCACTGTCAGGAAGTTTCTCCTTAATTCCAGGTTGCTTCTCTCCTTGATCAGTTTCCAACCATTGTTTCTCGTCCTGCCCTCTGGTGCCTTGGAGAATAATTTGACCCCCCTCTTCTTTGTGGCAGCCCCTCAAATACTGGAACCCTGCTATCATGTCTAAACATACCTCGTTCTCTTAACCACGTCTCATAAAGTTTGGCCTTATCATCTTTGTTGCTCTTCTCTGCACTCTTTCCAGGACCTCAGCATTATTTTTTTATATTGTGATGATCAAAACTGGACACAGGATTCCAAGTGTGGCATTAGTGCAGTATGGAGTGGTACTATCACTTCTTTGGATCTTAATGCTGTCCCTCTGCTGATGCATTTTAGGATTGCATCTGCTTTTTTGACAGCTGCAGCACACGGCTGGCTCTTACTGAAGCAATTAACCAGTGGAACAACTTGCCTCCAGAAGTTGTGAATGCTCCAACACTGGAAGTTTTTAAGAAGAGATTGATTGGACAACCATTTGTCTGAAATGGTATAGGGTTTCCTGCCC
Organism: Azemiops feae; assembly: GCA_023970755.1. NCBI lineage: Eukaryota > Metazoa > Chordata > Lepidosauria > Squamata > Viperidae > Azemiops > Azemiops feae. The sequence goes on along the minus strand of JALGBA010000665.1, from coordinate 372,534 downwards.
CAGCTGGGGGTTGGACTAGAAGACCTCCAAGGTCCCTTCCAACTCTGTTATTCTATTCTATTCTATTCTATTCTATTCTATTCTATTCTATTCTATTCTATTCTATTCTATTCTATTCTATTCTAGTCTAGTCTAGTCTAGTCTAGTCTAGTCTAGTCTAGTCTAGTCTAGTCTAGTCTAGTCTATTATTATTCTATTCTATTCTATTCTATTCTATTCTATTCTATTCTGTTCTGTTCTATTCTATTCTATTCTATTATTATTCTATTATTATTTTATTCTATTCTATTATTATTCTATTCTATTCTATTATTATTCTATTCTATTCTATTATTATTCTATTATTATTCTATTCTATTCTATTATTATTCTATTCTATTATTATTCTGTTCTATTCTATTCTATTCTATTATTATTCTATTATTATTCTATTCTATTCTATTATTATTCTGTTCTATTATTATTCTATTCTATTCTATTCTATTATTATTCTATTATTATTCTATTCTATTCTATTATTATTCTATTCTATTATTATTCTACTCTACTCTACTCTACTCTACTCTACTCTACTCTACTCTACTCTACTCTACTCTACTCTACTCTACTCTATTCTATTCTATTCTATTCTATTCTATTCTATTCTATTCTATTCTTTCTGGTTTTGGCATGTCTCCATCGGAGTAGGAAGGAGAGCTATCAATACGTCCTTTAGCCTGCAATTTTTTGCTCTACTTTTTCAGGGAATGAACTCCAAGGAACTGAACAGAACTTACCTTTGAGCACTGGGCTTTTATTTTTACTAACCTCTAACTGAAATGTAGTTTTTCATTCAATGATCCCAAGCCGTCAACAAGGTAGTTTATGCCCTTTAAATTTCGATAGTGTTTGCTAACTGTGGAAAAAAACAAAAAAACACCCCAACCACATAAAATTATTATACTCTAAAAAATGTTATTTTTTAACTTGATACTGGTTTAATGATTCATAAAGTGGCACGCACGTTACTGTATCGCATATTTGTTGCTTTTGTAATGTTTCGGCAACTGTATTTGAGCATTTGGTTTCCTTCGTAATGCTGTTTGTCTCAGGGTAATGCATTTAGGCATTTAAATATATTTTTCAGAGATGGCATCTATAGGTTTCACTAAACTCTCAAAGGCAGGTTGTTCCACTGGTTAATTGTTCTAACTGTCAGGAAGTTTCTCCTTAGTTCTAGGTTGCTTCTCTCCTTGATTGGTTTCCATCCGTTGCTTCTTGTCCTGCCTTCTGGTGCTTTGGAGAATAGCTTGACTCCCTCTTCTTTGGGGCAGCCCCTGAGATGTTGGAAGACTGCTATCCTGTCCCCCCAAGTCCATCTTTTCACTAGACTACCCAATTCCTGCCTCTAATCATCTTTGTTGCTCTTTTCTGCACTCTTTGTAGTTGCCCGTTTGAGTTGCAAGCTTGTGTTGGAGATCTAAACAGGTAGTATCTCTACTTCAGGGGTCCCCAACCCCCGGTCCGTGGACCGGTACCGGGCCGCGGCATGCCAGCAACCGGGCCGCGTAAACAAGCAAAGCCCCATCTGCGGGATGTAGGCAGCACACAAAACCACGCTCCCTCCGGTCCGTGGAAAAACTTCTCTCCACGGAACCGGTCCCTGGTGCCCAAAAGGTTGGGGGCCTCTGCTCAAAGGGATCCATGTCACATAAGGTCCAAAAGCTCTGCTTTAGGTAAAACCTGCTGTCTATAAATACCGACCAGTAGTCCTTTACTTACGGCCACAGTTAAGACCACCATTTCCATTGTTAAGCAAAGCGGTTGCTAAGTAAGTCACATTTGTTTCTTGACGTGGTTGCTAAGCAAATTGCTGCAGTTATTTAAGTGCACTGGACTTCCCGGTTCACTTTCCCAGGCTGGTAGAGCAGCCCTTGAAAAAGGAAGCTGCTGAAATCTATCTATCGACTCTTGGAGATTAGAGGACTTCAGTGCAGAGCGCTGGCTAAATTTCATCTGGCGTAAAAACAATTTTGGATCACTATAACGGAGGAGGAGGAGGAGGAGAAATAGACAAGAGAAGGAGAAGGAAGTAAACAGGAGAAGGAGGAGGAGGAGAAATAGACAAGAGAAGGAGAAGGAAGTAAACAGGAGAAGGAGGAGGAGGAGAAATAGACAAGAGAAGGAGAAGGAAGTAGACAGGAGGAGGAGGAGGAGGAGAAATAGACAAGAGAAGGAGAAGGAGAAGGAGGAGAAAGACAGAAAGAGGAGGAGGAGGAGGAGAAAGAAGACAAGAAGGAGAAGGAGATGGAGGAGGAGGAAGAGAAGGAGAAAGAGAAGGAAAAGGACAAGGACAAGAAGAAGAGAAGGAGAGGAGGAGAAGATGAGGAGGAGGGGGATGAGAAGGAGAAGGAGAAACAGAAGGAGACAAGAGAAGGAGAAGGAGGAGAAGGAGGAAACAGACAGAAAGAGGAGGAGGAGAAAAAAGACAAGGAGGAGATGGCAGAGTAAGAGAAGGAGAAAGAGAAGGAAAAGGAGAAGGAGAAGGAGGAGACAGACAGAAAGAGGAGAAGGAGAAGGAGATGGAGAAGGAGAAAGAGAAGGAGAAGGAGAAGGAGAAGGAGAAGGAGAAGGAGAAGGAGAAGGAGAAGGAGATGGAGAAAGAGAAAGAGAAGGAGAAGGAGAAGGAGAAGGAGAAGGAGAAGGAGAAGGAGATGGAGATGGAGAAGGAGAAGGAGAAGGAGAAGGAGAAGGAGAAGGAGATGGAGAAGGAGAAAGAGAAGGAGAAGGAGAAGGAGAAGGAGAAGGAGAAGGAGATGGAGAAGGAGAAAGAGAAGAAAAAGGAAAAGGAGGACAAGAAGGAGAGGAGGAGAGGAGGAGAAGATGAGGAGAAGGAGGAGAATCAGAAGGAGACAAGAGAAGGAGGAGAAGGAGGAGACAGACAGAAAGAGGAGGAGGAGAAAGAAGACAAGAAGGAGATGGATGACGAGCAAGAGAAGGAGAAGGAGAAGGACAAGAAGGAGAGGAGGAGAGGAGGAGAAGATGAGGAGGAGGAGGAGGGGGACGAGAAGGAGGAGGAGAATCAGAAGGAGACAAGAGAAGGAGAAGGAGGAGACAGACAGAAAGAGGAGGAGGAGAAAGAAGACAAGAAGGAGATGGAGGAGTAAGAGAAGGAGAAAGAGAAGGAGAAGGACAAGAAGAGGAGGAAGAGGAGGAGAAAGAAGTAGACAAGAGAAGAAAAAGGAATAGACAAGAGAAGGAGAAGGAGAAGAAGGAGAAGTAAATAGACGGAAGAAGAAGGAGAAGGAGAAGAAGACAAGGAGAAGAAGAAGCTGCCGTACTAAGGAGACTGTTTAAAAACAATTCATAAACTCTCTAAGGAGCTTAGAAAGCTTATTAACTGTTCTTCTTCTGTACTTTTCTGTACTTTTTCAAGTTAAAAAAAAAAGGGGGGGATCTAAGCAAACAGAGCAATTGAGCAAAACTGTTGTGTAAGGACAATGTTTCCCGTAACAACAAGTGGGGACTGGAAAGAGGCAAATAAACACAACGTACTTGATACAGAGATCTCTTTCTCCCCGTGCCTTTAGCAAATCTGTCAAGATGCGTCTTCTAGGATGGGCCTTTATTTCTAAATCTCTGTTTTAATTGTGTTGGTTTCATTGATTGTGCTTAAAGCTGCAAGCCCCCAGTTGAACAGAATGGCAGTATATAGCTTATATAAATAAATGAGGTATCTTGGATAAAGTGGACTTGCTTGTATGTCAGAGCTACCATAAGGGAAATCCTTACTATATCTGTAGCTCTGACTTGGGTCTTTGAAGGAAATGTGAGTGAAAACAGCTAAAACTTAAAATGAAAGAGAGCAAGTTACAGAAAACACAAAGCTGTTATCCTTTCTATGCATAGCCTGCAAAATCCACCAAGTTACTGTGTCGCATAATATTCACGTCCCAAATATTTATGCATTGGATGGAAGGTTGCGTGGTATTTTATTGAAAATTTGGAAAAAATTAGAACAAGAAATGGGAAAAATCAAGGTCAGGAAACTTTATTTTGGCCATATTGCTTTTTGCTCTCAAGGAATTACAAAATAGGAGTTGGTTATTTTAATTCTTTAAAAGAGAATTTCCCTGAAGTGGTCACTATCAACCCCCATGGTCAATGGGATTATCCAGGAAGTCAACCCTGTTATTATTTAATTATCGATCATGTGGAAGGAAAAGTCTTCATCAGGGTCCAGTCCAAGCCGGGAATAAACGACATGGTGACTGCTTTAGAAAGAAGGTTGCAGTTTATTGAAGAGGAAAGCCAGACAGGAAGATGGCTCGCTTAGAGAGGGCTGTAAAGCACTGTGATACAATAACCCCACTTTAATCAAAAGAACCATTTGTCCAGCACAGCAAAATCAGCTGCTTTCTCGTGTTTTGAGATTCTCAGTTGACAGAGAACACTAAAAGGAAATGAATCTCTGGTGATCGTTACTACAAATGTCCATATAAATCCCAAACCCACAAACTGGCTCTCGGGTTCCACAATTTTCTCAAATGTAAAGACAATGAAACCTTTATAATTTTGGCTCTGCTCCATCCTTCATGAGCAGCAACGTTGCCTTTTCTCACCATTAAAACTGGAAGCACACAAAAAGGGCCTTGATCGTTCTAATCTTTGAAACCGTTGACCCAGAGATAGCCAGAGAGCTGCCTTATGTTTTAGCTCTTTTGCCAGAATTGTGGTGGCTGTGGTGATGGGGACAGAGAGTTTTATTTCTCCTTGCCAAAGAAGTGTGGAAATGGAGATGGAGGAGGAGGGAGGGTCACAGGTTTTAATATTATATTCCTCTTCTGTTTTATCTTCAAAAGTGGCAGTACTTAATCAGGGCTTCACTCAACTGTGGTCTTCAGGATACTAAGTTATGTTTTAAAGCACAGCCTGTTATTTATTTTCAAGCCTTCAAGTGATTAAAAAGATGAAGGACTCAAACGGCTACCAGAAGGAACATTTTGCCAGAGAAATGGTAGAACCTGTGAATAACCAGTATGTGATCACGGGACCAGTTTACTCAGATCTATCATTTGATGAAGAGCACCAGAAGGTCCATAGACACCATAAAACCTTGGTGGACCATCTCAGATTATGCTTTAGGTAAGAGGCTTGCTTTTTTTTAAAAAAAAAACAACGTCATACTATAAACAATTAGGGGTTGATCATTGTCAGGTTTTCAAATCAGGTTGGTGAGATTAGGTGGTGGTGACCTGAGTGAGGATTTTTTAAAAAATATATATATATATTTTATTGGATTTTTATGGGGGTGGGAAGGTTACATCAAGGTGCTTAGGAAACACCGTGGAGATGGGTATATCAAACATCCAAAAGAAAAATCACAAATATATAGCTCAAATTGATTCATTGAAAATTCCCTCTCTAATTCCCTCATATAGTATTACATATTCAAATTAATACATTTCTAAATAAACTTCAAACAATCCTATCAAACATCAATCACATTTCAATTATAAAAATCCAAATCCTGTTTTTAAGCTTTACTAATTTACAGTTACCATATTCCAATTAGCCTTAAATAGACATATTATTAACACTTCAGGTGTCCTTCATTTCCCTTTTTAACATAATAATTATATCTAAAATGAGTATATTATTTCCACAATAACATTCTTATGTTTTCTTCAATAATACAATTTCTTCTCTTGTCACCAATCCCTCTTATTCTTCTTCTATTACAAAATAATTATCTTATTTAAAATAAAAATATCAATCCAATAGATACATTTCTATCTGTTTTAAATATATATTCTATCAATTCATCTATGTCTATTTTTTTTTTTTAAAGTCATACTATAAACAATTAGGGGTTGATCATTGTCAGGTTTTCAAATCAGGTTGGTGAGATTAGGTGGTGGTGACCTGAGTGAAGATTTTCATTGACCTGGTTCGTCCATTGCCACAAGCCATAGTTTCAATTTGGCTTACTGACCAAAACAGAACGGACTGAATTGGCACAAAAAGCACAAAAATAAACTTACAGGCTGCAATATCTAGATTCACACCGCACGTTATCTGTCCAAAGAAACAGCCTTCACATTTGGAGCAGGACGTGAACCGAGTGGGTGGCTAGTTAATACATTATTGTGGCTGATTAATTTGTAGCCAAATATCTTGTACAAACCCAGGTGGTGTTGACAGTTTATGATTCTATAAAATCCGGCAAGTGGATTAACCGATTAATGCAGATATCAGTGAATCATGGATGATCATATTGTAATAGTCAGCATTGGGGTGCTGAAAAAAAAGAGAGAATCTCAAAGGCTTTTTGTTCTATTGATTTTCATCATAATAGCAAAAATATAACTTCTCACTTAGTATCCTGCTATTATATTCCACAAGGGAAGAGGATCTTCCCTTCACATTGTCAAAATACAGGATAACAGAGTTGGAAGGGACCTTGGAGGTCTTCTAGCCCAACCCCCTGCTCAAGCAGGAGACCCTATACCATTTCAGACAAATGGCTGTCCAGTCTCTTCTTAAAAACTTCCAGTGTTGGAGCATTCACAGCTTCTGGAGGCAGGTTGTTCCACTGGTTAATTGTTCTAACGGTCAGGAAGTTTCTCCTTAGTTCTAGGTTGCTTCTCTCCTTGATTAGTTTCCATCCGTTGCTTCTTGTCCTGCCTTCAGGCGCTTTGGAGAATAGATTGCACCCTTCTTCTTTGGGGCAGCCCCTGAGATATTGGAAGACTACTATCATATCACCCCTAGTCCTTCTCTTCGTTAGACTAGACATACCTACGTCCTGCAATGTATGGTTTAACCTCCTGTCTTCTAATCAGTCCCCTAAATACGGTTGCAGTTGTCTCAGCTAGCACGGCCCACATTAGTAGTAGAATATTTAGACTAGAATAGAGCTGGAAGGGACCATGGAGGTCTTCTAATCCAGCCCCCTGCTCAAGCAGGAGAACCTATACCATTTCAGACTATATCTGAAGGATTATAGGATTTTCTCTTTGACATAACATTGTTTCCATGTAAAATGTCCGTATTTGAAGCGTTGCTTAGTGCTCTGTTGTCTTTTCAGGTGTACCCCACAAAGGGTCAAAAGTGCCGCTCTTCATTTATTTCCTGTGGCTTCCTGGTTACCTGCATATCAGATCAAGAATTGGCTTCTTAGCGACCTCGTTTCCGGAATTAGCACAGGGCTGGTCGCCATCCTACAAGGTGGCTGTTTTGCATTCTGGTTAATAAATGCATCCTTTTCTCTTTTTTTCTGCATGAGGTGCTGTCCTCACCACCTCAACTTACGACCACCATTGACCCCAAAATTTCTCTCGCTAAGCAAGAGAAAGTGAGTTTTTAAGTGAGTTTTGCCCCCATTTTACGAGCTTTCTTGTCACAGCTGTTAAGTGAATCACTCCAGCTGATAAGTTAGCAACCCGGTTGTTAAGTGAATCGGGCTTCCCCCTTGACTTTGACTTGTCAGAAGGTCTCAAAAGGAGATCACAAGACCCCGCCAGGACGCTGCGACCGTCATAAATACGAGTCAGTTGCCAAGCATCCATATTTTGATCACGTGACCGTAGGGATGCTGCAACGGTTGTAAGTGTGAAAAATGACCATGTCACTTTTTTCAGTTGTAACTTCGAACGGTTATAAGGTGAGGACTATGTGTAGTTTTTCACTCAATGTTATTTTTCTCTTTTCCTGAAGGCCTAGCATTTGCTTTATTGGCAAATGTTCCTCCGAGTTATGGACTCTACGCAGCCTTTTTCCCAGTGGTTATATATTTCTTCTTTGGCACATCCAGACATATATCGGTCGGTAAGTTGAACTAAATTCCAGTAAATTTGGAGCCAAGGTTTTAATTAGCCTCGCAATATAACATGCTCAACCAAACTGAAGCTCAAATTACATCGTTTATGATCAAGTGCAGCTAAGAAAAACCATAAAACATAATCTCAGGGGTCAACACAAACTTTTTGGCATAATCATGTTCAAGGGAGGCAGCATAAATATGTGGCATAGGGTGATTTTTATGACTGCGGAGGACTATCAAGCACGAAGGAGATCTAAAATTCTTTCAAACAAAATTATATCAAGGAGAGAAGCCACCTAGAACTAAGAAGGAATTTCCTGACAGTTAGAACAATTAACCAGTGGAACAACCTGCCTCCAGAAGCGGTGAATGTTCCAACACTGGAAATTTTTAAGAAGAGATTGGACAACGTTTATCTGAAATGGTCTAGTGCAAGGGGTAGGCAACCTTGGCTCTTTTATGACTCGTGGACTTCAACTCCCAGAATTCCTGAGCCAGCCACGCTGAGGGGAAAGGGAGAGGTTTCCAAGCTGAGCCATGCTGGCTCAGGAATTGTGGGAGTTGAAGTCCACGAGTCATAAAAGAGCCAAGGTTGCCTACCCCTGGTATAAGATCTCCTGCTTGAGCAGGGGGTTGGACTAGAAGACCTCCAAGGTCCCTTCCACCTCTGTTATTCTGTTAAATGTAGATGTGCCTGCACAGAACAATATTATGTCTAGATGAGAGGTCCCCAACCTATGGTCCGCGGCCCAGTACCAGGCTGCGGCCTGTTGGCCACCGGGCCCTGGGAATAGCTAGCAAGCCCCACCCCACTTGTGGTAGCACCACTGCGCGGGGATGCTAGCACCGCCACCAGCCCCATGTGTGCGCTCATTTGCCTGCTGCTCCCTTTCCTTCCGGGCCCCCAAGCCGGAAAGATTGGGGAACTCTGGTCTACATCAAATGTTCTCTTTCCTTTCGTACAGGGAACTGTTTCATGCAAGTAGTACAAATCCTGCTGTAACATTCAAGTTGTATAGCAAAGTTATGGCGGAATGATCTGTGCAGTCCGAGGGGAGGTAGATATGGACTCCTCGAGGTAGTCCTCGACTTACGACCGGTTGCTTAGCAACAGTTCAAAGTTTTAATTGACTCAAAAAAGGGGACTGATGACCTGGATTTGAACAGCCAACCGTTGTGTTACCTCCACAGTCATGCGACCACATTTGGGGCATTCAGCAACCGAATCACGTTTTATGGGTGTTTGTGGTGTCCTGCGGTCATGTGATGGTTTTGTTGAAACCTGGCACTTCTAGTTTTTGGCAAAACTGCACCCCTAGTGAACCATGGATTCACTTAACAATGATAGCTTTTCCTTAACGACCGTGGGATGGTTGTTAAGCAAACCAACGCTCTGAAAGGTGGAAGGACCGAGGAGAAGAAGAGGAGAACCAGACCAAAGGTGGTTAGTTATAGTGGTGAGGAGCGCACCGTCGGAAGATTTGAGAGATCCCTTCAGGGAGAAAATCCATGAGGTCCGTAAAAGTCAACGATGACTTGATCTCCCATCAACCTCTTCATCCTTGTGATACAATTTCATTAGCGATAGACTCCTTCTCTAGACTACGTAGCATAAAAATCACGGTGGCTGTTTGATGGACAGATAAATGAATAAATCATGTCACACAGGACCGTTCCCCATCCTGAGTCTGATGGTAGGAGGAGCCGTTTTAAACATGGTCCCAGATGAACCTGGGAACTCCAACATGCCAGCGAACAATTCATCATTAAACCAGGAAAGAGTTATGGTGGCAGCATCCGTTACAGTCCTGGCTGGCATCTTTCAGGTAAACTTTATGAATTTTCCCGTTTTTAGTATCTGAAACCATGCCAAAGTTAGGCTACCCATTTCCAAACATTGTCCTATCATTCTCTTCTTTATCTCAGATGCATGTCTGTTAGATAGCATCATGACGTTTTCCTGTCCTGTCCTGAATGCAATTAGTAACTACAAGGGAGAGAAAGAGTTGCAGAACTTTTAGTTCCAAGGGCATGTTTAGAAGCATGGGGGGGGGAAATCCCCAAATCCTCGGGACTATTTTGCTAAATAAATAGTTGTAAGTTGAGGACTAACTGTATCCAAATTTACAAATTCCTTCGTTGCATTGGATCAAAAGAAATCGATTTAAAAAAGAAATCGAAAAGAAGCTGATTTTTTTTAAAAAACAAAACAAAACAACAAGCACAAGAGAGGACAAAATTATTCACTGTTATTCGCTATTTAAATATTATTTTCATTAGTTAAATAGCAACCGTATATTAAGTAATATCCTACGAATGTAGGAGATATGTAGGAGAAGGAATGGCAGAACGTGGGGGGTGGAGTCAAAAGAGGAATCATCCTAGAATCCCTACGTAGCCACAAATGGACTAAGTCCAGCCTGCCTTGGATTCCATTAACCAGTATCTAACTCCAAGCAGGTACTAACCATTAACCCAAAGGTGCTTTTTCAAGAGACAATTGGACTTTTTTTGTTGGTCTTTGAAGATGTTTCGCTTCTCATCCAAGAAGCTTCTTCAGCTCTGACTGGATGGTGGGGAATGGAAGGATTTATATTCCTTCCAGACAGCTGGTCATTTGCATTCTTTTAGAGCGTCGTTGAGGCCACTTGGAGGTTTACCTGTGTCCTCAGGGTCACCTGAGTAGTGCAAATGTGTGTGGAGCCTTCATGGCTGCAGGATGTCTTCTGCCCTGGGTCGCTTCACCGTTGAAGACAGGCGCAGGCTGTTGGGGATGAGTCTGTGTTGTCTGAATCACAAACTGAAGCGCAAATGGTTCCTGTAGTCTGCAACGTTTTCTGGAAATCCATTCATACTCCCGCACCATTCGAAGGGACCCAGGGCAGAAAACATCCTGCAGCCAAGAAGGCTTCACACCCATCTGCACCACTCAGGTGACCCTGAGGACACAGGTAAACCTCCAAGTGGCTTCAACGACTCTCTAAAAAAAGGCAAATGACCAGCTGTCTGCAAGGAGTATAAATCTTTCTGTTCCCCACCATCCAGTCAGAGCTAAAGAAGCTTCTTGGGTGAAAAGCAAAACATCTTCTAAGAAAAACAAGAAAGTCCAGTTGCCTCTTGAAAAAGCACCTTTGGGACAACCATGACCTGGATGACTGAGAATATCCATAGCACTAACTGTTGTAAGTCCGTGCCAGCCAGTGGACCCAGCAGCTGAGTCCGGGGAATCAGAGGAGGAGGAGGGGTTTGGAGAGCCATCAGAGTCGGACTCACAATCTGATGAAGAGCCTGGCCCCTCCAATTGTGCTCAGGATGAGACTCAGCTGTGTGGGGAAGATGAGTCAGACTCTGAGGACTCACAGCTGTAAGACATTATAGATGCTCGCAAATGAAGGCAGCTAACTAGAGCAAGTCAGAGGGAGGCAATAAGGCAACTCCAAGGAAGGAGGAGAAGGCACTGAGAAGCCACGCCTTGGGGCTGCTTAATAAAAAGGGAAGGTGTGGGCGGTGCTGGTTGCTGAAGACAACCGTTTGCAAAGAACTTCAGTGTCAAGGGATCATGGTCTGTTTGTTTTGCCTGTGAATTATTTCTTGTTTAACTCCTGCTCTGTTTTGCTTTTAAACCAACTATCCGTTGGGAAAGTATTCTGTTGTTTTTGTTTTGGGGGAAAATTATCAAGACTGTATATGAAATAAAAAGGGTTGGTTTTTCCAGCCTACTGTTAAAGAGGGGTTGTTCTTGTGAAGCAACAAGGATGTACGTAGGCTGGGACAGAACACTAACCATTAGTTGAGAAGATTCCATTGTATAGGCTTTTAGTAATAAATCAGCTTAATTGAACCTTTACAGCTGGACCTATCTTTCGCATCTGGTACAAAAGGATAATTTCTATTCCAAAACAAACGTCCATAGTTTAATTTTCAGTTTTTCCTGAGTAACCCTCAAAGATCCTCATTTCTTCTTCCATCCCTAATGCCATTATTGTTCCATTCCAGTTAGTCCTGGGCGCCTTTCGCTTCGGCTTCATCGTCATCTATTTGTCTCAGCCACTAATCAGTGGATTTACCACGGCTGCTGCGATACACGTTTTTGTGTCTCAACTGAAGTTCATTTTTCAGCTACCGGTTGAGCCATTTAACAAACCACTGGGACTCATCTGGGTGAGTGTTACAAACCCCAAACCCTGATTTCTCACTTCTCTGATTTACTATTACGAATTGTTGCTGCTGTTTCTCAAGTACAGGAGTCCTTGACTGGCCACAGTTCATTTAGTGACCGTTCAAAGTTACAACGGCACTGAAAAAAGTGACTTATGACCGTTTTTCACACTTACGACCGTTGCAGCATCCCCACGATCACGGGATCAAAATTCAGACGCTTGGCAACTGGCTCATATTTATGACGGTCGCAGTGTCCCGGGATCATGTGATCCCCTTTTGCGACCTTCTGACAAGCAAAGTCAATGGGGAATCCAAATTCACTATAACAACCGTGTCACTAACCTAACTGCAGTGATTCCCTTAACAACTGTGGCAATAGAGGTTGTAAAATGGGGCAATACTCATTTAACAACTGTCTTGCTTAGCAAGGGACATTTTGGACTCCATTGTAGTCAAAGGCCAAGGGCTACCTGCAATCACAACAAAAGCTTTTGGGTATTCAACTGCTTTTTTCCAGTGTAAAACTATTGTATTGATCCGAGCCTTTTCTCGACAAATTTAAATCTATGGTACTCATTAAAATAGAATTGTGAAAGGCAATTGGATCACTAAACTCATTGGTCTTTGACTCAAGATTGCCCTGAACATTTCAGAGAAGTATCCAAATGTACACCTTGATTTCTATGGTTCTAATCAAGTTATTAAGGTCATTTTTTTTCTTCTAACGTTCAATTGTGTCCAGTTCTCAGAGGCTACCTGGACAAGTCCGTGTAGTTTTCTTGGCAAGGTTTTTCAGAAGTGGTTTGCCATAGCCTCCTTCCTAGGGTTGAGAGAGAGTGACTGGCCCCAGGTCGCCAAACAGGATTCATGTCTAAGCCGGGACTAAAACTGACGGTCTCCCGGTTCCCAGCCTGGTGCCTTAAACACTAATAAAAGAATAACAAAGTTGGAAGGGATCTTGGAGGTCATCTAGTCCAACCCTTTTGCTCAAGCAGGAACCCTATATCATTTCAGACAAATGGCTGCCCAATCTCTTCTTGAAAATCTCCAATGTTGGAGGACCCACAACTTCTGGACCAAACCACCTGCCACAACTACACCAAACGGCCTGTATGATCATGATTGCTGTAGGGTCTAGGCAGCTAGCCTCAGAAGGATGTTGTAATTCTGAAGCGGTATCCACACGTACCCTTAAGCCATGATTGTTTTCAATTATTAATGAGCCGCCAAGGAGCCACAGTCACTCTCACAAGTCAAAGTATCAAAGCATGCCTTGTTTATCCCCGTTTTCCTTTTTTTTGAGCAGTTCTTGGCATAATAATAATAATAATAATAATAATAATAATAATAATAATAATAATAATAATAATAATAATAATAATAATAATAATAATAATAATAATAATAATAATAATAATAATAATAATAATAAAGTTGGAAGGGACCTTGGTGGTCATCTAGTCCAACCCCCTGCTCAGGCAGGAAAGCCTATACCATTTCGGACAAATAGCTGCCCAGTCTCTTCTTAAAAACTTCCAGTGTTGGAGCATTCACCGCTTCTGGAGGCAGGTTGTTCCACTGGTTAATTGTTCTAACTGTCAGGAACTTTCTCCTTAGTTCTAGGTTGCTTCTCTCCTTGATTAGTTCCCATCCGTTGCTTCTTGTCCTGCCTTCCGGCGCTTTGGAGAATAGCTTGACTCCCTCTTCTTTGTGGCAGCCCCTGAGATACTGTAGCACAGCTATCATGTCCCTCCTCGTCCTTCTCTTCATTAAACTAGACATACCCAATTCCAGCAGCCGTTCCTTATATGTTTTTAGCCTCCAGTCCCCTAATCATCTTCCATTTCACAGTTAATTGTTAGAGGCTTGGATGAAACCAACCAACCAATCAAGAATAAACCAGGCAGTCACAAACAATTCACTTGTCTCCTGTTTGGCGAAATCGACAAACCATGATCGGTGCCCATCACAAGGCATGTTTTTGCACTGATTCTATTTTCAAGTCCCTTTGGGCTAACAGCAACCAACTCCCTTTGCTGTTTAACGTGGCACGTGAAGCTGAACATTGCCTGTATCAAAACACAATTGATCCCGTTCCTTCTTCATTTGCAACTATGTCGTATTAATACCCAGTTCCTTCTTCCTTTTTAACAGACCCTTAAAAGTATATTTGAGCAAATCACCAATGCCAACATTGCGGATTTAGTCACCGCACTCATTATCTTAGTCGTTGTGACAGTGGTCAAGGAACTGAATGACCGTTACAAAGCCAAACTGCCGGTACCAATTCCGATTGAAGTCATTGTGGTAAGAATGCCTCCATTTTTTTTGCAAGCCAAAGTATATTGTAAGTTTTAAAAAAACTTTAGATGTTTTGGGTTCTGTTCTGTTAGAAATTCTTTTTATATATAGCACCACAGATCAAATAAAGTGTACAGTCACCATGTGCTTTACAGCTTAACTGTTTAACTGTAACAGGAAACAGAAAACTCTACTTGCCACTAAAGAACATAGAGTATATACCCTAGATCCAAACTTGTAAACACTGCCATCTACTGGCTGAATACTACTGTAGTTGTTGCACAAAAATACATTCCAATAGTGAGTTCCAATATGTTCACATTTAACATTTGTTCAAATAGTGGCATCCTCAGTTGGGGGCAGGTCAAAAAATATCAAGATAGTAGCCACAATCATCTTACTTTTTTTAAATGAAGCACATAAGAAAGGAATGAGGCTTCAGTCACGGTCACCATCTTGACTTCTGTGACTTGACTGCCTGTGGAAGTAAAAACAGAATACTGTCACTTTCCACATCTGGAACTAAGCCACAAGAGTATAAATAAACAGTGGGGTCCTTGGTGCTCTCTGAGCTTGGTTGTTTTCTTGCAGACATTTCATTTCATGACCCAACTAGGTAACATCATCATTGTTAGAAGGGAATGGGGTTTGGTCTCTTTTTATATATCCTGTCAATGTTGGTGGGAGTGTTCTTGGTGGTTCCATAATTAGGCTGTCGTTCATTGTTAGCTTGTTTGTCTGAGTTGGTAGCTTCTTCATTTCTTCAAAGAAATTTGGTGTTGTTACTTTGCTCTCACCAAATAAACCCCTCCATAATGTTAGCAGATGATTTCAGCTTACTCGGTTGTCGTAGGAATTACAACCTAAGTTTGCTCTTTTCTCCTAACTCCTTAAGGCAGCGGTCTTCAAACTTGGCCCTTTTATGACTTGTGGACTTCAGCTCCCAGAATTCCTCAGCCACGCACGCTGGCTGAGGAATTCTGGGAGCTGAAGTCCACAAGTCATAAAAGGGCCAAGTTTGAAGACCCCTGCCTTAAGGCTTTTGCTTGTATGTTTTGAGGGCAACCATCATCTCATTACTGCGGTTTGTAGCTGCTCTAGCATCATCCAGGCTAAATATTGAGTTTAAATCCTGTACTTTAAAACAGGGGTCCCCAACCCCCGGGCCATGGACCAGTACCGGGCCGTGGCATGCCAGCAACCGGGCCGCACAAACAAGCAAAGCCCTATCCGCGGGATGCAGGCAGCACACAAAACCACGCCCCCTCCAGTCTGCGGAAGAACCTCTCTCCATGTAACCGGTCCCTGGTGCCCAAAAGGTTGGGGACCTCTGCTTTAAAAAATATACTTCAAGATAATTTTTTTTACTAAAGAGCCACTAGAGAGCAGCAAATATATTTGCGTGTATTTGCTGCCATCTTGTGGTCATTCAGATCCTTGCGTAGTGGATACTAAAAAGGTTTCCCTGTCCAGTGGTGTCTGACTCTGGGGCTCAGTGTTCATCTCTGTTTCTTAGCCGAGCGAGCCAACATTGTCCAAAGACATTTTTCGTGATCATGTGGCCGGCATGTCTACACCAAGGCATAGCGAACATTGTTACCTTCCCACTGAAGTGGTACCTATTTATCTAGTCGCATTTGCATGCTTTCCAACTGCTAGGTGGGCAGGAACTGGGGCTAGTAACAGGAGCTCACTCCATCATGCAGTACTTGGGTCTCAAACTGCCATCCTTGACAAGTCCAGCGTCTTAACCACTAGGCGGCCGCACTCCAGGAGATGCTGTGGCCCTGGCCTTAATCAACCCCAGTATTTTCCTCAACAGTGAAAAATGTTCCTCAATTGGGAGTGTTCTCAATTTCCCACGAACACAAAAAGGAAATGACCCCGTCAGCCCTTACTGTGAAAAACATCATCAATTCAACCTGACAAATCTGGGTTCGGGTTTCAGAGGTTTTTCAAGTATAAAGACAATGAAAACCCGATGGCTTTTCTCCATCATTCATGGTGAAAGGACAGGGTAAAATTGAACAGGCGCCCAGTCTTCCTTTAAGAACTTGAATTCTACGCAATCAAGTGAAAGTAAATGTTGAATTAGCCGCTTGAAAACTTGTAAAGTTTTTTTAAAAAAGAAATCTGTTGTTTTTCTTTTCCAGACAGTCATAGCAACTGGACTATCTTACGGCTTTAATTTCAAAGAGATATTCCAGGTAGATACTGTTGGAACATTAGACATTGGGTAAGTAGACAAGTATCTGTATATATTAATGAAAACAGATAGCCTTGGGGTTGTTTTTCCCTTCCTACTAAACTTTAGCCACAGTTATAAACTGGAAGAGCTTCCACAGTCCAATTTAAATGCTTTGTAAATGGAATCCACCATACAGACCGTAAGCTTAAGCATAAAGATAGTCCCTGACTTACAGCCATCCATTCAGTGACCGTTTGAAGTTACAATGGTACTGAAAAAGTGACTTATGACCATTTTTCACATTTATGACTGTTGCAGCATCTCCGTGGTCACGTGATCAAAATCCGGATGCTTGGCTAATGACTCCTATTTACGACGGGTCGCAGCGTCCCAGGGTCACGTGATCCTCTTTTGCGACTTTCTGACAAGCAAAGTCGACGGGGCAAGCCAGATTCACTTCACACCTGTGTTACGAACTTAACAATTGCAGGGATTCACTTAAAAACTGTGGCAGGAAAAGTCCTAAAATGGGCCCAAACTCACTTAATGACTGTCTCGTTTAGCAAACAGGAATTTTGGGCCCAGTTCTGGTCGTTAAGTCGAGGATTACCTGTACACTGGAGCAATGGGTCATCCATGAGGGGGTTGGAGACTGGAGTTCCTGTTTTATATTGGCCTGTTTTGTTCTTATCAGGCAGATCAGATCAGATGTAGTGGGCATAGAGCAGGGGTCTTCAAACTTGGCCACTTTAAGACCTGTGGACTTCAACTCCCAGAATTCCTCAGCCAGCCAGGGCTGGCTGAGGAATTCTGGGAGTTGAAGTCCACAAGTCTTAAAGTGGCCACGTTTGAAGACCCCTGGCATAGAGAGTTCCTGTCACAATAGTGTCCCTGGACGTATGGGTGCCAAATTGGCAAACTGCTGGACACAGGTTCACAATACAAATGTCTTGGGTATCTCCGTAGATGTCACACACGCATTCCAGAGAGCCAGGGCTTGGATTACAACATTGCATCTGCCATCTTGTGATTTTGAAACCTTCTGCTGACACCCTTGAATCAATTAAAGAGAATATTTGTAGCTCTGGGTTGATCCGTGGAGTCCATGGCGTTCTCTAAGCTTGGTGGTTTTCATGCAGACGTTTCATTACCCAACTAGGCAACACGACCAGTTTGCACCGACGATGTTACCTAGTTGGGTAATGAAACGTCTGCAAGTCATTTCATCACCCAACTAGGCAATGTCATCAGGATGCACTGATGATGTTACCTAGCTTGGTAATGAAACATCTGCCGGAAAAGCACCAAGCTCAGACAGCACCAAGGACCCCACACAGCCTTGAATCGCTCCCTTGAAGGACCTTGCAGAGTGATTCTCTCCCCATTCTGATGCCGGAAGGGGACAACTCGCCACAGCCAATTCTCCATAGTCAACTCGCCACAGCCAGCTCACTGCGGGACAATTCAACAATTCAATTTCATTGTTTAAAACAGTTGAAAAATTATTTTAATGTCTGTCATTCACATTTTATTTTGTCTCTTCTTTGGCCTTCTTTCTTTAACGACTCTATTCCACTCTTTCTTTGATATTAGTCCTACAGCAAGTTGGCCACGGTGAGTTGTCATATAGACCCTTCTGAAGGTGCACTCCAAACAGGCAGTGCTTTGATTGCACCACTGAGTCACCAAGTTTTTAAACCAGGGGTCCCCAACCCCCGGTCTGTGGACCGGCACCGGGCCGTGGCATGCCAGAAACCGGTCCGCGCAAAAAAGCAAAGCCCCATCGGCGGGATGTAGGCAGCACACAAAACCACGCACTCTCCATTCCTTGGAAAAACCTCTCTCCACGGAACTGGTCCCTGGTGCCCCAAAGGTTGGGGACCTCTGTTTTAAACCATGTCCTGCAGAGTCTCCTGGACCCCTAAAGGCAGGGACAAACTACCAGCTAACCAGGTCCCAAAGTGTCTTTCTCTAACATAGCCATCTGTACTGAGTCAACCAGTGCTAGGGAAACTACACAGGGTCTCCGTTTTAAAGTCCTCCTCTGCCTTCATTCCAGATTTCAGGCTCCAGTTGCCCCAGATATCAAGTACTTTGAATGTTGTATAGGAGACAGCATCTCTATTGCCATTGTCGGCTTCGCTGTTGCCTTTTCAGTGGCTAAAGTTTATTCCATTAAGCATGATTACTCCATAGATGCCAACCAGGTAAGCCTCTAGCGCAGAGGTCTCCAACCTTTCTCGGTTGGCGGACCGGAGGGAAAGGGAGGGGGGAAGCATTTTTCGTATGCGCGCACACAAACTGGGCCGCGAGTACACACGATGCAAATGGGGCAGTGCTAGCGCCCACATGACACTCACTAGCACGTCCCATTTTTGTCGCCTGGGCACTAGTGCTGCCCCATTTTCACTGTGCGGTGCCCTGTTTCTGTCATGCAGCGTCCCACTTTTGCCACGTGGTGCCCCATTTTTGCCACGCAGTGCCCCGTTTTCACTGTGTGGTGCCCCGTTTGCGTAGCAGCGGTGCTAGCACGAGTGGGGGTGAGCGCATGCATGTGTGTGCATGCACTGGCCAGCAGTCCCATAGTGGGCTGTGGCCCACAGGTTGGAGACCCCTGCTCTAGCAACTGTCAGAACTGTTGTAAGTCGAGGACTACCTCTGTTACCTTGCAGTATGTAATTTGTGTGTGTTTTAAAGGAATTAATTGCCTTTGGAATCAGCAACATCTTTGGAGGGGTCTTCAAAGGATTTGCAGCAAGCACTTCTCTATCAAGGTCTGGAGTGCAAGAAAGCACCGGGGGCAAGACGCAGGTATCTGGAGATTTAAGGTGTTGCGGTAAATGAATTGCCCAAGTTGTTTTACAGGAAGTGTGTTAACCATGAGCTTTTGTCCTGCAGATTGCTGGACTCCTCTCAGCTATCATTGTCATGATTGCTATCTTAGCCATTGGCTTTCTCTTGGAACCGCTGCAAAAGGTACCGGCTTTGGGATCTAGTGGGTTGGGTTGGGTTGGGTTGGGTTGGGTTGGGTTGGGTTGGGTTGGGTTGCTACAGGTGGCATCCTTTTCTGTAACTGGCAGTCCTCGACTTATGACCACAATTGAGCCCCGAATTTCTGTTGCTAAGTGAGACAGTTGTTAAGTGTGCTTTGCCCCCGTTTACGACCTTTCCTGCCACTGTTGTTCAGTGAATCACTGCAGTTGTTACATTAGTAGCAAGAATAGAATAGAATAGAATAGAATAGAATAGAATAGAATAGAAAATATGGAATGGAATGGAATGGAATGGAATGGAATGGAATGGAATAGAATAGAATAGAATAGAATAGAATAGAATAGAATAGAATAGAATATAGAATAGAATAGAATAGAATAGAACAGAATAGAATAGAATAGAATAGAATAGAAAATATGGAATGGAATGGAATGGAATGGAATGGAATGGAATGGAATGGAATGGAATAGAATAGAATAGAATAGAATAGAATAGAATAGAATAGAATAGAATAGAATAGAATAGAATAGAATAGAATAATAACTTGTTGTCACTTCGAATGTACACTAATCGGCATGCATTAAAATTAAATTTTGTCGCATTCAGCTCTCAAAGGATCACCACCTCCGATATACACTGCATAAATATGACAAAAATAAATAAACACAGAATGATGCATATACCCACATATATTATATGACACAGAGAGACAACACAGTCTCGTTCGGGTTATGTATACATGTGCACGGTGAGAAAAACGAATCTTGCGAATTTACCAGACGGATGGCATAGGGAACAAAGCTATTACAGAATCGGATAGTCCTGCTAGAAATACTTCGAAACCTCCTCCCAGTGGGGAGCAACAGAAACAGACTGTAAAGTGGGCAAGTGGGGTCTCTAACAATGCTTTGAGCTCTAAGCACATATGAGCACTTATAAGCAGCATCCTGAATACCAGGGAGCGACCTTCCTATGATCTTCTCAGCTGTCCTCACCACTCTTTGTATGGACTTTATATCTGAGGCACTGCTGCCACCAGACCAGACAGTTAAGTGAATCTGGTTTCCCATTGTCTTGGCGTGTCAGAAATTCACAAAAGGAGTTCACATGACCCCAGGACACTGCAACCATCATAAATATGAACCAGCTCCCAAGCCTCCGAATTTTGATGATGTGACCATGGTCGTAGGTGTGAAAAACGATCATAAGTCTCTTTTTTAGTGCCATTGCAACTTTGAACAGTCACTAAATGAATCATTGTAAGTCGAGGACTATCTGTACTCTGAGATACTCCTCTCTCTCTCGTCTCTCTTTATCTCTTGTATTGTGTTTTTTTTTTTCCCCGTGTCTGTCTTTCAACATGTACATTATTCTTTCATTGACAGTCAGTCCTTGCAGCTTTGGTTCTGGGCAATTTGAAGGGGATGTTGATGCAGTTCAAAGAGATTGGAATTTTGTGGAAAAAGGACAAGTGTGACTGTGTAAGTGACTCCTCACCCAGCTGTGCAAATAGCGATTCAAACATAAACAATGTCATTGAACATGTCCGAAAGGGAAACAAAAAACAGGGGGATATGTCAGCCATTTTGTTCTGCTTTGGTGAAGTTGGTGATTTCCCCCACTCTGCTCTCACCTTCACTAAAGGTTTATAAAAGGAGTCCTGGTGGCGCAGTGGTTAGAATGCAGTATTGCAGGCTAATTCTGCCCACTGCCAGAAGTTCAATCCTGACCAGCTCAAGGTTGACTCAGCCTTCCATCCTTCCGAGGTCGGTAAAATGAGGACCCAGATTGCTGGGGGCAATATGCTGACTCTGTAAACCGCTTAGAGAGGACTTTGTAAAGCACTGTGAAGCAGTATATAAGTCTAAGTGCTATTGCTATCCCTCCCTCCCTCCCTCCCTTCCTTCCTTCCTCTCTTATTCCCTTCCTCATTCTCCTTCCTGGTAGCACAGTGGTTAGAATGCAGTCTTGTAAAATTAGGACCCAGATTGTTGGGGGGCAACATGCTGACTCTGTAAACCGCTTAGAGAGGACTTTGTAAAGCACTGTGAAGCGGTATATAAGTCTTAAGTGCTATTGCTAAAAGTAGTTTCTTAATCAAATCCCATACGCTATTCAACCAACCATGCCAAATTAACTAATGCTAGTAAGTGCTTTCATTCGTAAATAGAATGCGTGTTTGTGCCTTTGGGTGAATACAGAAATAAGAGCAATGGACTCAAAAGAAGGTAACAAAGATCCATGGACCTGAATAAACATGTAACAACAAAGATATCATGGAGGCAAAGCCTATTTTCAAGCACAGTCACACTGAACTGAAACTGAGCTGAAAATACACATTTGTGTATTCATGTTGATGGGATGTCTAATGCACACTCTTTAGTGCTCTCTGAGTTTCGTTGTTTTCTTGCAGAAGTCTCATTGCCCAAATTAGGTAACATTATCAGCGCAAACCCCACTTCCTTCTAGCACTGATGATGTTACCTAGTTGGGTCATGAAACGTCTGCAAGAAAACCACCAAGGTCAGAGAGCACCAAGGACCCCTCATTTCAACCCTGAGCTACAAATATTCTCCTTTATTGGTGTCTAATGGGATATATAGTTTTATCAACAGTGTTTCCTTGACATTTCCAGACAGAGCTGGGGAAAGTGTCTGAAAATCTGTACAAAACAGAGTTCAAAAAATTAAGCAAAATTGTTGGACAGTAACCTTCTCAGTCGGGAGGAAGGCTCAAGTAGGAAATTAGCCGGGACTCACTACATAAATACAAGAGGGCAAAGTCTGACTAGCCCTGAATGCCTTTGAGCCTTATCTGGTCTTTCCCATGCGAAAGCTGCCAGTCGGGGAGATTCCTGTATTATAGGCAGAGAACAATGAAGTAGCTAGTTTGAACTCTACACTTGTAAGTTTGGTTGTTCGTACCTGACAAAAACAGACCAACATCTGACTTGATACAAGGCAGTGTCTAAAGTTCCTTACATTCTTAAATTCCTTGCATGCCTACTCAAAAAGCCACTACTATGTCTACATGTCAAACATTGATATTGTCATCTGTTTATCAGCAATAATTTTTACAAAAAAATGTTACATGAACCATCCCTACTGCTTCTAGCATAGCTTCTCATATCTTGCTGTTGGTGAGGACCAGAAATTCCTTGCTGGTAATTTTCTCTAGTCAAATATATCAGTGGTTTAATGTTTATTTAATGTTTATTTTTTTTGTTAGCTTGTCTGGATTGTGACTTTCCTGGCTGCCCTTCTACTGGGACTGGATCTTGGCTTAGCTGCCGGCCTTGGATTTGAGCTCCTGACAGTTGTATTCCGGGTCCAGTTGTAAGTAAATATTTATTTCATTTGTCAGCTCAACTTCCTGAAGCAGATTAAAGACATAAAATCATTTCGAGTGGAGTGAAATCATTTAACAACCACACTATGGTTCATTTTCTGTCACAAATACACTACAGACAATATGCAGATCAATATATGCACCATATTTTCCTATTTTTCACCTGGACTGACGCTGTAGTATCTCCAAGGAAGTATCCGTGATGCTGTTATCAAGTGGTACTAAGCCTGCAGTCCTATGCACTTGGTACAGGTAGTCCTCATTTAATGACAAATCACTTAGTGACCGTCCAAGGTTATGATGGAACCCCCCCCCCCCCAAAAAAAGGTACTTATGACTCAGATTTAAAATTCCAAAGCTCCCTCAGTCACATGCTCGCATTTGGGCTGCTTAGCAACCAGCTCGCATTTAGGCCATTTGCAATATTCTGTGGTCACATGACCACGATTTTTGTCATATTTGTTTTTGTGCCAGAAATTGGCGTATACTTCCAGTTTACAGGGGGGGGGAAACACCTATTACAAACAAGGGATTCTCTTGTGCTCTTCGCTTAATGACCGTGGCGTTTGCTTTATGACCGGCACCTTCGCTTAACAACCACCACAAAAAAAAATTGCCATAAAATTGGGTCAGTCCCATAATGAGTCACTTAAACGACTGGCATGATTTACAGACATAATTCCAGGCTCAATTACAGTCCTAAGTTGAAGGCAGAGTCCCTAAAGACCTACAAACGCTAAAGATGTAGAGACTGCTAGAGATTGTTGTTGTTCTTCAGTCATTAAATCATGTCCAACTCTTTGCGGCCCCATGGAGCAGAGCATGCCAGGCCCACCCCTGTCTTCCACTGTCTCCTGCAGTTTGCCCAAATTCACGTTCATTGCATTGATGACCCTTTTCTAACCATCTCATCCTCTGCTGTCCCTTTGTCTTCCATCTTTCCCAACATCAGGATCTTCTCCAAGGAGTCCTCCCTCCTCATTAGGTGACCAAAATGTTTCAGCTTCTGTCCTTTCAACGAATAGTCAGGGTTAGTTGATTTCCTTCAGGATTGACTGATTTGATCTCCTTGCAGTCCAAGGGACTCTCAAGAGGCTTCTCCACAATTTGAAAGCATCCATTCCTTGAAAGCATCGATTCTTTGAAAGCATCGATTCTTTGAAAGCATCGATTCTTTGAAAGCATCCATTCCTTGAAAGCATCAATTCTTTGAAAGCATCCATTCTTAAGGTGCTCAGCCTTACGGTCCGAGTCTCACAGCCATACATTGCTACTGGGAAATACATTACTACTGGGGGAAAAAGATTGCTTCCAGAATATCAATTTTGTAATTCTCTCTCTATTTGCTTGAAGGTAGCACCATTGAATCCAGCAAAGAATATTCCCAAATTTTGCAGCTTAAGGGATAATACAGATATAAGCAAAGGTCCGCGTCATTATTAGAATAACAGTTGATCCTGTTCATTCTGCATTAATCAGCTCATTTGCCTCTTCTCTTTTCAGTCCAAAATGCACACTTTTGGCTAATGTGGGAAGGAATGACATCTACAGAAACAGAAAAGACTACTCAGACGTAAGAACACCGTGTTGTTAATTGCGGTAATTTAACACGCACAATTTTGGCAGTAGAGTGCCTCAAAATTAACCGGTGATGTTTTGCTGTCTAGATATATGAGCCAGAAGGAGTGAAAGTTTTCAGGTGCCCGTCTCCAATCTTTTTTGCTAATGTTGACTTCTTCAAGGAAAAATTGACTGCTGCGGTAAGTATTGCGTAGGCCGTAATCTTAATAGAAATGATTTCCCCTAAAACTTTTAATTTTAATAGAGTGGTGGGATTCAAATACCTGAACAACTGGTTCTCTGCATGGATGCCACTTCCAGAAATCCGTTCTGAGCCAGGAAGACCTCCCAGGCCCAGAACGGCCCACCGGAAGTGCATGGCGCCACTTCCGGAAGTCTGTTCTGAGCCTCTGAGGCCTGGGGGAGGCCTCCCAGGCTCAGAACGGACATCCAGAAGTGGCGTCCACGCACTTCAGTGGGCTGTTCTAGGCCTGGGAGGCTTCCCAGGCTCAGAACGGACTTCCAGAAGTGGCGTCCACGCACTTCCAGTGGGCCGTTCTAGGCCTGGGAGGCTTCCCCGGCTCAGAACGGACTTCCGGAAGTGGCATCCACGCACTTCCGGCGGTCCATTCTGGGCTTTGCGAAAAAGGGCTAGGACCTTAGCTACCGGTTCTACTGAACTGGTGAGAACCGGCTGAATCCTACCACTGCATATATATATGTCTTTTATACCTCAGAAACATTTGTACAATGTCCCAGAAAAAACTACTTTGTTTTTTCCTTGAGAACTATTTCAAATGCTCTTGTGTGAATGTTAGCTAAAAGTTAGAAATTCAAACAGGTCAAAGAGATCTAAGATTATTGTACAGGTATTCCTCGACTTACAACAGTTCATTTAGTGACCGTTCAAAGTTATAACGGCACTGAAAAAAGTATCTTATGAGTGCTTTTCACATTGCGACTGTTGCAGCATCCCCAGGGTCACGTGATCAAAATTCAGTTGCTTGGCAACTGACTCATATCTATGACAGTCGCAGCGTCCATGGGTCATGTGATTCCCCCTTGTGTGACCTTCTGACAAGCAAAGTCAATGGGGGAAGCCAGATTCACTTAACAGCCGTGTTACTCACTTAACAACTGCAGTGATTCATTTAACAAATGTGGCAAGGAAGGTCGTAAAATGTCTCACTTAGCAACAGAAATTTTGGGGTCCATTGCGGTCGTAAGTCAAGGATTACCTGTACAATTAAAGATATAACTAGAATCTATTTAAATCAAATCTATATTCTCCGCTTGAAAAAATACTTAGATCGTACTAGGATGATTTTAAAAAAAAAAAATCAAACATCTGCTAAAACAATGATTCCCTATTTCAGGTTGGTTTTAAACCATTGAGGGTGTTACAGAAACGCAACAAAGCTCTAAGGAAAATAAAGAAGATGTTAAAGAAGGGAGAACTTCAAGAAACTCCAGTAAGAATCCTTAATTATTTAAATGGTATCAGAAAAATTGTGACCAATCTCTCTTTCACATGCACCCTCTCTACATACAAAAGAAGCCATTCAGCCTTCAATTTCAGAACTGGCTGATCAAGTGTTCTGATGTCTCTTTTCGTGGTTAAGAAGCGTTCCGAACATTTTCCTTCTTTCTTTCTTTCTTTCTCATTCAGAAAGGTTTTCTTTGTACCGTCACTAATGCGACCGACTCAGAGGAAGAGCTGGACAACAACAGGGTTGAAGAGCTGAATCAGCCCATAAATACGAAGGATTTTCCAGTTCGGATAGACTGGAACACAAGCCTGCCTCCCAACATCAGAGTTCCGAGAATTGACGTCCATAGCGTCATTCTTGATTTTTCAGCAGTGTCCTTTCTGGATGTTTCAGCGATGAGAATCATCGGAGAGGTAAAATTGTTTATATTTATATATATACACCGGTCTGTCCGGAAAAAAACTTCCTATATATATAGAAAGACAAAAGTGATTATAAAGTAGAACTGCAGTATAGCAGTTAAAATACCAAGATGCATTAACTATATATATATATATATATACAGTTTTTTCCGGACAGACCGGTCTGGTTAATGCACCTTTGTATTTTAACTGCTATACTGCAGTTCTACTTCATAATCACTTTTGCCTTGCAGCCCCCCAAACTAGGGGCATTAAGCAGGCTCAAGTCACTACTGCGATACATTACAAATTCAAATTTCTTTTTTTGTTGACAAAGAGTTAAAAGAATTAAATGGGAGACTAGAATAGCTATTTCGGGCTCATTCTGCCCATATATATATATATATATATATAAGTAGCAGCAGATATTTCTCTCTCTGGGAGCAAAGAGAAAATATCTGCTGTGAGCTGCACATAGGCGTCAGGAAGGGCATCCGGCTAGTAAGTGCTCAGCTCCTCTCAGTCACCCAGACTCCACCCCAATGCAAGGGTTTTTAAAAGAATATAAAGATTGAGTTCACTCAGGATGAACTGTTCACGGATCCTTGTGTGTGTGTGTGTGTGTGTGTGTGTGTGTACTTACGTGTGTGTGTGTGTACTTACGTGTGTGTGTGTGTGTGTGAATGAGTGAACTCAATCTTTACAGAACAGAGTTGGAAGGGACCTTGGTGGTCTTCTAGTCCAGGGGTGGGGAACCTTGGTTCTTTTATGACTCGTGGACTTCAACTCCCAGAATTCCTGAGCCAGCCATGCTGAGGGGAAAGGGAGAGGTTTCCAAGCTGAGCCATGCTGGCTCAGGAATTCTGGGAGTTGAAGTCCACGAGTCATAAAAGAGCCAAGGTTGCCTACCCCTGTTCTAGTCCAACCCCCTGCTCAAGCAGCAGATCCTATACCATTCCAGACATATGGTTATCCAATCTCTTCTTAAAAAATCTCCAGTGATGAAGCAAGCATCCACAACTTCTGGAGACAACTCAACGTAAGGAAACAAGATCTGAACTCGTTTCTCCCAAAGCTTAGCCTTTCTAATCCCCGGACTACATAGAGATAAAATACAATTCATGAATGCTCATTTGTTGTTACTGCTAATCACACCGATAGCAGACAGAACTGCAAGAATGTTATGCTAGTGGCTATTATTATATTTATATAGTTGTTATTCTGCTATTATCGTACTCTAAATTATTGTACACGCCTTTGTCTGCCTAGAGTTAAATATCACCCATTTCTCCTTTGAACAGACTTTGAGAGAATTCATCCGGGTTGATGTTGAAGTTTATATTGTGGGCGCACATGGTAAGGCTCTTTCTTAGTGACTGTTTTGATCTCCTTACCGATGCCCATGTAAAACAATATTCTGTGTGTGTGTGTGTGTGTGTGTGTGTGTGTATATTATATATATACACACACACACATATATACACATATATATATATATACATACATATATATATATATACATATATATACACACACATACACACAAACTTATATATTTATATATTTATATTTTATATATTTATATTTTAAAAGCTGCTTTTAAAAAAAAGGAAATAACTGCACTCCTAATGTTAGAAACTGCATTCCTGCAAATGTGATACTGAACACAAAAGAAAATATGTGGAACAAATTAAACGATACAGATAGTCCTCCGTTTATGACCACACGAGTACAACATTTCCGTGGCTAGACAAAACAGTGGTTAAGTGAGTTTCGCCCCATTTTATGACCTTTCTTGCCACAGTTGGTAAGTTAGTAACACGGTTGTTAAGTGAAATCTGGCTTCCCCCATTGACTTTGCCTGTCAGAAGTTTGCGAAAAGGGATCACATGACAACGGCAACCGTCATAAGTATGAATCAGTTGCCAAGCCTCTGAATTTTGATCACGTGACCACAGGTCATAAGTGTGAAAAAAACGGTCATAAGTAACTTTTTTCAGCGCCGTTGCTACTTCAAACAGTCACTAAATGAATTGTTGTGAGTCACGGACTACCTGTATTGTTTAAAAATCAGTCACATCATTTTCTAGGCCTGTAATTCTGTTTCTCTTTTTCCCTCTTCTCTCTTTCTTTTCTCTTCCCTTTTTTCACCCCAATCTACCCATCCACACACACAAAGATGGTCTCCTGGAGAAGCTACAGAGATGTGGATTTTTTGATGATGAAATTAAGCCATCCATATTTTTCCTGACCACTCATGACGCAATTTTATACATCTTGATGAAGAAGGATACGATCACCCACTCCTCAAAATTCGAAGCCATTACGGTGAGACTGTTCGTCCATATAGTTCAAAAGCAGAACTTGGATCCCGGCATTTTCAGAATGTAAAAGCAAAAACATCATTGGAGGATGACTGGAACTTGGCAACCAAAAATTTTCATGGCGATGAGAACATGTTGGAGTTTCTCTTTTCCACTTAGATATCCCAAAGGTGCTTTTTCAAGAGGCAACTGGACTTTCTTGTTTTTCTTTGAAGACGTTTCGCTTCTCATCCAAGAAGCTTCTTCAGCTCTGAGTAGATGGTGGGGAAAGGCCCCTTTAATACTAGTTGGGATGAAAAGCAGAATCTTGAAAATTGTAAGAGTCAATTCCCAGGCAGTGTTAAAGCAAGCCAATCAAAGCAGCAGTGTCTTCTTTAAATGTTTCCTTCTGTTAGAAATTCTGTTTATATATACCAGCACAGCTCAAACAAAGTGCACAGTCACCATGCGCTTTACTGCTTAACTGTTTAACTGCAACAGGAAACGCTACTTATGACAAAAGAACATAGAGTATATATCATAGATCCAAACTTGTAAACACTGCCATCTACTGGCTGAATACTACTGTAGTTGTTGCACAAAAATACATTCCAACAATGAATTCCAACACCTTCTCATGGCCCTCATATGTGGGCTAGGTTGCCTCTTCTCACACCCACTGAATTATTCCTTTACTGCCTGCTTCCTGCAGATGTCTACAACCATGGACTAAAACATGAGTGTTTGTAGGGTACAATGAAAAAAGTCCAAAGGGGGTGACAATGTGTCACATTCTGCCCCTTTTTCATGTGGCTGGCATCTTAATTTTGTGGATCATAATTTACGGACCTCCCTAGACCAATTACTTCATGTAACCTAGTTTGTAAACATAGGTAGTCCAACTGAGATTGCTGTAGCTACAAATCAAAAGAGATTTTTTTTAAATTAAAATAAGGGAACCCATTGTTAACAGCAGAATGTTTATTCCATTACAGGATAATCAAAACAACAATCACTATATAATTAACACGAGCGGAGGACTACGCAACCGGGAACTAACAGTAAGGCTCTCTTCCCCATCTTGAATGGGATCAATAAAATTGAGAGTCTATGAGAGACTCTTGAATGTAGCTCTCCTAGAACAGGGGTCCCCAACCCCCCTGGCTGTGGCCCATTGCCAGGACTTGAGCAGTTTGGAACCAGGCCGCGGAAGTGTGTGTGGGGGCAGCGAGCGCGTGCACACATCCCCACTTACGTAAGCAGCGGGCGTGCAGAACCATCCCTTCTCCCCCATGCCAGTCCGTAAATCCCAAAAGATTGGGGAACTCTGTCCTAAAAGGCACGAGGCAGCTGAATTTTGATGAGAAGGAAAGTAGACCACAAGTACTCCTAATTACAAATATTTTCCATTTTAAACATGCTGAGGCAAATTCCCAGTTTCTCATTGCTAAATACAGTTAGTCCTCGATTTACGTCCACAATTGAGCTCAAAATTTCTGTGGCTAAGCAAGACGGCTGCTAAAAGTGACTTTTGCTCCATTTTACGACTGTTATTAAGTGAAGCACTGCAGTTGTTCAGTTAGTGACACGGCTGTTAAGGGAGTCTGGCTTCCCCATTGACTTCGCTTGTCAGACAATCGCAAAAGGGGATCACACGGGACAGTGCAACCGTCATAAATACGAATCAGTTGTCGAGTATCTGAATTTTGTCTTTCATAAGCTGGAAAGACAGTCATAAGTCGCTTTTTTCAGTGCTCTTGTAACTTTGAACGGTCACTAAATGAGCTATTGTAAGTCGAGGACTGCCTGTACGTTTTTTTCTGGATCCAGTTCCACTTTTGGTGACCACGTCATGACGACCTTACCAGGCATAACCGCTTTTTGGGCAACTCTATGAAAGTGGCTTGCTGTTCTTTTGACTTCCTAAATGTTTGTTTTTTTCGTTCCCACAGGAATCAACAGAAACGAAAATGTAAAAGGAGGACAGGCGAAGAACCACACGATCTTGAAACAATTGATAAAAGGAGAGAAAATGTTGGTTCTCCAAAAGGATTCCACATTGAGTGAGGACAGAGGTGAGGGCCAGTCCCTCTTGTAAGGACATAAGTCACATACACAAACCATGTTATGTATAAAAGAAGGTGGAACTTCAACTACACGCCATGCCCGACTTCCGGCAGATTTTATTCCTTCCATGGATTGTAGGCAACCATTTTTGCCTCTTTTAAACTTTTTTTTTTTAAAAAAACATCTTGTTTTGTTTTGTTTTTCATGGTTTCTTCAAAAAAAAAGTTTTGGGTGTTTTTTATTTTAACTTTTTTTAAAAAAATAAATAAAATTAAAACAGATTTTAAAAAAGGAAGCACTTAACCAGGCTATACCTGTATATATAAGTGTGTATATCACATATTATATGAAAATCCTGATCGCAAAGAGCACTTGGTTTATGCAGTCCCCAAAGATTAAGTATCCATTTTATTGTATATTCCTCTACTATGCAAATATGTATATACAGTATATGTAAATAATCCTGAAGATTGTACATTTCCACGTTGTAAATCGTTTATATACTTCGATTTTCCCCATTGTTTTCAATACTTTGTATTTTGTTATGTAAATATGGCTTCCATAGGTTTTTTTTTTTTTTTTTTTTTTAAGCAAAGGCCTTTATTAATTTATAACCACAATCAGGACCAGAATTTCCCATTTCTGATCAAGGTGGGACTCGCACTCGGTTTAAAGACCTTTTTCTTAAAAGCAAAAGTTTGCCTTTAGGAGCAGGTTGCAGAGAAATGGGGGACAGCAGCAGATTTGATAGGGGGAAATTGTCCAGGGTGTCACATGCTGATTCTAGAGTGACACTTGTATGCGTGCGTGTGCGTGCATGTAGGTACGTTTATTCTCGTGAACATGCAGTTCCTCTGGGAGACCTAATTGAATTTACTGTTTTGTGTTTGTAGACCTTATCCTTTGATATGCGGATTAGGTCTGGCTAACTTATTTGAGGAAGTTTGGCTTATTTTGAGTTGATCAATATAATTTCCTCTTGACTGTCAATTATCTGGTGGAGACACCGATTCTCGGACCATTGTGGTGTTCTTGTTAACATTTTAAGGGGAAGATAAGAAACAGTATTAAGAATAAAATATATATTTGGATATAAAACTTCCCAGAGAGCTTTGCACGGTCTGACCTTTATGGTGAATTTGCTGGCACCACTTTCCACTCCGGGGGAAAAAGATTGTCTTGGATGTTTTTCAACTTGTGAATGATCTTCCCCACTGTAGAATGATGGACTTTAAATGGCCGTATAACCCTTCCCAGATTGATGGGCAACAACAGTTGTTCCTCTTTAAGACCATTGCTGATGTTTTTTTTCTCTTTGGCATTGTGTTAACACACAACCTCAAACCTGGAGGCCAGCACACTCCTCAAACTTCGGCTTTAATATAGTCATACTTGCTGATGATCGATTAATCAAGGCCACTGGAAGCAGTAAGGGTTTACTTACTTTTTCACATACGGCTTCTCCCTTTTGGCTCTTTTTATAAAATAGATGACCTGGTGTAATACGTCAGGTGTTGTCATTCACCTGAGGTTGTATTTACCTACTTTTAAGAACTGCCAGGGACCAGGTGATTTTTTTTTTTTAATGTGTCCTAATGTTAGGAGTGGCAGGGGTTGATTAAAAAAAAGATTTTACATATAATTTAGCCTTGGTGACGGTTTTAAAACCAAAGGGGGAAAAAAAAAACCTCAACGGCTTTTTTAATGTTAGGACCGGTTGGGCGATTGACAAAAGCTTTTTATAGATTATTGCCTGGCATAATTTACGTCTGGGTGATGGTTTTGAAACCAAAGAGAAAAACTCAACGGCCTTTTAATGTTAGGAGTGGCCCGTGATTGATAAAAGAAGTCTCTGTCCGATGGAATTTGAATTTGATTCCTAGTGTTTTACCTCATTCCCGCAGTTTTAAAATCCGAATTGTGCTTGAAATCTAAAAATTGGCGTGAATTTGCCACGCTTCCTCATATTGCAGCAAACCAGTTTGCCACCCAGAAATGGATCCATCCAATCACAGCGGACACCTTTCTATGATATGCTTGATTTTTAATGCAATTTCGGTAAGCATATTTCATGTTTATTTAAAAAGAGAATGCTGCATATACGTGTGTGCCTAAACAGCGTGGTCCTTATTCCTAAAATGTCTCCCAGCAACTAGTATTACCCTACTAGCTCCTCATATATTTACAAGGCAATCTTACCACATCACAAGTTCTCCAAGATGGCAACACTACACTTTACCAATAAAGGAAAATATTTGTAACTCACAGCTGAAGTGAGGGGTCCTTGGTGCTCTCTAAGCGTGGTTGTTTCCTTGCAGATGTTTCATTACTCAAACTAGCTACCTACCATCATTGCTAGATGCTTTCCGATGATACATGAAGTTTTGTGACCCTCTTATTAATCAGATCAGATAATAAATGTGCTGCAATTCATGGCTGGTTTTAACTCACAGGAACAGCCATCTGTTAATCTGTAGATATTAACTCCAGGTTTTTCTCTCTGCTTTAACACTCCTCCTTGACCCACACAAGCCTAAACGACTGTAAAACCAAAAATAACGAAGGTGTTTGAATATAACAATAATAATAATAATAATAAAGTTGGAAGGGATCTTGGAGGTCATCGAGTCCAACCCCCTGCTCAGGTAGGAAACCCTACATCATTTCGGACAAACGGCTGTCCAGTCCATGTTGCTTCGGTGCTTGGTGAAATATAAATACTGTGCATTGAAGCAATGCAAAAGACTATTTTAACTTCACCCTGCTCTTATTTTCAGAAACAATCAAAGCCTTCTTAGAAAAACCTTGAAGAATAATAATAAAGAAAATCAAACCATTTCTCTTTACTCCACCCCAATCTCATGTAAAAGAGCAAACAGTTTTGGACAATAAATTTAATTATACACGGGTTGACAAAAAAAAAAAAAGGATCACAACGAAACTATCCAGATTTAACCAAAATACTTTAAAGTGGTACAGTAAGTGTTGTTGTCGGGAGGCCTTTATAAACGTTTTATAATCTCTGGGACAAGTCAGTCAAGACTAGGGATACAAAAATCTTTTAAAATGCTGCTGTCCACTACAGAGCCACTCAGCTTACAGGGTACCAAGTGTCAAGAATCCTATAACCAAAGTTTTCTTTTTTAAAAAATAAAATAAAATTAAGCTTTAAATCCCCAGAGAGCATTACAGTCAGAAATTACTTTTTTTTTTTTTTGTTCTTCAAGAAAACAAAGCAAAAACAGAAGAGAGAGCTCCTTAAACAGTCGGATTCATTAAAAGGCTTCTGCTTAGAACACGTTATCCTTCTATCGTGTTTTAGTTCCAATCGTTAACGACTATCATTGATAGTATGGCCTGTATCTGGCTTGGTCGGGGTGATGGGGTCCCGGAAGTGGCGCTTGAGAAGGCGGGCCTTGCATTCGCGGGGGCGGCCCCCTCGGAGCTGGCCACATGCCTGGGCTCATCCCCCCGGGCTGAGTGAACGGTGGGCTGAGAGTTCCTTGGTCTTCGCTGAACTTCTGCAGAGCGTTCGGGTTGTAATGGTGCGGGGGGGGTGCGTTGACGTTGACGGGGGGCCCGCCGTGCTGGGGCGGCGGCCCAGGGGGAGGGTGGTTCATGTAAGGAGGAAGCTGCGCGATGATGTGTCCAGGAGGCGGGGTGATAGGGGGAGGAGCCGAGGTCATCGGAGGGGGCGGGGCTTGGCTGTAAACGAGGTGAGGGGTACCTGCCCCCTGGGGAGGGTGCTGCATCGGGTGGCTGATGGGGGGCGGGGGAGGAGGGGGCGGGGCGTAGTGCTGCTGGGGAGGCATGATATGGTGCGGGTGGGACACCACGGGCTGGCCCTGATATTCGGGGTGGTGGTGGCCCGGTCCTGGGCCCGGCGGGGGTGGTTCGCGAGTGCCGGAGCTTGAATCGTCCTGGATAGGGACAGTGATGAGGTTGCTGTGCTTCCGGGTGGAGATGCGGAAGGTGTCTTGGTTGACGGGACGAGGGGGAGGCGGTGCCATGGACATCTCGGCGGAGGAGGCCCGGATGTCCTCGTGGGGCTGGTTGTAATGCTCGTGGGGCATGTGCTGCAGCGGCGGCGGCGGTGGCATCAGGAGGTGCTGCTTCGGCGGGAGGTGGCTCAGGTGATGCTTCTCGGGCGGCAGGATGAACCGCTCCGGCATTTCCGCTGGAGGAGGAGCGATAGGAGGGTGGACAGGTTCGAGAGGAGGACGCGCCACCGGCTTGCCGGCTCTCATGTGCCGGTGGTTGATGTGAGCCTGGAGGTCCCTCTGAGACAGGTAGGTTCTCTTGCAGCCCTGCACAATGCTGCACATGAACAGAGAGCCGCGGAGGCACTGCTCAATTCGCTGCACCGGCTCGTTGCAGCTGGATCAGAGAAAGAAAGAAGAGTGGGGTTTGCAGACACCGCCGTTACTCAAACCAAACCAGAGGGGAGAGTACAGTCCTCGACTTACAACCGCAGCTGGGAGCAGAATTTCCGTTGCTAAGCAAGGCGGGTGTTGCGTGAGCCGTGCTCGATTTTGTGCCCGTTTTTGGCCACCGTGAATCGCTGCAGTTAAGTGAAGCATGCAGGCGTTACGTCAATCCCGTCCCACTTCCCCCCATTGACTTTGCTTGTGGGAAGCTAGCTGGGAGGGAGTGGCAATCACGACCCCGGGATGCTCTAAATGGTTGCCAAGGGCCCAAACTTCAATCATGTGACTGGGGATGCCGTGACGGCTTCAGTGTGAGGACCAGGGTTTTTTCTCACAGCGACGCTGTAACTTTGAACTGTTGCTAAATGAACGGTTGTGAGGACTGGGTTTTTTTTTTTCCTCAGTGACGCTGTAACTTTGAACTGTTGCTAAATGAACGGTTGTGAGGACCGTTTTTTCTCTCTCTCACAGTGACGCTGTAACTTTGAACTGTTGCTAAATGAACAGTTGTAAGGACCGGTGTTTTTTTTCCTCACAGTGACGCTGTAACTTTGAACTGTTGCTAAATAAAACGGTTGTAAGGACCGGGTTTTTTTCCTCACAGTGACGCTGTAACTTTGAACTGTTGCTAAATGAATGGTTGTAGGTCAAGGATTCCCTGTATATGGGTAGTCCTCGTCTTACAACAGTTCGCTTAATGATCGTTCAAAGTTATAACGGCACTGAAAAATGTGACTTATGACCCTTTTTCATACTTATGACCATTGAGTTATCCCTGTGGTCACATGATCAGAATTCAGACGCTGGACAACTGGTTCATACTTATGACGGTCGCAGTGTCCCGGGGAGGGTCACATGATCCCCTTTTGCGACCTTCTGACAGGCAAAGTCAGTGGGGTTAGCCAGATTCGCTTAACAACTGGGTTACTAACTTACCAACTGCAGCAATTCACTTAATGACGGTGGCAAGGAAGGTCGTAAGATGGGGCAAAACTCACTTAGCAAATATATCTCACTGAACAACAGAAACTTTGGGCTCAGTTGTACTTGTAAATTGAGGACTGCCTATATTCTTTAAGTACAATTATTGTATTCTGTGTTGGCTCTTGGTTCTGAACCGGAGTTTGCACACTGAGCTGATGGGAGATGTAGGACGATACCCTTCCCCCCCCGAAAATAAGTCCGGGCCTTGTATTAATTTTTGCTCCAAAAGAATGCATTAGGACTTATTTTCTGGTTAGGTCTTATTTTCAGGGAAATACGGTACTAACTGCGTCCGTCTGGCTGACGATCTTAACTGGGGCTTATTTTGGGGGCGGGGCTTATATTACGAGCGTCCTGAAAAATCACGCTGGGGCTTATTTTCCGGTTGGATCTTATTCTGGGGGATATACGGTAATAAACAATGGATTTTATCTGGAATTCCCTAATGCCCTTGGGTCTAATGAACCACAGGCTGATTATTACATTCTGATCATTTATCTGCTATAACGTGCTGTAGAGTGGAAGCCTCACTGCTGTCAGCTAACCCTAAAATGAGGATTTCTTTGCACGCGTCCAGTGCCATCCAAACGCAAAGCAAATGTGATCCAATCACAAACGTCTTTTCTTCTCGGCTCCAAAAGAGAGCTGATTCATGCCTCAAAATGGAGTCGAGTAAAGATCAGGAATAAATGACAGATTATCAGCTACCCACAAAAACGCCCCTCTGGAAAACTTACCCTGGACACATCTTGTCCCCTTTCTTCTCGTGTAAGAGAGCACACTCATAGCAGAAAACATGTTTGCAGGGTATCTGTTAAAAAAAAAAGAAAAATAGACAACTCTTTTAATTGCTTCAGTGAATGAAGGAAGGAATGAACTTTGCTAAATCGGCCCTTTAAAACAGGGCAGTGTTTTCTATCCTTGTTTTACATTTCGGTTTTACATCCAAATAAATATATATATTTAGATTAAGATTGTTTAGCAACTGAGAAGCAATTCATAAATATCAGCTAATAATACCAAAACAAACAAAATGACCTGGAAATAAAAAGGCCTGTGCCTGAATTGTTCAAAGGACTAGGACAGGGGTCTTCAAACTTGGCCCTTTCGCGACTTGTGGACTTCAACTCCCAGAATTCCTCAGCCAGTGTGCCTGGCTAAGGAATTCTGGGAGGGGTCTTCAAGCTTGGCCCTTTTATGACTTGTGAACTTCAACTCCCAGAATTCCTCAGCCAGCGTGCCTGGCTGAGGAATTCTGGGAGTTGAAGTCCACAAGTCATAAAAGGGCCAAGTTTGAAGACTCCTGGACTAGGACAATGAAAATATATTTATGTATTATTTGACTGGTTTTCTCTCTCCCTCTGCTGGACATTCAAAGGTTATACTAAACCTTTTACTTTTGAAATGTAGATAGAATGAATGGCAGAGACAAAGGCTGGATGGACTATAGCAGACATCCTTTAAAAAATAGTCTTGGGATGAGCTTTGGGTCATTTTGATCTTAATCTATAACCTGGAAGGGAAGAGAAATGCAACTCTGAGGTAAATACATCAACCAACAATTCTATATACTCCTTTCTGAAGCAACCTACAGGTTAGTCCTCAACTTACAACAGTTCATTTGTTAACTGTTCAAAGTTACATCGGCACTGGAAAAAGTGACTTATGGCTGTTTTTCACACTTACAACTCTTGCAGCATCCCCGTGGTCATGTGATCAAAATTGGCAAATGACTCATATTTATGAGGGTCGCCGTATCTATCTATCTATCTATCTATCTATCTATCTATCTATCTATCTATCTATCCATCCATCCATCCATCCATCCATCCATCCATCCATCCACCTATCATCTACCTACCTATCTATCAATCAATCTACCTACCTATCATCTATCAATCATCTATCAATCTACCTATCATCTACCTATCATCTATCAATCAATCTATCATCTACCTACATACATACCTACCTACCATCTATCAATATCAATCTACCTACCTACCTACCTACCTACCTATCTTGGCCCTTGGTGCTCTCTGAGCTTGGTGGTTTCCTTGCAGACATTTCATTACCCAACTAGGTAACATCATCTCTGCTAGAAGGGAATGAGATGTTCAAATGAGAGCAAACCCATACCGTTCTAGCACTGATGTTGTTACCTAGTTGGGTAATGAAACGTCTGCAAGAAAACAACCAAACTCAGAGACCCCCCAGGACCCCCCTCATTTCTGCCTTTCTCTCCTCAAAGTGTTAAGAAACTCCCCCGTTGATTTTCAGTCATTGTAGTTGGTGACAACTGCAAAGACTATCAAAAGGAGGATACTGAAAAACCGTAGACTTCAGGTTGCCCACCCCATTATTTAAAGCCAACCCAAAACCGTGTGTGTGTGTGTGTGTGTTGATTTTCATCTAACACAACGTCCTGTTCGACAGGGCTCCGACACACAGAAAGAATACAGCATCATTTTTCAGAAAGAAAACACACCGTTCTCTGTATCAGGACTACGATGGAAGGCATCAAATCCTTTGACTTACCATGCGCCCATACATTTTAATGGGTAACCCACATTTGTCACAGAAATGGACTGGGGTGTCATCCTTCTCTCCAAGTAAATTTAGCTGCCAAAAGACAAATATTGCGTTTCATTAGCTGACCGTCATCCTGTGCTTACAGACTTAGCAAACGCATCTTTAGAAAACCCCATTTTTGTTAAAAACTTTTCAGCTTTTACACATTTTATTAGGTTCTCGAAATATAAAATACAAAGACAAATGAAAGAAAAGGAAAAGGGAGGGAAAAAAAGGGAGAGGAAAAAGTGTTAAGGGTAAAAGGGGGAAGAAAAAGAAAAGCACTCTTTTTGTACTCTTGGTAGCACAGAAAAAAAATAAAACAACATTTCAGGCTCAACTTTTTATAGTAATATATAGTAGCCGTTTCTGAAACTCGACTTTCTTAAAATTTTCAATAGCGTTTTGTTAGATCGCTACTGCACATTTATTTTTTTTAATATTTTATTAATTTTCCAATTTTACATTTAAGTATTTAAAAAGCAATGTGGTGACTATCAATAGTTCGGTAACAAAATCTTTAGTACAAATCTCAAGTTACAACATCAAATATTTCTTCTCTTTTTCCCTTAACATTTACTGTCTCGTATTCAAGCTAGTACAGTTCTTATTATATCAACTCAGTAAAAACATCATTATTGCATTTATCAATAAATTTTTAGCTTATACGTATCTTAATTACATTATTTGAAATAAAGGGAGACCATTTAATTGCCATTTTTTTTGAGAGGTCTAGCCCATTTGTATTCGTTGTCTCCCTGTTATTCCAATTCCCCATGCTTGCCCTGGTGTGTTTGTCTTCCATTCAATCTGTTCTATTGTATTGCACATCTATTAACACACAGTTCCCACTGTTTAAAAAAAAAGGTAGCGAACTCCTGGTGGAAACATCTGACTTTTTATAAGCAAGCTAACATGTTATTTAATGTTGAGTCAATTCCCATACCTTGAAGTCCCAGAAGAGGAGCCCAGGGAATCTTCGCTGGTTGCTAAACACGTCCGCACCTTTGCACTCATATCGTTCTTCATCGTTGTAATCAAACTCTTATGGAAAACAAAAGTCCAAACAAAATTTTCGGCGTTAGCTCTCACCCTAATAGGTAAAATTCTAGCCTAAACATTAATTAGAATTAACTGTAAGTCAGAGTGGCACAGTTAATTCGGATAAATATACCTGTCCAGGCTGACTCGCTCCCTGCAGTACCGGTTCCAATATAACTGAAATGTTTTCTCCATAATCAAAATACACGCTTGGATATTATTATCATCAATATTGGAAATGACGGGGCACAAAGAGGCCATGTAAAAGACTAGTGCCAACAGTATTTGAAAGATGGAACGTAAGTGCAGTTAGTCCTCATTTAGCAACCGCAATTAGGACCGGCCGTTAAGTGAAGCAGTTGCTAAAGGAAACCACCAATTGCGGTTATGATCTTACTTCTGATTTCCTTTGCTTGCAGACCTGCAAATTTTGTACATGTGAGGGCTGGTTGCAAAGATACTTTTTCAGCATCCTCTTAACACTCACCAAAGGAGTCAGTCACAACCTGGAATTAAGGAGAAACTTCCTGACAGTGAGGACAATCAACCAGTGGAACAGCTTGCCACCAGAGATCGTGGGCGCTCCATCACTGGAGATTTTTAAGAAGAGACTGGACATCCACCTGTCTGAGATGGTGTAGGTTCTCCTGCTTGAGCAGGGGGCTGGACTAGAAGACCTACGGGGTCCCTTCCAGCTCTATTCTATTCTATTCTATTCTATTCTATTCTATTCTATTCTATTCTATTCTATTCTATTCTATTCTTATCTCTATGTAGTCTGGGGGTTAGAAAGGCTAAGCTTTGGGAGAAACAAGTTCAGATCTTGTTTCCTTACGTTGAGTTGTCTCCAGAAGTTGTGGGTGCTTCATCACTAGAGATTTTTTAAGAAGAGATTGGATAACCATTTGTCTGGAATGGTATAGATCTCCTGCTTGAGCAGGGGGCTGGACTAGAAGACCCCCAGGGTCCCTTCCAGCTGTATTCTATTCTATCAATTCTAAATAACTCAAGACCTATGTGAATGCTAACTGAAGAGGTGTATCTAAAAGTCCACTCTGTTAAATAAAGACATCACAACACACCCAACAGATATACACAGACCGACAAGAGGCTTCTCCTCTGTCTTGGTATTCATCTGTAGCTGAAAAGTCTATCCATCTCTTCAGAAAAATGATGAATGGATGGCAGGAAGGGCAAAAAAAACCCCACAAACATTTCGGAATTTCAACAGAACGCTGCCCAAATCGGGTTACCTTCTTCGCCAGCCTTTGAAGGGACCCTGTTCATATTTCTCGTAGGACGAGGGGGTGTCGGTTTGGCTTTGATGTTCTGCTTGGAGATCAGCTTTATAGGAATACGCCGACGGACATCAAGACCCCCCAAAGTCCCGGAACTGTTTGTGCCTTGCAAGTCACTGTCTGCATAAAAACAACAACAACAACAACAAATGCACCACACGACATGATTGGCAAGTTTCCCATTTCTCCAGGTCTGATGTAGCATTGAACCTCTTCGCAAGTCTAGGCTGTATTTTGCAACCTAATCGCAGTTTTTGGACACTATCCTTTAATTGTAGAAACAGGAGGATGGGACAAATTTTGAGAACGGTCAACAGTACTGAGGATCGGTACTATTTTATTTGCTAGTTAATTTGACAGGTTTGATCGTTACTAATTATTACGAAGCTTTCTTCTCAGTAAGGTTCCAATATTGTCATCTACCTCTTAACTGAAGGAAGCAAGACAATAATCGTTAAACTGATTG
Organism: Azemiops feae; assembly: GCA_023970755.1. NCBI lineage: Eukaryota > Metazoa > Chordata > Lepidosauria > Squamata > Viperidae > Azemiops > Azemiops feae. Next base: position 331,130 of record JALGBA010000665.1, on the reverse strand, counting down.
ACAGTAAGGGAAGAGATAAAGAAGAGGTATTCTCTCAAAATACCTCAATCTTCTTCAGGTTACTTAGGCTTGACTTCTTTCCTTTAATATCCAAACCAACTTAAGACAGTCAAGTCTCCTCTCACACATGAATGTTGGGAGCACTCACAACTTCTGGAGGCAGGTTGTTCCACTGAGTAATTGTTCTGACTGTCAGGAACTTTCTCCTTAGTTCTAGGTTGCTTCTCTCTCGGATGGAAACTAATTAAAGAGAGAAGCAACCTAAGAACTAAGGAGAAATTTCCTGACAGTGAGAACAATTAACCAGTGGAACAACCTGCCTCCAGAAGCTGTGAATGCTCCAACACTGGAAGTTTTTAAGAAGAGACTGGACGGCTATTTGTCTGAAATGGTATAGGGCTTCCTGCCTAAGCAGGGGGTTGGACTAGATGACCTCCAAGGTTCTGTTCTGTTCTATTTTGTTCTATTCTGTTCTATTCTATTCTATTCTATTCTATTCTATTCTATTCTATTCTATTCTATTCTATTATTCTATTCTATTCTATTCTATTCTATTTTCTCATTGTTTCATTATTACCTTTGCCATTAAGCACCACTTTTTCGCCTGCTATTGATTGATTTCTCTACAAAATATAGAACCCACAAACTAACAATTACCCTTATGTGGGAACCTATAATATATAGCCACATTGAACAAGCCATCCTGTACTTTTCAGAGCCATTTGGAGGCAGATCTGTTCCTTCGCTCGCAAAAAAGAGAGAATGCGACGGTGCTTTTTTAGCACGTGTAGAAGTTATTCATGTTCAAGGTATATAAGAAACTCACCCGTTAATAAAGTCTATGTTGGCCTCAATACGGTCCAAACCATAAAAGAAAGTTAAACCCTACAACTTACACTAGAAGCATATATGGGAAAATGTATGTTGCGTATCAAAACAACTGAGAATTTAATTTAATTCAGGATGTGTTATCCAATCATAAGGGATTCTCACCGCATAGGACCTTCAAATTTCTAACATTTTCAAATACATATTATACTCGGTCCATCAAAAACAGCAACAATGCAGCAATACCTACTGCTGTATGTAAACTTGTAAAAGGAACAGCTGGATAAAGAAAACTATCGTATACTTTAATACAGCAGCCTGTAAGAAGATATACAAGTCTTCTTGATCAAGATAAGATAGAAGGAGGAAATTTTAATCAGTGGTACGCAGATGTCATGTAGCTGGGACATGAAATGCAAATCAACAGCCCTACCAGGCAAAAGTTTTCAATGCTTATTCAAATGAACTTAAAACTGCCAAAAACTGAGTTTCCATCGATACGAATTAAGAGCATACCAGATAATTTAAGCGATCCGAACCCTCGCTAGTAACTCAACTAACTCACCGACAGAATATTTATACACCATCGTGTCACCGTTCAATGGCTTCTTGTGTTATCTATTTCAAAGCCAACGTTGTCAAGTTTATATTTACATTGGTAACATGACTTCTGGGTCACGCTGTGCACAATTAATTCGTGCTGTTTCACTAGCAATTCAGTGAGTTTCTTCAGAACAGATTGAAATTAACCCTCACTGGCCAAAGATGTTAGGCCCATTTTTATACGGCCTTTGCTCATCGGAGTGGAATGCTCACAATTAAATCACCTAACCGCCATGTAGATGACAGTTGATAACATATTATTCTTCCTGACATTTATTAATAGAAATGGGGAAAGGCTTTATTTTATTTACTGATATTAGGAATAGGCCAACTGACAATAGAAATTCTCTGAATAGAATTTTTTAAAAAATGTGTTGCAGTAAGAACAACAGCAAATGGAAAATGACTAGCCTGCTGATACTACACACAAAAAAAACAACCCAACGAATATATTACTGTATGTTCTTGTATAATGCTTTAATTTTTAAGATAGCGTAGATTCTTGACTGTTTTTGCTGTAACGTGATTAACAGGCCTATCCCACTGGAAACTCTTAAAAGTCAATTAACAGAAAACAAAGAAATACAACTAAACTCACAACAACTTAAAACAAAATGACTCCACGAACTAAACAATGTTAAAACTCTAACAGCGTTTAAACGTGTGTGTGTGTGTGTTTTTCTGGTGCCAGACATTAAAAGAAGCAAGTTTTCTTAAGTTATTCATAAGCTTTCCAAGTAAAGACTAGCATTGAAAAATTTCTCTTTCACACAATAATTTGCCATCCCATACTGTGTGGGCGTTACCTGAAATTGTAGGCATGATAACTCTAGACCTCTTTTCCAACTTTAGGAAAGCATGTTTTTCTTCTGAACCAAGGCCATTCCTTTTGGTATGCGAGAACTTGTTTGTCCAGCAATTAAACAATAGAAAGTGCATTCTGAATGTCCTTGAACACACTTAAAAGTCTAAAAGATACAAACCCAGCTGGGGAAGAGAGTAACGTAACCCACAAATTTGCCACTTGTGAATGTTATCTGGAATCAAGGTTCAGTATTGCTTAAATCTCCCGTGTAACCGATGTCTTATTGATCTGTTGCTTTCCGACATATCACAGATACCAAATGTGTCATTTATTTCTGTACTCTGTAAAAATATTCAGCCTCTCTAAATAAATACTCTTTTTTTTGGCTTTGCCTGAATTACTTGGCGATTTGTATTTACAAGTAGGCAAAAAAGCCAAGGTCAAAATGTTTTCTCTTCAACTTTGCTCAAACTCCGTGTTTCAAAGCAACATAAATGTCCTAGCAGAAGGCTGTCAGAGCATGCAACTTGCTGCCTACCAGATGTGTTTGAACTACAATTTTTAGGTACACTTTGGCTGGGACTTATAAACTGTGGATCAAACTCATCTGACAGGAGCACGGTGGGGAAAACAGTGCTAGGTAACCAGGAAAAAAACTGATGTTACACTGGGTCTTTTGACACCAAGGAGCAGATTCTGATACTCTAAAATCGAGAATAAGAGAGCAGGATAGGGTAAAGAAGGCAAGCAAAACAAAGAGAGGTATTCCTTTAAACCAGGGGTCTTCAAACTTGGCCCTTTTATGACTTGTGGACTTCAACTCCCAGGATTCCTCAGCCAGGCATGCTGGCTGAGGAATTCTGGGAGTTGCTCCACAAGTCATAAAAGGGCCAAGTTTGAAGACCCCTGCTTGTGGACTTCAACTCCCAGAATTCCTCAGCCAGGCATTTAAACTTTAAACTTTCTCTATAAGGGATGGATCTGTGGACCAAGTAAGTCTCTTTAGTCCTCAACTTACAATTAATGACCATTCCAAGTTACAAAGGCACTGGGAAAAAAAAAAGTGGTTTATGACCACTTTTTTACACTCCATAGTAGCATCCCCATGGTCACATGATCAAAATCCACACGCTTGGCAACTGGCATGTGTTTATGACGGGTGCAGAGTCCCGGGGTCATGTGATCACCATTTGTAACCATTCCCAGGTTGGTTTCCGACAAAAGATGATGGGGGAAGCTGGATTCATTTAACAACCGCACAATTCACTTAACAACTGCAGTGATCGGCCTAACAACCGCAGCAAAAAAGGTCATAAAATGGGGCACAACTCACTTCACCGTCTCACTTAGCAACGGAAATGATGGACTGCGCTGTGATCTTAGGTCGAGGACTACCCGTTAAGTGTTTCACAATCTTGGCAACTTTTAGAAGTGGGGACTTCAGAGACTAAAACGTATGAAGAACGGTTGCAGGAACTGGGTACGGCCAGTCTAGTGAAAAGAAGAACTGATAGGGGAACATGATGGCAATATTCCAGTGGGTCAACTCATTTTTCAAATCAGCAGAAGGCAAGACAAGAAACAATGGATGGAAACTAATCAAGGAGAGAAGCAAGCTGGAATTAAGGAGAAACTTCCTAAGAGTGAGGACAATTAAATCAGAGGAACAGCTTGCCATCAGAAGTTGCAGGTGCTCCATCACTGGAGGTTTTTAAGAAGAAATTGGACAGCCACTTGTCTGAAATGGTATAGGGTATTTCAGTGGAGATTTTTAAGAAAAGATTGAACAGCTATTTGTCTGGAATGGTTGAGGGTCTCCTGCTTCAGCAGGGGGCTGGACTAGAAGACCTCCAAGGTCCCTTCCAGCTCTATTCTGATTGATTGATTGGATTGAAGTTCAGTGGAGATTTTTAAGAAGACTGGACAGTCACTTGTCTGAAACAGTATAGGGCAGGGGTAGGCAACCTTGGCTCTTTTATGACTCGTAGACTTCAACTCCCAGAATTCCTGAGGCAGCTGTGCTGAGGGAAAAGGGAGAGGTTTCCAAGCTGAGCCATGCTGGCTCAGGAATTCTGGGAGTTGAAGTCCACAGGTCATAAAAGAGCCAAGGTTCCCCACCCCTGGTGTAGGATTTCCTGCTTGAGCAGGGGGTTGGACTAGAAGACCTCCAAGGTCCCTTCCAGCTCTATTCTGATTGACTGACTGGACTGAATTTCAGTGGAGATTTTTAAGAAGAAACTGGACAGTCCCTTGTCTGAAACGGTATAGGGTCTCCTGCTTGAGCAGGGGGGGGGCTGGACTAGAAGATCTCCAAGGTCCCTTCCAGCTCTATTCTGATGGGATTGATTCCCCAGCCAGCCTGGGGAATTGTGGGAGCTGTAGTCCACACCACCTCTTAGAAGTGGCCAGATGGGCGAAACCCTCCAGAGAACCGGGAAGGCCTGCCGAAAAGAGGGAGAGACGGGAAGCAAGCCCGTCTCTATGGAGAGCTCCAGGCAACCCGGGGAGGGGAAGGGAAGCCCAAAAGGAGCCGCGTCGCTGAGAGGAACGGCTCTGCGGGGCCCTCAGCCCGGCCACGGGCACCGAGACAACCCGACGAGCCGGCTTCCCAAAGAAAAGGCCCGCCGGGCCCATCCAGAGCCAGGCCGCGGTAGGCCGCGCTCGGCTCCGGGGCCTCCCCGCCTCAGCGCGCCAAGCCGCCGCGGCCGAGGCCCCTCGCCATCCCCGCTCGAGCGCCGCGGCGGTCGAAGCCGGCCGGCCGGCTCGCCCAACGGAGCTCCCCGCATCTCCCCGCTCACCATTGTGGTCCATGGTTCGGCCTCGGGCACTCTGGGACCGGAAGTCGCGCGCGCCGACGCGGTGGGCGTGGCCGGAAGCAGACGGCGCGGCCCGAGAGGCAGCGGGCGAGCGGAGAGCAGAGAAAAAGAGAAAGACGTAGCAGAGGGTAGAGGTGTCTTTCTGAGTGGGGGGAGAACACGGCGCTTCCGAGTTCCTTGTGGAGAATTTTGTGAAGAACTCATATGGGGGATAAAAAAATTGGGGACTTTAGAGGGGGGAAAAACCTGTTTAAATTGGATATATTCGGACTGAACCGCAACTTCAGCTAAGAGATGCCAAGACAGGAGTGTTTTTTTCCTCAGTGTTTTTCAATCTTAGCTACTTTTAAGGCTGGTGGACTTCAACTCCCAGAATTCCCCAGCCAGCGTTGCTGGCTGGGGAATTCTGGGAATTGAAGTCCACATAGAGATCGTCCTCGACTTACGATCAGAATTGAGCCCCGTTGCTAAGTGAGACATTTGTTAAGTGAAGTTTGCCCCATCTGACGAACTTCCTTGCCACGGTGGTTAAGCGAATCTCTGCGGTTGTTAAGTGAGTAACACGGTTGTTAAATGAATCTGGCTTCTCCGTTGACTTTGCTTGTCAGAAGGTCGCAGAAGGGGAATCCTACTGCGACCGTCATAAATAGGAGTCCGTTGCCAAGCGTCTGAATTTTGATCGCCTGACCATGGAGGGGGCTACAACGGTCGTAAGTGTGAAAAACGGTCATGAGTCACTTTTTTTAGTGCCATTGTAACTTCAAACGGTCACTAAATGAACTGTTGTAAATCAAGAACTACCTGTACTGTATCTGAAAGCAATCAAGGCTGAGAAAACATTTATCTAGAGAGAAAAAGAAAATTGGAGGCTGTATATATCCTCTGTCTGTCTGTCTGTTTGTCTGTCTATCATCTATGTCGATCTATGGCACGGGTGTCAAACTCGCCATGTCACGTGATGTATCGTGACATATCACGACTCTTTTTGCATTGCCGGCAATGGGGTGGGCACGGCTTCGGTATGATGAAACCAGCCCGCAGGCCGGCAGTTTGACACCCCTGATCTACGGTCTGTCTGTCTATCTGTCTGTTTGTGTCTGTCTATCTATGTATCTATCTATCATCTACGGTCTGTCTGTCTATCATCTATGGTCTGTCTGTCTGTCTGTCTGTCTGTCTGTCTGTCTGTCTGTCTACCTACCTACCTACCTACCTACCTATCTATCTATCTATCTATCTATCTATCTATCTCTCTATCTATCTATCTATCTATCTATCTATCTATCTATCATCTACCGGTCTGTCTGTCTGTCTGTCTGTCTTATCTATTTTTGCCTATCTATGTATTTATCATCTATGTCTGTCTACCGGTATCTGCCTGCCTGCCTGCCTGCCTGCCTGCCTGCCTATCTATGCTGGTTCTTGGAAGGAAGGAAGGAAGGAAGGAAGGAAGGAAGGAAGGAAGGAAGGAAGGAAGGAAGGAAGGAAGGAAGGAAGGAAGGAAGGATAAATGCATAATATTGCAGGTTTGCCCCTTGGGGGCGCTGCAAGGCTTGGCTGCGACTTTCCACCATCAGGACCAGGGGGCTTTCCAACACCTTTCAAAGTCTAAATCCACCCAGGTCCAACATAGAAACTCCACGCGCACGTTAAAAAGAAGTTAATTTGCTCCTCCGTCTCTTCTACACGAGATCTCTCCCTCTCAAAAAGGAAAATTCTGACTTTTATGATTCGTTCAGGCAAGCCTCATCGATCCTCCTCCCCCGCCCTCGCCCCCGGAAGAGGTTGAATGAATCCTGTGCGATCAGGGAACTCGAAAGTCAAGGCGGCTCGTGTGAATCTGCATTTCCTGATCGGCCAAGGCGGTAACACTTCGTAGAGATGTAAAATCGGAGCAAGCTGGGATCTCTTCCTTGCACGGAAATTGAGGGTTAGGCGCGCTGTTCAATGTCTTCGGGCGCATTTCCAGTAAAAAAGCGGGAGCTTTTTTTCAGTTTTAGCAGAAATTAAGGTCGTGCGTCCCTTTGCAGCTTGTTGTTTATTCTCTTAAGTTGGGGGGAAATGTTTTCTCTCTTTTCTCTCTATCGCGTGGGCAGATTTCTTGGGAGGGAGAGTGAGCGTAAGTACCAAGGCAGCCTTTTGCATTCGTCTGTGTTGTTCACGTGTGAATATGACATTGGTGATAATGCAGAGGCTGATGCAGTAGATGACCGCAGAGATTTTGTTGTTGCTTTTTAAAAATATTATTTTTATCTTTTATTCATTAGACATGAACCTCAGTCAACTGAACATTCAAATTGGCTGGCGCTGATGGTTGACACGGGTTGCTACCAGCATCCTAGGTGTCAACCAGGTACCTCCTTAAAATGTAAGATGTTCCGAGTAGTGCAGTTTTTTGTAACATTGCTGGAGTTATTGCAGGAAGCTGCAGTTTCTTGATCTTTCTTGCAAAGTTTTTATTATTATTATTATTATTATTATTATTATTATTATTATTATTATTATTATTACTACTACTACTACTACTACTACTACTACTACTATTATCATTATTATTATCTTTATTATCTTTATCATTTATCATTATTGTCATTATCATTATTATTTCCATCACTGGAAATTTTTAAGAAGAGACTGGACAATCACTTGTCTGAAATGGTATAGGACGGTTCTCCTGCTTGAGCAGGGGGCTGGACTAGAAGACCTCCAAGGTCCCTTCCAGCTCTAATTTATTCTAAAAATAATTATAATTTTGTTTTATAAAGGACAATTCAAGAAGAAAAACCAAGACAGTTGTAATTAAATTACATAAATCTATAGGACGGCTTTCTGAAATAAAGGAGCATATTTATTTTTATTATTATTATTGTTGTTATTGTTATTGTTGTTGTTGTTATTATTATTATTATTATTATTATTATTATTATTATTATTATTATTATTATTATTATTATTGGACATATGCTCAGGCTGGGCTTGGAGGCTTGCAAAGAGTAAGCTAGCATTTCTCAACCTTTGGCGATTTAAAAGACTTGTGGACTTCAACTCCCAGAATTCCCCAGTAAGCATTTGCTGGCTGGGGAATTCTTGGAGTTGTATGTGGCCTGCATACAGTCCAGCATTTCTCAACCTCGCCAACGTTATGATGGGTGGACTTCAACTCCCAGAATCCTCCAGCCAGCAGGCGTTTCTGGGAGTTGAAGTCCACCCATCGTAAAGTTGCCAGGGTTGAGAAATGCTGACCTGGACCTTGCATTGAATTTTGGGCTTTATTGTAGAATAAAAGACAGTCCTTTATTTCAGAAAGCTGCCCTTTAGATTTATGTAATTTAATTATTACTTTCATGGTTTTTGTTCTTGAATTGTCCTTTATAAAACAAAATTATAATTATTTTTAATCCTTATGAATCTCTTTCAGATGTGCCCCGCTTTCAGGTTTCTCCTTTGTTTTTGTTTTTCAAAAAATGTGTACTTAAGATGTTTTGAGACTGTTCATCAGATGGCTACTAGGGAGCTGGGTTTGCAGCCCCATCAGAATCAAACTCAAGATTCTGATCGTTCAGTTCGTAATCAAGGCAATGGCGGAGGAATTTGGGAAAATTGCTATTATGTCCTCTTTTTAAAATTTTTGTTTTCTAGATGCGGCCTGATAACGTTGACCACCTCAATCTCTCCGGGCAAATGGGACAGTCTCCACTGAAAAACCCAGCTGATTTGTTTCATTTGGAACACGTTGTGAAAATATGTGCCCCTATGGTTAGGTATTCAAAGTAAGTGCTGTTTTCAGGTTGTGCCCATTTATCTGGGCATCATCAATCAACATCATGCTTACATTAACCTAATAACAACTGTTTTGCTCCGTTTGCAAGCCACGTTTTATCAAAGATATCCTCTAGTGTAAAAAGTTTTAACTAAAGGAATAGCTCTACTTTAATATGAATGGCCCTGCGTTTTTTACACAATCAGCTTTGAGCAAGCCCACCAGGATGAACACTGGGTCCAGTGCTTTTCTTCAGTGGCGCCAACTACAAAAGACTCAGAACGATATCATTGATCTGCACAGATAGTCCTCGCTTAGCAACCATTCAAAGTTACAACCGGACCTACTTACGACCCGGTTCGACTTCCAAATGGCTGTTACTCCTCGGTCACGCGATCACATTTTGGATGCTTGGCAACTGGCTCACATTTACCACCATTTGCAGCGCATCCCACAGTCACGTGACTACGTATTTTTGGCAAGTTTTTTCAAATTTCTGGTTTTTATTTCCAGTTTCCAGCAAAAAAAGATGTCCATGGAAAATAATGCTTTTTGTTTAACGACCGCAGCATTGGCTTAACGATCGCCACAAAAAAAGTTTGTGAAATTGGGCCTGGTCACTTAACCCGCCCCGACTTTTGACCTTAATTCCAGGCTGAATTATCGTAAGTCGGGGACTGCTTGCGCTGATGGTGAATTGGAGAATGCCTTTCCTACCCGTATTTTTTTATTTTAGGTTGTGTGCATTATTTCCCAAAAATCCAAGTGGTGACGGGGAACTGTGAGATCCTGAAGGCACTATTGCCTCTTTTTCTGAAAACGTTTGTGAGATAATAGCATCTTGACAAGGTCTATAAATCTCTGCCAGAGGGAGGAAGTGGTAGGTTCAACCCAATTTGAAGTAGGATAACCTTCCATTGAAAGTCTGCTCACCCATAAGCGCCCCATAACTTTGGGCCTTCATCACTAGACCAAACTACTATATAAATACATAAAATGACTCGATTGCATGCAGTTTTTTTTCAAAATAAAATACCAGAACTAAAGAGAGTAATAATTTGGGGGGGGGTGGGAACTCACTCTTTTGATAAATTAAACATGTGCTTATTGTCAACGCTGCTAACATCGGATGTTCTTGCTTTGACAACATATGGAAATGCAGCCATTTTCCTTCTTTTGTTTTATTTTTAGAGTTAGAAATAGAAGATACTGGGGGGGGAGGAGGAATGTGTATGAGGGTTAGTTAGACATAACAATATTGCAGTAATATAAGAGTCAAGGTTTTTTGAAATAGATGATAAGAAATGGCGGGTTGGAGGACTGGAGGGAAAGTGCGTTTCAAATTAATTGGAGAATGTGATTTATGACTGTTAGATACTATGTGTTCAGGGAAGGAGAATTCAGATTTTGGCTTCACCTATGTTCGTGCCGATGCTTTGTTACTCGAATAAAGATTCTTAAAGGAAAACAATGCCTCGAAGTTCTTTGAAGAGTTTCATCTGTCGGAACCACGACACTTATCTCGAATGCTTTTATATTTGTAGGCTGCCTTTCAGAACTCTAGTCAGGAAATACAACTGTGATTTGTGCTACACGCCAATGATCGTTGCAGCTGATTTTGTCAGATCTGTGAAAGCCAGGCACAGTGAATTTACCACAAACCAAGGTAGGGTGTTTGCATTCCCTTCGGTATCTGGAGCTTTTGAAAATCCTTTTTAACGCTCGTTTAGTTGTCCTCAAACTATCTTTCATAAACCCTTATACGAAATCGTATTTATACCTCAGGAAGATGAGTAGGATCAAATCATTTCACAGAAATGTGGAATGTTATGTTTGGTTTTGGCCTGGAGTGTTGTTGGGAGGAAGCCAACAGTGATTTATTCGGTAAGGATGATGGAACAAACCGAGGTTTAGTGTGACAGAGGAATTAATTCCCAGCCTGCAGTCCTATGCGGTAAACCTTCTGTCTGTTGCCTACCAAGTTTGAAATTGTCTACTCTTTCAGGTTAAATTATCCTTGGATCAAGGCCTTATTCCTTTAGTAGATTTGTAACCTGTTATTCTCCCCAAAGTATAGATCTCCATATACGAAGAACCTTGTAAGATAGCTGGAGCTGGAAATAGCTTCTAGTCAAAGATACCCATTGAATTCCTACAACTAAGTTGAACAGTTTGAAATAGACCGAAGAACAATTTCAAACTCAAGATACAGATACAAATTGAAGGTTTGGTGCACAGGACTGCAGGCCGTGAATTAATTCCCCTATCACACTAAACCCTGGTTTGTTCCATCCTTACTGAATAAATCACCGTTTGCTTCATTGGACTCTTCCTTGCTGAAGTTCAGTGCTAGCCAATACACCACATTGGTTCTCTCGTTCACATATCTACAATGCATCGGTGTATTTGTTTTCATTTATTACATTTTATTCTTTTACAGGTGACCGTCCTTTGATTGTTCAGTTTGCTGCGAAAGAAGCACAAGTTTTAGCAGATGCAGCTGGCCTTGTTAGTCCATTTGCAGATGGCATAGATTTAAACTGTGGTTGTCCACAAAGGTAGGTGACCAGAGCTAGTATATGGAAGCAATTCTCTCTCTCTCTCTCTCTCTCTCTCTCTCTCTCTCTCTCTCTCACTCACTCACTCACTCACTCACTCACTCACTCACTCACTCACTCACTCACTCACTCTTTTCATAGGAAAAATAACTATGCATCCCATCACACAGGATTTATTGTTTTCTTCCAGGTGGGCCATGGCAGAAGGCTATGGTGCTTGCTTAATAAACAAACCAGAACTGGTACAAGAGATGGTGAGATCAGTAAGAAATCAGGCAGAAAAACCCACCTTTTCAGTATCTGTTAAGATACGGTAAGCCCTTTACAGATGTATATGTGAATCGCCTTATGGGGGAGCTGGGCAGCATCAAAATTTAAGAAATAAAAAGAAATAAATGTATTTATTTAATAATAAATAACACATAAAATGTATTTTATTTATTACCTACTTAAAAAAGATATTACAAATAATCAGTGAAGTATATATCTTTATTTCAGAACGATATGATTTAGAGGAAAAAAAATCAAGAAATTTGTATTATTCAGGAATAATAATGCAATAGCAATAGCACTTAGATTTATATACCGCTTCATAGTGCTTTACAGCCCTCTCTAAGCAGTTTACAGAGTCAGCCTATGTCCCCCCAACAATCTGGGTCCTCATTTTACCGACCTCGGAAGGAGGGAAGGCTGCTGAGTCAACCTTGAGCCGGTCAGGATCAAACTTCTGGCAGTGGGCAGTCAGCCTGCAATACTGCATATAATTAAAGGGATACAATACTCATTTTCTAAACATTTGATTTGGTATGTGTCCAGCACAACAATGTGATTCCTGAAATTATGCTAACATACTACTTGATATGCCCATTCTAACTTACATTTTATTGATGAGAAAGTTTTTAGGGTCATGATGTGAATTAAGGCCAATGTTAGTGGCCTAGGCTAAGGTCCAGTGGAAATGACTTGACTTAATAGCCCCCTGAGAGCAAGCAACATTTAGATACAACTAGCTCAAATTCCATGGATTTAGGCGCAACTAATTTCTTTAAGATTAAAACCAAAATATGCCAATCCTGACCCTTATAAGCAACACTGGATGGCTATTAGTAATCCAGATGGGCGTTTTAAAGCATGTTTACCGTATTGTAAAAGTGTGTAAGTGTAAATACACATACACTTCCTACACATATACACACAAATATAGACCATACATATAGGTATACGTTTCTCCCTCCCTCCCCCTCTCCATTCTTAAATCTTCACGATGTTTTCATGTTGTATTACCTGCTGAGTTACCATATTTCTCTTGTATGGAATGGAAGGATCCATGAAGATCTAAAGAGAACCGTAGACCTTTGCCAAAAAGCAGAATCAGCTGGAGTATCCTGGATCACTGTACATGGGAGAAATGTAGAAGAAAGACATCAGCCGGTGCGCTACGATGCAATGAAAACAATTAAAGACAGCGTATCAATACCGGTGGTAGCTAACGGTGACGTGAAATCCCTGAAAGATGTGGAGGCCATTTATGAAAGAACAGGAGCTGATGGTGAGAACAATCTTGGTTCTTTTGAATTTCTCTTCCCAATGCTTGTTTCCAGCAATGCTGGCTGGGCTATTGTAGGAATTGGGAGTCCACACGTCTTAAAATGGCTAAAATTAGGAAACACTACACTTGCGTTTTAACTAGCTGTACAAGGAGCTCATGTTACATAGGTGTAAGCTCATATTCTAAGAAATACTTTTCAGTGTGTTAAAAGGGTCTTTCTCCTAAGTTTCTAGACTCCAGTGGAATTTAGTCAAATCTATCTCCCTCTGTTAATCTTCTGAATCTTCCAGAAGGCTGTCTTTCTGCTTCTAGTATCTTCAATGTTACTGTTAATCAATTCTTCCCATTCGGTGAATAACCAGCCATATTGAAACTTTTTAATAAATAAGAAATTATGACGCTCTTTAGATGGGCTCTTTGAAATGTGCATCGCCTTCCAGAGATCGATGCACAATCTTATGTTCAACAATCCCTTCACGTTTTTGTGATCTCTTCAGCCCCCACTTGTCCAAAGTTGGCAGTATAAATGTTTGCATTTTGAGGACTATCTCGCTGAGGAAAAAGGATCGGGTTGATATTCTTCCAATATTTTGAAGGCCGTCAAATCCAGGACAAGACCTGCTTAGGTAGAAAGAAAGAAAAAAGTAGCAAAGAATGGATTTCGGGAGATGTATTTTTTTCAAGTTTGAAATTATTTTTATCTTGTACAAATGAGAAGATGGAACAGCTTTAATATGTTAAAAGAGATAGCTAGTTGTTTATTTTTTAATTATTATTATTATTATTATTTGTTGAGTCAGTGTTGACTTCTGACAGATTGCCTGGACAAGTCCCTGCAGTTTTCTTGGCAAGATTTCAGACGTTGTTTGGCATTGCCTGCTTCCTAGGGCTAAGAGTGAGTGACTGGCCCAAGGTCATCCAGTTGGCTTTGTGCCTAAGGTGGGACTAGAACTCCCGGACTCCCAGTTCCTAGCCTGATGCCTTTACCATTACACTAAACTGATTGTCCAGTTGTTTATTATTGTGTGGGTTTTCTTTTTCTTTTTAAAAAACTTTAGCACATTTTTTATCTCTTTCACACACAGTTCTGTCATTTGTATTTTCAATTTCACAAATAAAATAAAACAGAAGGCAGATTCTAGCTAAAAGTTAGAACTTCAGAATATCAAGACTGCTTTGATGGGGGGGGGGGAATCAGTTGTCCGGAGAAATAGTAGTTTCCCTTTCATTGGATGTGTTTAAACAGAGCTAAAGAGTCATCAGTCAGGGAAGTTTTAATGAATCTTTCTGCACTAACCAGGTGTTGGGGCTTAATGGCACAATAATCTTTTTCAGCTCCGTGATTCCGGGTATTATACATTCTGATACAGACTTAACAAAAAAAAAAAAATCTTTTAGACCAGTGTTTCTCAGCTTTGATGAAGACAGGTGGACCTCAACTTCCAGAACTGGCTGGGGAATTCTGGGAGTTGAAGTCCACTCTCTTAAAGTTGCCAAGGTTGAGAAACATTTAGACTCCTGAAAATTTTTTAAAAAACAGTCCAATCTTTTTTCATCATCTGTTCTACCCTACCCTTCAAATAGTACAACTGTGGCCACCATCAATGGATACCAAAAAATTATCCACTCCAGCTTTAAGATAAATACATCTTTGTGGTTTTCTGAAATATATATATTTTTTTCCCCTTTCGTAGGTGTCATGGTTGCTAGAGGGCTCTTAGCCAATCCAGCTTTATTTGCAGGATATGAAGACACACCTCTGCAGTGTGTCCAGGACTGGGTGGACATAGCCCTTGAGCAGGGGACCCCTTTCACTTGCTTCCATCACCATTTAATGTACATGCTGGAAAGGGTGACTTCGAAACAAGAAAAGAAGATTTTTAATGTTTTATCAAGCACGTCTGCTGTTTTGGACTACCTTAGAGATAATTATGGCGTTCGGTAGCTTGCTCAATATATTAAATCGTGAGAAGACCAATCTTATTTTTAAATTGTGGACACCTACGATTGTTTCTCCTACTCAATGTTTTCAGTATGTGTATTTATACAATTTTAGCATTTTCCTGTGAGCAAATTGTGAATAAAAGCAGCAGCCGTCTACAGGTTTATTTAGCCCCCATCAGCAAACTATACTTTCATGTATGCAAACTGTGAACCATAATCTCAAGTTGGTTTGTTTTGACTGAGCAGAGTTATGGACCTGGCTATAATGTATAAAGATGCTTATTACAATCACATATGCAGTTAATCCTTGACATACAACCACAATTGAGTCCAAAATTTCTGTTGCTAAGCAAGACAGTTGTTAAGTGTGTTTTGCCCCATTTTATGACCTTCCTTGCCACTGCAGTTGTTAAATTAGTAACCCGGTTGTTAAGTGAATCTGGTTTCCCCACTGACTTTGCTTGTCAAAAGGTCGCAAAAGGGATCCTGGGACACTGCAACCGTCATAAATGTGAGCCAGTTGCCAACATCTGAATTTTGATCACATGACCATGGGGTAATGCCACGGTCATAAAAGTGAAAAACAATCATAAGTCACTTTTTTTGGTACCGTTATAACTTTGAACAGTCACTAAACAAATGGTTGTAAGTCAAGGACTACTTGTAATCCTCCTCCTCCTCCAGTATTCTGCATTCCTTTCAGCAGAGATTAATATCTACGAACTGATTAAAAACTTCTACTAATCATTCCAGATAATAACCATTCTTTGGGAGGAATGTACATTTGGTATATATTTGAACGATCATAGCTTGCCGAATATCCTTGATCATGCTATAATAGAGAATATAGTAGATTTCTGAAGAAATAAGATGTATAAACATCAGGCCGAAGCCCATCCTGAAGCTTTTATTCTGCAGTTTTATCCATACTTGCAAAAGTCAGACATTCATGACACTTGCTATTAATATTAAATAAACATGCGTGACATTGTATTTATCAACCTATATCTCTTCAAAATTGCTTCACATGTATGCCACACCCCTTAATCTTGGAATAATCCTGTTGTACAGGTAGTCCAAGACTTACAATCATTTTTTTAGTGACCATTTGAAGTTACAATGACACTGAAAAAAAGGGACTTATGGCTGTTTTTCACACTTACAACCGTTGCAGCATCCCCACGGTCACGTGACCAAAATTCAGAGGCTTGGCAACTGGCATGTATTTATGATGGTTGCACTGCCCCGGGGTCACGGGATCCCCTTTTGTGACCTTCTGACAAGCAAAGTCAATGGGGAAGCCAGATTCACTTAACAACCATGTTGCTAACTTTAACAACTGCAGTGGTTCACTTAACAACTGAGGCAAGGAAGGTCGTAACATGTGGCAAAGCTCACTTAACAACAGTTTCAACAGAAATTTTGGGCTCAATTGTGGTCGTAAGTCGGGGACTACCTGTGTTTGTAATTTAAGGCCTAACTTTTCTATGAGTTTCTGGGTGGAGTAATTACAACTGGTGTATATGGAACATCAGGTTGATTATTAAAGCATGAATGAGCTTGTGGATGGAGAGAGATATAATTAATAAAGATGCACCAGAAATAGTTCGGTTTTAATTGTACCAATCCAGGATTACTAGTTTGGGAACAATTCAGCTGTTATTGTTGCCACCCTACATATTCCCATTCAGAGGCTCAGGTTTCAAGTTACTAGTCCTCATCCTTGCCAGTTGGACAACCCCTCCCCACCAGCCCCCCCAGTTGGAATCCACCGGATTCCCCGAGATCCCATTGCACGTGTGAAAACACCCCTCTATAAGGCACGTAGGGGACCCGTTTCCCTCGCTCACACACCCCCACACAAACACACCCAACCCGGGTTCGCCAGCCACGTGGGCCGAGTTCACACGTACACGCCCACCCAACCGAGCCCAAACCGAAGCATCCTCCGGGGAAACCTGAGGTAAATCAATCTCTTCCCCGGCCTGAGGGACCGAAATAGGCCCGCGGCGGCTTTCCCGCCCTTCCCGGGGGACCACGTCCCCGCCGACCCGGAATGGGAGTATTAGCCGTGGAAGGAGGACTTCGCTCGGGCCCGCCTGACAGGAAAGCCCGGGCTGAGGAGGAGGCAGCGGCCGCCGGGGGTGACGCGGGAAAAGCGCGGCTAGTCTGGGAGCGACTGGCCGCGCGGCTTTTCCCGGCCGAGTTGGGGTCGTTTGACCCGGCGGAGTCGGGTGTCTGTGCAGGCCTGAGGATGGGGCTTTGCTTCGGTCCCCGGCCGAGACGGAGCTAACGGGGCTTCCCTCCTCAGGAGCGGCGAAGGCGGCGGCGGGTCCCCCTCAGAGGCGCCATGACCTTCCAGTGGAACGCCGTGGCCGCTTTTCTCTACGGCGAGATCGCCTTGTTGCTCCTGCTCTGCCTGCCGCTCGTCTCGCCCGTGAGGTAAATCGAGGCCGGCCGGGCCTGCTCTTGCGGGGGGGGGGAAGGGAGGCGGGGGGGAAGAGAAATAAAGCCCTCAGGCAATTTTTATTTTTATTTTTTTTCTCCCCCCCCCCCCGCTGGTTGATTATAAACTGAATTGAGGTTTTTTTTTTTGTTGTTGGGTGGAGCTGAGGAGAGAAGCCGTTGATATGGGTTTGTTTGCGGGGGGGGCTTTTAAAATGGGGGCTTGACATTCTACCTAGTTTAAAAAAGGAAAAAAAACTGGATAAGCAAAGTACATATCTGATTTTTACATGTGATGACAGCGGCCAGAATTATTATATTCGCACGATATTGGAAGAAGGAAGAAATGCCAGCAGAAGAAGAAATAATGAAAAAAAAAATACTAACTACTAACTAGACTGTGCGGAAATGGACAGAAAAAGAAGAAACGGAATATTTTCAAACTTGGGGCCTACTTTATCGATGGTTAGAGAAAAGGTTTAGGGATTAGGAATTTAATTTGTATTCGTGAATAAGATGCTCGGACAACACGTTTTTTGTTGAAGGGTTGCTATTGAATTCTGTTAAAAAAAACATCAATAAAATTTAGAAAATGAAATAAAATGGGGGCTTGATCGTGGTCCGTTCTGCTGCGGTGGGCTTCAGCCTTTTCCAAGGCGACAGGTGCCTGGAGGCTCCCCCCGACATATACAGGTGGTCCTCGACTTACAACGGCTCTTTTAGTGACCGTTCAAAGTTAAAAACGGCACTGAAAAATGTGGCCTATGACCGGTTTTCACAGTTAGGATCCTTCCCGCACCTGCAGGATCACGTGATCAAAATTCTGAGGCTTGGCGACTGACTCATATTTATGACGGTCGCAGTGATCCCGGGGTCACGTGATCTCCTTTTGCGACCTTCTGACAAGCAGAGTCAATGGGGAAGCCAGATTCACTTAACGACCGTGTTGCTAACTTATCCAATGCAGTGATTCACTTAAGTGTGGTGAGAAAAGTCGTAAAATGGGGCAAAACTCACTTAACAAATGTCTCGCTTAACAACAGAAATGTTGGGCTCAATTGTGGTTGTAAGTCATCACTGGAAGCTTTCAAGAAGAGACTGGACTGCCACCTGTCAGAAATGGTGTAGGGACTCCTGCTTGGGCAGGGGGTTGGCCTAGCCCTAGATGACCTATAAGGTCCCTTCCAACTCTATTATTCTATTCTATCCCATCCCTATTCCTATTCCTATTCTATGTCAAGGACTACCTGTAGTTCGTCCTATACAGGTAGCCCTCGACTTATGACCAAAATTTCTGTTATTCAGCAAGACAGTTGCAAACTGTGTTTTGTCCCATTTTACGACCTATCTGGCCACTGTTGTTAAGTGAGTACGGTCTAAAATCTATGTTGCTAAGTGAGAAATTTGTTAAGTGAGCTTTGCCCCATTTTACAACTTGTCTGGCCACATTTGTTAAGCGAATCACTGCAGTCGTTAAATTAGTAACCCGGATGTTAAGTGAATCTGGCTTCCCCCCTTGACTTTGCTTGTCACAAGGTCGCAAAAGGGGATCTTGTGACCCTGGGACACTGCAGCCGTCATAAATGTGAGTCAGTTGCCAAGCGTCTGAATTTTGATCACCTGACCGTGATGTAGCAGTCGTAAGTGTGAAAAAATGGTCATTAGTCCCTTTCTTCAGTGCCCTTGTGACTTCGAACAGTTAACTAAGTTGTAACTGTTGTTGTAAGTCAAAGGACTATCTGTACAAGTCGGTTGCGAAGCAACTGAGTTTTGATAATGTAACCGTGGGGATGCTGCAATGGTCAAAAGCAAATGTTTATAAGTCAAGGACTATCTATAGTGGCCCTACACCAATAATACACCTGCTTTTTTTTGTGTATATAACCATTCATTCAACTGTGGTTGTAAGTTGAGTACTTATAGTGACCCTACACGAATAGTGAACGTGCTTTTTTGTTTTTTGAGCTTCGTGTTTTCTTCATATCTGTTTTTAAAACATTTCAGGATGCCAAACCCTAATGAATTTATTTGATATATATTTGATAATAGGGCCACCCGCAATCTTTGTTCCATTTGCAATAGACAAAAATATCCAAATGTAATTTAGGGGCAAAATCAATTGAAAAATGATCACATGAATTGGCTTTTCAAGTTAATGGTCACCATTGATTTTCAGCTGAATTTTGCTCTGGTTAACAGACGCATATACACTACACATACACACAAGCACACTTCCCTATTTCTAAAATTAAAGATTATCTTCCTCTGAAAGAACTTCTCTCTCCTAACAAATAAATTGTCAGTTTCTCATTGCATCCTTTGCAGTTGGCTTTGGCATAAACTAGTTATAATATTTTATGGTTATTTAGGAACCCCACTGATACTGGATCTGTGACCTATATGACTTATGAAAATAAAAATGTTCTCGTTTAAACTCTCTACATTATAACAACTATCGAGGAAATCCTCGACTTGTTCGAAGTTACAATGTGACCAAATAAATTGACTTATGACCATTTTCATACTTGACGACTCTTGCAGCATCCCATTGGTCGTGTGATCAAAATTTGGATGGTTGGCAACTGACTCATAATTATGAGGGTTGCAGTGTCATGATCAGCTTTTGCAAAGTCAATGGGGAAAGCCATATTCACTTTACAACGGTGTTACTAACTTAACAACTGCAGTGATTCACTTAACTGTGGCAAGAAAAGTCGTAAAACGGGGCAAAACTCACTTAACAAATATTTCACTTAGCAACAGAAATTTGGGGCTCAATTGTAGTCTTGTTGAGGACTATCTATACAATTTATTTGTGTTTGTCCTGATTTTTGAGCAGAACAAGTCAAAATGCGGGCATCTTTCTTATAAATTTTACAGAGCTAAATCTGACTGATTTAACTCAAAATATTTCCCCAGCTGGCTAGGGAATTCTGGGAGTTGCCAAGTCTTAAAAGTTGCCAAAGTTGGATACTCCTAATCTAAAGTATGGGCAGGCACACAGCTGGAAAAAGGTAGTCATGGAGATGGCTGAACATTTTCATGTACATTTTTATATCCTTCCTATGTTTTTGGCAAGTGCTTGAAAAGTAATTTGAGTAAGTTTGTGATGCATACTTAAAATGTCTATATAATGGAATATTCATATATTAATTCTTTGAAATATATTTCTGTTTTATAGATGGAACAAATTTTTTATGATCTCTGTATGGAATAAAATTGCAAGCTTTTGGAACAAGGCATTCCTTACTATTATAGTCATATTAATTGTTTTATTTCTTGGTAAGTAGAAGATCAACTTTGCATGTGGCTCTTAATATGAACAGGCTGTGAAAGCAAGTGTGGAGATTGCCTTTACAGCCTAAAGATTGATTTTGCTGCAGATGGGGCAATATATCTTACAAAATCCAAATGAATTAAACAAGAGGCAAGTGTTGTTTTCCCATTATCGGATAGTAAAACTTAAATAAGATTGACATAGAACATCTATTGGAATATTTATGGAAGAAGGTGTTTTTTTTTTGTTTAAGAATCAGCAGGTGGCACTCTTTCTTTCTACTGTACAATAGTTACTTTTGAATTTTTATGAGAAAAACAGCTAGAGAGTTTCTGGAGATGGATTTCTTTATGACAATTTTTCTCACTGTAGTGTTTGCTAGAAATTTGTATTGCAAGTCTCACCAGTTGCTGCCAGCATGTTCAGCAGCCCAGATTAAGAGATTCATTGTCCATAATACTTGGAGAACATCAGGTTAGGAAAGGCTGCTTTAGAAGAACTGCACAAAACTTTTGTGCTTTATTTTTCTTCGAGGATCGTTCTAAAACTATTGCTAAATATTGTATTGATTTTATTTTCAGTTATGCTGCGTATGTTTCATTGCTGTTAGATATACTGTATGTACATTACCAGCCATGTGTGAATAGTTGGCATTGTATAGAATGCCTAGGAAATCTACAGAATGCATGACATTTTTAGACAAAGTATGAAATGTCTGTGTTATTTTAATACGCTATATACTTTCCTAGGTGTTACATAGACCAGCATTGACCTATTTGTTGCAAGGCTAGAATGGCATGTTAACAGGCATATTTTATACTTTGCCAGTTTGCCTTCGGGCATTGCATAGAGCAGAGGCCCCCAACTTTTGGGCACCAGGGATCGGTTCCATGGAGAAAGGTTTTTCCGCGGACCGGAGAGTGTGTGGTTTTGTGTGCTGTCGGCATCCCACGAATGGTGCTTTGCTTGTTTGTGCGGACCGGTTGCTGGCATGCCGTGGCCCGGTACCGGTACCGGTCCATGGACCGGGGGTTTGGGGACCCCTGGTATAGATTACCTAGGACAGGGGTAGGCAACCTTGGCTCTTTTATGACTCATGGACTTCAACTCCCAAAATTCCTGAGCCAGCCATGCTGAGGGGAAAGGGAGAGGTTTCCAAGCTGAGCCATGCTGGCTCAGGAATTCTGGGAGTTGAAGTCCACGAGTCATAAAAGAGCCAAGCTTGCCTACCCCTGGCTTAGCAGTTAAAGACGCTGAGTTGGGGAGCTGACAGTCCAGGTTTGAGACCCGAGCTCTGCGCAACAGGATGAACTTCCGTTTCTTGCCCCAGCTCCTGCCCACCGAGCAGTTTGAAAGCATGCAAATGCAAGTGCCGTGTTTTCCCCAAAGTAAGACCTACCCCGAAAATAAGCCCTGGCTTGATTTTGGGGGGTGGGCCTAATATAAGCCCTACCCCGAAAATAAGTGAGGAACACACCTAAAAATCAAGCTGAGGTGGTGGAGCTGTCCCACGTGTCCCTCACCCACTTACCTTGCAGCCAGGCCTCTCCCCGCCGGCCCATTTCTTCTCCGGAGTCCCCAGGCCTGCATTTCACAGTCACAGGCCTTTCCAGAAAGGCCTCTGCAGCCGAGAACCGAGCTATAGATTGAATCCATTGCTCAGTTCTCGGCTGCAGAGGCCTTCCGGAAAGGCCTGTGACTGCAAAATGCAGGCCGGAGCTCCATTTTGAGCTGCAGAATGAAGCTGGTCCTTTGACCGCAGAAGAAGTGGGCCAGCTGGGCGGGGCTGTCGGTGCCAGAGGTGAGTGGAAAAGACACACACACACACACACACACACTTTTGGAGGCAAATAAATAAGACCAGGTCTTATTTTCGGGGAAACACGGTAGATTAATAGATACCACTTTGGTGGGAAGGTAACAGCATTCTGTGTGCCTTTGGTGTTTAGCCATGCTGGCCACATGACCCTGGAAAATGTCTTCGGACAATGCTGGCTCCCTCAGCCAAGAAACTAAGATGAGCACCGTGCCCTAGAGTGGGACACGACTGACAAGGAAACCTTGTACCTTTTTTTAATGTATTTATAAAATTCATAAAATTTATAAATATATATATAAATTATATATATTACACACATATAATACATGTATATGCAAACACACACACACACACACACACTGTATGTATGTATGTATATGTATAGCCTTTATTATAAAAAATCATCTATTTGAAGTATGTAACTGTAAAGTTAATTTAATATTAAAATGTCTAAGGAAGCCTATGTACTTTATATTTCATTTCAGTGGCTATTAATTTTAATGCTTAAATATAAATCTATTTTCTGAGGTCCGATGATTAAAATATGGTATTGGCAGAAGAGATACACGCTGAACTAGTAGATAACAAAAGATAATAGAAAGCAGGTGCAGTTACTATATGTGTGTGCATTTATGCTCCCAGATGCAGTAAGGGAGGTGAGGAAATACTCCGCGGTGCATTTGAGTGAAGACACCAGCCATTCAAGCCCCACCGCATTTGATCACCTTCATATGAAACTTTTTAGATCGCAACGAAATCTTTACATATCAGGATTTTCCCTCTTTCTTTGGCTGTAAGTACAAGCATTCATACTAGCATAAATATATGAATTGGATAAGTGAGAGTAAAATAAAGAACAGCAGATCTTCATGGATACAACTAATACATATTAATCAAATGGATTATGTTAAAAGAAAATTGTTCTTGGCTTTTAACTTTAAAAACCCTCTTGTCTTCTGAACTGGTACAGTCTTCTTAAAATAGTGTTCTGTTTCAGAAGGCAGCGATAGAACAATTGATCGAAAAGACTGCTCGTGCTATATTTAGTTTCTCTGTGTTTGGAACACTTGCCATGAAATTTCTTGAGAGGAAATAAATCATGATGCTGCTTTCAAGTCAATAATTCTACAGGGGTTTCCATATATTGGACTGTCCAATACAAAGCTTCTGAGATGTGTAAGAGACACAGGCAAGGAATGCTGTTTATGCTGTATTTCATCCTTCAGGCCACATTTTTTAACATACTGAATTTTATCCTCTCGTGAATTGATTGAGCATTCTTTCAATTCGACAGCCACTTTATCTGTACAGGTAATCCTAGACTTACAATAGTTCATTTAATGACCATTCAAAGTTATAACGGCACTGGAAAAAGGGAGTTATGATCATTTTGTACACATACAAACATTGCAACATCCCCCTGGTCACGTAATCAAAATTTGGATGCTTGGCAACTGATTCGTATTTATGACGGTTGCAGTGTCCCCTTTTGCAACCTTCTTCTGACAAGCAAAGTCAAGGGGGAAGCCAGATTCACTTAGCAACCATGTTACTAACTTAATAACTGCAGAGATTCACTTAACAAACTCTGGCAAGAAAGGTCATAAAATGGGGCAAAATTCACTTAACAACTCTGTCGCTTAGCCACAGAAATTTTGGGCTCATTTGTGGGTGTAAATCGAGGACTACCTGTGCTTCACATTTACATCTCCTGCATGTGGATCAAACTTGTTCAGCATTTGGTTTACAGACCAAAGCCAAAATTGAAGGTATTAACATTTTTTAAAAAATATAAAATTTCAGTCCAAATTTAATAGCAAATGCAATGTAATTCATCAGGAAGTTTCTCTTATTAAAGTTGCAGCAAATAATTTCTGAAGTATTTGAACATTCAGGATACTGCACAGCAGTAAAGTCTGATAACTTAATTTAAAAAAAAAACCCACCATAAAGCGTTTCTTTTAATTTTAAATCAGTTTTAACGTCATTATAAAAAGTGCTTTTTTCATAGAAACTTATGAAAATGATTATCAGTTGATGCTGATGAATTAGTGACTTTTTTTGTTTTGTTTCCCGTAGCGTCCTGAGACGTCTTGTTTCTCTTATCACTTTATTGGCAAACGAGATGGAAACGGAGAATATTCTAAAAGTAGAAGTAACAAACAGCAACGAAGTTGCCCGGAAGTGCTTGGAAGAAAACGAAAAATTGCAGCTGGTATGTTTCCTGGCTCACAGGTTTTCTTTCTGTATTAACTGCATCTCTTTCACAGGAGTTTCGTTTGTAGACTTCTTACGATTCTTAGAAGACCTCACAAGACATAATGCCCTCCGTTCATCAGCCATGCCTGTTTTTACAGGACCTCCATCCTTTAGTAAAAAACATTTGCTGTCAATACCAGTGAGAAAAAAGCAATAGCACTTAGACTTATATACAGCTTCACAGTTCTTTACAGCCCTCTCTAAGCAGTTTACAGAGTCAACCCATTGCCCCCAATAATCTGGGCCCCTATTTTACCGACCTCGGAAGGATGGAAATTCAAAATTAGCATTGGAAATCAAAATCAAAATCAAAATTACACATTTATGCAACGTGCCAGCTTTGGTTCAGTGTCATGGTTTGGTTAATGAGCTTGGCATAGAGTGAATTACTTAATCTAAAGGCATCTCCAAGATAACCCAAGTTCCTCCCACTGTCCCGCCAGATGTGAGTAGGGGCAGGATTATGTAAAACGTGAAACAAAACAGAACTGATTTTTCCCCCCCCTCCCTTTTGGCAGTCATTGAAGGAAATTAAACATTCTACCGGGGAACATTTGTCTACGGTAACCAATGAGAAGCTCACCATAGAAGTGGAACAGTTAAAAACAGCATTAAAGGCAACTTCAGAAGGTATTTTTTTAAAAAATAAAAATACTGTATCGCTTAAGTAAATATACTTTGCTTAGAATCAGACATGCAAAAGGTTTTGTTCCCTGTCGCGTAGGATGCAAAATACATTGCTCCCTTTGAGGGAGCAAATAGGTTGCCACCTGCTCCTGTTATTTTAACCACGATGTGCGCAGCTATAGCTAAAAGAAGGGTTGTGGCAGGCCTTTAGTGTGGGTGAGTAAAGCCCCCTCGGTTTGCGTGGGTGTGTTTCTTTTTTTTAAGTCCAGTCCTGTTTCTGTCATCTTGCTACCTTTTACAAGTAGTCCTCAACTTTACGGCTATTCATTCAGTAATGGAAGTTCTGAATGAATGGTAGTTACATTTGGTCCTTGAAGTTCTGGCTGTCCCAATGTCCAGACAGTCATGATTACAAGCTGGGAACTTGGCAACCTGCTCACACTTAACAACCGGTGCCCCACGGTCGTTTGCTACTTTCCCTCCCAGCTTCTCCAGAGAGTCAAATGGGGATGCCGGCAGGGAAGGTCAAAAGTCATTAGGCTAAGTCTCCCTGACCCGTGCCCACTCCCCCAGCCCCTTTGCGCCAGCAGCACGCCGGCTACTTGTGCAACCCCGCACACCCTCCCCTCCCCAAGCCTTGTCATTCTGGCTGCTCGCACAACCCCACCTGGAGCCCTGTCTTAACCTCCCTTGCAATCTCCCGGAGCCTCACACCTCTGCAACTTGTGCATCCCCGGGCATCCTTCCCAAACCTTGTCACATCACTCTGGTGCATTCCCGCACATCCTCCAGCAGCCTTGCCATGCCCCTTCGTGGACCCCCGTGCCCCTTCCTTGAACCTCACCACACCTCTCTTCCACTTAACCCCCCCCCCCCCCGTGCATCCTCTCCGAGACTCGCTGAGCCACTCTCACGCATCCTTGTGCACCCTCCCTGAGACTCGCCACACTTCCTGTGCACCCCGTTGTTCCCTCCCCCAGGAGCCATGAGCCATCCCAAGCCCTGTTTTACTCACGCCACATCACTCCAGCTACCTGCGCCCCCCCCCTATGCCTTCCTAACCTACCTAGCAGCAGCCACTTACCTAGCAGCTTTGGACTTGCAACTTCCTGCTGGCCCCCCCACTGACTGTTTGTTGGCAGGAAGTTGCAAACCCTAACGACCGCCGTGATGCAGTTAACAACGGCAGTTGGGATTGGAGGGATTACTTTTGCTGACCAATGCCGTCTCAAGTTTACAACCGCATCGCTTGGCAACGGAAATTTCGGTCCCAATTTCTGTTGTAACTCGAGGGTTATCGGTTGCCCGTTGTTCTTTCTGTTTTTTTTTTTAAAATGCTTTTATTTGTGAGACACAAGAGTCGTTGGGATTCAGGTGGCATACATATATAATAAATAGATTTTTGGCAAGCAAATTGTAATGTTAAAATGTAGTTTACTTAGCCGTTTAGAAGCTGGTTACGGTTGTATCGTGAAAAAAACTGCAAAACCCAACAGTGCAGAATTATTGGGGACATATTGGTAAGTTCTAAGGTTGGGACCATATTCTGGTATGATCTGTTTTGTAGTCAATAGGATACTTAGATAGAAATTCTCTGCGTTTGCTTCAAGAGAATCAAAAGCAAGACTATGATAACACCATCATTTTATTAGCTTCCTTGTTCAACCTATTTTTTTTTTTAATAAAATAGCACTAAGATACAGACAGAATTTTCCTGACTCTGCGTGCTCTTTCTGGATCCAGCAAGATTTATGAAACTTCTTGGGTGTTTACTGGCTGAAATGAATAATATTGCTTGACCTTGTGAAGATCAGGCAGCTAAAATGTATTAAATCTTTGGCTACATAGAGAACATAGTGTTTTCTGAAGGCAAACATCAGTCTTCAAATTAAATCTCAAAACAGTTGTCAAAAGTCAGTATAAACTATCAGATAGAATAAAAAGCCGGTGGAGTTTTCCAAACATTAGCATTTCAAACACCAGCCAAGGAAGCAAGAATCCTCTAAAAAGAATTGACTGAAATATCGATAGAGAAATTTGAGCATTGAATGTGGAACTAACTATATGGCAAAATGGAAAATGAAAGCTGTTTTTTTCCCCCCCAGAAATCACTCTTTGTTGTAAATTAGGTTATTGAGAAGTTTAGGCAAAGAGACATAATGATCCAGTAAATCTGCATTAAGATTATCAAGGTTAATTAACCTTGATTTTGTACATTAAGGAGCTATCAACTATTTACAAGATTAGCTTTTTTTTCCTTCAGCGTTTTGTGACCTTACTTGTAAATAGGAAAGATTATAGGCTTGTTCTATGAGTATAATTCTATAGATCTAATAGCTATTCATTGTGTGTAGTGGGGTGCCCCAGGGCTCTGTTCTGGGCCCAGTGCTCTTCAACATCTTCATCAACGATTTGGACGAGGGGATAGATGGGGAAATCATCACATTTGCAGACGACACCAAGCTGGCAGGAATAGCCAACACTCCAGAAGACAGGCTTAAGATACAGGAGGATCTGGACAGACTTGAACACTGGGCTCTATCTAAAAAAATGAAATTCAATGGTGAAAAAAGCAAGGTTCTACATTTAGGCAAGAAAAACCAAATGTACAGGTATAGTATAGGGGGTACCTTGCTCAATAGCAGTAACTGTGAGAGGGACCTCGGAGTCCTAGTGGACAATCACTTAGATAGGAGCCAGCCGTGTGCTGCAGCTGCCAAAAAGGCCAACACAGTGCTAGGCTGCATTAACAGAGGGATAGAATCAAGATCACGTGAAGTATTAATACCACTTTACAATGCCTTGGTAAGGCCACACTTGGAATACTGCATCCAGTTTTGGTCACCACAATGTGAAAAAGACGTTGAGACTCTAGAAAGAGCACAGAGAAGAGCAACAAAGATGATTAGGGGACTGGAGGCTAAAGCATATAAAGAACAGCTGCTGGAATTGGGTGTGTCTAGTTTAATGAAGAGAAGGACGTGATATCAGTGTTCCAATATCTAAGGGGTTGCCACAAAGAAGAGGGAGTCAAGCTATTTTCCAAGGCGCCTGAGGGCAGGACAAGAAGCAACGGATGGAAACTAATCAAGGAGAGAAGCAACCTGGAACTAAGGAGAAACTTCCTGACAGGGAGAACAATTAACCAGTGGAACAACCTGCCTCCAGAAGCGGTGAATGCTCCAACACTGGAGGTTTTTAAGAAGAGACTGGACAGCCATTTGTCTGAAATGGTATAAGGTTTCCTGCCTGAGCAGGGGGTTAGACTAGATGACCTCCAAGGTCCCTTCCAACTTTATTATTATTATTATTATTATCATTATCTAACTCTTCAATAATAGTATATTAGAACTGCATAGCAAAGAGCTGCTGTGTGTGCTTGGAAAAATAAAGATCATAAGCAAAAGTGTTATTATAGAAAAATAACTGAAACAGCAAATGCAATGTATAACGCCTTGAATTTTTGAAAAGGGGGGCATATTATATATATATATATATATATATATATATATATCAAAACATTGAATATATCTCTCAGTTTTCCTCTTTATCCAGGATAGGAATAATATTGACCATAAAATATGCAAAGTATTACTGACAAATGTATGCATTAGAACTGCTTAGTGATTGTAATCATTTGCACAGACGCACGTGTGCACATGGAAACTTACAGAAGTTTTGATCACGCACCTCTGTATGTATAGAAAGATGATCAGATTTGGAACGAGGAAGGGAAAGTAAAGTTTACACAATGTTTGGCAGCTCTTATAAACAGACATGGCTTGTATACAAAATAAACGTGATAAGGACATTGTTCTTGAGATGAACTTCTTCCTATACAGTTTCCTGTGGTGGTTTAGATAGTTATGAAACAATTTAATATACCACATTGTGAAACAAAAAAAAAAATTATAGTCAAAAATCTGAAAATGATTTTAGAAAATTCAAAAGAGAGTTATGCATAATGCCTTGAGTTTGTCAATGCTATTTTTAGTTAGGCAGGTGTCATATTTGACATTTTAAATTAGTCCAGGCATGGAAAATAAAAGGTTTTTTTTTTTTTTTTTTTTTTCTAAATGTTGAACAGCATTATTAATTTACTTCTCTAAGGCACAAAATGATTGGATTAGATTGTGGCTTCTTCTAAGATATTCCACTATGCCAACAAACTATGATCATTTGGCTCTTAAAAATGTTTAAGCCTAGAGGTTTAAATCACCAAGAAAACTGCATATACATACACCAGAATAACAGAGTTGGAAGGGACCTTGGAGGTCTTCTAGTCCAACCCCCTGCTCAAGCAGGAAGCTTTATGCCATTTCAGACAAATGGCTGTCCAATCTCTTTTTTAAAACCTCCAGTTGATCAGATCATATCTCAGTGCAGTATTTCTTATTTTCAAAGGTCAGAGATTAACCACTTTTCTTTGTAAAGTTTCCAATTTTGTGTGTGTCTGTGTGGATGAACATGTTAAAGGTCCTGTATTGCATTGTTGTAACTTCTTATATTGTTCTGAGGTTATGATTGTGAA
The DNA here is from genome assembly GCA_023970755.1 of Azemiops feae. NCBI lineage: Eukaryota > Metazoa > Chordata > Lepidosauria > Squamata > Viperidae > Azemiops > Azemiops feae. The sequence continues at coordinate 301,309 of JALGBA010000665.1, read as the reverse complement.
TTCTTTATGAAGAATGAAGATAGATAGAAGAAATAATGAATTAGTGCAATTGAAAAATCATCAAAAAAAAATGCCAAGTATAAAATGTGCAAAGAAGCAGAAGAAACAATAGATGGTATATTCAGCTTGTGCAAGATCACATAAGCTGATTACAGACAACAACGTTACACAATTGCCAAAATGTTTCGCTGAAACATCTGTGAAAATTATATGCCAGTTTTAATGAAAAATTGGTGAGAACATACAGTAGAAAAAATAGTTTAAAATGAGTGGGCTAAACTATTGTGTGACTCTCAATTAACAAACTGATAAAGTCTTGACACATAACTCACCAGGTTTAACTGGGATTGAAAAGAAAATGTGACCATACCAGGGGATATTCAAATAGAAGACAAAGAATTGGAGAATATTACAGAGTATCAACTTCTGAAAATTCAAAGCTGAAAGATTATAGCATAAATGGATTGTTGTGGTCTCTGTGGTTATTGGTTGCCACACCCAAAAAAATCAGTTTTATCTGCACATTGATAAAATATCCATCTGTCAATTAAAAGGCTTCAATCTGCACATAGACTATGCTAATACATTACGACATCCAAGGTTGTTGTTGTTGTTTTTAAATATTTAACTTACCAAAGTATACAGTACAAATGAAAATGAAAATAGTGAGGAAAAAGGGAAAGAAAGGAAGAGGAAAAGAAAGAAAGAGAAAGAAAGAAAAACAAAGAGAAAGAAAGAAAGAAAGAAAGAAAGAAAGAAAAGTGCAGAGGAAAGGGGAGGGAAGCATTGACTCTTTAGCACAGTAGATAGAATAACATAATAACATTACAGGCTCAACTTTTTTACTGTTGCACAATTAATATGTACAAGACATTTCTATAACAACAAACTTATCTAATCAGCCAAACCCAAAATCAACATTTCGTTTTCCTCTATCTCAAGCACAAAATCCAGAAGTGGTTTCCACGTTAAAAACGAAGTTGGATGTATTCTTTTATTACAGCAGTTAATATAGCCATCTCTGCTAGTTCCATCAGTTTTTCCAGCAGTTCCTCCTTTGTGGGATGACATCCTAAGTTCTTGAAAAGAACTCGATGGATATGAAGGTTCACCATTGGCAGCTGTGACTTCACACTGTTATGTATATAATAATAATAATAATACAAAACTAATATCTGTCAATTGCAAAATGCAGCTTTACTGGAACAGCTGAAGAATGGCAAAAAGAAAGCAAATATAAAACCAATAGTCATAGGCACCTTGGGTGCAATCCCAAAATAAGTATCACTTGAACCTCATCGGCATTGACAAAATCACCATCAGTCAATTGCAAAAGGCAGCTTTACATGGCAGAGCTTACATTCTGCAACAATACCTCTAACATCATCAAACAACAATATCTATCTATCTCAGGTCCTTGGGAAGGACTCGATAAGTAAGTAAAAATATATCCAGTCTAAACATCTGGCTGACTGTAATCAAAAGTAATAATTTATTAAATTTATATGCCTTCTAATGCCAACAACTCTGTGTAGTTTACAATTGTTGAAACATTTTTTTAAAAGTTTGACATTTAAAAAAAAAAATTTTTTTTTTTTAAATAAAACATGGCTTTGAGTTACAAGCTGATTCTAACGAAATGTTAGAAAAAAGTCCCTAACTGTAAAGGTAATTAAACAGTAAAGCCAGAGAGGTGTTGGGCTACTTTCACTGCCCGTGTTCAGAGCGAAGACAGCCATCTAGGATACATAACATTCTTTTCGGCAGTTTTAAAATATTAGAAATAGCCAACCCGTATATTAAGCCTTCGGCTGCATTTGTGCGATCTTCCAAAGTTTAAATCACTGCTGGGGAAAGTGACCCTGAATTAATGTTTTCTAAACACTTCTATTTGAATTTCAGTGGTTTGGTCGGTCTTGAGGCAGTTTGTCTGCTGGGAAAAAAAAGGCAGTAGAAATTCTATTTGAAATATTGTCTTCGTGCTGTCTGTGGATCATTTTGCTTGGAGAAACTGAAACGGGAGTGGCAGTTATTTAAAAAAATATATTTATTGCAGTATTAAAGCAATCAGTAATCTGAAGCTACCTTCTGTGTAATTGATATGGATGCTAGCCCACTAAAGAACATGATGTTACTAGTCCTAGCCCAAAGCTAAAGATTTTTAATACACTGAACTTTGACATTCTTCTGCTTAGAAGACCTCACCCATCTTGCCACAAGTATATTTTTGTCAAAACAGAATAACAATGTAGTGAATGTGCAACTATCCCTCGCTATCTCGGTTATGTTTAGAGATATTGTTGTTTTTAGTTACAACCAAAAAGTTTTGACTCTCCTTCCTAAAGCATACAGTAATTCAGTTACTGTGGGATCAAGTTACCATAAAGAGCTGTTTTGCAATCTTAATACTATGGCACTTTCCTTAGCATAAAAAAAAAAACCAGTAAATCATCGTCAAATTAATACCTTCTCCTGGCAAATATTAAACTGTTATGTAATGAATCTTTATTAACAGAAAATTGACTATAACAAATGTTTTCTTCCGTAACCAAATAATGGACAAGTGTATTAACAACAAAGCCTGGACAATTCATGTAACTTATATCATTTACATAAATGTATGTAATCTATTTAACCAGGTGATTATTTGCATGACTGATACAATCATGTCACTTGTATAATTGCATGATGCAGGTTAATGTAAACAAAGTCATGTATAGATGATTGGGTTGATCATATATTCTCCTCCAGCTGGTCTACTAAAGGAAGAGCTTATGCATTTTAAAATAAGCCTTCACAAATACGCGTATATGTGTGTAAATATATAAAAATTATACTCTTTGTCTCCCCTCCATTTCTTTTTCTCAATCTGAAGCTACCTTTCCTATCCTCTATTTTTTCCATTTTTTTTTTTTTTTTGGCAATAGCTCTGACTTTTCAGGTAAAATGCATTATTTGTCAAAGGCACTTTATTCCAGAGCAGTTAGAATTATTCAAACTTCAGTTCACCCTTTGCCGTCTGCTTGAAAGCCCTTGCCAACTTTATCCTCATTTTAAAAAAATATAATTTCATTTGGGAGAAGGGCGTCCTTCAGTGGACGGAGGTTTTAATAAAAATGCAGTGATACGTGCTGAATAGTATTCCGCCTGTGTCTTAACAGCTCTCTTCAAAACAAGAAATGAAATTGTCGCTGCTAGGAAGCAGTGTGAAGACCTTAAAAAAGAATATGACCTCCTTGTAAAAGAACATGAAAAGCTACAGGTAGGAAGCAGAGGCCTCTGATTGGCTCGAGCAGAACTTTTTAAAAATCAGACAACTGATCCAAGGCAACATTCGTAGAGACATTTGATTTCAACGTGCAGGTAGTCCTCGATTTACAACAGTTTGTTTAGTGATCGAAGTTACAACAGCACTGAAAAGGTGACTTAACGACCATTTTTCACACTTACGACCATTGCAGCATCCTCAAGGTCACGTGACCAAAATTCAGAGGCTTGGCAACTGACCGGTATTTATGACCGTTGCAGTGTCCTGGGGTCACGTGATCCCCTTTTTGCGGTCTTCTGACAAGCAAAGTCAATGGGGGGAAGCCAGATTCACTTAACCACCGTGTTACTAACTTAACAACTGTAGTGATTCACTTAACAACTGTGGCAAGAAAGGTGGTAAAATGGGGCAAGAAAGGTCACTTAGCAACAGAAACTTTGGGCCTCAATTGTGGCTGTAAGTCGAGGATTTACCTGTACTCTTTCAGAATAATGAGAATTTCTTAATATCTTTAGAACACTTGTTGGGATGAAGCCTGTTTGGTTTTAAATAATTAAATTCATCAATATTTTAGGAACTTGGTATTCCTGGCATAGCAATGTGGAGGAGAAGAAGGGGAAAAAAGAAATTTCTCAGAGCTACTGAATTTGCTTTCTTAAAAAACACCTGAGATAAAGAAAAAAAATTGGATTCAGTGCAGCGTGAAATATAGACATGAAAAATGCATCTTAGCAAATAGCTAAACCCTTTTTGAGATAGGGAAAAATTCATCCACGGTGAATTTTCATCTTTGAATTATGATTTGCGTGCTAAGTCTTCCTTATCAGATTTTACCTCTAAAGCACATGTTTCCTTTGGTATTTATTAAAATACGCTAAACCAGGTGTATTATAGAGGCTCTTCTCCATCTTTGTGATTTTTTTTTCCCTGTGCGATTTTGCAATGAAAATTAACCGTATAAAACATTATACTTATTTTTTTTCATACATCTGGTTTTTTTTCTTTACAGCAACAAACAACGGGAGCCTCTAGTAAGAAAGATCTTTAAAGCAGAACAAGGACGTGTGCCTCAACCGGAATTGTTTATTTGTTTGGTTTTTACTTTACAGGTATATATGGGTTTTTAAAAAAAATAGATTTACTGCATTCATTGCTGAAACATCACAATTTAACCATTACCTAGACCTTTTTTAATTTTGCAGCAGTGTTTTTGCCAAATTTATTTTAGTCATGCCAAAAAGTGCATTAATTTCCTTGTTACAAACTCTGTTTGGTTACAAAATACTGATGAGTTCATAACGGTGGATTCCTGTTCAAACCCCACGTCTGCACCCTTTGGGTGCAAGGAACTATTCATCAGCTTAAATGGTACATTGAATGCCAATATGTGTTATTATTTTTTTAAATCCGACAAGGATGATATAAATCATTTTAAAGTATTCCTACTTGCTACTCTTTGAGATTTTTTTTTTTTAAAAAAAGATTTAAATACAAAGTATGGTGATATTGAAATTGCTTTCTACATTACTTCCAACATGAAATGAAGATGAATTAAGTCCGCTTTGCTAGAAATGATCAGGAATGTCATGAAATTTGGTCAGTATAAGAATTAGCCTAGTGACGTTTACCTGACCACACGGGTGAAATTAGACAATCGGCAGAAATAATGAAATTGGCTCAAAGCAATCTTTCTGAGCCAGATGTTTTGAGACTACAAATTCTTAAACTTACCAGCTGATTTCCCCCTTTGGGGAATTCCTGCCCAACCACATCTGTCATATCGGGAGAAGGACTGCGTACTTTATTTTTATATATTGAAGGAGATCTATAAGTTTTGTTCCAGACCGTAGTTTTTCACTTTAACATTCGTTCAAGAGTTTACCTAGCTATTTGCCAGTATCTCATGTTCCACAATGGATAATGCTTTTAGGGGGGGGGGAATTAAACAGTATTTACTGAGCCGCATTTTCTGTGATTAATTACACTGTACTTGTGCTGGGTTGGATTCCGGCATGTTTCTCCGGAGGATACAACAGAGGTTTTAGGTGAAAAGAGGGATCCTTCTGATGCTGCTCCAGAAGATCCCTTAAACCTTCCTGAGCAACTTCACAAAGAGAATTCGCAATTGATGGAAAATCTTTTCTCATTTGCTTCCGCTGTCACAGGGGAACGCTGCTGAATACAAACCTGAACGCAGCTCGTTGCTTTCATTCTCCCCATTTGAATGGGTTGCCTTTACCAACATTTGTGTCACTCTTTTACTTGAATGTTTTATTTCTTAATAAAGAGATGTTTAAGCTTTGTTTGGTCTTCGTGAAGGAACAATTTTGGTAACCCTGAAATCATTCTATCGGAAATGAATTGGACGGAATTAATTTGGACGCAGGGTTCAAGGCAGTATCTTTGCCTGGAAGAGGCTTGTGTCTTAAAGAAAATGGAATAATTTATTTTACAATAAGACAAACATTTAAGAGTTTGCTTTCAGGATGGATATGCAGAAGCTATTTTGAGACTCCAAAGCATTGCTTCCCACTTCTGTACCTGTGCAGTTCATAGTAGTTGCAATCGCTGCATCTCACAGTCTTAGAGGATCTTGATTCAGTCAGAAACAAAGTTTTTTAAGAAATAGAAGGTTGCCATTTGTATAATGAAGGCATTTTTAAAAACACTCTTTTAAAGATTACACATTATGGTAACCCTAATTATAAATAGGATTGTTGCTGAATATCAATAGGAGATCTCTAAGGGAACCGACTGGAAAGTATGGAAGAGATACTCTGCTAATTGAGAATATACGATTGGTACTAGGATGTCCAATCTATACTTTATTAAGATGGGAACCGAGTACAGGTAGTCCTAGACATAACAGTTCGTTTAGTGACCATTCAGAGTTACAACGGCACTGTAAAAAGTGACTTACGATTGCTTTTAACACTTAATGACTCTTGCAGCATCCCCATGGTCACATGATCCATATTCAGATGCTTGGCAACTGGCATGTACTTATGACGGTTGCAGTGTCCCGGGATCACGGGATCCCCTTTTGGGACCACCTGACAAGCAAAATCAATGGGGAAGCCAGATTCACTTAACAACCATGTTACTAATTTAACAACTGAAGCAATTGGCTTAACAGTAGCAAGAAAGGTCGTCAAATGGGGCAAAACTCACTTTACAACTGTCTCACTTAGCAACGGAAATTTTGGGCTCAAGTTTTGGTCGTCAGTCGAGAACTATCTGTACAGTTCCCCAAAATCTTCATTTGTCCCTTAAGCTTTAAAAAAAATGTTTTAATTTTGTTTTGGGGTTGCATCGCAACCTATTCGTGGTGGATTGTGACTTCTACGTTAAATGGGGATGCTAGGAAGATGCAAAGGACGCAGGATAACATTGAATGAGAAAAATAAAGTGATGTTCTTTTGTCTCCATGTTGCGAGGTAAATTGGATTTCATGAACAATATCCACTCTGAACTAATCTAGTACAGCAGATGTAGTCAAGAATGGAGAAATCCACAAAATTCCATCTCTTTGACATAACTATGCTAACTTAAGCTATCATTTTTCTGGATACTATGTACTATACTATATTTGGTGGGGAATTTATCCTTATAGGAAGGACAACTCGCCAGAATATGACTAACTAAATAAACAGAAAAGAAACAACTACCATTGCAGAAATTCTGGTGCAATGTCATACACACACACACACACAAAATCCATCCATCTATATTCTGTGTCTGTCTCTTTGTTTTTGCCTGCCTGCTTGTCTGTTCCTAGATTCATCCATCCATCTATCTATGTCTCTCTGTGTCTGTCTCTCTCTCTCTGTCTATATCTATCTATCATCTATCTATCTATCTAATTGTCCTATATCTATCTTGTCTTCTCTTGTCTTTGTCTGTCTGTCTGTCATGAAATAGTAATGTTCCTTGCAGTGGGAAGTACAAACTTCAGTTTGCTGTGGTGCTACATCCTTGCCATGTGAAGATATGGGTAGCAGGAACATATTGCAAATTAACTGCTGCGAAAGACCGCCCGTAAATTGATGGATTTGCTAAAGGGAACAACAACAAATCGGCCGTAGCTTTTCCATACAGTATACGTTTAGTAAAACGGCTCTGGTGAAAAGTGCCGTGGTTTTGATCCCTGACAACTGCTCATATTGGTCTCGAGTTCCTCTGTTTTAACAAACATCTAAAGTATTTGGGATTACATGGTTATTACGTGACACAAAGGACCTGTATGGATTTTGGTGGTGAACAAGTGTCCCATTATATGCCTCGTTCGGTGTAGCCAGAGAGTGGCCAGGCCAAGTGTTTTCACCGCCGCACACAAAAGATTTGCCTGTGCTCAGTTCTTTAGTAACTCAAGGTTGTGGAAAACCCTCCGTAAGGATGGAGAATGGTAACATCATTTCCCAGGAAAGCTTTCCGAGAACCGTAGTAAGCTTTCAAGGAACTAGTTAGGAGTTTCCGTTCCGTTCATCGCTTAAAAGAGCTGAAAGAACAGCCTCCAAACAAAACAACAGAAAATGGGATGAAATGCAAGGTTGCGGCGTTAGAAAAACGACACTCTCTTGCCATAACATTGATTTAAGAGGCAGCCAAAGGTTTTAACTCTTGTATACTCCTGTGGGGAGTATGCATTGTGTCAAGACTTTTTGAGACTGAAGGCAGGTGGTCCCTAATTTACAACCATTCCTTTAGTGACTGTTAACAATGGCACTTTAAAATGTCTGCAAGAAAACGATCAAGTTCAGAGAGCACCAAGGACCCCTCGTTTCAACTCTGGGCTACCAATGTTCTCATTTATTGTTTAATATCTCTGTGAAACAACTATTTAATATCTCTGTGAAACAACTATTTAATATCTCTGTGAAACAACTGGATGAGAACTTCGTAATGAGATACCACAGGCAAACTAATAACACTCATACTCTTTGCCATGTTATTTCAAAGAAAACAATTGCTTCTCTTGATCATTCTCTAGATTCAATAATAGATGGATGACAGTGAATATAATAATAATAATAATAATATTGTCAACGCTGTTAATATTGGATATTAGTCAACAGCGTTGACAAATATAATAGTAATAGTAGTAGTAGTAGTAGAGTTGGAAGGGACCTTGGAGGTCTTCTAGTCCAACCCCTGCTCAGGCAGGAAACCCTACACCATTTCAGACAAATGGCTGTCCAGTCCCTTCTTAAAAACTTCCAGTGTTGGAGCATTCACCGCTTCTGGAGGCAGGTTGTTCCACTTGTTAATTGTCCTCACTGTCAGGAAATTTCTCCTTAGTTCCAGGTTGCTTCTCTCCTTGATCAGTTTCCGTCCGTTGCTTCTTGTCCTGCCTTCAGGTGCTTTGGAGAATAGATTGACTCCCTCTTCTTTGGGGCATCCCCTGAGATATTGGGAGACTGCTATCATGTCCCCCCTGGTCCTTCTATTCATTAAACTAGACATACCCAATTCCAGCAACCGTTCTTCATATGAAATTAAGATATGGATGTACTTCACGTCAGTAAAAATAACCTAGAGTCTGGATGTATGTGTGGTTTAGCATATTCTAGGTGGAGTTGCACTTTTAGTGAAAGTTTGCAACTCCGCCTGGATCTGTAGTTGATTCTGGATCACTACATACAACAGTGTAAAAAAGTGTGTATTTGAACATCTATACCTGGCAACAGTTGCCCCATGCCTTGCTCACATCACAGATTATTATGATCTGCACCTTATGGAACCCACGAAATAAGGTTTTGGAAGCTTCCATCTGCAAACTGCAGGTGATCCTCAACTTACAATCACAATTTTCTGTTGCTAAGTGGGATATTTGTTAAGTGAGTTTTGCCCCATTTTACCACCTTCCTTGCCACCGTTGTTAAGTGAATCACTGCAGTTGTTAACTTAGTAACACGGTTATTAAGTGAATCTGGTTTCCCCCATTGACTTTTCTTGTCAGAAGGCCGCAAAAGGGGATCACAAGACCCTCAGGAACTGCAATCGTCATAAATACGAGTCAGTTGCCAAGCGTTTGACTTTTGATCACGTGACTGTGGCGATGCTGCAACGGTTATAAGTGAAAAAAAGTCACTTTTTTTCAGTGCCGTTGTAACTTTGAACGGTCACTAAACAAGTTGTAAATTGAGGACTACCTATACTAAACAAAACCAAGAGAATTTTGCAGCACCATTCAATATTGTTTTAAACGTTAAAATACTACGTAGTTAACGCCTAGGGATGTTTACAGGGAAAGATTTTTTTAAAAAAAAGAAATCACATTTAAAAGACACAAAGCCTTTACAGTTGTAGTTGTTAGCTTGACCTTTTGACTCCCCACCCCCCAGATATTAGGGTCCACCTGAGTAGTCCTTTAGCTTAGGGTGAACCCACACAAGCATTAAAGTTGGCAGGAGAGACCCTGTTAAATAGGCATCCATGTAGGCACAGCCACTCTCTCTCAAACGCACGCTTTTGTTTCAAAGGCAACTTTCTCTGGTGGAAATCAATATCACAGGATCAATATTATGGCCTTCGAGACTGGAAGATCTATCTCGATCAGGTCTCCAAGCAGAAACGGGGACTTCAGAATTAGATGCTGCTCTTTATTTTCATTTATTTTTTTTCCGCTCATGAAAAATAGAAGCCGTGGCTGGCTGCTTCGATTTGTATTCTGCTGCTCGCTTTGTTTTGCCTGTTTATCACCACTCTCAAAAGTGCAATAATAATGATAATGATAATGATAATGATAATAAAGAAGAAGAAGAAGAAGAAGAAGAAGAAGAAGAAGAAGAAGAAGAAGAAGAAGAAGAAGAAGAAGAAGAAGAAGAAGAAGAAGAAGAAGAAGAAGAAGAAGAAGAAGAAGAAGAAGAAGAAGAAGAAGAAGAAGAAGAAGAAGAAGAAGAAGAAGAAGAAGAAGAAGAAGAAGAAGAAGAAGAAGAAGAAGAAGAAGAAGAAGAAGAAGAAGAAGAAGAAGAAGAAGAAGAAGAAGAAGAAGAAGAAGAAGAAGCAGCAGCAGCAGCAGCAGCAAGGGTGGTACCAATAGTAATAGGCGCCTTGGGTGCAATTCCAAAACAACTGGAGCACCACTTGAACATCATTGGCATTGACAAATTTGCCATTAGTCAATTGCAAAAGGTGGCCTTACTAGGAACTGCTTCCATCCTGCGACGATATCTGTAATACCATCAAACATCCACATCTGCCTATCCCAGGTCCTTGGTAAGGACTCGATAGGTAGACAAAAATGCCAAATCCAGTCTGAACATCTGGCTGACTGTGTGATGATTAATAATAATAGTAATAGTAATAGTAATAATAATCAGGGCTTTTTTTCTCATAGAACGCTCAGAACGGACACCTTTTTTGGATGGAACCTTGTAGGGTAGGCAAAGTGGGTTGTATGACATGTGTGAGTTCCGGCACCTTTTTTTTTTTTAACAAAAAAAGCACTGATAATAATAGAGTTGGAAGGGACCTTGAAGGTCATCTAGTCCAACCCCCTGCTCAGACAGGAAACCCAATACCATTTCAGACAAATGGCTGTCCAGTCCCTTCTTAAAAACTTCCAATGTTGGAGCATTCACAACTTCTGGAGGCAAGGAGTTCCACTGCTTAATTGTTCTAACTGTCAGGAAATTTCTCCTTATATTCTAGGTTGCTTCTCTCCTTGACTAGTTTCCATCCGTTGCTTCTTGTTCTACCTTCAGGTGCTTTGGAGAATAGCTTGACTCCCTCTTCTTTGGGGCAGCCCCTGAGATACTTGAACACGGCTATCATGTCAAAAGGCATATTCCAAAAGTCAACTGGACTTTCTTAGGTGGTGTGTGTGTGTGTGTGTTTTCCTCCTTAAAAACCTTTCGCTTCTCATCCCAGAAGCTTCTTCCGTTGTTTGATGAGAAGCGAAACTTTTTCAAGGGGGGGGGGGGGGAAAAAAAAAGAAAGTCCAGTTGTCTTCTGGAAAAGCCCCATCCGTGACCTGGATGACTCAGAACCTCCATAGACCTTGATTAGGATTCGGTCATCAAAGAGGAAAAAAGGGGATCTTTGGGAAAAGGTTACTTAAAAGAAGTGGGAAAGGTTGGCGGAGGGAGGGGGGGGGATACACACAAACGCCCCTTCCTCAGCCGGCCATCCAACTTCCCAGGGAGTGAGAAAGAGGGAGCCCCCTTCTCCAAGGGAGGGTGAACCCCCATTCTCAATTGCGGGTCCCCCCAGGGCTGCCCCAGCCCGGACCATCCCTCGTTCCGACGAGCCTGCGAGGCAGGAAGGGCAGCGAGGGCAGAGCCGAGCCGGGAGGGAAGGAGGGAGGGAGAGAGGCGGTGGCGGGCGGGCAAGGCAGGCAATCCTCTGCCCGCTAGCCGGACGGTTCTGTTTGCCTGTAAATAAAGGCGAAGCGTCCGAGGCGGAGATGGTCGTATAAAAGCGGCTGCCACGCGGGTCAAGCCGCCTGGTCGAAAACTGGGACTCCGGGCGCAGGAGGAAGAGGAGGAGGAGCAGGTAAAGAGGAGCCGGGGACCTGCTGAGGGGTCTCCGGGGGACCCTGGCTGGGGAAGGGTCGTCCCGGCAGGTTGGGCTGCGGAGGAGGAGGAGGAGGAGGAGGAAGAGGAGGAGGAGGAGGAGGAGCGGGGCGCGCTTCAGACCTCGGACAGCGCTCGAGGGGGGCCCGGACCCCCCAATTCCGGCTTGGCTAGGGGGAGGGAGGGGAAGGGAGGGAAGGGAGGCGGCTAAGCAAACGGGGGGGGGTCTCGGAAGGTTGCCCCCCCTCTGCAACTCGCGAGGTGCGCCTTGCCTGTCTGAGTGAGGAGGGGGGCATCGGGGTGCCTCTCCTCCACCTGTGGGTCAAGAGGTGGGGATGCTCTCAGGGTGCCCCAGTGGACTTGCCCTTCGGGCCTCCTAGCCCACCCCCCAGCCCCATTCCCCCCTCACTCCCTTTCCCCCAGTCCTTTTGGCCTCTCAGCCCCACCCTCTCTTCCAGCCCCCTGTCCCTCAGCCGTCCCATGTCACTCTGCACCCCCTGGGGACCCCTCAGGGCCCCTGGCCCCAGCCAGTTCTGCTTCTCAGCCCCCTTCATCCCCAGCCCCCTTCATCCCTCGGGGGCCCCCTCGGCCTCCAGCCCCTTTTTTCCTTTCAGCCCCGCTCAGCTCCCCAGCCCCCCTCTCCCCCAGCCCTCCATGCCTCTCATCCCCCCTTGCCTCTCACCCTCGTCTCTCCTGGCCCCTCATCCTCCCCTCACCCCTCAGGACCCCTCAGGGCCTCTTGCCCCAGCCAGTTCTGCTTCTCATCCCCCTTCATCCCCAGCCCTTCAGCCCTCAGGGGCCCCCAGGGCCCCTCGCCCCCCCAGCCCTTTTTCCCTCTTAGCACCCCTCAGCCTCCCTCTTCCACAATCCCCTGTCCCTCAGCACCCCCCATGCTTCTCATCCTCCCTCAGCTCCCTTCACCCCCAGCCCCTTTTCTAGATCCTTCACCCTCAACCCTCCTCGCCCCTCAAAGCCCCTTGACCCCCCCCCCAGCCCCTCTTGCCTCTCAGCACTCCTCTCCCCTCAAGTTCCCAGCCCCTCAGCCCCCTCGCCCTCCATCCCACCCCATCTCTTAAGGGGTGAGGACTTTCCTCAACTCTCAGAAAGAAAGAAAGAAAAAAGAAAGAAAGAAAGAAAGAGAAAAAGAAAGAAAGAAAGAAAGAAAAGGAGAGAGAGAGAGAGAGAGAAAGAAAGGAAGGAAAGAAGGAAGAGGAAAGAAAGAAAGAAAGAAAGAAAGAAAGAAAGAAAGAAAGAAAGAAAGAAAGAAAGAAAGAAAGAAAGAAAGAAAGAAAGAAAGAAAAAGAAAGAAAGAAAGAAAGAAAGAAAGAAAAGAGAAAGAGAAAGAGAAAGAGAAAGAGAAAGAGAAAAGAGAAAGAAAGAAAGAAAAAAAGAGAAAGAGAAAGAAAGAAAGAAAAAGAAAGAAAGAAAGAGAAAGAAAGAAAGGAAAGAAAGAGAAAGAGAAAGAAAGAAAGAGAGAAAGAAAGAAAGAAAGAAAGAAAGAAAGAAAGAAAGAAAGAAAGAAAGAAAGAAAGGAAGGAAGAAAGAAAGAAAGAAAGAAAGAAAGAAAGAAAGAAAGAAAGAAAGAAAGAAAGAAAGAAAGAAAGAAAGAAAGAAAGAAAGAAAGAAAGAAAGAAAGAAAGAAAGAAAGAAAAGAAAAGTGCCTGGTTGGGAACTCCGGCTTCTGCCGCTGCTCTGTCAGGACCTTTGCCTGGCTGGTCCCCCTGCTCGGCTTGCAAAGAGCCTCAGGCCGGCTGGAGGGGGGAGAGCCGGCCCAGGTGGGTGGTGGGCAGGAGCTGGCAGGAGCTGGCCCAGGGCTGCAAAAGTCCAGGCGTAGGCTTGGTTTGGCATGCATGCTGTCCTTTGATGCCTCTGCGCCCGAGTCTGCTTGGGGAAGGCTGATTGTCTCCTTCGCTGTCTTTGCACCAGGTGGGGGACAGCCATGGCAGCCAGCGGTGGGGCCGACGGAGGCCTCCCGGATCGCTACGTGGTGAGCCGGCCCATTTACAACGAGCCCAGCTTCCAGGAGGAGAACGAGAAGAAGCTGGTGGTGCCCAAAACGCTCCGCGAGCGAGTCCAGAAATCCTGCAGGTAACCTGGCCGACCTGCGTAGGTTTGGGGAATGGTTGGACCCGAGAGTGGTGTCCTACTCAAGGGGGCATCTCCCTCAGTCCTTTGGGCAAGTGACCGTTTTTTATCTTTGGCAGCTGTTCGAGAAAAAAAGCCTTGCAGGTCACCAAGACCTTCTTCCCTATTCTGGAGTGGCTGCCCAAGTACAGGATTAAGGAATGGCTCCTGAGTGATATAATTTCAGGCGTCAGTACGGGACTCGTGGCTACCTTGCAAGGTAAGAGAGGGACACACCTTTAACCTCAGGAGATGCAGAGGTCGGGCCTGGAAATCTGAACTATACTGGGGCTATTCAGCGTCTCCCTCTCCCTCTCTCCCTCTCTCCCTCTCTCTCTCCCTCTCCCTTTTTCTCCCCCTCCCTCCGCCCTTCTCTCATTCTCTTTCTCATTCTCTCTCTCCCCCTCTCCCTCTCTCCCTCTCTGTCTCTCCCTCTCTCCCTCCCTCCCTCTCCCTCTCTCCCTCTCTTTCTCCCCCTCTCTCCCTCCCCCTCCCTCTCCCTCTTTCTCCCCCTCTCTCCCTGCCCCTCCCTCTCTCCCTCTCTCTCTCTCTCTCTCCCCCTCTCTCATTCTCTCTTTTTCATTCTCTCTCTCTCCATTTGGATCAAGGAGAAATCCAACCTCAAATTGAGCCTGAATTTTCCTGATAGTGGGTACAATTATTCAGTGGAACGGCTTGCCTATTTGCTTCAGGCTCAAGAAAAAAACAAACGCTTGTAGAACGGCCTGCCACCAGACATTGTGGGTGCTCCACCGCTGGAGGTTTTCAAGAAGAAGAGATTGGACAGCCATTTATCTGATATGGTATGGGGGTCTCCTGTTCAAGCAGAGGCTGGACTGGAAGACCTCCCAGGTCCCTTCCGACTCTGCTATTCTGTATTGTGTTCTGCATTTAACGTGGATTGTTTTTTCATCACTGAGGCTCAAAACCAGTTGTATCATTTTGCAATTGAGCTGACCTGGATGTTTTCCTAGCTTTAAATGTTGCTCAGGTTTGCTTAGATGCCTTTTCATGTTCGCAAACCCTAAAGTTTGTAGGGTTTCAGCTCATTTCTTATTTAAATTTGATTCCACTTAAATACTGCACAAACTCAACCCCGATTTACTTTTTAGTAAGTATTACCTGCTCAGTGTTTTTACATGTAGCACGCGGTCTAGATCAGGGGTAGGCAACCTTGGCTCTTTTACGACTCATGGACTTCATCTCCCAGAATTCCTGAGCCAGCATGGGGAAACTTTGGCTCCTTCATGACTTGTGGACTTCAACTCCCAGAATTCCTGAGCCAGCATGGCTCAGCTTGGAAACCTCTCCCTTTCCCCTCAGCATGGCTGGCTCAAGAATTCTGGGAGTTGAAGTCCACGAGTCATAAAAGAACCAAGGTTC
The DNA here is from genome assembly GCA_023970755.1 of Azemiops feae. Classification (NCBI taxonomy): domain Eukaryota; kingdom Metazoa; phylum Chordata; class Lepidosauria; order Squamata; family Viperidae; genus Azemiops; species Azemiops feae. The sequence goes on along the minus strand of JALGBA010000665.1, from coordinate 286,018 downwards.
CCCACACCTGCCCTATATCAGGGGTCCTCAACCTTGGCAACTTTAAGACTTGTGGACTTCAACTCCCAGAATTCCTGAGCCAGCATGGGGGAAACTTTGGCTCCTTCATGACTCATGGACTTCAACTCCCAGAATTCCTGAGCCAGCATGGGGAAAACTTTGGTTCCTTCATGACTCGTGGACTTCAACTCCCAGAATTCCTGAGCCAGCATGGCTCAGCTTGGAAACCTCTCCCTTTCCCCTCAGCGTGGCTGACTCAGGAATTCTGGGAGTTGAAGTCCACGAGTCACAAAAGAGCCAAGGTTACCTACCCCTGGTCTAGATGTACACGGGGTGAACCTCAGATGTGAAATACAAATTCAGGTAATCCTCATTTGGGACTACTAGATTATCATGAAGCATCGAGGTTGTTAATTAAATCGTCCCGTGACTACGTCCAGTTTTACAGCCTTGCTTCCCCTGTCCGTCGAGCAAATTGTGCTTCCACCATTTCATTTTGATGATTAGAAGCACAGAAATGACCTTCTCATGTGATGCTGCGATGGTCAAAAACGCCTGCCAGTTGCCAAGCACCCAAATCATGATCACATGACTGCAGGGACCCTACAACGGTCATAAATAACCAGGTTACTTTTTTCAGTGTTGTCGTAACTTTGAACAATTGCTTGACGAACAGTCGTAAGACAAGGACTACCTGTTACAGATTGCATTTATCTATTAAAGAACAGTGTGTTTAACATTAATGTATTATAAATGACTTTAAGATGCTTCAGAATATGATTTAACATTTATTTTTTAAAAAAATTCTGTACTGTCAGGTTTGGCGTACGCCTTATTGGCTGCAGTTCCCATTGGATATGGCCTCTATTCTGCATTTTTCCCCATCCTGACGTACTTCATCCTAGGAACATCAAGACACATCTCTGTTGGTAATTGGATTTTTTTTTAATTTTAATAAGAGATATGTTTCTTTGAGAATGCTCGTTTTTGTTTGACGGCATGAATGTTTTGGGTGTATTCCGTTTGCTGCAATAGACTTTTATATGATGCTGCGTTTGGGCTGTGTTTAAATTCTCCATTCTGCTCCACACTTTTCCACATTTAATTGCTGGAAATGACATCCACATATGATATGTGCATCGGTATGCTATTGGCAGAACTTAGCTATTATTAGCAGAGGTTACTTAGATCAAGTATGTTTTGTGGTTTAAATCCCACAAGCAGCACAAAAATAACATGGAATCTCTTCCCTCAGACTAACAGCTTTAATACTTGTTTGAGTCCCCACCTGAGCAAAAAAGGCAGTATAAAACTTGAATTAACAAATAAATTCTATTATTATGATGATTTAAGTTAATGTACACCTGGGAACATAATACCGATATTCCTCGACTTATGACTGTAACGGAGTCAGCCTATTATGGTACTATGGACTATCGACTTTAAATTAGAATAAGAAGCTGAAAAGCACGATTCCTGTATGTCTTGTGGAACAGTGCCTCCCATGAGATCCACATGGCCCTGACTTTGTTGGCTTTTGTAAAAACTGGCTCTTCTAACAGGCCCCACCAGGCAGTTTCCTGATGGCTGTTGATTGGGAATAACTTTATTCAGTTATCCTTTCCTAATGCGCATCGTTATTCTTCTGTTGATGTTGTTATTTTTACTTCTTAATTTATTAGCTGATATTTTACTTCTATGCTGTTAGCTGTCTAGAATCATTTGATGACTGAGATAATATGCAACGCATAGATAGATAGATAGATAGATAGATAGATAGATAGATAGATAGATAGATAGATAGATAGATAGATAGATAGATAGATAGATAGATAGATAGATAGATAGATAGATAGATAGATAGATAGATAGATGACAGATGAGATATTTAGAGAGTGGGGGAGGGAGGGAGAGAGAGATGCTAATGTATTGCTGAATATTCTTACTGGGACTGGTTTCATTCTTATTAATGGTTATATTAGGTTAGAGAAACAGGTAAGTGTGTCATGTCACTGGACTGGCAGAAACATTTTTTTTCACCTCCTTTCCCTGGGACCCCCAGCAGTCAGCATCCAAATACATATAAAGGGCTGAACATTAAGGACCCCATCAGATATAGTGAACTGTCACGTGGGAAACAAGCCTCCATAAAGCTGGCATTCGTTTCTTCTGTGTGGTTGGTTATAACTATAGATGACACCCCTACAGTTTACATACAGCTAAAGGTAAAACCAAGCCACCATTGGTGTGTGTATTTAATTAATTTATTAATTTCTACAGCCACCCAACTCAACCAAATGGCTCTAGGACAGGGGTAGGCAACCTTGGCTCTTTTATGACTCGTGGACTTCAACTCCCAGAATTCCTGAGCCAGCATGGCTCAGCTTGGAAACCTCTCCCTTTCCCCTCAGCGTGGCTGGCTCAGGAATTCTGGGAGTTGAAGTCCACGAGTCATAAAAGATCCAAGGTTCCCCACCCCTGCCCTATATCAGGGGTCCTCAACCGTGGCAACTTCAAGACTCGTGGACTTCAACTCCCAGAATTCCTCAGCCAGCATGGCTCAGCTTGGAAACCTCTCTCTTTCCCCTCAGCATGCCTGGCTCAGGAATTCTGGGAGTTGAAGTCCACGAGGTTGCCTACCCCTGCTCTAGGACGTGGCTTACAGTTCTAAAATTCTAAAGCAATAAAGCAGTAAACACATTCAGAAAATAATTTAAACATTTCATGCTACGTTTAAGCTTATTGATTCCTCAGATTTATAGCCCGCCTTGTGTGGAGCAGCTCAAGGCACCACCCAGAGTGCTTCCTCCTCCTCCATGGGCCCTACGACGCCCACCCTGTGAGGGAGGCTGGGCTGAGAGAGAACAATTGGCTCAAAGTCACTTGGGGGACCTACCGTGTCTGAAAATGGAATAGAAATTGGGTCTTCCTGCTCCTATCCAGTACCTTAGCCCAGGGGCCTCCAACCTTGGCAACTTTAAGACTTGTGGACTTCAACTCCCAGAATTCCTCAGCCAGCTTTGCTGGCTGAGGAATTCTGGGAATTGAAGTCCACAAGTCTTAAATTCACCAAGGTTGGAGACCCCTGCCTTAGCCATAACATTGGCTTCCAAAATACATTTTAAAAATAGATATACTTCCTTTCAACAGGACCTTTCCCCGTGGTTAGTTTAATGGTGGGCTCTGTAGTACTGAGCATGGTACCTGACATGGATAACAGTAACGTGACGGGGATGAACGGAACAAGTGGGCTAGACATGGCCTCCAGAGATGCCCAGCGGGTCCTCATTTCCAGCACTGTGACCTTCCTGGTTGGCATAATCCAGGTAATCAAACCAGACAAAGCTGTCTCAAAAAGCTGTATAACTGGGGGAAATGCTCTCTTTTTCCCCCCTTTTAATTTTTGCCTAACTGATCTATAGTTTTGCATAATGGATCTATTGCACCGTTTTGATTTTAATCACAAGAAGACCAAGGATTATTTACTGGGAAGGATGGGATTAGAACCTGTTTAATTAACACAGAGATAAGTAAAGATTGGCAGAAATTTTTTTATTTATTTTCGTCTTAAGACAAGAAAGGAAGGCCAGGAAAATGTAGGATCCTGTCTGGGGGATATTGGGTTATATAGGTCTTCCGCCTCCTTACTTTTTAAATTGTTTGCTGTGCTCGTTATTATTTTTTAACCGTTTAGGAAATTATGTGTTGTTGTTTTTTCCCCCAGCTAGTGTTTGGAGTACTTCAGATTGGTTTTATTGTAAGGTATCTTGCTGATCCATTGGTTGGTGGTTTTACAACAGCCGCTGCTTTTCAAGTATTTGTTTCACAGCTAAAAATTGTGCTGAACGTTTCAACCAAAAACTACAACGGAGTCCTTTCCATAATCTACGTAAGTGTTTCTTACTAAACCGAACGTCCTTGACTAACTGTTGCTCCCTTGAATTCCCCAGCTTTTGGTCCACAGTGTGTTGATCTGCAATAGAATAGATAAATGTCTATGGAGAGTGTCCGACATCCAGATCATAGTGGCCTCGAAGGTGCTTTTTCAAAAGGCAACTGGACTGTTCCTTGGAGGAAGAGGAGGAGGAGGAGGAGGAGGAGGAGGAGGAGGAGGAGAAGGAGAAGAGTAGAAGGACGAAGAGGAGGACGAGAAGGAGGAGGAGAAATAGGAAAGAAGGAGAAGGTGGAAGGTGGAGAGGAGGAGGAGAGGAGGAGGAGAGGAGAGGAGGAAGAGGAAGAAGAAGAAGAAGAAGAAGAAGAAGAAGAAGAAGAAGAAGAAGAAGAAGAAGAAGAAGAAGAAGAAGAAGAAGAAGAAGTAGTAGTAGTAGTAGTAGTAGTAGTAGTAGTAGTAGTAGTTGTTTCTCTTTCTCCTCAAGGAAAAACAATCCACTTGTCTTTTGGAAAAGCAATTTTGAGACAACAGAATGGATAGTTGTTGAGTGGCAGATGTCTACACTTAACAATTTGGTGGGGTACAAGGTTACATTAGAGCAGGGGTCTTCAAACTTGGCCCTTTTATGACTTGTGGACTTCAACTCCCAGAATTCCTCAGCCAGCATGGCTGGCTGAGGAATTCTGGGAGTTGAAGTCCACAAATCATAAAAGGGCCAGGTTTGAAGACCCCTGCATTAGATGGAGGAAGACCACACAGTCTGTCATACCTATGGGATGGGCTAGGGTTTCCAATAAAAAATAGCCAGCATTCTCTGCCCACTGAGTATCCAGGGTCTTAATCAGAATAAAACTGGAAGGGACCTTGGAGGTCTTCTAGTCCAGCCCCCTGCTCAAGCAGGAGTCCTTACATCATTCCAGACAAGTGGCTGCCCAGTCTCTTCTTAAAAACCTCCAGTGATGGAGCACCCACAACATCTGGAGGCAAGCTGTTCCACTGGTTAATTGTCCTCACTGTTAGGAAGTTCCTCCTTAATTAAGATTGCTTCTCTTCTTGATTAGTCTTCATTAAGCTGAACTTTAGTTCTGCTTCCCATTAAGGTTTTCCGTAAATATCTTATTGACAGAAGCCATTATTTTTTTTGCCATTGTGGAATTCAGAATATGTTTGCTGTCATAACTTTTAAAAGGGAGGGGGGAAAATGATTATTTAAGATCAATTCTACATTGCTTTTCATTTTAGATAAAATAGCCCAAATGGCTATAACATTATTCAAGAATAAAAGAAAAGAAAATATTTTTTAAACAAAAAAATAAATAAAAACATGTTAAAAAAAGAAAAGAAGATGAAACAAATGAGATAAATTAATCTGAGAAAGAGAACTGGGGTAGATGGTTATTTGTCCAAAATGGTATAGGGTTTCCTGCCTGAGCAGGGGGTTGGACTAGATGACCTCCAAGGTCCCTTCCAACTTTATTATTGATCATCGCATAGTCAGCCAGATGTTCAGACTGGATTTGGCATTTTTGTCTACCTATCGCGTCCTTACCAAGGACCTGGGATAGGCAGATGTGGGTGTTTGATGGTATTACAGATATCGTCGCAGGATGGAAGCAGTTCCTAGTAAGGCCGCCTTTTGCAATTGACTAATGGCGAATTTGTCAATGCCGATGATGGTGTCCAAGTGGTGCTCCAGTTGTTTTGGGATTGCACCCAAGGCGCCTATTACTATTGGTATTACCTTTGCTTGCCTTTGCCACAGTCTTTCTATTTCTATTTGTAGGTCTTTGTATTTTGTTATCTTCTCCAGTTCTTTCTCGTCTATTCTGCTGTCTCCAAAGTCCCTTCCAACTACTACTACTACTACTACTACTACTACTACTACTACTACTACTACTACTAATTATTATTATTATTATTTATTATTATTATTATTATTATTATTATTATTATTATTATTATTATTATTATTATTATTATTATTATTATTATTATTATTATTATTATTATTATTATATTCCGACTCTCAGTTAAAGGAGGAATAACCAGTTTGCCAGCTGTGCAGCTTCTCCTGAAAAACTCTAATGAAGTACAGCCAATTCTTTTTGGAAACAACCTATTCAATTATTAATCCGTGTGTATTACTAAGATGTTCTTATAGTACTATTTCTGTAATTCAGGTTTGCTAATTTTGGGCCCTAACTACTTGAACAACCGGAATGCTATAATTCACCTCCGGACGAGGATCTTATTTTTCTGTTCTGTCTTTAGACGCTGATAGAAATATTTGAAAATATTAGAACCACCAATATAGCGGACCTGGTGGCGGGGCTGCTGACCATCGTGGTTTGCATGGCTGTCAAAGAGATTAACGACCGCTTCAGGCACAAGATCCCGATTCCCATTCCGATAGAAGTGATTGTGGTAAGCCGACAACGTTGAGAAACTCAAGGAAGTTATAGGAGAACCAGATCAGCCTTCTCTCTTTATACCTTTTCGAATTCGGACATCTATCGCGATTGCAGTTCTATGGCTCCAGACAGGTAGCCCTCGACTTACGACCACAACTGAGACACAACGGTTATGTTGCTAAGCGAGACGGCTTTTAAGTGAGCTTTGCCCCGTTTTACGACCTTTCTTGCCGCAGTTGTTAAGTGAATCGCTACAGTTAAGTTAGCCAACTTGTTGTTAAGTGAATCTGGCTTTTTCCCCGTTGACTTTGCTTGTCAGAAGGTCGCAAAAGGGGATCACGTGACCCCCGGGACACTGTGACCGTCATAAGTGTGAACCAGCTGCCAAGTGTCCAAATTCTGATCACATGATCATAGGAATGCTACGAAGGCTGTAACTGTGAAAAACGCTCACAAGTCTCTTTTTTCAGTGCCACTTTTTGAATGGTCATTAAATGAACTGTTGTAAATCGAGGACTACCTGTATTATGGTGATTTTATCTTAATTTAATATGTTATCTCCTATATTGTATTGTCCACATATCATATATGTGTGTGTGTGTGTGTGTGTGTGTGTGTGTATGTGTATCTATCTCTCTATCTCTCTATCTCTCTCTATATATATGATATATATCTGAGATATATATATACACATACATACATACACACATATATATCAGATATACATATATATAATATTTATGTGTGTGTGTGTGTATATATATATATATGTATGTGTATATATATATATACACAGATACGTATTATATATATATATATATATATATATATATATATATATATATATATATATATATATATATATATATATATATATATATATATATATATATATATATATATATATATATATATATATATATATACATACACATATATATATATATATATACATATACATAAATAGTAAATAAATAAAATACCTTCTGCTATTTTTTATATATTTTATATATTTATATATTTTATATATTTATGTGTGTGTGTGTATATATGATATATATGTATATATGTATATGTATGTGTATATATATACACATACATACATATTATATATATATATATATATGCAGGTCTTGGCGTAAACAAAATATATATACGAAAACATATATACACACACACACACACACACACACACACACACACACACACACACACATATACATGAATAGTAAATAAATAAAATACCTCCTGCTATTTTTTGTTTATTTTTTAATCCAGACTATCGTTGCCACGGGCATTTCCTACGGAGTGGACCTTGAGACGAAATACAATGCAGGGATTGTGAAAACTATTCCTAGAGGGTGAGTGCAGATTATTTGTCTTCTAACATTCAAGCCAAAGGCTAAATGCAACTAAATGAATTCTGGGAGTTGAAGTCCACAAGTCATACAAGAGCCAAGGTTGCCTACCCACGAGTTCTATACAATTGTCCATATGCATTTCTCTCCTGCTCCATTTCCTCTTTAGATTTTTGCCCCCTCAACGTCCAGCAGTGGAGAAGTTTGGAGAGATGTTGGCCTCGTCATTTTCCATTGCAATTGTCGCTTACGCTATCGCCGTCTCGGTGGGGAAAGTGTACGCCACCAAGTATGATTATTCCATTGATGGAAATCAGGTATGGAGAACGGGGCCGGATTCCCGAAGTACAGGGAAATGCCGTCTAACCTGAGTTTTCTTTAAGGCACTAAATAAAGGAACCTATATAACTAGCCGTTTTTTGGGGGGGTTAGGATATTAAAATTTATAGTTGAAGTTGGCAGCTGGTAGAGAACGGGAGAATTAACACCGTCACCACATTAATAGAGATGGGCAGCCATGCACATGGGTAACCTAGAGAAAAATAAAGTAAAAATGAAGTGAAGTGAAGCAGCCATGCAAATGAATAAAATAAAGTAAAAACAAGGTGAAGTGAAGCATCCATGCAAATGAATAAAATAAAGCAAAAACAAAGTGAAGTGAAGCAGTGATGCAAATGAATAAAATGAAGTAAAAATAAAATGAAGTAAAGCAGCCATGCAAATGAATAAAATAAAGTGAAGTGAAGTGAAATGAAGTGAAGTGAAGTAAAGCAGCCATGCAAATGAATAAAATAAAGCAAAAATGAAGTGAAGTGAAGTGAAGCGGTGATGCAAATGAAAAAAATAAAGCAAAAATGAAGTGAAGTGAAGCAGCCATGCAAATGAATAAAATAAAGTAAAAATAAAGTGAAGTGAAGTAAAGCAGCCATGCAAATGAATAAAATAAAGTAAAAATAAAGTGAAGTGAAGTGAAGTAAAGCAGCCATGCAAATGAATAAAATAAAAATAAAGTGAAGTGAAGTGAAGTGAAGTGAAGCAGCCATGCAAATGAATAAAATAAAGTAAAAATAAAGTGAAGTAAAGCAGCCATGCAAATGAATAAAATAATATGAAGTGAAGTGAAATGAAGTAAAGTGGAGTCAAGTGAAGTGAAGCAGCCATGCAAATGAATAAAATAAAGTAAAAACAAAGTGAAGGGAAGGAAGGGAAGCAGCCATGCAAATGAATAAAATAAAGTAAAAATAAAGTGAAGTGAAATAAAGCAGCCATGCAAATGAATGAAGTGAAGTGAAGTGAAATGAAGTAAAGTGAAGTGAAGTGAAATGAAGCAGCCATGCAAATGAATAAAATAAAGCAAAAATAAAGTGGAGTCAAGTGAAGTGAAGCAGCCATGCGAATGAATAAAATAAAGTAAAAATAAAGTGAAGTGAAGTAAAGCAGCCATGCAAATGAATAAAATAAAGTAAAAATAAAGTGAAGTGAAGTAAAGCAGCCATGCAAATGAATAAAATAAAGTGAACTGAAATGAAATGAAGTAAAGTGAAGTGAAGCAGCCATGCAAATGAATAAAATAAAGCAAAAATAAAGGGAAGGGAAGCAGCCCTGTAAATGAACCAAATAAAGTAAAAATACAGCAAAGTGAAGTGAAGTGAATTAAATGTTCCAGTCCAAAATTCCCAAGCCCATTTGAGGAACTTCCGAGAGGTCTGGACTTCAACTCCCAGAACTCCCCACACATATGTTAGGTTGCAGCACCCCAGGGTCACGTGATCGCCGTTGCAGCACCTTCCCTGCCAACTTCTGACAAGCAACACCAGTGGGGGAAGCCAGATTCACGTAACGACCTCGTGATTCACTTAACGACGGTGGCGATTCACTTAACGACGGTGGCGATTCACTTAACGGCGGTGATTCACTTAACAAATGGGTCGTAAAAGTTTGTAAAAATGGGGAAGGCTCACTTAACCATCGCCTTGCTTAGCAACAGAAATTCTGATCTCCTTTTGCGGGTCGTAAGCCGAGGGCCACCTGTAGTTTCTCCGAGCCTGTTCTAATAAAATATTCCCATGTATGATGAAGGACTTTGTGTTTTACACACGGTTTGTTTATTCCCGTTTTCTAACCTTCTAGGAATTTATCGCCTTTGGAATCAGCAATATCTTTTCAGGAGCCTTTTCTTGCTTTGCTGCAACCACCGCGCTCTCTCGCACTGCGGTCCAAGAAAGCACAGGTGGAAAAACTCAGGTATTTACCTGGCCCAGAAGGAAGGGACGTCTACTGCCTGCCCATCATTCTTGGAACTGATTTGCTGGAGCGGATTTTGAACAAGTCATCTAATGGTTGATCCTAGTTGCATAGTATTTTAGCCTAAGTTTACAGGGGTAGGCAACCTTGGCCCTTTTATGACTCATGGACTTCAACTCCCAGAATTCCTGAGCCAGCATGGCTCAGCTTGGAAACCTCTCCCTTTCCCCTCAAGAATTCTGGGAGTTGAAGTCCACGAGTCATAAAAGAGCCAAGGTTGCCTACCCCTGGCCTAAGACAAAGGAGGCGAAGGGCTTATTAGGGAGAAGATTATGGAATAATCGATCTAATTTATTTTTTTGCCGTAAAGTCAGGCTGCAGGGACAACCCTGAAAATGGATCTTGACCCCTGACTTGACTGATCAGAGCATCACTTTCATATTTATTTATGAGTCTGATTAGTTAGTAGTTAAGACAGGACTCATGGCAGTTAGGAAGAATATTGGTGGAGAATCGAACTTTAGGACCTTACAAATTATTGAAAGGATTGATAGAAGAGAATATTCGTAGCTCAGGGTTGAACTGTGGGGTCCTTGGTGCTCTCTGAGCTTGGCTGTTTTCTTGCAGACGTTTCATTACCCAACTAGATAGCATCATCAGTGCCACAAGGGAGTGTGGTGTGCAGGGAGGAGGAGGAGGAGGAGGAGGAGGAGGACGACGACTGTGGGGTCCCTGGTGCTCTCTGAGCTTGGTTGTTTTCTTGCAGACGTTTCATAACCAAACTACGTAATCTCATCAGCGCTAGAAGGGAACGGAGCTATATTGTATATAAACAAAGTGCAAACCCCATTGCCTTCTACCACTGAGTAGATTACGGAGTTTCATTACCAGACTGCAAGAAAACCACCAAGTTCAGAGAGCATCAAGGACCCACAATGAACTGATTGTCCGTTCTTTGAGGGAGGCCAGATCGAGAGACTTTACTATAGTAGAATATAATAATAGAATTGTTGTCTCTTGGACTAACAAATTTCAGGTGGGATTACTTTCAGTTTCTCATACATGCGTCAACCTCTAGGTGGGGAACCTTGGCTCTTTTATGACTTGTGGACTTCAACTCCCAGAATTTGGGTTAGGGTTAGGATTAGGATTAAGATTAGGATTAGGATTAGGAATAGGAATAGGAATAGGAATAGGAATAGGAATAGGATTAGGATTAGGATTAGTCTTTGGATTAGGGTTAGGGTTTGGGTTAGGGTTTGGGTTAGGGTTAGGGTTAGGGTTAGGGTTTGGGTTAGGGTTAGGGTTAGGGTTAGGGTTAGGGTTAGGGTTAGGGTTAGGGTTGACTTCCTTATCTCGTCAGCTTTGCTTGTTCCTATAGACCCACACATTCTTCTCCTAGGTCTAATATTGATAAATCTGCTCTGTCTGTCTCTCCCAATACTTTAATTCCTGTCGCATATTAAACATGCATGTGTAGATCTGACATGTGACATCCTTATTGGTATATGAATCTTAATTTTAAAAATATCAAGTTTTAAAATAGGGTTTTGAAATCACATGTCCTTGTACAACAACACTAAAAAAAAAATCTCTGATTCCGCCAGAATGTTATTTTGACAACTCAAACTCTCTACTGAAAAATAGCTCACTAAGTGTGTAAGCTAGCCCCTTTGCATAAATATTCCTGAAGACAAACTTATTTTCTTGATGATTCCCAATATTTCATTTTCAGGTTGCCGGTATAATCTCAGCGCTTATTGTATTGATTGCTATTGTAGCTTTGGGGAAGCTGCTGGAACCTCTGCAAAAGGTATTTTATTCTGATATATTTTACCATTTGTTTAATATTTTGTGCTCCGGATAAACAGAAATCTTCCTCCTTTCTTGCATGACAACAGGTCAGCTACTGTTATGGGGATAAAATAAAAGGCGATCCTTAAATTTACAACCATTCATTTAAAAATGGTTCAGAGTTACAACAGCCTCAGAAAACACGGCTTACAACTTACAACAGGGGCACCACCCTTACTATCACATGACTGCAATTCAGGCACTGGGTAACTAACTCACATCTACAACACTTGCAGCAACTAAGATGATGAAAGGCCTGGAGACAAAAACTTATGAAGAACGGTTGCAGGATTGGCTAGTCTAGAGAAAAGAAGGACTAGGGGGGACATGATAGTGGTATTCCAGTATTTGAGGGGCTGCCACAAAGAAGAGGGGGTCAACTTATTTTCCAAAGCACCAGAAGGCAAGACAAGAAACAATGGATGGAAACTAATCAAGGAGAGAAGCAACCTAGAATTAAGGAGAAACTTCCTAACAGTGAGGACAATTAAACCAGTGGAACGACTTGCCACCAGAAGTTGCAGGTGCTCCATCACTGGAGGCTTTTAAGAAGAGACTGGACAGCCACTTGTCTGAAATGGTATAGGGTCGCCTGCTTGAGCAAGGGGTTGGACTAGAAGACCTCCAAGGTCCCGTCCAGCTCTATTCTGATTGATTTTACAATTACATGATCGCAATTTATGATCTTCCCAGCTGGGAAGTTATCTGAGAAATCTGGATTAGTTTAACAATGTCATGATTCGCCTTAATGACTCCGCTAGAATTGGTGATAAAATTGGGTCTGGTGAGGTGATAACTTGCTTCATGATAGCAAGTGAAATTTCGGTCAGAAGTAGAGGACTTGTCTGAACTTATCTATCCAGAGATATTCCTAGGAAATTAGATTAGATTAGATTGGGTTAGATTAGATTAGATTAAATTAGATAACCTTTATTGTCATTTTTTTGTACAATGTAAAATGTACATTTTTGTAAAACGTAAAAAACATGGACATAAACAAGGGGCTACAGATGCAAGCACCATTTTGACATTTTTAACCACTCCCCAAGAACCCCGCCCCCCTTGTACAGGTAGTCCTCACCTTACGACCACCATTGAGCCCACAATTTCTGTTGTTAAGTGAGACATTTGTGAAGTGAATTTTGCCCCCTTTTATGACCTTTCTTGCCACAGTTGTTAAGTAAATCACTGCAGTGGTTAAGTTAGTAACCCAGTAGTTAAGGGTTCCCCTGTGGCTTTGCTTGTCAGAAGATCACAAAAGGATGATCACATGAACTTTGGACACAGCCACGGTCATAAGTATGAACCAGTTGCCAAGCGTCTGAGTTTTGATCACATGACCCTGGGGATGCTGCAACAGTTGTGTGAAAAGCGGTCCTAAGTCGCTTTTTTCAATGCCGTTGCAACTTCGAACGGTCCCTAAATGAATTGTAAGTCGAGGATTACCTGTATCTTCTTCGGAGTCTCTCAAACGGGTTTTTTACTTTTTTTAAAAAAAAAAACAACGCTAATGTTTCTTTTTCTCTTTGTAGTCTGTTTTGGCAGCTGTGGTCATTGCGAACTTAAAAGGGATGTTTATGCAAGTTTGCGATGTCCCTCGTTTGTGGAGGCAGAGCAAAGCAGACGCAGTGAGTCCCGTTGCCGTTTTGTTCACAAAAAGCGGAGAATTATTGGTCACACTTGGATTAATCTCTTCTCTATTTAAGCAGCTGCCTTTCGCTTCACTTAATAATTAATCCCTCACTGAGAATCTCATGTCACCGGGAGGAAAAAAACAAAGAAACCTAAAAACCAAGAGCTTCTTGGTTATTCCAGTGAATTTCTGACCATCGAAGATCTGTGTCGGGCAAGAAAAAACAGCCCCACACTGAAGGTCAAATTAAACTGTTTTACTATTGCACCACCAGGAAGGAGAATGAGGAAGGGAATAAGAGGAAAGAAGGAAGGAAGGAAGGAAGGAAGGAAGGAAGGAAGGAAGGAAGGAAGGAAGGAAGGAAGGAAGGAAGGAAGGAAGGAAGGAAGGAAGGAAGGGAGGGAGGGAGGGAGGGAGGGAGGAATAGCAATAGCACTTAGACTTATATAGCGCTTCACAGTGCTTTACAGCCCTCTCTAAGCAGTTTACAGAGCCAGCCTGTTGCCCCCAACAACCTGGGTCCTCATTTTACCGACCTCGGAAGGATGGAAGGCTGAGTCAACCTTGAGCCCCGTCAGGATCGAACTCCAGACAGTGGCTAGCGTTTGCCTGCAATACTGCACGGTGCCACCAGGGCTCTTCCATGCCTATTGATGGCAATCTCTATTGGGTGATTTAACACCCCCCGTCTCTTTCTTTTTCCAGATGATCTGGGTTTTCACATGTGTAGCATCCATCATCCTGGGATTGGATTTAGGATTGCTTGCTGGTTTGGTATTTGCCCTGCTGACGGTGGTGCTGAGAGTTCAGTTGTGAGTATAATCCCCCCAAAAATAATTTTGCACCCAAGACTGGAAAATAAATGCAAATCCCTCCCCAGACGGAGGTTTTTCAAGCACAAAGTTTCATTTAGCAGCCGTTCGAAGTTACAGCGGCACTGGAAAATATGACTTATAACCGGTCTTTTTGCTCCTGATGGTCGCAGCATCTCCACAGTCACAGGATCACAATTTAGGCACTTGGCAACTGGCTGCAGCATCCTGGGGTTGTGTGATCGCCATTTGTGACCTTCCCAGAGAGCTTCTGACAAGCAAAATTAATGAGAGAAGCCGGATTCGCATAGAATAGAATTAGAATAGAATAGAATAGAATAGAATAGAATAGAATAGAATAGAATAGAATAGAATAGAATAGAAAATATGGAATAGCATAGAATAGCATAGAAAATATAGAATAGCATAGAATAGCATAGAATTAGAATAGAATAGAATAGAATAGAATAGAATAGAATAGAATAGAATAGAATAGAAAATATGGAATAGCATAGAATTAGAATTAGAATAGAATAGAATAGAATAGAATAGAATAGAATAGAATAGAATAGAATAGAATAGAATAGAATAGAATAGAATAGAATAGAATAGAAAATATGGAATAGCATAGCATAGAATAGAATAGCATAGAATAGAATAGAATAGAATAGAATAGAATAGAATAGAATAGAATAGAATAGAATAGAATAGAATAGAATAGAATAGAATGCAGAATGGAATGGAATAGAAGCTGGAAGAGATCTTGGAGATCTTCTAGTCCAGCCCCCTGCTCAAGCAGGAAAACCTATACCATCTCAGACAGATGATTGTCTAGTCTCTTCTTAAAAACCTCCAGTGATGGAGCGCCCACGATTTCTGGAGTCAAGCTGTTCCACTGGTTGATTGTCCTCACTGTCAGGAAGTTTCTCCTTAATTCCAGGTTGCTTCTCTCTTTGGTCAGTTTCCAACCACTGTTTCTCGTCCTTCCCTCTGGTGCTCTGGTGAACAACCTGACCCCCTCTGCCTTGTGGCAGCCCCTCAGATAATAATTGACTTATAATTCACCTTGGCAAAAAAAAAGGTTGCAAACAGGCTGGGACTCATTTAACAACCACCATTCTGCTCCCAATTGTGGTTGTAAGCCGAGGACTAGACGTATTTCACAAGTTAGGCTATCGATGATGGCTGAGCTACCCTTGCTTGCAACAAATTGTGTATATGGCCCCCAGCCATTGCTTGCAACAAATTCTGTTCTGTAGATTGCATTGGTTTTGATTTTGAAATCTTGATCTTGATCAATATTTTGTTTTGTTTTGTCAGTCCTTCCTGGGGTAAACTTGCTAACGTTCCTGGCACGGATCTGTATAAGAACATCAAAGAATACAAAAATGTAAGACGGTCTAGCAAAGTAATATTTAAAATACTTAGAGGGGAAAAAAAGGATGTTGTTTAAGATTTATTTCGGAGTTGATTGAAATGTGGTCTGCATGACGAAAGGATGGATAGTTCTATTTCTGGAGTCTCATAAAAGATAACAGTGGCCGATCGAGAATTAATAAAAGCTTATCAAGCCAAATCAATCCGTTCATCAACTCGCTGTTACTTCAATAGATTATGGGAACAAATTGAATTCCTGTCATATAAGTTTGGGGTTTTCTAACCAGAGTCCTGCGAAGACTGTTTTTAAGAAAGAGATCACAGCATTTTCGCTGTAGGAGAACCTACAGAAGTGGCAGGACTACAGTTCCCAGCATTCATCATCATAGGTGGTCCTCGACTTACAACAGTTCATTTAGTGACTGTTCAAAGTTACAACAGCACTGAAAAAAAGTGACTTACGACTGTTTTTCACACTGTTGCAGCAACCCCTGCGGCCACGTGATCAAAATTCAGACTCTTGGCAGCTGACTCATATTTATGACGGTCGCCGTGTCCCCCGGGGTCACGTGATCCCCTTTTGCGACCTTCTGACGAGCAAAGTCAACGGGGGAAGCCAGATTCACTTAACAACCGTGTTACTAAGTTATCAGCTGCGGTGATTCCCTTAACAACCGGATCACTAATTTAACAACTGCAGTGATTCATTTAACAACAGTGACAAGAAAAGTCGTAAAATGGGGCCAAATTCACTTAACGAATATCTCCCTTAGCAACAGAAATTTTCGGCTCAACTGTAGTCGTAAGTGGAGGACTATCTGTACGGGCCAAATTGTTTCGGCCGCTGAGAAGCATATTTCAGGAAGATCTGGGATGCCAAAGGCTGCTTGCTCCCATTTTTGTGGACAATAATATTAGGAAAGCAAAGTCTTGATAGAGGAGAATGAAAATCCTCAGGAAAAAAGAAAAATGTTTGTTTTTTGTTAGAAATAGCTGGGGCATGGGGAAAGTGCATCGTCTTTACAAATCTAAAATACTGTATACACAGTGTGTTATACACACAGAGATATATACACAATACACAATACCCCGTATAGTGTACTCTTCATCATGAGCAGCGTTCATCCGATGCAAAAGTGGATTTATTATCTCTGATTGCCAATGAGAGCACACTGTGGGCACTTTAAAGGATTGTTTGAAGTGGACCCATCTATATTTGAGCAAATAGTTATTTGATCTTCATATATAGCATATTGGCATATTGACAGCTGTCACCGTAGTGGGGAGAGATGTATGCAGGTTAAGAACAAGACCCTTATTTGTGGGGTGTACAGAATATTATAGAAGTAATTGGGAATTGACCAGGAACAATTTATCTACATGAGAGATGGGAAAATTTGGTTCTGTCTACCTTATTGTTTAAGTCTCACACCCTCTGCTTAAGTTAATAGTAGTAACAGTATGAGTTAGAAGGGACCTTGGAGGTCTTCTAGTCCAACCCCCTGCTCGGGCAGGAGACCCTACACATTCCAGTCTGTCCAATCTCTTCTTAAAAGCCTCCAATGATAGAGCATCCACAACTTCTGAAGTCAAGCCGTTTTACTAGGGTTTTTTTTTCCCTGAGCCTAAAGCAAATAGGATTTATTTATAATGAAGTCAATACTTATTTTTGCAACAGGTGGTTGAACCCGAAGGAGTGAAGATCCTCAAGTTTTCAAGTCCCATTTTTTATGCTAATATCGATGGCCTAAGAAGCAGTGTCAAATCTACTGTAAGTAGTCATGTTTTCAAATGTTTGCTACTGAGGTTTATCAAAATATCAATACTGTGTTCAGTGTTCAGTGTAGCACGGATTAAGTTTGTTGAAATGATCCCAATAGAAGAGAATATTTGTATTGAACTGTGGAGTTTGATAGTTTTCTTGCAGACGTTTCATGACCCAACTGGGCAATATCATAAATCAGAATAGAGCTAGAAGGGACCTATGAGGTCTTCTAGTCCAGCCCCTTGCTGAAGCAGGAGACCCTATACCATTTCAGACAAGTGACTGTCCAGTCTCTTCTTAAAACCCCCCACTGGTTAATCATCCTCACTGTTAGGAACTTTCTCCTTAATTCCAGATTGCTTCTCTCCTTGGTTAGTTTCCATCCATTGTTTCTTGTCTTGCCTTCTGGTGCTTTGTAGAATAATTTGACCCCCTCCTCTTTGCGGCAGCCCCTCAAATGCTGGAAGACTGCTATCGTGTCCCCCCCTAGTCCTTCTTTTCTCTAGACTAGCCAAACCCAAATCCTGCAACCGTTCTTCATATGTTTTAGTCTCCAGGCCTTTAATCATCTTAGTTGCTCTGCTTTGCAAAGTCTCAACATCTTTTTTATATAGTGTGGTGACCAAAACTGGATGTTGTATTCCAGGCGTGGCCTTACTAAGGCTTTATAAAGCGGTACTAATACTTCACGTGATTTTGATTCTATGCCTCTGTTTATGCAGCCCAGGATTGTGTTAGCTTTTTTGGCTGCTGCTGCACACGGCTGGCTCATGTTCAAGTGATCGTCCACTAGGACTCCAAGATCCCTCTCACAGTTACTGTTTTTGAGCCAGGTTTCCCCTAAATTGTACTTGGAGGAGGAGGAGGAGGAGGAGGAGGAGGAGGAGGAGGAGACAGTCCTGGATATGGCTGATAACTGGCTAAGAAACTGCTGGAGAATGCATGTTTTCTTCCTGAAATTCTGGGCTGGATGAGAGTCAGCATATAAATGTATAAAAGACAAGTGAGGTCCACTATTTTTAATAGATTGTAGCCCAGGTGTTTCATTTCCTACCCTATGTCAACGTGACTAAAACAAAAATTACTCAATTTGTTCTTTGAAGGTGGGGTTTGATGCTGTGCGGGTGTACAACAAAAGGCTGAAGGCTCTGAGGAAAATACAGAAGCTAATCAAGAAAGGGAAATTAAAAGCCACAAAAGTAAAGTGTCAATCTTTGTTCTTCACTCAGTTGTTATAAAAAGGGCTTTTATCTTGGGCAATCGATTTGAAATTATTTTCCGTTTGCTGCACAAGCGGCCCGTTTTTCCTTTTTCACTTTTAATTACTTGTAGGCACCAAAATCTCACGAGCAAGCGAGTCTCAAAATTCTCGTCAATTCCCAAAGCCCTTAATCCCCACTCTTAACTTTTCCTTTCGCTCTCTTTCTCTGCTTGTGCACCTCTGTTTAACGTTTAATTTCACGTGCCCAGGTAAAGTATTTACAAAATACAGTGTTCAAAACAATCTAAGTTGTATTTTTACCCAAACTCACTCTTGGAATGAGATGGGCAGTATCTAAATTTGATAAAGAAGTAAATAAAAAAACCCACATTCAATAAAAAAAAGAATGGGAAAGGAAACAAAAGTCAGACAAAATAATCTAGCATAGCAAAAATAAAGGAGTACGTGTAGTCCTCAACTTACAACAGTCCATTTAGTGACCGTTCAAAGTTTTACAATGGCACCGGAAAAAGTGACTAAGGATCACTTTTCACACTTATGACCGTTGTAGCCTCCTCATGGTCATGTGATCAAAATTTGGGCGCTTGGCAATTGACTCATATTTATGACAGTTGCAGTGTCCCAAGATCATGTGATCACTTGCTGACAAGCAACATCAATGGGGAAGCCAGATTCACTTAACAACCAAGTTTCTAACTTAACAACTGCAGTGATTTCACTTAACAACTGGGGCAAGAAGGCTCGTAAAATTGGGGCAAAACTCAGGAAGTGTCTCGCTTAGCAACGGAAATGTTGGGCTCAATTTTAGTCGTAAGTCGAGGACTGCCAGTACGCCATAGAGAGCAAAGATATTTGAGGGACACGGATTCCTTCATTAAAAAACTGGAACGTTCCCTAAATATATATATATATCTTGCATCTCCGAATGACACATCTTTGGAAGAAAATTGAAAGGTTAAATTATGGAAGCAAGAAGATACAAAATTCTTGGAAAGAATTTGAAGAGAAAAATGCATCAGAGCCAGAACATCCAGGTTAGGCAAGAAGGTTGACTACAGAGAAGAAAATTCAAGATAAGACAATAATTAGTAGAAAATTAACTTGGGACCAAAGAATGTGACTTGAAAGTTTGTGTGGGTGATAATGTCCCTAGGAGCCACGATTGTGGGTGGAAGAGTTGTTGAGTTAAGAATTTTCAGCTGGAAGAAGAAGGACAATGATCAAATGACCTCTTTCGACAATTAAATCTGGGTGCAGAGAAATTAGTACAACTCGGAGATTTGCAAGAAGAATAGACTTATTACCTTGTGCAGGGGGCATAATGAACTTTGAAATAAATGGCAACCGTTACTTTCCTGAGAAGGCCATGTTTTACTTTAAATTATGCATATCTCCATAAATTTCTACGTGTGCAGAACTTGATTTTCTGTTTTTCCAAAACAAAGCTATTTCCTTTTTATTGAAAGGGGCAGAATCTGTGTTTGCTGTAGGGCCAGAGGCAAAGATAAGAGTCCAGGATATGTTCTGTGTCGTTTATTTATGCAACCGTTTGTATATTCCTAAACACACAACATTTATTTATTCATTTGCATCCCGCCTTTATTATTTTTACAAATCACTCGACGTGGCAAACGTATCCAGCACACTTACCCCCTTCCTACTTTCCTCACCACAACAACCTTGTGAGGTAAGGTAAGGTGAGAGAGAGTGACTGGCCCAAAGTCAGCCAGCCGGCTTTCATGCCTAAGATGGCACTAGAACTCTCAGTTTCCTGGTGATTGGCCCAACTTCACTCAGTCGGCTTTCATGCCTAAGATGGCACTAGAACTCCCAGTGTCCTGGTGATTGCCCAACGTCACCCAGTCGGCTTTCATGCCTAAGATGGCACTAGAACTCCCAGTTTCCTGGTGATTAGCCCAACTTCACTCAGTCGGTTTTCATACCTAAGATGGCACTAGAACTCCCAGTGTACCGGTGATTGGCCCAACGTCACCCAGTCGGCTTTCATGCCTAAGATGGCACTAGAACTCCCAGTTTCCTGGTGATTGGCCCAAAGTCACCCAGCCGGCTTTCATGCCTAAGATGGCACTAGAACCCCCAGTGTACCAGTGATTGGCCCAAAGTCACCTAGCTGGCTTTCATGCCTAAGATGGCACTAGAATTCCCAGTGTCCTGGTGATTGGCCCAATGTCACCCAGTCGGCTTTCATGCCTAAGATGGCACTAGAACTCCCAGTTTCCTGATGATTGGCCCAAAGTCACCCAGCCAGCTTTCATGCCTAAGATGGCACTAGAACTCCCAGTTTCTTGGTGATTGGCCCAACTTCACTCAGTCGGCTTTCATACCTAAGATGATACTAGAACTCCCAGTGTACCACTGATTGGCCCAAAGTCACCTAGCTGGCTTTTGCGTCTAAGACAAACTAGAACTCACCATCTCCCACTTTCTAGCCTGGTGCCTTAAGCTCTAGAATAAACTGGCTTTGGTTTTTAAAGAACTGGGCATCACTTCAGTTCCCAGGAAGATTTGTGTAGAGAGTATGCATTATCGTGACTTATGTAAAGAAAATAAGAAATATGAGCTCTGCCATGAGTTGATTAGAAATATTTTGTTGTGAAGAAAAAAAAAATCTGTGCTTAGGTGCTTTTTTAATTAAGGAACGTGTTTGAACATGCTATCTGTCTCTTCTTACTAGAATGGCATTATCAGTGATTTGGGTACGGTGAATGAGGGTTTTGAATCTGATGATGATCCAGAAGACCCGGTTGATCCGGACATTCCAACCAAAGAAATGGAGATCCAGGTGGATTGGAACTCAGAACTTCCCGTCAAAGTGAATGTTCCTCAAGTGCCCCTCCACAGCCTCATTTTTGACTTTGGGGCCGTCTCTTTCCTGGATGTAGTGGCCGTCAGAGTAATGAAAACAGTAAGGATGTTTTCTCATTTTCCTCATCAATCTATCATTAAAATTAGATCATTTAAAGCTAGAGGGATACTAATCGTTTTGTAACTCTCTTATGGTTTCTGCAAGCTTCAAAATGTATAGAACAATAGAACAGAATAACAGAGTTGGAAGGGACCTTGGAGGTCTTCTAGTCCAACCTCCTGCTCAGGCAGGAAACCCTATACCATTTCAAACAAATGGCTGTCCAGTCTCTTCTTAAAAACTTCCAGTGTTGGAGCATTCACAATTTCTGGAGGTTCCACTGGTTAATTGTTCTAACCGTCAGGAAGTTTCTCCTTAGTTCTAGGTTGCTTCTCTCCTTGATTAATTTCCACTCAGATGCTTTGAAGAATAGCTTGACCCTCTATTCTTTGTGGCAGCTATTTAAATATTGAAATTCTGCTATCATGTCACCCCTAGTCCTTCTCTTCATTAGAATAGTCCCCCAACTCTTGTTGTAAGTCAAGGACGGCCAGTATTTGAAGTGATGTTTCTATGAAAAGTAGCGTATGTAGTTGGTTGTCTCTCAACAGAAATAGGCAATTAAAAGTTTAATTTCACTTAATAATTTCTGGAGGCAAGCAGTTCCACTGGTTAATTGTCCTCACTGTCCGGAAGTTTCTCCTTA
Source organism: Azemiops feae (assembly GCA_023970755.1). Taxonomy (NCBI): domain Eukaryota; kingdom Metazoa; phylum Chordata; class Lepidosauria; order Squamata; family Viperidae; genus Azemiops; species Azemiops feae. Next base: position 263,878 of record JALGBA010000665.1, on the reverse strand, counting down.
ATTCCAGGTTGCTTCTCTCTTTGATCAGTTTCCAGAGAGAAGCAACCTGGAATTAAGGAAAAACCTGACAGTGAGGACAATTAACCAGTGGAACAGCTTGCCACCAGAAATCGTAGGCGTTCCATCACTGGAGATTTTCAAGAAGAGACTAGACAGTCACTTGTCTGAGATGGTATAGGTTCTCCTGCTTGAGCAGGGGGCTGGACTAGAAGACCTCCAAGGCCCCTTCCAGCTCTATTCTATTCTAAAGGTGGCAGTGATAAAAGTGCAAATTTAACAGTGCAATTAGAATTGATACAGAAGTAAAGGTAAACTTTTATGGATGGATAAATGATAACCACAGAAGAGAAAATGTATAGCTCAGATTGAACGGTGGGGGATCCTTGGTGCTCTCTGAGCTTGGCGGTTTTCTTGCAGACGTTTCAGGACCCAACTAAGGAACATCATCAGTGCTGAATAGGTAACATTTATTTGGCCTTGTATACTCGATTTACAAATTTAAATGAGACTAGGATCAGAAAATTTAATTCTGAATACACCCTCCGGTATTCCCCACGTGTTCTTAAAGCTATATTTAAGATAACACTCATCTTTTTTTTTTTCAGATTGTCAAAGAGTTCAAGAGAATTGATGTGTCAGTATACGTCGCATCACACCTAGGTAAATAAAAATCTGCACATTATTATTACAGCTTTTATTTGTTACAGGTTACAGAATACAGAGAACAGTGTAGAGGAAATTTTTAGTCTGGAAGAAATATTTTTGAAAGTATTGTAGTAATGACCTCCCACCACAATCCCTAATTACGTCCTCAGCCCTTTCATTTTTAAATCCAGCAAGTTACCAACATTGCAGAGTTCGTGATAAACCTCCCTCTTCAAGTCATAAAAACCTCCTATCTGCAGGTAGTCCTTGACTTATGACCACAATTGAGCCCAAAATTTCTGTTGCTAAGTGAGGCATTTGTTAAGTGAGGTTCTTATGAGTTGTTAAGTGAATCACTGCAGTTGTTGAATTATTAACACAGGTGTTAAGTAAACCTGGCTTCCCCATTGACTTTGATTGTCAGAAGGTCGCAAAAGGGGATCACGTGACCCCGGGACGCTGCAACCCGTCATAGATATGAGTCAGTTGCCAAGCGTCTGAATTTTGATCATGTGACCGTGGGGGACGCTGCAACAGTTGTAACTGTGAAAATGTTCATAAGTCCCTTTTTTTCAGTGCCGTTGTAACTTTGAACGGTCACTAAATGAACTCTTGTAAGTTGAGGACTGCCTGTATTCTGTACATGAATTTAGCCCCCATTTTCCTAGGTGAACACCAATGAACCGTAATCTATATTTGTTCTTACACATTGTAATTTTATACATTGTATTTTGAAATAAGCTTATTCTTATGGCATACCTGGAGGGAAGTTTAAAATTTCTTTCCGAAAAGTTTTTGGAAGTCTCTTTTTAAGAAAAGAGTCCTTTCCAATGAGCCTACTATTTATAGGTTTAATAAGTTAATATAGAATTTTCAGAAATTTATTCGATTTACTTATTCTGTCAGTGGAGGGAAAAAACTGATTTACAATGATCTCAGATATATATATTCTGTGTTCTGATTGGTTAGGGGCTTGGCTGTGCTCTGATTGGATGGGGGTGTGTTCTGTTTGGGTGGGGGCTTTGTTGTGCTCGGATTAGTCTGAGTTGCAGGGGGATTTGAGATGGAGAGCTGCGTTGCTGTTGTTTGGCTTCGCGTTCGTGGTCGTGCCATATCATCAAGGTGGGTGTCAGTTTGCTTCATGTATGGATTGGAGGGGTTTAAAATGGCTAATGATGCAGCTGTGGTCTGGTTTCTGGTTTGTGGTCGTGCCTCATCATCCTGTGTGGTTTTCGTGAGTGTGGGTCTAGTGTCATTCTTTGTGTTAGGGACTCGTTTGTCACCACACAGGATGTCACCACCACACATGCATGCAAAAAGCAAACCCAAACCCACACCGATGATGAGGCACGACCACAAACCAGAAACCAGACCACAGCTGCATCATTAGCCATTTTAAACCCCTCCAGTTAAAAGGAAGACACAGCTGCGATCACACATTGCTCCAGGTGTGAATATTCAAACTGATTGTTATCTGTCTGGTGTTGGTCATATTTTATTGTATATTTTCCCTGCAGACCACATTATTAAAACATTAGAACACTGTGCCTTTTTTGATGATGACATTCAGAAAGAAGTATTTTTCCTGACTGTACACGACGCTGTACTACACATACAGAGTCAAGTCATGTATAGAGAGGCCCAAGACCCTATAGCTGAAAAGGTAGGACCTGTACATATTTTATATTTATTCATGAACATATTGGTACAGCGTTTTATTTACATCCGCGTAATATTTTCACATAAGTCCTGGTTATTTTCATTCTACTTTGCAATATTTAATAGAAAAGGAAATACTCGGTTATCTCTCTTTGTGGGGGAAAACATGTTCACAGTGGATATTTAAATATCATTTAAATAATTTTTGAAAGAATACGTCTGTGCAGATTCAAGGATGATTGCTGTTAAAGAGGTTTTAATTTACTTTTTTTGTCATAATGAAACAATTCTATCAGAGAATTGTACTTAATTGTTTAACAGAACAGTATTTATCTACTCAATCAATTAATTTGTGATTTGCCATATGAATAACTCTATGTCCTTTTGGCCCAGATATCCTTGATGCAGGAATCAAAAGAACCGATAGAGTTTCCAGAAACTTACCGGAATGAAGAGCTGGATGTTCAAGAAGAGGTATTTTCTCATTTCAAATCTGCATGGCTATCATTTTCATCATAAAATAATACCAGTAGTCATCAACATGAGCATAGGGGACCCTGCCCATTACGGTCGTAAGTTGGGACAGTCATAAACTGGGTTGTCCCACGCCCGACCGTTGTTAAGCGAACCCCACAGTTGCTAAGAAAACCAATTGTTCTCTATGGGATGGTTTTGTGGCAAACAGGAAGTAAATGCTGGGTTTTGGGGAAACATGTAAAATGTAGTCATGGGATCATGGGATGTTGCAAACAGCTGTAAACGTGAGCTGGTTGCTGAGTGCCCAAAATGTAGTCATGTGACTGCAGGGGGGGGATCCCAGCCATTGGAACTTCAGAAGCAGGTTGTAAGAAAACCTCACTTCCTTCTAGCATGGATGATGTTACCTAGTTGGATAATGGAATGTCTGCAAGAAAACAACCAAGCTCAGAGAGCACCAAGGACCCTATGATCCTCCTCCTCCTCCTCCTCCTCCTCTCCACACACCCTACTCCCTTCTAGCACTGATGAGGTTACCTAGTTGGATAATGGAATGTCTGCAAGAAAACAACCAAGCTCAGAGAGCATCAAGGACCCTATGATCCTCCTCCTCCTCCTCCTCCTCCTCCTCCTCCTCCTCCTCTCCACAAACCCTACTCCCTTCTAGCACTGATGATGTTACTTAGTTGGGTAAAGAAATGTCTGCAAGGAAACAACCAAGCTCAGAGAGTACCAAGGACAACTCTAAATAAGATTCTGTCATGGTAACTGGGTTCTCTTAACCTCACATTTGCAGCATCTTCAATAAACTATTTTCAAGAGTTCTTTGGGGAAAAATAAACCTAATTAGCCTGATATACATGATAATGGCTACAGTGGTAATCCAACATTTATTTAGTCTTCACAGTTTTCATTTCAAATTTAGAATTCCAATCCTATTTCCCTTTCTTTTCTTTTTTTTTTTTAAAAACTAGGCTATGCGCAGACTTGCTTCCTAAAGGACAGCTTCAGGCTTGGGAAGACCATGGACAGCGTACATCAATACTTCGAGTATCATGGGACACAATCTGTTGCACTAGAAGAAAATATTTATCTTATTAAAGAGACTTCCTTCTTTCCCTGCATCCTATAATTTATTTAAATTATTGGTCAACCTGTTCGGTATCAAATTGCTTCGGAACCGGTTTGCAGAATTGTAAAAAAACATCGTAGGCCCAGCTATTGCAACGGGGGTACCCATGCATAATGTATTTGTGTGTGTTATTGTGATTTTGATACACAGAAGCAGTTGCAGGAAGGAAACGTAGTTCTCAGGTAACATCAGGCAACAGGTGCTGATCTCAGCGGCACCAAAGTTGCTACCCGTTCTGCTGGAACTATGTTTGTGGCAGGCAAATATATGCAATAATCTTGAAGCACAAAACTGGCCTCAGAAGCTAACATAAAACATATTGAGTGCATTTAATCACTTCCACAGAAATCAGAGAGTTCGTTTTAAGTATCTGATGTTTTTTTTCTCTGCAAGGTTTAAATCAAGGGAGACCAAAGTTTGCTTGAAAAGTATTTCCTGAGAAGAATCCAAAGGAGAACACTCTTCCAGCATATTTTACATTACTGCAATACAAAATGTTCTTTTCCCATGTAGTGGTGTATCTTCACCCTTTACCTTCTATAATGTTTCTCAACTTTGGCAACTTCAAGATTTATCGACTTTAGCCCCAGAATTTCCTCCTGCTGGCTATGGAATTCTGGGAGTTGAAGTCCACACATCTTAAAAGTTGCCAAAGTTGAGTAACACTGACTTACTGTATTAAGGAGCGGAATTGTGCAATATTATGGACTCCGACGTGAATTTTTTAAAATTATAAATCAGGTTTCATTGTTATGCCCAATTCCCTTCCATTTTTGACACTTTTTGCAGCAATGTCTAGCTATGATTTCACTCTTGAAACATCATCTTTTAATTGCTAATCAATCCAAAGGATGGATATTCAGGGACATCTCAAATCTGGAAAGTACAGATGATTTATTCTGGAACAAAGCGTCATTTCGTTCCTTGCAATAATAAAACAGTGTTTCTTCAACCTTGGCGACTTGAAAATGCGTGGACTTCAACTCCCAGAATTCCTCAGTCAGCATGCCGGGTGAGGAATTCTGGGAGTTGGAAGTCCATACATCAAGTCACCAAGGTTGGGAAGCACTGCAGTAAAACAATGCATCTTTCAGATCCGGTGAGTAAAAATCTAAAGTTGTGTCTCCACTGCACAGTAACGCAACATGTAACTGTAACGCAACATGTTATGCTAGTTCTCAATGCAGATGTGCCAATTAAAAACTAAACAAGTGGACAGGGGTATCTGCCTGGAAATGAAAAAAAAAAAGTCTCTTTGGCCTCTTGATCAAAGCTCTGCTCCTTTTATATGCAAATTGTGGATGTGCCACTCACGAGGGGGCGGGGCTTTGTTCCTATGGTTATGATCGTGTTGCTTTATTTAATCCCTTCCCTTCAGGTGCCTCTGGAATTGGACATTGATTTGGGAGTATTAATTTAATGTGTGTATATATATATATACTCAGGAGAAATATTTGAGAATAAACAGACTTTCTGGGGTTGGGAATCTTCCTGTTCTTATCCCTTTCATAAAAGATTTATAAATAAACATTTGCAGAATTGTTTGTATGTCTGAAAAAGTCTCTTTTTCTGCTGATAAGATTCCTGTAGAAGGTTTTTTTTTATAGAAATACATCTGAATATTATCATTTTTTATAATTCAGAGATCTTATTGGTCAGTAAGGGAAACGGGATGATTTGCAGAGACAACTGCTATTGTGTGATTGAAGCTCTGCCTGAGGGCCACAAAACATAAGAAAAAAGTGAGGTCCTTGTTGCTCTTTGAGTTTGATTAGTTGCTTGCCAATGTTTCATTTACCCGGCTGAGTGTTCACTAGAGCTGGGTACTGAAATGTCTGCAAGAAAACCACCAAGCTCAGAAAAACACCAAGGACCCCACAGTTCAACCCTGAGTTACAGATATTCTCTTTGATTTGATATAAGGAAACAGGCTGATTTCAAACAGGCTAAGTTCCCCAGAGAAGTGCACTTAGAACTAAGGAATTAAATTAATAATTTAAATGAAAACTTAAGTTAATTTCAGATTGCTTGAGCAAAAAAACCCCAGAAAGATCAGGCATTCATCGATTCGTGTTTCAAGAATTCATTCAATTTTTGTTTGTCATGTCGAAAGAAAAATCTTCATCAGGGTCCAGTCCAAGCTGAGAATAAACAAAATGGAGACTGCTTGAGAAGGAAGGTTGTAGTTTATTGAAGAGCAGAGCCAGACAGAAAGATGGCTCTGGGAAAGCTGACCACATGTAGCTGGGAGTGGTGGGTTTTTATACCTTCTTGAGCTTTTGTTTGGAGTTGTTCCTGTGGCATGCACTTTGACCTGAGTCTGAGTGTGCCCTTTCTGGTATTCTGATGGTGGTGGGTTAATCCTATTATGTCCCAAAGGTCATATCCTGCTTCGCTGGGGGTGTGGCTGATGACTATGTCCTGTGTTGGATTTTTTTTTGGGTGTGAGGGATTGTTGATTCTAGGGATCTTTGTCTTCCTAATCTCATCAGCTTCTAGCTTCCTGGCTCCAACCTTCCTGAATGGATTATTACATCTGCATTTCTAAAAGCTGGTTTCTGCTGAGTTTTCTGGCTGGGGGAAGGGAGATCTTCTCCATTATTCCTTTGGAGAAATATATTCTGCCTTTTTAATATTCCCCCAAATATTTCTTTCTCTGGATCCTTCCCACCGTCACATAAACTCAGTATATTTATAAAATATTTCCAGGGAACACGTGCACATATTATTCTCAACTTTTTAATCAATGTTTGTTCTCACTGTGCAGAGAAATGTACACTGTGTTATTGAGCACAAGTACATATGGCCAACGATTTAAAGTGGCCCCAAGCCACTTTAATTTCTTTCTGCATGAAAACCAGTCTTTTAAGTCAAAACAAATGCATTGTTCTTGATATGTGAAAATTATTTTGCTAGATTCTTGATAAATATTGACTTCCTTTTGAAAATAATAAAAGGATAAATGTTTGCCTTTTTACATATATACATATACAAAAATGTATGCATTCACATACACGTACAGACGTACATACACATACATATGCATACATGTATGAATGCCCTGGGTTTTGTAAACACAACTACTGACATGTTGTACTGATGAACTTTATGGAACTTTTAGCATGCGGAATTATGGGATTTTTAGCATAAGAAATTATGATTTAATTTTACCTATGTTTTAAAGGAGCCTCTGAAACCATACCTGAAGAATTAGTCACACTTTATATAGATCAATTTGTATGATATAATAAGAGGGAAAAATAGATATATTGCACACATTAAAGATGTTGTTGCATTTTAATACCTACAGAAAGATAATCCAAATTAGTAATACTTTTACTTCCTAGTTTTTGCTTATTTACAGTATTTGTGGGTGTGGGTGTGGGTGTGTGATTTTTCCCCTTCTTTTTGGTCTTTATTGTCAACCTTTACTCTTAAAATCTGCTTGCACTAATCCCTGTAATTTTCTTGGCAACATTTTCAGAAGTGGTTTGCTATTGCTGCCATCCTAGGGCTGAGAGAGGGTGACTGGCTCAAGGGCCCCCAGTCTAATGTCTAAGGCAGGACTAGAACTCACAGTCTGCCAGTTAAGCAGCCTTAACCACTACATCAAACTAGCCCTCAGTGTATTCAGTAGCTACTTTATAAAATAGGTGTCCAAAAAGTATTAAATAAAATGCTACATATATACCATTTCTAATATGTTGCTGAGAAGAATGCAACAGTTGAGCTCTCTTTTATAAATTTGTTTCAGGTGCATATTGTAAGGGTTAATTTTCTTTTTAAAATTCCAATGGGCATAGCTAGAAGGGCATTTACTATAAAAACAAGGACATTACCAGAAAAAATATTAAACTGCCATTTTATCGGTGTCCACGTTTACGTATAATTTGACAATGTAAATCAGGGGTCTTCAAACATGGCTCTTTTATGACTTGTGGACTTCAACTCCCAGAATTCCTGAACCAGGCACGCTGGCTGAGGAATTCTGGCAGTTGAAGTCCACAAGTCATAAAAGGGCCAAGTCTGAAGATCCCTGATGTAAATGAATGGATGGGAGATTGTAGTGCTGCTCAGAAAACTACTACCACAGCAATTTCCCATTAAATATGTTTAACTGATAAACTTAATGCAGTTAAGTGTGGGAAAACCTGATAATATATGAAACTTTTTTTTATACGACATTCTCAGACATCTAAAAATGACTATTATTACTTCTTAGTGCCAAGGGTTGTATGTTTTGGTAGCCATATGCAGCTTACATGGCTATAAAGTCAATTTAACCCACCTTGGCGGGTTTCCATTCTGGGGAAAAATAAAATGCAAGAGTGTTAGGTATATTTGAAATAAACAAACAAAGGCTAAAATATAATAATAATATCGTTCTTGTACTTGTTACTAACTTTGGCAAGTTAATAATTATTAAGGCTGGTAAGTTGCCGGTATGCGTACTTCAATTTTTGGTGGTATATAAATTTGAAAGGACAGACAGGCAGGCAGGCAGGCAGGCAGGCAGACAGACAGACAGACAGACAGATAGATAGATAGATAGATCGGTATGCATACTTCAATTTTTGGTGGTATAGAAATTTGAAAGGATAGATAGATAGATAGATAGATAGATAGATAGATAGATAGATAGATAGATAGATAGATAGATAGATAGATAGATAGATAGATAGATAGATAGATAGATAGATAGATAGATAGATAGATAGATAGATAGATAGATAGATAGATCTTTCAAAATTCTCTGCAAAGGTCATGCTGGCTGGAGAATTCTGGGAGTTCTTCTAATTGCTCTGATAATTATTTTTTTTATTGGATGATTTCTGCTGCCTAGTGTGCAATTGTGGTATTGTGTCGAGTGTACTTTCCACCCCATTTTGAATTTGCTTAGTTTCTCTTCTCTGCTCTCACCAACCCTACAAGGCTGAGATGCTCGCCCGTTACCAAGGCAACTGCAACGCCGCCCGAATGCTGGTCGTGGGGGGCCACCGGCGGTGGGAAAGGAACAACAATTCCCAGGATGCAATTCGACATGAAGCGGCGCCATTTTCTTTTCTTTCTTTTTTTAAAAGGAGCCTAGATATAAGAAATGTTTGCTTGTGAGATCGCTGCCCTAAGATCGTTCTCTGTAGTATTGGCTTCCTAGATTTACTAGATTTGCGCGGTAAAACCCAAATAACCACTGAAGGACAGCAAAGAGCTGCCAGCCCTCTTGCATCTTTCTGCCATCCAGTGTTTGTGCCTTTTATACCCTTTTATAACCCTGACAGAGAAGTTGAAAAGCATCCCGGAATAATAACTATTCTTCCTCCGAGTCCTTTTCCCGGAATTGAGGGAGATTTTATTGCAGTAATAGTTTCCATGGAAGACTTATTCTCAGGGAGCCAGAAAATGTAGACTGACCCACCAATGGGATGACTGAAGTTTATGGAAATTGGCAGTCTTTCCCTAACCCCCCATGTTTGCTTTTAATAGCTTTACGTTCTTGACATTGGTGTTATAAAGTTGTCTTTTGGGGAAATCGAATAAGTTCACTAGTAGGGAGCGAATCAGAAAGGAAGTCTTGGGGCGGGCATGTCTACCCTTTACAATCTCTATGGTCGATGCTACGCGCGACGGAGCGGGCGGCGCCCTTTGATGTCGTCACGGCGCAGCTGTTCTTCTGGTGCCAGCATGGAAGGACTGAAAAGTACTCCCGAGACGGGCACGGCAGCCCTTTCCGAGACGGGGACTGGGGAGCTCCTGGGAGATGGTGAGGAAGAAAGACGGGGAGGGGGGGCGAGGGGAAGGGTCTGCCCTGGTTGTTGGCGGGGTTTTAATTACTTTACCCCCCCGCCCCCTCCCCAAAAGACCCCGTGGGTTCCCCGGCATTTTACTTGCCTTAGGGGGCTGCAAATCTCTCTGGGCATCGCTAGGTGGCAGCAGAGATTCCCCAGTTCAGGAGTGGGGATGCTTGGCTCTTTTATGACTCGTGGACTTCAACTCCCAGAATTCCTCAGCCAGCATGGCTCAGCTTGGAAACCTCTCCCTTTCCCCTCAGCGTGGCTGGCTCAGGAATTCTGGGAGTTGAAGTCCACGAGTCATAAAAGAGCCAAGGTTCCCCACCCCTGCCTTAGTTGCTTGCAGTCCTTCAATTGCAGTGTTGGCCAAGCTTGGCGCTTGAAGACGGGTGGACTTCAACACTGCCATGCCATGCAGTCAAGGCCTTACAAATGGAGTCCGTGCAATGCAATGGGGAATTCTGGGAGTTGAAGTCATTTGAAGCTTGGGACGTCAATGCCGTGGGGAATTCTGGGAGTTGAAGTCCACCCGTCCTCAAGTGGCCAAGCTTCAAATGACTTCAACTCCCAGAATTCCCCATTGCATTGAGTTGAGGTCCAAGCTTCAAATGACTTCACCTTCCAACTATTATTATTATTGTTATTGTTATTATTCTCTGAATAATATTCTTTCTTTTGTTTCTGTGTCCCTTTCAGAATGTTATGCGGACTTTTTGCGGGAAGACTTCGACGTCAAGGCCTATACCTCTCAATCAATTCACCAGGCTGTTATTGCTGAACAGTTAGCAAAGCTTGCTCAAGGGATCAGCCAGTTAGATAAAGAGCTCCACTTGCAAGTAAGTACCATATTAAAGATAGGCCTGAAATAAAAGTATGATAAGAGTATTGCTTTCGATCTAAGATACGGGTGGGCAGTGAGGTATCGCAATTTGTGCACAGTTCCAAATGAACACACCTGTACTGTACATAGACATCCCATCAGTATGAGATTGGCCGTTTTGAGACCGACAAATGAGATGCGAAGCTTTTCTCTAATCTTGCAGGTCATGTTCATAAACCGTGTTTTAGTATTTGGTTAGTATGAGTTCATTTTGAATGAAATATTAAGAGCGGTATAGAGTTTTTCAGGACGTCCTGCATTTAGCATTGCAGATGCAAGTCTTGAACAGAACATGCAGAGCTGCATGTTTTGCAAACATTGCATTTTGACCACTCAGACATCAGATTCCATCCTAGTTGTCTGTCTCGGTGTCTTTCTATCTAGCTGTGTATGTATGTATCTTAGAATAGAACAGAGCTGGAAGGGACCTTGGAGGTCTTCTAGTCCAGCCCCCTGCTCAAGCAGGAGAACCTATACCGTCTCAGACAGATGAATGTCCAGTCTCTTCTTGAAAATCTCTAGTGATGGAGCGCCCACGATTTCTGGGGGTAAGCTGTTCCACTGGTTGATTGTCCTCACTGTCAGGAAGTTTCTCCTTAATTCCAGGTTGCTTCTTTCCTTGACCAGTTTCCAACCATTGTTTCTCGTCCTTCCCTCTGGTGCTCTGGTGAACAACCTGACCCCCTCTGCCTTGTGGCAGCCTCTCAGATACTGGAACACTGCCATCATGTCTCCCCTATTTCTTCTTCTTTTTAGACTGACCAAACCCAAGTCCCGCAGCCGTTCTTCGTATGTTTTAGTCTCCAGACCTTTGATCATCTTAGTTGCTCTTCTCTGAATTTTTTCCAAACTCTCAACATCTTTTTGGTGATACGGTGACCAAAATTGGCTGTAGTATTCCAGGTGTGGTCTTACTAGGGTTTTATAAAGCGGTAATAATACTTCGCGTGTTCTTGATTCTATCCCTCTGTTTATACAACCCAGGATTGTATTAGCTTTTTTGGTTGCTGCCGCACACTGCTGGCTCATAGTCAAGTGATCATCCACTAGGACTCCAAGGTCCCTCTCACAGCTACTGATTTTAAGCCAGGTCTCGCCCAATCTGTACTTGTACCTTTGGTTTTTCCTGCCTAAATGTAAGACTTTGCTTTTCTCCACATTGAAACTCAGTATCTATCATCTGTCTGTCTGTATGTCTATCTATCTTTCTATCCGTCCGTCCGTCCATCTATCCATTATCTGTCTATCCATCCATTATCTATCTATCTATCTATCTATCTATCTATCTATCTATCTATCTATCTATCTATCTATCTATCTATCTATCTATCTATCTATCTATCTATCTATCTATCTATCTATCTATCTATCATCTATCTATCATCTATCTATCATCTATCTATCTATCTATCTAATCTATCATCTATCTATCTATATCTATCTATCTATCTATATCTATCTATCTATCTATCTATCTATCTATCTATCTATCTATCTATCTATCTATCTATCTATCTATCTATCTATCTATCTATCTATCTATCTATCTAATCTATTTATCGATCGATCTATCGATCTATCGATCTATCATCTACCTTCCTGCCTATTTATGTAGTTTACATAGCTGCCTATATTGCAAGCATGAGTCTTGGGAGTTTACAACACAACAATTAAAAATAGGTCTAAAATAACACTTAAAAATAATCCAACATGAATATAAATGAAGGAGAATGGACCAATGTCCTATACACAACACCACCACCTTGTAGGCTCCCTATTTCCATGGGATCCCCAAGCTTGTTGGGAAATCCATGCTTTCAGAGGCCAATAGGGTCTTTTTAAATACTTTAAAAATCCAAATTACTTTTTTAAGCTTCTGACCGATACTTTTCACTTTATAGGTAGTTGCAAGGCATGAGGACTTGCTGGCACAAGCAACTGGCATAGAATCTTTGGAAGGTAAGCAACTTTCGTTTATTGAAAGCGTCAGTGTGCGTCAGCCTTACGTTTTAAACCAGGCATGTCAAACTGCCGGTCCTCGGGCCGGATGCGTCACGCCGAAACCGCACCCACCCCATTGCCGGCCATGGGGAGGAAAAGCCGTGACACATCGCGCGAGGTCACGTGACGTCGCGAGTTTGACATGCCTCTTTTAAACCCTTGTTTCTCAACCCGCCGAACTTTAAGCTGTGTGGACTTCAACTCCCAGAATTCCCCAGCCAGCAGAATTCTGGAAGTTGAGGTCCGCACAGCTTAAAAGTTCGCAAGATTGAGAAACACTTTGCTAAATCCATCTCCAAGGTGGTATTTTTTAGGCGTGTCATCTAGAGGGACTTGGTAAATAAGAAATTACAAAGGTTTCAGTAGAGAAAAGCAGTATGCATCCCTCCAATCAGTCCTCGTAAATTATATCTTAAATATCTAGATTATATGTTTGCGTTTTGTTTTCTATTAATGCATTAATGCAACACAGGCAGCCTAATTTTCAGAAAGCGGTCGCAACTGTGGAAAATGGTCATCCGTCCCCTTTTTTTCAGTGACTTAGCTAACCTTGAACGGTCACTAAACAAATAGTCGTAAGTCGAGAACTACGACTCTGTTCCGGTTTTGGCCCCTTTCGTACTTATTTATATTGCCAGCAGATGGAGCTGTTCTTAACCGATTTTCCACACCTAACTTTTCTGGCTGTGTGGAAATGCTCTATATAGAAAAGAACAGAGAAACAATAATATGCACAAGCAATCTATAATACAGATTTGGATAATAGCACTTTTTTTAAAATAAGAAAGCACTTGTAGTAGATGAATTATAGTACATTGCAATATTAGGGACAGTGCAGTGGTGAATAGAATGTGAAGGATGTGTGTATATAATGTATGTTCTTATTTTGGTTTTTACTTGTGTGTAGTGTGCACTGTGGACAGCACTTAATTTTGTTGTGAGTTACAAAGTGACAATAAAGATTATTCTATTCTATTCCATTCCATTCCATTCCATTTTCTATTCCATTCCATATTCTATTTCTATTCTACTCTACTTACTCTGCTCTACTCTACTCTATTCCATATTCTATTCTATTCTATTCCATTCCATTCCATTCCATTCCATATTCTATTCCATTCCATTCCATTCCATTCCATATTCTACTCCATTCCATATTCTATTTCTATTCTATTCTATTCTATTCTATTCCATTCCATTCCATTCCATTCCATATTCTATTCCATTCCATTCCATATTCTACTCCATTCCATATTCTATTTCTATTCTACTCTACTCTACTCTACTCTATTTACTCTACTCTACTGTATTCCATATTCTATTCTATTCTATTCTATTCTATTCTATTCTATTCTATTCTATTCTATTCTATTCTATTCTATTCTATTCTATTCTATTCCATTCCATTTCATATTCTATTCCATTCCATATTCCATTCCATATTCCATTCCATTCCATATTCTATTTCTATTCTACTCTACTCTACTCTACTCTATTTACTCTACTCTACTCTACTCTATTCCATATTCTACTCTACTCTATTCCATATTCTATTCTATTCTATTCTATTCTATTCTATTCTATTCTATTCTATTCTATTCTATTCTATTCTATTCTATTCTATTTTCCATTCTGTTCTATTCCATTCTATTCTTTCCATTCCATTCTACTCCATTCCACTCCATTCCATTCCTTTCCATCTGTTCTATTCCATTCTATTCTTCATTCCATTCTGTTCCATTCTACTCCATTCCTTCCCATCCCATCCCTTCTATTCTATTCCATTCTATTCCATTCTATTCATTACATTTCATCCTTTCCTTTCCTTTCCTTTTCTCATTCCACATTCCACATTCCAGGCTCCAGCTGTTTCAGCCTCCGAAATGAGCCAGTTTTCAGACTGAAAACTTTGAATAGCCTGGGAGACATATTAGGTGGCCAGCCCCATTACATACACTTTCCATTCTGTTCAATAATGCATGATATTGAGTCTGAATCCTGTCTCCTTTATGTGTAAGTGACTAAGCATTGACAAATGTGTGGGCTGACACATTCTCATTGCTTCATGTCCGTATGCTGAGCCTTCTCGGGTCCATATATAGAATTGGACTCCTTCAGAAAAATGACTTTATACTTGCGGTAGCATCTGTAGCCTGAAAGGTACATCTGAAAAAAATGTGTGAAAATTATTGTAGCCTGGTTGGGAGAAAATTAACCGAAAGGGTCTTTTGATAACTGAATGCCGTAAAAAAAATGTTAGTGTTTTCCTGTTTTGCTTGATTCCCCCCCCCCCCCAATTTGGAAAGACATTTCTGCACGGTTACTCATTTTTTTGCAAAACTGCTCTTATATAATTAACTGTGTTTCCCTTAAGAATCGCTTTCTTTTAAGTCATTTCAGAATTACTTTTAAGTAAAAAAGAAGGATCTTGACAGATTTCAGCATTGGGCCCTATCCAACCAGATGCAGTTCAGTGGCGAGACAAATGAAGGCCTTGCACTTAGGCAGGAAAAATCAAATGCACAGAATACAGAATAGGTGATACCAGGCTCACCTGTACAGGTAGTCCTCGACTTACGGCCACAATTGAGCCCAAAATTTCTGTTGTTAAGTGAGACATTTGTTAAGTGAGTGTTGCCCCATTTTACGACCTTTCTTGACACAGTTGTTAAGTGAACCACTGCAGTTGATGACAAATGGTCATCCTATCTCTTCTTAAAAACTTCCAGTGTTGGAGCATCCACCGCTTCTGGAGGCAGGTTGTTCCACTGGTTAATTGTTCTAACTGTCAGGAAATTTCTCCTTAGTTCTAGGTTGCTTCTTTCCTTGATTAGTTTCCATCCGTTGCTTCTTGTCCTGCTTTCAGGTGCCTTGGAGAATAGCTTGACTCCCTCCTCTTTGGGGCAGCCCCTTAGAGGTTGGAACAAATCTAGTCCCTATACTATTTCAGACAAAGGGTTGTCCAATCTCTTCTTAAAAACCTCCAATGTTGGAGCCCCCAAACGTCTGGTGGCAAGCTGTTCCACTGGTTAATTGTCCTCACTGTTAGGAGGTTTCTCTTTAATTCCAGGTTGCTTCTCTCCTTGATGACTTTCCATCCATTGTTTCTTCTTCTGCCTTCTGATGCTTTTTATATTAACTTAGCAGGTCATTTAATAGCAGAGGACCATTTTTTTGGCTTAATCTAAAGACTTATCAAGTCTAGCACTTTGCTCTCAAGACAATCAGCTTGATGCCAACAGCGGTGTTTTTCAGTTTGGGCAACTTTTAAAGTATGTGGACTTCAACTCCCAGAATTCCC
The DNA here is from genome assembly GCA_023970755.1 of Azemiops feae. NCBI lineage: Eukaryota > Metazoa > Chordata > Lepidosauria > Squamata > Viperidae > Azemiops > Azemiops feae. Next base: position 247,994 of record JALGBA010000665.1, on the reverse strand, counting down.
CAGCCAGCACTGACCTATCAGAAATCAAACCTAAGCACAGTCCACTGACATTTGTTAAATACCATATCCTTTTCATTGGGTAACTGGTTGAGGATGGCTGTAGGCAATTCAACGTTTTTTCTGTTAACGGAGAGCTTTAAACATTCTGGATTATCCTTCAGGCTTTAGATTCTGAGCTGCAGGTTTTGAACAGACCCACCGCGTAGGATTTAGCTTCTCCTGATGGGTCCTCATTCCAGATTCAGCGGCTGAATATTTTCACTGACATAAACGAGATGCACACAACGCTTGGATTCTTAATGCAGGAGTGTTTACCTGGATAGTCAGCTTCCAGGGCTGCTGAGGGACTGGTTAATTAAAAAAAAAAAAAGGAATAAATTTAGAAAGCGTCATATTCCTCAGCTTTACGTATCGTCGATTTTACAATGCACTCCATGGTTTTATTTCCGGAATATATTTACAGTGGGATTTTGGAGCGATTAAGTCTAATCAGCTTGCTATTATATTTGGTTGCATCACCCCCAGCAGGGATTTTTGTGACACAGGAACAATTCTGGGTGCTCTGATCCTGGAATGTAAACTCAAGTGGGTCGTAGCAACCCTGTAGACAGATTAATCCTTTCAAATCACGTATTCTCATCTTCATCCATTTGACGGATGCCCTCCGCTCACCCATGAGATCCTAGCGCCCTTCTTTTTCTGTCAAGGCTGGACCTGCACCCTGAAAGCAAAGCCTTGCATCATCATTATCATCATCATCAAGTTGGAAGGGACCTAGGAGATCATCTAGTCCAACCCCCTGCTCAGGCAGGAAACCCTATACCATCTCAGACAAAGGGCTGTCCAGTCTCTTCTTAAAAACTTCCAGTGTTGGAGCATTCAGAGCTTCTGGAGGCAGGTGGTTCCACTGGTTAATTGTTCTGACTATCAGGAAATTTCTCCTTAGTTCTAGGTTGCTTCTCTCCTTGATGAGTTTCCATCCGTTGCTTCTTGTCCTGCCTTCAGGCGCTTTGGAGAATCATTACCATCAATTGTCCTTGAAGGCAATTCAAGACACGGGGTCCAGTGAATGACAGGGGCCTTTCAGCTTGATCCCCCCCCCCTTTTCCTGCCTCCTCCATCCCTCGGGAAAGGATCCTCAGTGTCTTTTGTTAGCTTCGACATAATGCGTACTGTGGATTTTTTTTTCTTTCCTTTTACAGATTTTATATTGCTTGTAAGCTGCTTTAGAAGATTCTTATCCTTAGAAGCCGGCTACAAATAATGGCCCTAAGTAGAAATGCAGTGTTAGCTGTGCGATTAACACCTGAGTCCCACAAATCTTTTTAAGTTTTGACATTAAGCCCAGGAAAATTTCTGAGCTTCTTCTCGTTGGGTTACTTTGTGCTGCTAAATATTCCCAGAAGCCCCATTGATTAGAACGAGATTTGAGCAAATGTGTAGGTTTTGTATAGATGTGAGAAAAATAACACCCTTTCTGCACCGGACATTATTAGGCTCGTCATTAACTATGAAAATATTTTAAGGTAGCACAGGTCGTCCTTGACTTACGACAACAATTAAGCACTATTGCTAAGCAAGGTAGTTAAGTGAGTTTTACCCCGTTTTACGACCTGTCTTGCCACAGAAGCGAATCCCTGCAGTTGTTAAGTTAGTAACACGGTTGTTAAGTGAATCTGGCTTCCCCCGTTGACTTTGCTTGTCAGAAGGTCGCAAAAGGGGATCCCGTGACCCTGGGACACCGCAACCGTCATAAGTACGAGTCAGTTGCCAAGCCTCTGAATTTTGATCACGTGACTCTGGGGATGCTGCAACGGTCGTTAAGTCTGAAAAACGGTCATAAGTCACTTTTTCCAGTGCCGTTGTAACTTTGGGCCCTAAATGGAACCGTCGTAAGTCCAGGACTACCTGTGTTATGAATTCTGCAATTTCCTAACTTATTTTAAGTTCTTTTTCCTCAACTGGAAAGGAAAAAAAAAAAAGCAGCTTTTCTCTCACGTGAAGCGGTTATTTTGATCTGCTCCTCTGTCTTTTGCGCAGGTGTCCTTGAAATGATGCAGACCAGAATTAGCGCCCTGCAGAGCACTGTTGAGAGGTATGTCGTGTTGTTTGGAAGTTTTGACATTCTTGTGTGCATCGCTCCGGTTTCTAAAACACGGCTCCTTTTTCCGTTAGGATCAAAGCCAAAATTATTGATCCCTACAACAAAATCGTATCCCGCACAGCGCAGTTAGCCAGGCTTCAGGTAAGTTATTCTCTCTTCTCGTTCTCCAGCAATGCTCTTCTCCTTCTCCTTCTTCTCCTTCTCCTTCTCCTTCTCCTTCTTCTTCTTCTTCTTCTTCTTCTTCTTCTTCTTCTTCTTCTTCTTCTTCTTCTTCTTCTTCTTCTTCTTCTTCTTCTTCTTCTGCTTCTTCTTCTTCTGCTTCTTCTGCTTCTGCTGCTTCTGCTGCTTCTCCTCCTCCTCCTTCTTCCTCTTTTTCTCCTTCTTCTCCTTCTCCTCCTTCTTCCTCTTTTTCTCCTCCTCCTCTTCTTCTTCTTCTTCTTCTCCTCCTCCTCCTTCTTCCTCTTTTTCTCCTCCTCCTCCTTCTTCCTCTTTTTCTCCTCCTTCTCCTTCTTCTCCTTCTCCTCCTTCTTCCTCTTTTTCTCCTCCTCCTCCTCCTCTTCTTCTTCTTCTTCTTCTCCTCCTCCTCCTCCTTCTCCTTCTTCCTCTTTTTTCTCCTCCTCCTCCTTCTCTCCTTCTCCTCCTTCTTCCTCTTTTTCTCCTCCTCCTCCTCCTCCTCCTCCTCCTCCTCCTCCTCCTTCTTCTTCTTCTTCTTCTTCTTCTTCTTCTTCTTCTTCTTCTTCTTCTTCTTCTTCTTCTTCTTCTTCTTCTTCTTCTTCTTCTTCTTCCCTTTTGGCTGCAAAATAGTATTTTGAAGAGCTGCAGAGCAATCGCGAGAGGAACAGATGTGAAGGATTTTTTAGAACAGTGTTTGCAACTTCCAGATTGGAGTGAATGAATGATGGACAGAGATAACCGGATGGTTTCCTGGTTGGCTCTACAGGGTTGCTATAGTTACTTGTTGAAAAGGGAAACACTCCCAGAATAAATAATTAAAATCATTGCATAAGAATGGTGAACATTTCCCAAAAAAAATAAAATAAAATCCTCCGGGGGGGGGGGGGGGGGGAGAACCTAAATGCAAGCAGAAAGGAATTTTACGTGGCACAATTTGTAAAGTGCATTTACATATTTTGCTCAGAGCCTTTCCACATGTAGTTATTCTCTTCACTGCTTTTAAAGTCCTTCTGGCAAGGCTTGCCTCATCTTAAATCTGCCTATTTGCAGCTTCAGTTTAGAATTTTGTTCTTGTTCCTCACTTCCTGAGAATTACAAATAAAATGCCATTTTCTGGGACTCATGGAAACCAAATGGAAAATAGTATTTAGCATTGTGGGTATCCACCGAGAACCTCTTTTAAACCTGACATAATATTAAAAATTGCTGGGTGTCAATCATCGTTAATTGTTGACAGGTTGTGTGGGGGTTTTTTTGGTCAAAAAATCCCGGGTATCTCAGAATTAATGACCTCTCTTCTCCAGCTTCATGCTATTATATTGTGATTCATGGACATAATTGTCACTTTTTTCAGCCCTAGCAGTAGACTCTAGTAAGGAGTGGGAAGTAAGCCTCATAAAAAGAAGCATTATTTCTTTATGTACAGGTAAGTTTTTAAGAAGAGATTGGACAACCATTTGTCTGAAATGGTATAGGGTTTCCTGCCTGAGCAGGGGGTTGGACTAGATGACCTCCAAAGTCCCTTCCAACTTTTCTATTCTATTCTATTCTATTCTATTCTATTCTATTCTATTCTATTCTATTCTCTATATTCTATATTCCATTCCATTCTGTATTTTATTCTGTTCTGTTCCGTTCTGTTCCATTCTCTATTCTAGTCTAGTCTAGTCTAGTCTCTATATTCTATATTCTATATTCCATTCCATTCTGTATTCTATTCTGTTCTATTCTATTCTATTCTATTCTATTCTATTCTATTCTATTCTATTCTATTCTATTCGGCTTACGACCACAATAAAGCCACAAATTTCTATTGCTAAGGGAGACATTTGTTAAGTGGCTTTTGCTCCATTTTATGACCTTTCCTGCCACAATTGTTAGGCAAATCACTGCAGTTAAGTTAGTCACACGGTTGTTAAGTGAATCTGGCTTCCCCATTGACTTTGCTTGTCAGAAGGTCGCAAAAGGGGGATCACTGCTGCCGTCGTAAATATGAGTCAGTGGACAAGTGATTTTGATCCCGTGTCCACGGGGACGCTGCAGGGGTCGTGTGAAAAACAGTCCTAAGTCCCTTTTGCCAGTGCCGTTGTAATTTCGAACAGCCATTAAACGAACTGTAGTAAGTTGAGCATTACCTGTAATAAGGAGTAGGAAGTAGTAGCCTTTATAAAAAGGCGCATTATTTCTTTCTGCACCCTCTAAGTTCCGCTGTCTTTCCCTTTGGCGCTTTTAAAAACTCTAGGCCCCCTTGATATTTCCCCTAAGATAGCCTTAAGGTGATCATTGTGGTTAAACGGAGCAAAACTGACAAACCTTGACATTTCAGGCTTGTATAGCAAGCTCAACACAATTGTGTTTTACCCGTATCCGTCCATCTGCATCAACCATTGTCAGAGCTTTAACAATAGCTTTGTCCAAACATTTTATTCTGCTTGGTCGACTCCTTGACGTCTATTTGCTTGTAAGAACTTCTGAAAGCTGTAGTACAGTGGTGGCGAACCTATGGCACGGGTGCCAGAGGCGGCACTCGGAGCCCTCTCTGTGGGCACGTGTGCCGTCGCCCCAGTCCTAGGCCTTCAGCTGGGTTTTATAAAACCTTTTCACTTTAGGCCTCCGCCGCCATGTGCAAAAAAAAAAAAAAAAGGTTCAATCAGTCAATTTCAACTTCTCGCGGGAAAAAAAAAGATCTTGCAAAGTTGGAATTGATTGATTGAACTTTTTAGTCCCACCCAGTCTGCCATTACCACCGCAGCCACGCCCAGCCAATGGGCCACGCCCAGCCAATGGGCCACGCCCAGCCAATGGGCCACGCCCACCCGGCACTTGACGATGCATAAGTGGGTTTTGGGTTGCAATTTGGGCACTCAGTCTCTAAAAGGTTCGCCATCACTGCTGTAGTATATATTCCCCACCAAACCTGCAGCAGCCTCCCTGTTTAGTGACGAAGAACATTTTTCATTGATCCCATTCTAGGCTGCATCAACAATAAAGTAAAACTATGGTGTTTCCTTTCCCAGGTGGCCCTTTACTTATACCTCGACACTAAACAGTTCGTTTAATGACCGCTGAAAGTCGCAACGGCCCTGGCAAATGTGACTTAGGGCCATTTTTCTCACTTAAGGACCATTATGTTTCACATGATTAAAATCTAGATGCTTGGCATCTGAGTCATATTTATGACGGTTTGCAGCGTCCCGCGATCACGTGATCCCCTTTTGCGTACTTCTGACAAGCAAAGTCAAGGGGGGAAGCCAGTGGCAACTGCAGCGATTCACTTAACGGCAGCAAGAAAGGTCTTAAAGTGGGGCAAAATTTGCTTAACAAATGTCTTACTTAACGACAGAAAATTTGCGCTCAGTTGGGGTCATAAGCCAGGGACCACCTGTACTTCCCTTTCTAACGTCCTCCTGGGAGGCTGCATTAACTGAAAGAGCTGTAAAGCATGTTATAAAATACAGAAAACCTGGATGAAACCAGAGAGAATATTTTAGGTAAATGTTAGTTAAAAAAATAAAAATAGGGCTGTCTCTTCTTCGTGTTGTTTTCCTTGCCAGATTGTTTGTTTGGCTGTTGATATGCCAGGTTTGTGATACTAGGACCGCTGATTCTCTTTGGCCTTTGAAGGGCCAAAATCCTCATGTGAACCAGCAGCCTGGTTGTATAGAATCAAAAGTAATAATAACGATAATAATAATAGAGTTGGAAGGGACCTTGGAGGTCTTCTAGTCCAACCCCCTGCTCTGGCAGGAAACCCTATACCATTTCAGACAAATGGCTGTCCAGTCTCTTCTTAAAAACTTCCAGTGTTGGAGCATTCATTCTCCTTAGTTCTAGGTTGGTTCTCTCCTTGATTAGTTTCCACTCAGATGCTTTGAAGAATAGCTTGACCCTCTCTTCTTTGTGGCAGCTATTTAAATATTGAAATTCTGCTATCATGTCACCCGTAGTCCTTCTCTTCATTAGAATAGTCCCCCAACTCTTGTTGTAGGTCAAGGACAGCCAGTATTTGAAGTGATGTTTCTATGAAAAGTAGCGTATGTAGTTGGTTGTCTCTCAACAGAAATAGGCAATTAAAAGTTTAATTTCACTTAATAATTTCTGGAGGCAAGCTGTTCCACTGGTTAATTGTCCTCACTGTCAGGAAGTTTCTCCTTAATTCCAGGTTGCTTCTCTCTTTGGTCAGTTTCCAGAGAGAAGCAACCTGGAATTAAGGAAAAACCTCCTGACAGTGAGGACAATTAGCCAGTGGAACAGCTTGCCACCAGAAATCGTAGGCGTTCCATCACTGGAGATTTTCAAGAAGAGGCTAGACAGTCACTTGTCTGAGATGGTATAGGTTCTCCTGCTTGAGCAGGGGGCTGGACTAGAAGACCTCCAAGGTCCCTTCCAGCTCTATTCTATTCTAAAGGTGGCAGTGATAAAAGTGCAAATTTAACAGTGCAATTGGAATTGATACAGAAGTAAAGGTAAACTTTTATGGATGGATAAATGATAACCACAGAAGAGAAAATGTATAGCTCAGATTGAACGGTGGGGGATCCTTGGTGCTCTCTGAGCTTGGCGGTTTTCTTGCAGACGTTTCAGGACCCAACTAAGGAACATCATCAGTGCTGAATAATAATAATAATAATAATAATAAAGTTGGAAGGGACCTTGGAGGTCATCGAGTCCAACCCCCTGCTCAGGCAGGAAACCCTATACCATTTTGGACAAATGGCTGTCCAGTCTCTTCTTAAAAACTTCCAGTGTTGGAGCATTCACCACTTCTGGAGGCAGGTTGTTCCACTGGTTAATTGTTCTAACTGTCAGGAAGTTTCTCCTCAGTTCCAGGTTGCTTCTCTCTTTGGTCAGTTTCCAGAGAGAAGCAACCTGGAATTAAGGAAAAACCTCCTGACAGTGAGGACAATTAGCCAGTGGAACAGCTTGCCACCAGAAATCGTAGGCGTTCCATCACTGGAGAAGGAAGTTTCTCCTCAGTTCCAGGTTGCTTCTCTCCTTGACTAGTTTCCATCCATTACTTCTTGTCCTGCCCTCAGGCGCCTTGGAGAATAGCTTGACTCCCTCTTCTTTGTGGCAACCCCTGAGATACTGGAATACTGCTATCATGTCCCCCCTCGTCCTTCTCTTCATTAAAATAGACATACCCAATTCCAGCAACCGTTCCTTATATGTGACTAAAAGCAGCTAACAAAATTCTGCTTTTAGAATAATTTTATAGCTGGAATCTTTTAAGTGCCTGCATTTCAAGCCCTTGCATCTTTGAGAAGGCGAATGTATCAGATATAAAAACATGTAGGAAAGATCAACCCACTTCATTCACATAATTTGTAGAATTCAAATGCGCCCATCTTGGAAAACACAATAGAATGTAATTCTTGCATAGTTCGCTTTCCATATTCCTGACGTTTTCCCATCCTTTATGCGACCGGTATGTTTACACATCCTCGGCCAGCTCAGTTACTCAAATTTAAATTACATATAAAGGAGAAAATGGTTTGCCTTAAATAACGGATTAAAACCATGATGTTAATTACCATAGAAGGAAATCCCTCTGCTAATAATTGCATATTTATTCAGTGGTGTAACAATTAAAATGTACTGGTTTGGAACTAAATAGAGCCATTATGGCACCGAGGAACATAATCCAAATCCTCTCGTTGTGTAGTCCACAGGTCTTGTACACTGAATGGGTTTAGAACCGCAATTATACTGTGAATGATTTATACTGGTGCCTCTATACACATAATTAAAGTCATTAAGCAAGTTCATTTAGCTGAAGATTTAATAGCAGAAAGCTAGTTGGGTCCCACTTCTCCCTGACATGTATTTGAAAGTCACGCTACGCTAGTAATTGATGAACAAGCTCCGGGTTTTAAAAGTATTGCTGCAAGGAATAAATTGGGGGCATCCACTTGGGTTTGATATTTGGAGTTTGGTGTTTAATCTCTACCGTTTAATCTTGAAATTGTGTGTGATGCGCACAAAATAAGACCAGGCTGAGATTTCTGATCCTGATCAGTTTGGATGAACTAATCCTGGTTTAGATGAAATCGAAAACTGATCAGTGAAGACTGCTAAGCTGTTGGTCTCCTTGTGAATGAGGAAGGGAAGGGAAGGGCTAGGAAGAGAAAAGATGGGAAAGGAAAGGATGGGGAAAGGAAACAGAAATGAAAACAGAAACGGGAATAATCACGAACGCACGCTTAATCAATGTTTCCTTCCTTCTCAAGGCTGCCTGCGACTTGCTGAGGAGAATAATACGGATCTTGTACCTCAGCAAAAGACTTCAAGGCCAGCTTCAGGGTGGAAGCCGAGAGATCACCAAAGCCGCTCAGAGTCTCAATGAACTCGGTGAGTCTTCTTCTTCTTCTGCCGTATCTGTTATCGGACGTTGGCGATCATGTTGGCGATCCTGTTTTTATCAGCAGCCGCACGAACAAGTGCTGCTGAGTTTTGTCCAAACCAGTCCCTTAGATTTTGAAGCCCTGATGTTCTTCTTCTGCCTGGACCTCGTTTGCCTTCGATCTTTCCCTGGAGGATTAAATGGAGTATGCCGTATTTTTCTGGGTGTCGCATCACGTGTCCGAAATATTCTAACTTTCGTTTTTTAATTGTTTTGATGATTTCCCTGGGCTTTCTCAGGCGGCTTAAAACCTCCTCATTTCTGATCTTGTCCACCCAGCTTATACGTAACAGCCGCCTGTAAATCCACATTTCAAATGCTTCTGGTCTCTTCAGGTGGCCTTCTGTCAGAGACCAACTCTCTACTCCATAGAGCAGGATAGAAAAAATACAGCATCTGACAAGCCTGATTTTCAGTCTTAGGCTTATGTCGTGACTGCAGAAGACCTTTCTCATTTTGAAGAATGCTGTTCGAGCTTTCTCTATCCTTGTCTTTACTTCAGCGGTCATGTCCCAGCTTTCATGTAAATTAGAACCGAGGTGCGTGATCCTTTCAACTTTTTCTAGTGGTGTTCCTTCTGAATTTACTGGTGGTAAGTTAACGGGTTGTTTGCTGACGACCATGATCTTGGTTTTTGAGGTGTTACACTTCAAGCCGTATTTTCCAGATGAGTCTAGAGGGTCGTTTTTAAGATCACAGGTTTGCTAATTGGGAGGGTTTTCCCCTCAGGAAAAAAAAATCATGAATGATTCGAGGTTGTCTAAACGGAGGCATAGACTCAAAATCAGGTGAAGTATGGGCACCGCTTTGTAAAGCCTTTGTAGGGCCACACCTGGAATACAGCATCCAGTTGAGGTCACCACATTACAAAAAAAGAGGTTGAGGCTTTGGGGAAAAAGTGCAAAGAAGAGCAACTAAGATGATTGAAGGCCTGGAGATCAAAACATATGAAGAACGGTTGCAGGAATTGGGTCTGGCTGGTCTACAGAAATGAAGGACTAGGGGATGACATGATAGCCGTCTTCCAATATTTGAGGGGCTGCCACAATTGTGTCAACAATTTCCCAAAGTACCAGAAAGCAAGATGAAAAACGATGGAAACTAATCAAGGAGAGAAGCAACCTGGAATTAGGAGAAACTTCATAAGGGTGAGGACAATTAACCAGTGGAACGGCTTGCCTTCACACATTGTGGCTGCTTCATCACTGGAGGTTTTCAAGAAAAGACTGGACAGCCACTTGTCTGAAATGATATAGGGACTCCTGCTTGAGCAGGGGGCTGGACTAGAAGACCTCCAAGGTCCCTTTCCAGCTCTATTCTGATTCTGATTCTAAGGTGGGTTTCCTTTTCTTCGAAAAGTCGGACCAAAGGAGTCTCTGGAGGTTAGCTGAAGTTATCCTTTCATCGAGCAGGTGAATCTCTTTCGAGTACGGCTAGTCCTCGGCTTAACAACCATTTATTTAAGGATCATTCGAAGTTACAAGGACAGTGGGGGGAAAAAGTGGCTTATGACCATTTTTCACACTTAGAATTGTCGTGGGAGAAAAGAAACTTGTCAGATCAGTTTTAGATATTGTGGACTTTGTTGGCATGCTGTACCGGTCGCCCTCATTTTACGACCACAAGTGGGCCCAAAATTTCTATCGCTAAGCGAGGCATCGGTTAAAAGTGAGCTTTGCCCCCATTTTACGACCTTTCCTGCCACGATTACGAAGTGAATCACCGCAGTTGTTAAATTAGTAACACGGTTGTTAAGTGAATCCGGCATCCCCCCATTGACTTTGCTTGTCAGAAGGTCGCAAAAGGGGATCGCATGACCCCCGGGACACGGAGACCATCATAAATATGAACCAGTTGCCGGGCGGGCGTCTGGATTTTGCTTGTGTGACCACGGGGATTAGGTATAACGGTTGTAAGTGTGAAAACGGCCCTAAGTCACCTGTTCAGTGCCACTGTAACGGTCATTAAAAGAACGGTTGTAAGTCGAGAACTACCCGCGCGTACGATTTTTTTTTTTTTAAAAAAAGAAAAATCACATAAAGTACTTCGTGTAACAATAATAAGGAGTTTCCTCTGCACAAAGACTCATCTTTGTCGATTTCTCAGCTCCAGTTGGCCTTCATTTTAACTGGGGATTATTGATGTGGTGTCACTGAAAACTGGCAGCTCACCCTGATGAGAATTGCAAGTGTGTCTTTTTGTCGCTTGGCAGATTCTTCGGCAAAAGAATGTTTGAAAAAACCTTGAATCAAAGTTAATGTGTCTGACGCAGGGGATGGTGTTGAATTGTAAACTTTAAAACTTGAGTGTAATGAGAAAGCCGAGGGGCTCTCCGTTTTCAACAAATCAAAGTAATTGTCTTAAATCAAGGTAATCCTGGGGTGATACCAATTTGCAGGGAACGGTGAATGAAGTAATATTAAATGTACATTGCTCGCTTGCTCTTTTTCTTGTCCTTGCAAATCTATTTGATAGGCTTTGGGGAAAACGTCGCTCCTTGTGGTGCAATTTTATACAAATTCACTTAAAGTTTAATTTTCCTTTAAAAGTCTTTAAAATGGCTTTACTTATTCTAAATAATAAATAGCTGTTTAGTCACTGCTCTGTTGAAAGGGGATTAGGGTTTTCTAGTTTTAGCTTTTAGATTGTCTCAAAACAAAACTTTTAATATGGATATTTTGTCTTCATCAGAATAGAATTTATTCTTGAACGTGAACTTTTGAAAATGGAAGCAAAGGCACTCTTGATCATTAATTAATCACAGCATGAGATTTTTCCTTAGCTCTCATAATTTACTACATTTAATGAAAGAATATTCTCCTTTGAACCACTGTCTCTCCTTCCTTATGAAAAACAGAAACATCTTTGTTTATTTTTCTTTGACCCTCTTACGAAATAATTCAGTCATGATATCACAGGGGGTATCGGGGCATCTAGAGAGCATGGTTTAAAAAAAAAAAGGCAAGATGGTATGAAAAGCTCGGCTGCCATCTTGATTTTTTTTTTAACCATATCCCACGGATACTGATTAGCTCCTTCTATGAGTGTGCCATCGATTTTGTTCCTGGCAGTTTTCCTTAGGAAAGAAATGAAATTGACAGCCTTCAATGTTTTCTAATGGAGCATCTGTGGAATATGATCACTGCTTTCTTTGAACTAGTTCACTTTTTAAAAAAAATAAATAAATAGAAAATTGGGCTTTGGTAACACTTATCTGACCAGAGTTCAAGCTACTACTTCATTGCATTCTGCCTATAATACAGGAATCTTCCCAATCGTTCGGAAATTAACTAGGAAAACATTTTAGGATAGTACAGGTAGCCCTCTACTCACACAATTTAGCCCAACATTTCTGTTGCTAAGCGAGACAGTTGTTAAGTGAGCTTTTGCCCCATTTTACAATCTTTCTTGCTACAGTTGCCAAGTTAGTAACACGGTTGTGAAGTAACTCTGGCTTCCCCGTTGACTTTACTTGGCAGAAGATCGCAAAAGGGGATCAGGTGACCCCCTCGGGACGCTGCGACCGTCATAAATACGAACCGGTTGCCAAGCTTCTGAATTTTAATCACGGGAACGTTGCAGTGGTCGTAAGCTGGAAAACAGTCCTAAGTCACTTTTTCCAGTGCTGTTGTAAGTTCAAATGGTCACTGAATAAATGGCTGTAAATTGTGGACTACCTGTAGCACAGTTACCCAGCAAACATATTTGCAAAGCTGCAAGGCTGGGCTCTTTGAGAATAAGACTTGTAAACTGTGGCTTAGTCATGTGATTAAATTATGCATCTGAGTGCAGCTAGGCAGCCTAGAACATAAATAGCTATGTATCTCACTAAGCCTATCGTTAAGATGTTTGTAAGCCTATCGTTCCCTGCCCTTGTCTTAGAGTAACTGGAATTTCTGATTTGTGATTGTCTGTCAACTACAACTCCAGCCAAATCTTTCCTACTTAACCGAGTACTACCAGCTGCTACAGTGGATGCTCTTGCTGGTCCCTTGTGGACAGAATATACTGTAGATTAGAGATGCTGGAACCCTCTCTTTACTTCAAACAGACACGTTTGGTAGCATTATAGTTTAAGAACATTTGCAAGAAACAAACATTTCTCTTTTTTTAACAGAATAACAGAGGTGGAAGGACCTTGGAGGTCTTCTAGTTGAACCACCTGCTCAGGCAGGAAACCCCATACTATTTCGGACAAATGGTTGTCCAGTCTCTTCTTAAAAACCTCCAGTGTTGAAGCATTCACAACTTCTGGAGGCAGGTTGTTCCACTGGTTAATTGTCCTCACAGTTAGGAAATTTCTCCTTAGTTCTAGGTTGCTTCTCTCCTTGATTAGTTTCCATCCGTTGCTTCTTGTCCTGCCTTCTGGTGCTTTGGAGAATAGCTTGACTCCCTCTTCTTTGGGGCAGCCCCTGAGATACTGGAAGACTGCTTTCATGTCCCCCCTCGTCCTTCTCTTCCTTAAACTAGACATACCCAATTCCTGCAACCATTCTTCATATGTTTCAGCTTCCCGTCCCCTGATCATCTTTGTTGTTCTTCTCTGTACTCTTTCTAAAAGAGTACAGGTAGCCCTTGACTTACGACCACAATTGAGCCCAAAATTTATGTTGCTAAGTGAGAAATTTGTTAAGTGAGTTTTGCCCCATTTTACGACCTTTCACGCCACGGTTGCTTAAGTGAACCCCTGCAGTTGTTAAGTTGGTAACACGGTTGTTAAGTGAATCTGGCTTCCCCATTGACTTTGCTTGTCAGAAGGTCGCAAAAGGGGATCACATCACCCCAGGACACTGCAACCGTCATAAATACGAGTCAGTTGCCAAGCGTCTGAGTTTTGATCACGTGATCATGGGGATGCTGCAACGGTCAGCTGGGTGACATTGGGTCAGTCACAAGGAGTTTGTGAATTCTAGTCCTGCCTTAGTCATAAAAGCCAGCTGGGTGACATTGGGTCAATCACCAGGAGTTTGTGAATTCTAGTCCTGCCTTAGCTATGAAAGTCAGCTAGGTGATCTTGGGTCAATCACCAGGAGATTGTGAATCTAGTCCTGCCTTAGCTATGAAAGCCAGCTGGGTGACATTGGATCAATCACCAGGAGTTTGTGAATTCTAGTCCTGCCTTAGATATGAAAGCTAGCTGGGTGACATTGGGTCAATCACCAGGACATTGTGAATTCTAGTCCTGCCTTAGCTATGAAAGCCAGCTGGGTGACATTGGGTCAATCACCAGGAGTTTGTGAATTCTAGTCCCGCCTTAGATATGAAAGCTAGCTGGGTGACATTGGGTCAATCACCAGGAGATTGTGAATTCTAGTCCCGCCTTAGCCATGAAAGCCAGCTGGGTGACATTGGGTCAATCACCAGGACATTGTGAATTCTAGTCCTGCCTTAGCTATGAAAGCCAGCTAGGTGACTCTCAGCCCAACCCACCTGGCAGGGTTGTTGTTGTGGGAAAAATATGAGGAGGAAGATGTGTTGGATATGTTCACCACCTTGAGTTATTTGTAAAACTAAGAAAGGCGGGATACAAATGAATAAATAGGATTAATATGGAAAAGTAGCCAAACGACTTTGGCATTTCTTGTTGTCTTGGACTGAGGTTTTTGATTTGGCAAAACATTTTGGCTTATCAACTCCCATTGGCTTAGAAATATGAACAAGCAGTTTAGCAGTGTATAAAAATCACATTTCTGGACCGAAACATTGATATATAAGCACTTGAAGGATCCTTTAAAACACGCAAGCAGTAGATAAATTCATTCCTGTTACCCAAACAGAAATTTAGGAAGAATTAAAAATAATTACAATTTAGAAAATTCTTATTGTACAGCAGTCTTTCACTTATTTAAAATCAAACTTCTCTCAGGCTGACTTTTATATAGATATATACTTTTATATATATAACCCCCCCCCCATATTACCCTTCTGATGAAAATTATTTGTAAAGGCATATATTGTGGCTCAAAATAATAGCGTACCTTGAACTCACAAAGCTGCTGGGGCACATAGCTATAATTTTAGGCTTACAATTATAGTTGAGAAAAAGTTTTCAATTCATTATCAGAAACCTGAATACTGTGCCAAAACAGGGCAGCTAATAAGCCTTAACCGCTGTGCACTATTTCTCCGGCCCAAACTTTAAAAACAAAGCTTTACCTATTTACAGCAAAATAGACATTTTTGAAAAGTGACCACTATTTTAAGGCTTTTCTTGTTAGAAAATATTTACTTAAATGTATATTAGAGGACAGAGTATTGACAAAATATAACCATGGTTTTACGCTTAACAAACCGCCATGCAACACACATTTTTGAATAATGAGGAAATAAATACACAGCTCTGATCTGTTTAAATGCCTTTTTCAAACCATTACAGTCCGGCTTAATGTTTTCTCTCCCTTTTATTTTTATTTTTTTTAAAAAAATCTCTGTATTTGGCAGTCGTGGTTTATCCTTGACTTCCCCCCCCCTCTTAAAATAATCCTGCGGATAGGGGAATCTAGTCCGTAACGACTTGAGGTACTAAACACTTCTGCCTCACTTCGTTGTCTTCAAAAGTGATGGCCTTGCTTCTCTTGGGCTCAATCCATGAGTTGTGTATCACAGCGCTGTTGGGAATTGGGTCAGCTTCTACTATGGATACGACGCGTTTTTTCATTTTGCTTTTCAAAACTTTTTGAAATTTCTGTCTGGTGAAGGCGTACAGGAGAGGGTGGAAGATGGTGGTCCCGTAGGCCATGACTAGAAAACACAGCCTCAGCTTGACCAAAAGGTCACTTGGGCCCGAACATAAAATGATCGTGTTTAAAACGGTGATCGGTGTCCAACAGAGAACAAAAGTTGATATGATTAACAGCGACATGCGGAAGACTCTTTTCTGCCTTTCGCGGCGTTCCCGGTGTCTCTTGACCGCCCGCCGTAGAGCGATGATCACCGAAACGGAAGTCCTTACCCCAAAGACCACATTTCTGCCTCCCCTGGCTTGCGACGCTTCGGGGGGTTCCTGTTGTGTAGCCAAGGAAATGGTCTTCTTTTTGGCTTTTTTCTTCTGCCCTGTGGAAAACCTCGTGCCTATTCGGATGTTCAGGGCCTGAAGTATTTTGCTGTAGGTAATGAGCATCACGACCACCGTGAAGAAGAAGATGGGGATTTGCACCAACAGGTGATAGTACATGCCCAGTTCTGTGTGGTATTCGTTGGCACTGACGCACAGCAGCGTCTTATTTTCCCAAGTGTTGGCACTGTGGAAGCTGAAGAAGTTGACCTCGATGAAGGGGATCAAGAAGGAGAAAAAAGAAACGATCCAGATGGACGTCATGAGGACCACAGCCCTTCCCATCGTCAAGATCCGGTTTGCGGGCTTCACAGAGATGTCGTAGCGGTCCAGAGTGATGGCGAAGACATTGATGGCGGTGGACACGCTGGCGAAGGACACGCAGGCCTCGTGGAAGCAGCAGACCAGCGCAGAATTGTTCTCCAGGGGGAGCAGAAGGATGACGATGGTCAGAGGAATGCACCCCATGCAAATGATGACGTCGAGAACGTGAAGGTTCATGGTAATAATATTACTGACCGAGTTGATTAAATTGGATTTCAAACAGTAGAGTACTAATACGGTGAGGTTGCTGCCAAGCCCGAGGACAATTTCCAACATCAGGAATCCGGTGAGGGAAACTTGAAAGCTCAGCGGATAAGACAGTGGCTGGTACATATTGGAGTCTGTGTCACTGATTGCATCTCGAACAGTAATGTTAGATTCAGACGGCATGTTGGCTTCTGGGACGGAAGAGAAACACATCCTTTCTCGGAAGTTTCTTTTGCTCTGAAAGAAGAGAGAGAAGTTAGGAAGCGAACTGATGTGGGGTGCTCTCTCTCTCTCTTTTTTTTTATTTTGCTTGTCTGCAGAAAATAATTTCTTTAGGTTTCGCCAGCAGATATACGGTGGCTACCTGGTTTCAGAAATTAGAGACGGCACAAAAGATATGCTACTTATATATATATATATATATTTTCTAATGACAAGGACCGTGTTTGTGGTGCATATGAAAAGCATGCTTAGCTTTGAATGCCATGTTTAGTGAAGGTAGGTAGGTAGGTAGGTAGGCAGGTATGTAAGCAGATAGAAAGGTAGCTAGATAGAGAGAGAAATAGGTGGGTAGGTGGATGGATGGACAGCTAGATAGATAGAAGATGGACTGTGATTGGCAGACAGATGAATGTGTAGATAGATAGATAGATAGATAGATAGATAGATAGATAGATAGATAGATAGATAGATAGATAGATAGATAGATAGATAGATAGATAGATAGATAGATAGATAGATAGATAGATAGATAGATTAGAGAGAGACAGACAGACAGACAGACATGGGTAGGTGGATGGATGGACAGCTAGATAGATAGAAGATAGATGGACTGTGATTGGCAGACCTGAATGTAGGTAGGTAGGTAGGTAGGTAGGTAGGTAGGTAGGTAGATAGATAGATAGATAGATAGATAGATAGATAGATAGATAGATAGATAGATAGATAGATAGATAGATAGATAGATAGATAGATAGATAGAGAAAGAGAGAGAGAGACATGGGTAGGTGGATGGATGGACAGCTAGATAGAAGATAGATGGACTGTGGCAGACAGATGAATGTGTATAGAGAGAGAGAGAGAGACATGGGTAGGTGGATGGATGGACAGCTAGATAGATAGAAGATAGATGGACTGTGATTGGCAGACAGATGTATGTGTGTAGATAGAGAGAGAGAGAGAGAGAGACATGGGTAGGTGGATGGACAGCTAGATAGATAGAAGATAGACAGACAGATGATAGATAAGTGGATGAATAGATGGATAGACAGACAGACAGACAGTAGGTGGATGGATGGATGGATAGAGAGGTAGAGAGATAGAAAATTAATATGAGGTAAAGGAGATACTTGTGCAAGAAATAACATTTCTTCTTTTTCCCTCTGGATATGCAAACTGTATCCTGATTTTTTAAAATTGCTCTGCAACCCTTTTGATTGAAAACCAGGGTGAAATCTTCAAACAAAGGCCTTTACAAAATGGCATAACTGAAAAAAAAAATGGTATTATAACTATAAGCCTTACTTTTCATTAATAGCTCCATTTCCTACTGGGAAAGTACCTGCTTTGGCTATACATTTCACTGTGCTAAAATGCATACAACGGTAAATGTAGGCGTGCGCCTAATGTTACAGTCCAGTATTGGTAATTTAAATATATCGTAGATACCTAATGCCCAGTCATATTATTTCATACGATTGCCATATAAACAGTATAAATTTATATAGGATAAATGTACTGTATTTGGTGGTGGTGGGGTATTCCCTTTTGGGAGATTTTTAATTGCTAGCAGAGAATGCTTTTTGCATTGCCAAATTATGGTGTTGCATGAAGCAACAGACTCTAATCATAACATATTTTGGTTACCTAATTAGGCAGGACAACATGCTAATGATGGTGGGCCTAATCTTGACAGAGTGAAGTGGCTGATATACATTTGTCTATTTGTTCTAAAGTCTAATATGAAAGCCTGAACGCCTAATTTGGTGAAATAATAATGGCAGCATTAGTGCCTAGGCTGTGGCCCCACCCTCAGCATTTTATTATAACCGTATGAAGTATTTTATTTCTATCAGATGCCTGACAATAACTTTTTTAATATGCCCAGCATCCTACTGGGCCATCTAATGCTTGCTTATATTTTCATCCCACTAAAATAAAAGAGGCAAAAAAAGCACAGGTCGTCCTGAACTTACGACCACAAATTGAGCCTGAATTTTTTCCGTCGCTAAGCGAGACATTCGTTAAATGAGTTTTGCCCCATTTTGCGACCTTCCTTGCCACCGTTGTTAAGTGAACCGCTGCAGTTGTTAAGTCAGTAACACGGTTGTTAAGTGAATCTGGATTCCCCATTGATTTTGTTTGCCGGAAGGTCGCAGAAGCGAATCGCATGAACCCGGGACATTAAAACCGTCATACATATGAGTCGGTTGCAAAGTTTTGATCATGTGATCATGGGGAATGCTGCAACAGTTGTAAAAAAAGTGTCATAAGACACTTTTTTCCAGTGCTGTGGTCACTTTGAGTGGTCACCAAATGAACTGTTGTAAATTGAGGACTAACCTCTGTGTGTAGGATTGCAAAATACAAATTTTGACTTATTTGCCCTGTTCATAGAATTATGTTATATATCTGTTCAATTAACATCAACCAAAGAAATGACATATTGGAATTATTTCAGCCAGAATGATCGCGATACTCAGAGATACTTCTTAAAAACGGGGATTTCTTACGTTGTAACTTTAGGCATTAAAAATAAACGGAGAATAACCATGATTATCACCACTTAGTGGGGGCTTAGCCACGACAACTGTCATAGTAAATGCACTGTAAATTATATTGCTTTGCACCAGATGACAAGAAAGAGAGAGAGAGAGAGAGAGAGAGAGAGAGAGGTAGTCCTTGACTTACGGCCACAATTGAGCCCAAAATTTCTGTTGTTATGTGAGACATTTGTTAACTGAGTTTTGCCCCCATTTTACGACCTTTCCTGCCTCAATTGTTAAGTGAATCACTGCAGGTGATAAGTTGCTAAGTGAATCTGGCTCCCCCATTGACTTTGCTTGTCGGAAGGTCACAAAACGGGATCACGTGACCCAGGGATACAGCAACGGTCACAAACGTGAACCAGTGGCCGAGCGTCTGAATTCTGATCACGTGACCACGGTCATAACTGCGAAAAACAGCCGTAAGTCGCTTTGGTTTTTTTTCCCCAGTGCCGTTGTAACTTCGAACCGTCGCTAAACTAACTGTGGTAAGTCGAGGACTACTGTAGTAAGGGTGGGGAGAAAACAAAGCCAGCCGTAAAACCCAGCCTATCTTGGCACTGAGAAGCTGCAGGGATGGGCAAACGAGGGAACCTCACAAAAATGGAAAAATGTCCACGTGCCAGCCGCTTTCGACAGGAGATTAAACATCAAGTCGTATCAGGCAGAGCTTCAGTTAAACAAAAGCAGGGAAGATGTCAAGCAGAAGGTAATTAAAATGAAATGTGTATTTCCTGGACTCTGCTCTGTTCTTTGGTGAACGTTAAACAACGGCCGGGGTGCGCCGAAAGCGTCTGACCTTACCTGAATCGCATCGCCTCAAGGGCCTTTCGGCTGAGTACAACAGCTTGTCATGAGTTCAGACATGGTGTCGCTGACAGGTTTTTGACAGGCGTTTTCGCCTCGGCAACGCCGAAACGATCTGCTGCCTGCCTGGTGGAATATTCTAGTTTTTCTTCGGTTCCAGCACTTCAGCTGCGGTTTTCAGACACATCGCCACACACACACACACAAACCCCCTGTGACAACTCCGAAAGACTTAAATCGCCCGGTAAAGTTCTACACCGCAGATTGTGGTGTAGATACATTGGTTTTCGTTTCCAAGTTACCGGTGGGGAAAGCAGCACCTTTGTAAAATGGTTCATAAATTCGTATCCTTCGGGAGGGTGGGCACCATTTTTTATTTTATTCAAAAAAGTAAATTCCCTGAAGTTGCATAAAACATAAATTAAACGCCGTGGAACCAGCTTCACGGGACTGCTCCGAGGTCCTCCCACGGCAGTTTTAAATTGGATTTGAGAGTCTTTCTGCTCATTAGGCCGCAGGGACTGGTTTTAGAGCAGGAATCGACGTCGTAAATGTTAATATCGGTTCTGCCTTTGCCTTAAAAGCCACCGACCACGTCAGCTGGTTTATCCCAGGCATAGTTTCCGTAAACTTTGCTCCTGGTCAACAAGGGACCCAAGGAACACGTACCGAGATATTAAATTAATTTGGAATTGCTTCTAGCTTGTCGGCTTTCCTTTTGCAGAAATGCCCGGCTGTTTCTTCATTCACTGTACTGTAATTCCACTCGTGGGAGGTGTTCACAACTGGACCTTAGTGCGAAACCCTCGTGTTAACACTTCCGTTTGAACAGGCGCTTCTCGCTATGCTTTTGCACTCTCCATCGCGTAGAGCCTAGCTTAGGTCTCTATTCGTTTCCTCTTTTGAAGTCCGTAGTATAAGCACATCTTGCAAGTTGCTTGGGTTATTCAGATTCCTCGGTAGCCGTATTGTTCACGTTGTCATTAACCAAGCCCAAGTGACTCACGAAAACCTTTGGGGTGGGGGGCAGGGGAATTAAAAATAGAGATTTGAGTCTCATTCGAAGAAAACGATCAATCACAAACAAATATTATCTTCCATCGGTCCCAAACAATGTGAACCACGCGCAGAGTCTTTTTTTTTTTTGGGGTGGGGGGAAGTTTGCAACATTTAAGAAGATCAAAGCATTTCCAAATATGGTTTGTTCTCTCCCCCCCCACACACACACATATCTCCCAGCTTGATCTTTTAAATTGGATGTATTTAAAGATGGCATTGAAAGCAGAGGGTGGCGAGCAGTAAGGAGAGTGTCATCATGTCTTATCGGATTGGTAACAAGGGTGCTATGAAATGCAACGTTGTGCTCATGTAAAAGACTCCGTTGCTTCAGAAAAATTTTAACTAGCCTATTTTGCACATGCCTTTTCAAGCCCTACCTGTGTATCGGCTTACGTGCATTTTTTCCCCCTAAACGTGCCTTCGGTAACAAAGCATTAAAGAATAGTGCACCAAGACACAGAAGCTTATTTTTAAACCTATCCAGCAATTAAAAATTGGCCATACGACCCACCTTCCAGAAAAGAGCAGCTATTTATGGGTGATTGGAACGGACGAGTGGTTGCCCAAGAATTGGATGAAAAGCCCCCTTTTAACCACGCTAAGGGATGCCTAACAGCTTGGAACTCAAACCACACTCTCTCCGGAGAGCATTTTGGCAAAAAAAGAGAGAAAAAACCCCCCAAACCCCCCACCTTGCCTATTTTCTAACCTCTCCAAATGAAACCTGTAAAATTGACAATCGTGTCAACCTCGCCGGCGTCAGTCAAAGGGAAGCCCAAGAAGCCAAAGGAGAAATTTAAGCTGAGCTGGAAACCTTCGCCAACCTCTCCCCTCAGATGCTGCCGAGGCTCTGAATTGCAATAAGGAATGCACCTTACCTCCAGCGAGGGCTGAGTAAATTCCCAAAGACGGCTGAGCAGTTCCAGCTCGGTGGGATTCATGTCGGTGTGGTTTTGTTTCGCGTTGGCACTTGTCAGCCGAGGACCAGGGAGGCGAGTCCAAAGCATCTTTCCCCCCAAAAACCCTTGGCTATTGTTTCAGCCTCTCAGTTCGCGCACCCAGCCTGGAAAAGCCGTGCACACACACACACACGCACACACACAGAGCCTGCTGCAGTCTCCCACTTCCTCCAGGAGAATCAATAAGCATCTGCAAATGCATAATGAAAGTCGTTTAACATCCTGAAAGCTTTTCGGTCTCCAGAGGTTCAGCCGTTGGGAAAAGAAAGGCAGGTTTGCTGCTTAGAAGAAGAAGAAGAAGAAGAAGAATCAAAAAAGCTTCGTTCGGGCAGCTGTGTGTCGAATGACAAGCTACCTTCTCTCTTCCCTTCACTGCGGAGGGATGCGGTGCGCTCACTATTTTTGATTGGTCCGGGGGATGTTGGGCTTAAAACCCGTGCAGCCTGCTGGAGATGGGAGTGAATTTTATCTCTCCTCCGTTTCGGAGGGGGAATTCTCGTTGAAAGGGCTTCCTAAAACAAAAAACAAAACAAAAACCCCAACCCCAGCGATTGGTGTAGGATGCCTGGAGTCTGTTGAAATATGGGGTTTAGCTCCGCGGCTTTGGACTGGGACCCTGCCCTCCTTGGGCTGCACCAGCTGCAACAAGACTTCCGTTTCCAGAAGGGGAACAGGTGGAATATGCACCACTGTTGTGCATAAGAGATTTAAACAGCTGTGTGGCATCCGACCTCGGTTTCTTTTGGCGCTCCATTGGTGACGGAAACCCATCGTCCTCTGCAGTTGGGAGGATAACGGAGTTTTAGCCAGTCAGGCCCGCTTTGGTGCTTCCTCAGAAGAAAAAGTGCATCCAGTTTTGGTCACCACGATGTGAAAAAGATGTTGAGACTCTAGAAAGAGTGCAGAGAAGAGCAAGAAAGATGATCAGAGGGCTGGAGGCTAAAACATACAAGGAACGAACGGTTGCTGGAATTGGGTATGTCTAGTCGAATGAAGAGAAGGACGAGTGGGGACATGATAGCGGTCTTCCAATATCTCAGGGGTTGCCCCAAAGAAGAGGGAGTCAAGCTATTCTCCAAAGCCCCTGAAGGCAGGACAAGAAGCAACGGATGGAAACTAATCAAGGAGAGAAGCAACGTAGAACTAAGGAGAAACTTCCTGACAGTTAGAGCAATTAACCAGTGGAACAACCTGCCTCCAGAAGCTGTGGATGCTCCAACACTGGAGGTTTTTAAGAAGAGACTGGACAGCCATTTGTTTGAAATGGTATAGGGTTTCCTGCCTGAGCAGGGGGTTGGACTAGACGACCTCCAAGATCCCTTCCAACTTTATTATTATTATTGTTGTTGTTGTTGTTGTTAAAGTGTTTTCATCATTTAGAGGACAAAATTAAATTTGGTATGGAATGCTTATATGATACACTAAGGAAAGTTCGTTATTTTAATTAACGCCTCCTCTAGTGGGTTCAAGGTGTCCACAAACTTTGGGTTGCATTGAGGAATAACTTGAATTTCCCCTGATTGTTCGGTAGTAGCCATTGAATATTGTTTTTTTATGCCTGGATGCTCTTTTCTGCCCGTGTCTTTAGTTCTATTCCTTTTCATTGTTTTGCCGGCCATTCGATCGTTTTCCTTATCAGCGAAATGCTGGTAATCCTTGACTTAACAACAGTTCATTTAGTAACCGTTGGAAGTTAAACGAGACTGGAAAAAGTGACTTACGACCGTTTTTCACACTTACGACCGTTGCAGCATCCCCAGGGTCATGTGATCAAACTTCAGAGGCTTGGCAACTGGCTTGATTGTACGACAGTTGCAGCGTCCCCGGGGTCATTTGCGACGTTCTGAAAAGCAAAGTCAACGGGGAAAGCCAGGTTCGCTTAACGACCCCGTGACTGACTTGGCAACCGCGGCGATTCATTTAACAACCGTGGCAAGCAAAGTCAAACAATGGGCCTGAACTCACCAAACGACGGTCTCCCTTAGCAACAGAAATGTGGTCGTAAGTGGAGGACGACCTGTATTTCCCTGATATTTCAACGCAACCATCCTGTGCTGCGCCACGGGTTGAGCGTACCACGTGAAGCACCCTTCTGGATCTGTTCTTCGAAGCTACGAGGTGGTTCCTGAACTGGCGGTGTGGCCGTTTTGTGGTTCCAGCTGAGATCTTTCGGCCACTGACCCAGTTCTGCTGATACAGCCGGGCAAGCGTCACGCGGAACGATTTGCAGAGTTCCTAATTGTCAATAAAGCGAGAAGTGGGATGTGCATTTAGGTCCCGGCTGAATCGGGATCTCGCCAATGAATAATATTTGGCAATTGGCTGTTGAAGAATCCATTAATCTCAAATTATGCCTTGTTAATAGTTCCTCCTCGGCCGTCGGTTCCACTGTAATGAGCCCATTAGCAAAGCAGAAGCATGCGGTGGAGGTGGACATATTATCCAGATACAGATATCAGCAAGTGTCCTCTTTGTATTAAAGCCAGAACTGCTAGAAAAACAGAAAAAAATTGCAGGAGTTGCTTTGGTTACTAGTAGGAATCTGGGTACAATTCGGCGGGCTGCTCACTAGCTATAACACCCTTTCTGCCTCATCTCCTTGTATCTTAGACAGCCATCTTTTCTGAGAAAAATACACCCACCCTATAGATTCTATGGGGGACAAGCAGGCCTGTGACCCCTTCTCCCTGAGAGGCATGGAGTCAGGGAAATTCAGCTAGCCCTCGACTTAACGGCCACAACTTGAGCCCCAAATTTCTGTTTGCTAAGTGAGTTTTGCCCCCCATTTTACGACCTTTCTTGCCGCAGTCATTAAGGGAATCGTTGCAGTGGTTAAGTTAGTCAGACAGTCGTTAAGTTCAGTCTGGCTTTTCTCGTCAGAAGGTCGCAAAAGGACACTGCCACCGTCGTAAGTACATGCCAGTTGCCACGCGTCTGAATTTTGATCCCGTGACCATGGGGATGCCGTAATAGTTGTCAGTGTTGAAAAACGGTCCTAGGTCACTTTTTTCCAGCGTTGTCGTAACTTCTAACGGGCCCTAAGCGAACTGTTGTTAAGTCGAGAAGTAGTCTGCCTAGCCGTTAAGATTATTCCTTGTATATTTAACAATGTCTACACTCTGTTATATTACACCGTATAATCTGGCCACAGGGCTCTGGATAGATGTACCCAGGGTTTTGGGTACCTGCCAGATGTGTCTGTCCCCATTAGCCAAAATAAGCAAGTGTGGTGTCCTGATTTATTTTTAGAAGTTAAATCAGAGTGGAACTTTACAGTGGAAAACTATTAGGGACCAGCCCAAGTACAAAACTTGTTTTCCTAATCATTTTATTCACTTACAAATACATCAAGTGTGTAGGTGGACCCTGCAATTATCTATTTTAATAAGATGTTTCAATATGAAACAGGAGATATTTTTGGGGGGTCTTTTCCTTTCTGCCCCTTGAAATTCACAGCCGAGGTCCTTCATTTATTTGGTGATCTGTGTTTCCCGAACGTTATCGGTTCTCCTGATAACACCCTCTGTTGACTCTCAGCAAGCAGAATACCTGGTTCCTGTGTTGTGTTGTGATAATTGCATTGTTCCTCCAACTGTACACTGCAATTGCAGGTAGTCCTTGAGTTACGACCACAATCGAGCCCAAAATTTATACTGCAAAGCAAAACATTTGTCAAGTGAATTTTGCCCCATTTTACCAATTTTCTTGCCACAGTTGTTAAACGAATTGCTGTTAGTAACATGGTTGTTAAGTGAATCTGGCTTCCCCATTGACTTTACTTCTCAGAAGGAGGCAAAAAGTGATCACATAACCCATAGGACACAGCCACCGCCATTAATACGAATCAGTTGCCAAGCGTCTGAATTTTGATCCCGTGACCCTGGGGATGCTGCAACGGTCATAAGTGTGAAAAACGGTCATAAGTTGCTTTTTTCCCAGTGCTGTTGTAACTCTGAACGGTCCCTAAACGAACTGCTGCAAGTCGAGGGACTACCTGTACTCTTTGGGTAATTTCAGTGAGTTACAAACAAATTTATTGCTTTTGATCACCATCTTAATATGCTATCTTCAGAAGTTTTAAAGGAATATCTTTACGTGTTTAAGCCCTTCTTCTAGTGCTTCCCATTGACTTTGCTTCTGAGAATGCAAGGTTTGAACAACCTTGTCCAGGTTATATGATTTCTTTGTCCAGTTAGGATGCAGCTATAAACTTGTGCTTGGTTGCTAAACCGGAAATAGAGCATTGGGTCCATTTATGGACTGTGACATCGTCACCTGGGGTTACCGCTAAGCCATTCCATTCTTGACCCTTTTTATATGTTCAACCAGCGTCTTTTTTCTCTTTCTGTCTTCCAAGAAAGATGGAAGACAGTCCGAACAACATTTCAGGCGTTCACGTGAGCTGAAAATATGTGATTGGCCAAACAGTGAGGTTACAATTTATAATTTAATTCACCTCCTTGATATTGAGAAGTGGGTGTGGAATTGTGCGTACCCCTGATGTGCAACATCATGTTTTTAATGCCCAGTTTGAATGTGGTCGAATTCGTTCTGCTTTTCCCTATTAAAAACAAATTAAAATTGATATTCCTGCGCCTGTAGAGAGCAAGTTTCTATATTTGAAACCCGAACTTAATCTCAAGGGCTATACCCATTTTAAAAGCAAAAATTCAGTGTGAATCACTGTTACTTTTCATTTTAGAAGATGATGTCCTTGAGTTTTAATAGTCTCTTCGCTCCCCCCCCCCCAAGTCATGCATGATTGCTAAACTAACTCTGTCGTGGCCCAATTTATTTATCTTTTTTTTTACAAAGACGAAATGTCTCTTCAGAACTGTGTAGGAACCCAAGAAATTAGGATATGGACAGTCACATTTTAATGTGTTTTTCCAATGAGAGCATAAAACTACTAATCTTTATTTCATAGATGTAGATTGAATTGGTGTTTCAAATAAGCTGTCCATTGTGAAATTAAAGTCCCTTGCTTCGTGATTATAATTTCAGATTTAGGATGATTGACCCTGAAGTCAGGGTTAGCGTCAGCGTTGGTTGTTGTAAATAATCATTTATGTGAAAAAAGGTGTACTAAAGCCCTGTCCAGGCATAATATAAAAGACATTTTAATATGGAAACTGCTTGGATCATTATTTTTTTTGGGGGGGGGCATAGAGTTTCTTTGAGATGGTTCTATTAAAAGACCTTTGCAAGACATGATAAGGTGAAACTTCTGTGAAAGGAAGAGATATTAAATATCTACATTAGATATTTAATTATTCAACAAAGGCTTGTTTTGCAATATTTTCCCTTCTTGCCTCTTAAATTACCACATTTCTCCTTACTTGACGAATTTTAAGAACGATCTCTGTTTTCTCATATTAAACTAAGCGTGCTTTATCGTTTTTAAAATGGGTTTCCGTGACTATATTCATTCGATATGTTAAACCAGAAGCCCTTGTTTTATAAACTACGCTGATTATGTTTACAGAATACAAGGGCCAAAAATCAAACAAGCCGTCGTGCAGTTTAATGCTAATATGTCAAGCCACACGGTAAAAAAAACACGATGTGATGTGAACAACATTAGATGCTGGTGAACGATAAACACTGTGAGGGTGGTGCTTGCCTCATGATGTTCTCTTTCTACTTTTGGAAACATCACTAGATGAGTGCCAGCCTTCTCAACGTTTACAAAGGCTAGAAAGAGCCTCAGAAACATTATGAGATGAGTACCAGCCTGTAGGAGGAGTGGCAGAGCCTAGTGGTGGAGTCAAGAGAGGAATCAGCCTGAAGTCTTTGCATGGTCACAAATGGTCTAAGTTCAGCCCCTCTTGAATTCTGTTGTCTCTTGTCTAGCATCAAAATAGTGCTAACCATTAGTTGAGTAGATTTCCTGTGCATAAGCCCAATTAGCAATAAATCAGTTCAACTGGAAAGCATGTGGCCCTCATGTTTCATGCCTGACACATTACATATAAGATTCAATCCGTACATTTTTTTAAAAACCATCGTTCTACACATATCTAATCTTGGTTATTGTTAATGATTGGGTTCATGCACACGATGTTAAGTCAAAATGTTTTATTGCCAGAGCACAACCGACTTCATTTCTTAAATATCCAGATATACCTTTCTCCCCAAACTGAGCTTGTGCTGTGGAGATCGGCAGCTTAGCGGCTATGAGGGACAGGATGGGTGCACAAAGAGGCTGAAAGTTGAATCCCAGCAAAACTGAGTTGCTGTTTGTCCCCCAAAACCATGCAGTGTTCTATCTGGTGCAGTGGTGATTCTAGTAGGGGCAGCACTCCCTGTTCTGTCCCAGCCTACGTGAGTCCTTGTTATGCTCACAAGGAGAAACCCCTCTTCCAACAAGCAGGCTGGAACCGCAGGAAAAAACCAACCCCTTTTATTATTCACAGACCTGAGTCAATGTCCAAGGCAAACAAACACAGTCCACAGAAACTCGATCCTCAACACGAACGGTTGCCTTTGGCAACCAGCACCTCCCACACCTTCCCTTTTATAATTCAGCCAAGGCGTGGCTTCCTAATGCCTTCTCCTTTGCCTTTGGAGCTGCCCCATTGCATCCCTCTGTCCTACTCGCTTCTCTTGCCTGTGCATTCGTGCATCCGTGATTTGTCCCAGCTGTTCTTCATCACTGTCCAACTCAAGCTCCCAGCACAGCTGTGTCTCAGTCTGAGCGCGAGTAGAGGGGCCAGGTTCCTCATCAGACTAAGTCTTGGAGCTCCTCCGAGCCTTCCTCTGACTCTGATGTCACTCCAGGCCCCTCCTCCTCCTCTGATTCCTCAGACTCAGCTGCCGGGTCCACTGGCTGGCGAGGAATCACAACACTCCCCGTAAGGAGTACGGTGGCTCCTGTGGTTGGGACGCTGGGTTGGAGGTTAGCAAGCCCGCGTTCGAGACCCAAGTGTTGCCTTGGGAGGGAGTGAGTTCCCGTCCTTCGCTCCAGCTCCTGTCAGGGACACGACAGGAGCCTCCAATTGGGCGTCCTGCAGGCAACGGTGATGTCACTGATTAATCCTTTCAACCCAGAAGCGCCTTGGTGCTTCCGACATGAGTTCTCCTCCTGAAGCAGAAGGTCTCCTAAACTCAAACGTACTGTAGGTAGGCTGTGGTTAGCGCATCTTTGGCTGGTGGAGCACCCACTAGGTTTTGCCCGCGTAGTTCTGTTTTAGCTTAAGGTTGGACGTCCATTTAGGAATCAGAAGTTGAACTGGACGCAACCTCCTACATCCCTCCCTCCGCCCCCCCCCCAAGCGTCATTTTACCAAGTTAAACATTACATGTGGCATTTACCAAACTGGGTCAGAGTGAATGTTTATAAATTCTTAACGATGAGTTCAGCAGCACGATTTGTGTAGCTAAGAGAGGAGAGGGTGAACGGGAAGCATGTCGTACTGTGTGGCGGGATGATAAAACTGATAGGGGAGATTTAATAACCCGTCCCTTCCTTATCGCAACGACAAGTTTTAAGGCAAACTGAAGAGAAATGGTGTAAGATTTGTGTAGCACAGGTCCTATGAGATGCTAATGGAAAACCAAAATAGTTCCCTATGTATTATTTTTCTTAGTTACCTTTATTCTTAGCAACTGGCTAATGAAAAGCAACGGTCCTTCTTTAGTTTTTTGCAGAACTGGAAGTTCACAGGGATGGTTCCCGATGCAACACAAATAGCCTTTGTCAAGAGCTTTGGGCCAGCAGAATTGCCAGATCTAAAAATGGACACACAAGAGGAATTGGCAGATAGTGCAATTCTGACAACCGTATAATTAGTTTCGCTTAATGATGGTAGATTTCTACACAGAAGGACAATTTTTACTGGTGGATTTTGTCCTTGAGGTTTGCAACCTTCAAACGTGTGGGGAATCTGATCCTTGTGTTGTGGGGAGTCTGACCCTTGACCTTTGGAAGATTCTATTATATTTCAAATCTGTTGGGGAGGGAAGGGAGAAGGACAAGTAGTCCTCAACTTGCGACCACAATTGAACCCAACAATTCTGTTATTGAGCAAGACAGCTGTTAAGTGATTCACTGCAACTGTTAAGTTAGTAACACGGTTGTTAAGTGAATCTGGCTTCCCTATTGACTTAGCTCAGGGGTCTTCAAACTTGGCCCTTTTATGACTTGTGGACTTCAACTCCCAGAATTCCTCAGCCAGGCACACTGGCTGAGGAATTCTGAAAGTTGAAGTCCACAAGTCATAAAAGGGCCAAGTTTGAAGACCCCTGACTTAGCTTGTCAGGAGGTCACAAGAGGGGATCACATGACCCCGGGGACACTGCAACCGTCATAAGTACCTGCCAGTTGCCAAGCCTCTGAATTTTGATCACATGACCATGGGACTGCTGCAACGATTGTTAAGTGTAAAAAATTATCCTAAGTCAGGCTTTTTTCAGTGCTGTTGTAACTTTGAACGGTCACTAAACGAACTGTTGTAAATCGAGGATTACCTTTGAAGAATAGGACAATTGTTGTAAGTGCATTTAGCCTCCTGTTTGCATTCTATGTTTTCTTTCTCTGCTTGACTTTAGATTGGGTTCTTAGTAGGATACCTCCGTTTTTTTTAAATGAAAATCAGACTTCTGGAAAAGAAATGGCGAACCGAAGAGGGCTCTGCTAAGGGCGGAGTCAACAATCACGGCTATTAAAAAAATGAAAACGAAAATGGATAATTGAAGAATGCTAGTTTAGAAAGATAGCAGGAGTAACAGGCAAAAATGCACCCGTAAATACAGAATGGAGCACTTGCAGGAATAGCAGCTGTGCCACTGCTGGGATTGAATTTCTCTTGGCAGTATGTTAGAAATAAATCTCCTAGCACATTGTTCCTTAATGTAATTTGCCTGTGTTCAGAATTTCATAAAGATTTTTCATTTCTCCGGTCTTTTTTTTAGAATGTTGTATTTAAAGTGGTAAAAATTATAAATACTTAAACATGCATCATAAATGATAAAAAAAAAAAAACACCATATTCTGCCCGTACTGTTAAATGCAATCATTGTGCATTACTAATCTTCCAGGATATGATTTGATCTGTTGCTGATTTGGCTTAATGTTAAACTCCCTATGAGAACAAGCAGTCATCTTGTTCCTACGTTTGAGGAAAGGTTGTGAGGCTTTCCTTATATTTTTGAGCATCGTTTTGCTGTTACATCAAAGCAGGACATCTTAGGTGTATGTATAAAATGGATCGTTCCTGTTGGATTATTTTAGGTTGATTGTAATTTGCTGGAACAATATGGGGTCCCAGGAATATAGAGCAAATGTGTGCTAAGGTTGGATTTTTTCTCCTTATTTAACAATAGATAGGTAGGTAGGTAGGTAGGTAAGTAAGTAGGTAGAGTAGATAGAGTAGATATGATAGATAGATATGATAGATAGATAGGTAGGTAGGTAGGTAGGTAGGTAGGTAGGTAGATAGAGTAGATAGAGTAGATATAATAAATAGATATGATAGATAGATAGATAGATAGATAGATAGATAGATAGATAGATAGATAGATAGATAGATATGATAGATATGATAGATATGATAGATAGATAGGTAAGTAGGTAGGTAGATAGATATAGTAGATAGATAGAGTAGATATGATAGAGTAGATAGAGTAGATATGATAGATAGAGTAGATAGAGTAGATAGAGTAGATAGATAGAGTAGATATAATAAATAGATTAGATAGATTAGATAGATAGATAGATAGATAGATAGATAGATAGATAGATAGATAGATAGATAGATAGATAGATAGTAGATAGTAGATAGATATAGTAGATATAATAGATATAATAGATAGGTGTAGGTAGGTAGATAGATATAGTAGATATAGTAGATATGATAGATAGAGTAGATAGAGTAGATATAATAAATAGATATAAATAGAGAGAGAGAGATAGTAGATAGATATAATAGATATAATAGATAGGTAAGTAAGTAGATAGGTAGATAGGTAGATAATAATAATAATAATAATAATAAAGTTGGAAGGGACCTTGGAGGTCATCGAGTCCAACCCCCTGCTCAGGCAGGAAACCCTATACCATTTCAGACAAATGGCTGTCCAGTCTCTTCTTAAAAACTTCCAGTGTTGGAGCATTCACCGCTTCTGGAGGCAGGTTGTTCCACTGGTTAATTGTTCTAACTGTCAGGAAGTTTCTCCTCAGTTCCAGGTTGCTTCTTTCCTAAGATAGGTAGGTAGATAGATAGATAGATAGATAGATAGATAGATAGATAGATAGATAGATAGATAGATAGATAGATAGATAGATAGATAGATAGATAGATAGATAGATAGATAGATAGATAGATAGATAGATAGATAGATATAGAGTAGATATAATAGATAGATATGATTGATAGACAGACAGACAGACAGACAGAGAATGTTGGATCCAAACAAGTTGGAATTAAAACTGCTGAAACTTACCTCAGATAAGCTGATGTATTTTGATGACTGGAAGCATGAAAGACCAAAGGAATCTCTTGTTAAAGGTGGGAGGAGGCAAAAGACACTGCTCAATATTAAAAACAAAGCAAAACAAGGCAAAGTTTTACGTTAGTGCCAGCCCCAGGCAAATACATCCTCGACTTACAACCATTCATTTAGGGACTGTTCAAAGTTACAACAGCACTGAAAGAAAGTCACTCGTGTGCGCTTTTTATACTCACGTCCATTGCAGCATCCCCACGGTCACGTGATCAAAATCCGGACGCTTGGC
This sequence comes from Azemiops feae, assembly GCA_023970755.1. Taxonomy (NCBI): domain Eukaryota; kingdom Metazoa; phylum Chordata; class Lepidosauria; order Squamata; family Viperidae; genus Azemiops; species Azemiops feae. The sequence goes on along the minus strand of JALGBA010000665.1, from coordinate 215,403 downwards.
AACTGGCTCGTATTTATGACGGCCGCAGCGTCCCGGGATCACGGGGTCCCCTTTTGCGACCTTCTGACAAGGAAAGTCAATGGAGGAAGCCAGATTCTCTTAACAACCGTGTTACTGACTTAACAAATGCAGTTGTATGTTGTAAATCAAGGACTACCTGTAAAAGCAAGAATTGTTGGAGAAGACTTTGACGCCCTAAGAAACTGAAGCCATTTGGGGGGACGGGGGGTAGACAGACTGACGAAAGCCAGAAACCATCACGGAAGACACAGGCATGATCAAATAATAATAATAATAATAATAAAAAAAAAAAACCAGAGTATTGTCAAATGTGTACCTTGAGCGTTGAAAAAAAAACCAGATGTTAGTAAATTTAGGCGAATGATAAGTAAGGTTATGTGATGAAAGAGACTGCTGGGAAAAGAAGGTAAATTTGCGAAAGAAAGGCACATTATAATTGCAAACAGTTCTATGCTGGAGGAAAAATAGATGAGGCTATGAAAGAAAAGAAAAAAAGAAAAAGAGAGAAAGAAAGAGAAAGAAAGAGAAAGAAAGAAAGAAAGAAAGAGAAAAAAAGAAAAGAAAGAAAAGAAAGAAAAGAAAGAAAGAAAGAAAGAGAAAGAAAGAAAGAAAGAAAGAAAGAAAGAAAGAAAGAAAGAAAGAAAGAAAGAAAGAAAGAAAGAAAGAAAGAAAGAAAGAGAGCTTAGTGAAGAAGGCCAGGTCATAATAAAATAATACACACAGGTATCCCGTACCTGTAAAGCTCGTGTCTTACTAACTTCAAAGCTCAGAAGCTGGGAAAAGAAGATCAAGAAAGGTAAGTTTGCTAAAGAAAGGCACATTATAACTGCAAACAATTCTATGCTGGAGGAAAAATAGATGACAGAAGAAACCGATGAAGCTACGAAAGAAAGAAAGAAAAAAAAGCTTGGTGAAGATCTAAAAGCAAAAAAAAAAAAAAACCCAAACAAACCAGATAATGCATAGAGATTGAGAAGAAGGCCAGGTCATACTAAAATAATGCACACAGGTATCCCGTACCTGTAAAGCTCGTGTCTTCAAAGCTTTAAAGCTCAGAATGAGCCGGAGATAACTAAAGAAGCACCGTTGTTATTCTTGCCATGCCTTGCCAAGTTCAAAATGAAAAATGAATTAAAAAAAAAACAAAAAAAACCCCACACCAGCTGCTCAGGGAAGGAACCAAAATGCTAACAGGTAACTCTGAAAAGGCAAAGCTACTCTTTTTTTTTTTTTTCCCCTCCAACAACGACAACAAAAGTAAAAAAAAAAAATGCCTTTCATCAGGAGATTGCGAAAAGGAAGAGGCGAAATTAAAATCTGGGATCGGCTGAAGCAGCATAAGAAATACCTCTTCGGTTTAATTTACATCCGCAGGACAAAATGAATTGTACTGTCAGTCCCATCCGAGGAAGATGGGCTTTCTAATCCATTAGAGGCAGTCCTCAACTTACAACAGTTCGTTTAGCGACCGTTTAAAGTTACAACGGCACTGAAAAAAGTGACTCGAGCATTTTTCATACCTACGACCATTGCAGCATCCCCATGGTCACGTGATTTACATTCAGACGCTTGGCAATTGACTCATATTTATGACAGTCGCAGCGTCCCGGGGGTCATGTGATCCCCTTTTGCCACCTTCTGACAAGCCAAGTCAACGGGGGGAAGCCAGATTCACTTAACAACCGGGTTACTAACTTAACGACTGCAGTGATTCACTTAACAACTGTGGCCACAAAAAGATTGTAAAATGCGGCAAAATTCACTTAATATCTGTCTTGCTTAACAACAGAAATTAACCCACTAGGACAAAGTGGATTGAACTGGATTGAAATGCCACGAATAACTTGCAACTGAAGATGGAATACATATTTTCATTGGCTAATTATCCTAATGCATTATGGGGATGCTGTAGATATAACGTATCTTGACTTTAGCGGAGTGTCCCACGATGCCCTGGTTAGCAAGCTAATTAAATCCGGACGGAATGGCACGACAATTAGTGGATGCACCATTGGCTGGACAATTGTTGTCCAGAGGCTTGTAGAAATGGCGTCTCGTCGAATTGTAGATTCACGTGTTCAGTGTCACACACAGAGATCTGTTGCGGAAGACTTATCCTTCACTTTTTTATTTGGAAAATAAGTTTGGAAAAAAATACAGAGAAGAGCAACTAAGATGATCAAAGGCCTGGAGACCAAAACGTACGAGGAATGGGTGCGGGACTTGGGTTTGGCTAGTCTAAAGAAAAGAAGAAATAGGGGAGACGTGATAGCAGTGTTCCAGTATCTGAGGGGCTGCCACAAGGAAAAGGGGGTCACGTTGTTCACCAGAGGGAAGGACGAGAAACAATGGTTGGAAACTGGTCAAGGAGAGAAGCAACCTGGAATTAAGGGGAAACTTCCTGACAGTGAGGACAATCAACCAGTGGAACAGCTTGCCTCCAGAAATTGTGGCTGCTCCATCACTGGAAATTTTTAAGAAGAGACTGGACAATCACCTGTCTGAGATGGTATAGGTCAAGGGTAGGCAACCTTGGCTCTTTTATGACTCGTGGACTTCAACTCCCAGAATTCCTGAGCCAGCCATGCTGAGGGGAAAGGGAGCCAAGCTGAGCCATGCTGGCTCAGGAATTCTGGGAGTTGACGTCCACGAGTCATAAAAGAGCCAAGGTTGCCTACCCCTGGTAAAGGTTCTCCTGCTTGAGCAGGGGGTTGGACTAGAAGACCTTCCAGCTCTATTCTATTGTATTCTATCAATGATTCAGATGGCAGAGGGAAACCTCCTGCGAGATAAGAAAACTGGATGGCACAGCTAATATATTAAAGCAGATAATATTCAAAAGAACTGGGCTTGAAGTCATAGCATAAAATTCAACAGAGGCAAGAGCAGTGTTCTTTATTTTTAGAAACATAAAGCAAAAATATAGCCTGGGAATGTGTAATTTGTTAATGATATTATTGATGGCAAAGATCTTGAAATTGTGGCTGATTGTAAAGCAAATGTCAGCCCCCAGTGTGATATGGCTGGGGGGGGGGGGAATAGTCAAACACAGTTTTGGGCAGCATCCAAAGAAGAATAATTTCCAAATCCTAAGATACAATAGTTCTTTATTCTATTTTACCAGAAGCCACTTCAGTCCAAATGGGTACAGTACTTATTACTTAGTATTAAAAATAGATTAATAAGTATTAATCAATTTAAGTTACAGGAGGGCAGATCCTGGTTGAATGTAAGGAAAAGCTTCCTAACAGTAGCAAAAGACTTGCTACGTAACTGAATAACAGAGTTGGAAGGGACCTTAGAGGTCTTCTAGTCCAACCCCCCACTCAAGCAGGAAACCCTATACAGGACAAATTGTTGCCCAGTCTCTTTTTAAAAACCTCCAGTGATGGAGCACTTACCACAACTTCTGGAGGCAGGTTGTTCCACTGGTTAATTGTTCTCACTGTCAGGAAATTTCTCCTTAGTTCCAGGTTGCTTCTCTCCCTGATTAGTTTCCATCCGTTGCTTCTTGTTTTTATTCTACTTGTCTTGCTAAAGTACTGCCTATTAGAAGATATAGGGTCTGCTCCATATATTGTAGTGGCCAAAATTGTGGAAACCTTTTGGGAAAAGTGTATTTTTGAGGTTTGATGGCTAATAACACCACTTTTTTTTTGGAGTAGTACCATAAAATTATATATCAATGGAAAGATAATTTAATCAAGAATGTAATGCAACAGAGTTTGTTCAATTATCTGTACTGTGTTCTATGAAAAGTTATAGCCAAATAACCGGAAAAAGGAAGCACAACTTGCTTAGGTTGACATCAGGTAGCTTTCCTTCATCCGATTGTAGCCAATGAGCATGAGTGTTTAGAGAGCCAATCAGGTGTCCTCTTGTTTTGGCAATGAGCCAATCAGATCACAGTAGGATTCAGTATTGAAGCTGAGAGGAGGACATGTGTCAGTGTGTTATGTGATGGCTATCAAGTTGGTTGGGGTTTTTTGTGGTTCTTTCATTTAGTGAGCTTGTAAAACATAATAAAATTAAAATAATGGTGCAAAGAGTGGACTGGTTGCCCAGAAAGTGATGTAAAATAGTATTATTAAGTGAACAAGGCTACAGTTATAAAGAAATTAGAAGAAAAATGGGTGGAAACTTAACCAAAGGCGGCATTTCTACTGTACACTTTTCCCAAAAGGTTTCCACCATTTTGGCCACTACTGTATATTAATGTCTGTGGCTTTATTATGCATCTTGCTTGGAGTTGAAATGTTTATATGTTATTTCTCTCATTTTTGTTAAATAGATAAATAGTTTAATGGTGGAACCATGGCTTCTCTTGCTTGGATGTGTTTGGATAGTGGCTCAGTTGTCTAGAATGCTTTAACTTGCATTGTTTTTCAGAGCCAGGGATTGGACTTGATCGCCCAATTGGGCACTTCCAACTTCAAGGTCCTTGGTGGTCTCTGAGCTGGGTGGTTTTCTTGCAGACATTTCATTGCCCAACTAGGTAACATCATCAGTGCAGAACTGAGGTTACCTAGTTGGGAATGAAACATCTACCAACACTGACAGGGCAGGCCATTCATATCTATAAAACGAGAGCAAATCCTGCTCCCTTACTTAGCACTGATGATGTTACCTAGTTTGGTAATGAAATGTCTGCAAGAAAACTATCAGGCTCAGAGAGCACCAAGTATCCCACAGCTCAAATATTCTCTTCTATCAGTACTTCCAACCTCATGATTTATGATTGCATCACTCACATAATTCCTGGTGTAAATTGTTTGCTTTACCCAAAAAAGTACAGATAGTCCTCAATTCACAGCAGTTCATTTAGTGACCATTCAAAGTCATAACGGCACTGTAAAAAGTGACTTATGACCATTTTTCACAGTTATGACCGTTGTAGCATCCCCAGAGTCATGTGATCAAAATTCAAATGTTTGGCTTATGATGGTTGTGGTGTCCCGGGGTCCCGGCGACCTTCTGACAAGCATAGGCAGTGGGGGAAGCTGGATCACTTAGAAAGAGAGAGAGAGAAATTGAGAGAGAGAGAGAGAGAGAGATGGAGAGAGAGAGAGAAATAGAGAGATTGAGAGAGAGAGAAAGAGAGATTGAGAGAGAAAGAGAGAGAAAGAGATGGAGAGAGAGAAATATATATAGAGAAATTAGAGAGAAATAGAGAGAGATTGTGAGAGAGAGAGATGGAGAGAAAGAGAGAGAGAGAATTCTGGTTTCTATCACTATCTCTCTGTCTAAACATCTGTCCCCCTGGGGGGGGAAATGTGCAGACAACGAGTGCCAACTGTGAATCAAAATGTGCTTTTTTGAAATCTTACCCGGCACCAAAATTTATGACACTCATTTCCAAAAGACGCTGTTTTCTCTTAGCCTCCTCTCAGCTCCTCAAATCATGATTTATCTCTGGTTTCCATATCAAAATTGCTTTTCTAAAGGAAGGGTATTATCGAAGGAAAGGACCAGGCTATGCCGTGTCAGTTTTCAGGGTTAGAATATTATGGGAAAACATACATTGAAACCAATATTATTTGGCGACGATACAGGGTAGCAAGGCCTGAGTTTCGTGATTGATCTGAAAATATTTATCGAGGCTCGCCAAAAATAATAAGTTATGTTATCAGTTTGTGAATTCATTTAGGTCTTTGCGTAGCTTAGCTTGTCTAGGGGGATTTTTCCATTTAAGATTCTAAATACAGGAAGTCCTCAACCCATGACCAGAACTGAGCCCAACATTTCTGTTGCTAAGCGAGACAGTTGTTAAGTGAGTTGTGCCCCATTTTACGACCTTTCTTGCTGCAGTGGTTAAGTGAATCACTGCAGTTGTTAAGTTAGTTGTTAAGTGAATCTGACTTCCCCATTGACTGCAGTTGTTAAGTTAGTTGTTAAGTGAATCTGACTTCCCCATTGACTTTGCTTGTCAGACGGTCACAAAAGGGGATCACGTGACCCCAGGGGGAAGCTGCAACCATCATAAATAGGAGTCAGCTGCCAAAAACGGTCATAAGTCAGGTTTTTCAGTGCCATTGTAACTTTGAACGGTCACAAAATGAAGTGTTGTAAGTCAAGGACTATCTGTATTTTAAATCTCTCTCTCGCTCTGTGTATGTATTTGTGTGTGTTATAATTTGTGTGTGTTATATGGAACTTACACTGGGAGCTTATGAACTGGAGACAAATTACTTGTGTCTCCAATCACACTTGGCCAAATAAAGGATTCTATTCCATTCCATTCCACTTTATTTTTCATTCCTATATTTTGTTCTAATCTGTTCTGTCCTGTCCTGTCCTGTCCTGTCCTATCCTATCCTATCCTATCCTATCCTATCCTATCCTATCCTATCCTATCCTATCCTATCCTATCCTATCCTTCATTTCTATATTCTGTTCTATTCTATATTCTATATTCTATATTCTATTCCTATTCCCAGTCCAGTCCAGTCTAGTCTATCCTATCCTATCCTATCCTATCCTATCCTATCCTATCCTATCCTATCCTATCCTATCCTATCCTATCCTATCCTATTCCATTCCATTCCATTTATTCCATTCCATTCCATATTTTCTATTCTATTCTATTCTATTCTAGTCTAGTCTAGTCTAGTCTAGTCTAGTCTATCCCATCCCATCCCATCCCATCCCATCCCATTCCATTCCATCCCATTCCATTCTGTAGGTTTGGTATTTTCTGCTTCTAGGTTTATGGATAGCTTACAGCAGCCTCTTACATTTGCAGATATATTTCCTCTCTCTAGTTCAATATTTCTGTGAATGGCCATAGAACAATTGCTTCTGTAGTGAAGCTGCTCTAATATTTCTGCTCAGCAAGGGGCTTTGTTAAATTCTAAATAATATCCACTTTCCACCTGCAGTCTGGCATCAAAAGCTTTGCTGAGGTGCTTTGTTTACCGTTCTTTTTAGATGCTCTTGAGGGATTTGAGTTGGGAACACAGAACGGGCAGGAGGGAGCAGAGGAAGGAGCGCCTGAATTGAAAAATGATATCCAAGTTCTCCTCAACCTACAACCACAATTGGGTCAGGAATTCCCACTGCTAAGCGAGGCGGTTAAATAAGCCACGCTCAGTTTTTATGATCCATTTTGCCACGGTCGCTAAGCGAATCACGGCAGTTTAAGCGACTCACAAGGTCGTTAAGCAACTCGGGCTTCTCCCCATGAACTTGGCTTTTCAACAGTGAACCAGGAAGGCAGCAAATGATGATCAAATAACCCCTGGACAATCTAACTATCATAAATATAGGCCAGTTGCCAAGGGCCTGAATTTTTATTGTCATGTTTCCCCGAAAAGAAGACCCAACCGGAAAATAAGGCCTAGCATAAAACCTTATCATCATATTTGAGAGGCTGCCACAAGAAGAGGGGGGGGGGGTCAACTTATTTTCCAAAGCACCAGAAGGCAAGACAAGAAACAATGGATGGAAACTAACCAAGGAGAGAAGCAACCTGGAATTAAGGAGAAACTTCAGAACAGCGAAGACAATTAACGAGTGGAACAGTCAAACATTGTGGGCGCTTCATCACTCGAGGTTTTTAAGAAGAGACTGGACAGCCAATTTTCTGAAATTATGTAGGGACTCCTGCTTGAGAAGGGGGCTGGACTAGAAGACCTCCAAGGTCCCTTCTAGCTCTATTCTGATTGATTGATTGACCATTTTAAAAGAGAGAAAAAAGGAAGTCCAATCAAAATATAAAGTAACTAGGTTTAAAATACAACATCCATGTCATGTGTCCCTCATAATCCTTCAGAAGCGTTCATATATTTCCCCAAATGCTAATTCCTGTCTGGCATAAAATTGCTGCTTGATGGGTCGTAGCTACAAGCAGAAGTCAAACGAAGAGGCCGGCGCTGAACAGCGAGGGCTCACGTGCTCTAAGTAAAACTACTTTAAATTAAATCAGTCTGCGGTTCGCTGCCTCCGATGAGGGATTTGAGTCTGACATCTTGTGCGTGCAAAATATGTCGACCAAATCTGGCGTTGCAGATGTTCAGGCATGCTTGACTGACTTTAGCGTTCACCTTGACCCAAAATCATACTTGTTCCTTAAAATATACCTCTGCTCCGCCTTCCGACGAAATACTAAAAATGTAAAAGCAGATTCAACACAACTGGATTTGATCGTGGTATTTTATGGGTGATGTACAGGTCTTGGGTCACAACGATTGATGTTCACTGTTGGTCATTGTCGTTTTATTTGTTGTTTATCGTGAAGAATTATTTAAATCACAAGTGGATCGCAAATCTTTTATATAAAGAAATGCAGGCCCAGGACCAGGCTGTATCTTTTATCGATCGACTAGGTAATTTAGGAAAAGAGTGAAATTTGTTGAACTATCTCTAAAGCCCAGCAGAAATTTTTTTATCGTAGAGTTGCTCTTCAATAAAACCAATTTGATTGTTTAACAGCAATCAGTGCTATGAACTGGTCAACCCCTAAAGCAGCAGTGATTTTTAAATTAATACAGGTATTCCTCGACCTACGATCACAAACTGAGCCCAAAATTTATGTTGCTAAGCAAGACATTTATTAAGTGGGTTTTCCAACCTTTCTTGCCACCGTTGTTAAGGTGAATCACTGCAGTTGTTAAGTTAGTAATACGGTTGTTAAGTGAATCTGGCTTCCCCCATTGACTTTGCCTATCAGAAAGGGGAATCACATGACCCCGGGACTCTGCGACCGTCATAAATATGAGTCAGTTGCTAAGCATCTGAATTTTGATCACGTGACCGTGGGGAATGCTGCAGTGGTCGTAAGTGTGCAAAACGGTCATAAGTCAGTTTTTTCAGCGCCGTTATAACTTCAAACGGTCAGTAAACGGAACAGTTGCAAGGACTACCCTCGTATTAAATAGCTGGGTTTGATTTGGAATGTGGCAGATAAACCTGCAAATGGTAGTTCTTTTTTCTGGTTCCCCCCCCCCCCCAAATGTCTTAATAAATTAAAATGTTCTTTATCTGGAAAGATAAAAAGATCAGAAGCACGAGGATTTTTCATAGGAAACTCTCCTAATAATTTAATTGTATGGAGCATGTCTTTGATTTTAAGTTTCAAATGGCTGAAGGTAATATCGTGACAGCTTTGCACACTGAAAGAACTCTTAAAAGCTGATTTTCATCCAATTTTCTAGAGATTGCAGTCCCTCATCCTGTGTCTGGTATTCTGAGTTTACTGAACCTCTGAGGATTGGGTTTTCGAGTGCCTTGGGGCACAGTATTAATGAGTAAGGATGGTGAAGATTTGGTGTTAAAACTTGCACAAGTCGAAATGCTTCCTACTCGTGCGAAGCCACCAACGGCTACAACGAATTGTCTCTTGTGTCCCTGATTTTGCTTAACATTTTCCCTCACTTTTGGCAGCTTGTCAACATAGCAAAGAATGTTTACCTTAAGTATTTGAGGAAAACCAGACAGTTTCCCTATTAGAAAACTACTTGATGTGTGGATATTTGGTTTATCTTATAAAAATATCTACATATTTTTATATTCTCCAAAGCGCCTGAAGGCAGGACAAGAAGCAACGGATGGAAACTAATCAAGGAGAGAAGCAACCTAGAACTTAAGGAGAAACTTCCTGACAGTTAGAACAATTAACCAGTGGAACAACCTGCCTCCAGAAGCGGTGAATGCTCCAACACTGGAATTTTTTAAGAAGAGACTGGACAGCCATTTGTCCGAACTGGTATAGGGTTTTCTGCCTGAGCAGGGGGTTGGACTAGATGACCTCCAAGGTCCCTTCCAACTTTATTAATATTATTATTATTATATGTAGATATACAAATATCTACAGACCCCTCAAACCCTGTTTGAACTGTTTCAACTTCTCGCCTCAGGCCGCTGCTACAGGGCATTGCATGCCAACACAACGAGATACAGGGACGGTTTTTTCTCTCGTGACATCACACTGCTTAAACACCTAGTTCCCACAGCACTCGTGTTATGCCTAAGGATATCTAACCATGTAGTAGGATTGTGTTACTATTATCCTTCTTATATTTCCTATTACCACTTCCTATTGGTATCTTGTGACTATCACTTTGCTGCTTGTGTCTTATGATTTTTTGATTGTATCTTATGATTTATGACCCCGGGACAGTGGAACCATCATAAATATGAGTCAATTGCCAAGCGTCCAAATTTTGATCACGTGACCAGGGGGATGCTGCAACGGTCATAAGTGTGAAAAAGGATCATAAGTCACTTTTTCCCAGTGCTGTTTAACTTCGAACAGTCACTAAATGAACTGTTGTAAGTCGAGAACTACCTGTACTGTAAGAAGAAAGAGAAAAATAACTAAAAAATAGTTATACCAATACAATTTACTATGCCTTTTCCTTAACTTTTGCCTTACAGAAGTATAAAATGTTATAAATAAATAAATTCTTGTTTCTATCATGACTAAACATGTCTTCGTGTATTGCCTAATCTCATTGCCATGATTCTGTGCTATTATATTTATTGAGCTCTGAATTTGACTTACTATTTAGCAGTCACTTGTCAGAAATGGTATAGTCTCCTGCTTGAGCAGGAGGTTGGACTAGATGACCTACAAGGTCCCTTCCAATTTTGTTATTCTATTTCAGTCAGTTTATTTATTCATGGGGATAGCTCAGTGAAATAAATTTAAGCTGTAGTGTATTTCTATTGAAAGACTTACCTATCTTTTTCCAAAGTGGAAAGATTTAAAAATAATGAATGCATTAAATTTGGCGCTGGGTATTTTAGTGTCGATTAATAATTGTTTTCTTATCCCTTCTAGAATAACTCAAGACAACACATGCCTGTGTACTTGAAAATGGGACATTATAGAATATCTAGAAAGCTGAATTTGTTTCACTATTTTCAGAATTGGGGTAATTATCACTATTCTATTCTTTTTATAGATTACCTTTCACAAGGAATAGATCTTTCTGGAATCGAAGTAATTGAAAATGAATTGCTTTTTATTGCGAGAGCTCGACTCGAAGTAGAGAATCAGGCCAAACGGCTGCTTGAACAAGGAATAGAGACTCAGGTAAAATGTCTTTTTATTTCCTTCCTGGTTGTTATATATTTTATTAATTTTTGTAGGGTTAGGGTTAGGATTAGGGTTGGGGTATTTAAAATAACATTCTTAATATATAGCAAACAGCATGTTGTCGGGGTTCATGTATTTAAAAAACAATAAGTAAGAGTTAATTTCTATATTATCATAATCAATATATTAGTTAATCGCTCAATAGTCTTTTTCTTACTAGTATATATTCAGTGTTGCATAGTACATATCATGTTCCTTTCTCTCTAACTTGCTTTTCTAGCCCTTGGTAAAAATTATCCCCTGAGTTTTCTTTCTCTTTTATCTTTAATGTCAATCTGTCCATTTCTGCACAGTCTAATATTTTCTTAATTAGTTCTTCTTCCGTTGGTAAGTTTTCATTTTTCCAGTATTGGGCAAATACAATTCTTGCTGCAGTTAATACATGTAAAATTAAATATATACAATCTTTCTTGTAGTTTCCTCCTATTATGCCTAACAGAAACAGTTCTGGCTTGAAATCTCTATGTTTTTTAGTCATTTTTTTCCAACCATGTGTATTTTTGACCAAAATCTTTTGAGCTTCAGGGCATGTCCACCAGATATGGTATAATAAGTACCTGGTTTTTGTTTACATTTCCAACCCTTATTTGATGTATTTTTGAACATTTTCGCTAATGTCACCGTTTTTATTTCCTTCCTAAAGCAGATAAGAAGGGTCAGTAGAATTGTGCTAAAGTGAACGGGTCAGTCCTGCCTTCAGGCGCTTTGGAGAATATAAAAAAGTTACATCTTAACAAGATTTGATTGCACGATAACGTAAAATACGATAGCTTGGTCTAACACCGGATAAGTCCTCACAAAGGCTGTGTGTTTGGCTTCCAGGAAAATAAGATACCGTGTTTCCCCAAAAGTAAGGCCTACACCAGGGGTAGGCAACCTTGGCTCTTTTATGACTTGTGGACTTCAACTCCCAGAATTCCTGAGCCAGCCATGCTGAGGGGAAAGGGAGAGGTTTCCAAGCTGAGCCATGCTGGCTCAGGAATTCTGGGAGTTGAAGTCCACGAGTCATAAAAGAGCCAAGGTTGCCTACCCTTGGCCTACACCAACAATAAGCCCTAGCTTGATTTTGGGGGGGTGGGCCTAATATAAGCCCTACCCTGAAAATAAGCCCTAGTTTGGGGGTGAGGCACACACCTAAAAATCAAACTAGGGTGGGGGTGGGGGGGTGGAGCTGCCCCACCAGCCCTGCACCCATTTTCCTCGCAGCCAGGCGTCTCCTTGCAGGCCCACTTCTTCTTCTGAGGCCTCTTCTGCAGCCAGGCCTGCATTTCTCAGTCATAGGGCTTTCCGGAAGCCATTGCAGCCAAGAACCGATTGAATCCATAGCTTGGTACTCGGCTGCTTAGGCCTTCTGGAGAGGCCTGACTGCAAAATGCAGGCCTGAATGCAGCTGCAGAACTTCGGCCCCAGAAGAAGTGGACCGGCTGGGTGGGGCTGTCGGTGCTGGAGGTGAGATAAGGCCTACCTTGAAAATAAGACCTGGTGCCTCTTTTGGAGGCAAAAAATATATAAGACCCAGTCTTATTTTCAGGGAAACACGGTAGGTAGCCCTCAACTTACAACGACAACTGATCCCCAGATTTCCACTGCTAAACGAGACAATTGTTCAGTGAGTTTTGCCCCATTTTACGACCTTTCTCGCCACAGTTGTTCAGCGAATCACTGCAGTTGTTAAGTCTGTAACACAATTGTTAAGTGAGTCTGGCTTTCGGGTCACTTTTTTCGGTGTCGCTGTAACTTTGAGCGGTCACTAAATGAACTGTTGCAAATCGAGGACTACGTGAACTGCTGGAAAACACAGGTAGTCCTCGACTTACAGCAATTTGTTTAGTGACTTTTGGAAGTTACAGCGGCACTGGAAAAAGTGACTGAGAACCATTTTTCACACTTAACGACCGTTGCACCATCCCCATGGTCAACGCGATCAAATTCAGATGCTTGGCAACTGACTCGTATTTATGACGGTTGCAGTGTCTCAGGGTCACGTGATCCCCTTTTACGACCTTTTGACAAGCAAAGTCAACGAGGAAAGCCAGATTCACTTAACGGCCGTATTACTAATTTAACGACTGCAGCGATTCGCTTAAAAAATGTCTCACTTGGCAACAGAAAATTTTGGGCTCAGTTGTGGTCGTACGTTGAGGACTACCTGTATGTGATTTTTCTAAATTTAATTAATTTATTTTTTTATTTTTTTACTGCCCATCTCCCCTGTCAGGTGACTTTGGGCATGTTTCTTACCTGTTGATTCAAGAGCTGAGTTTTTCCTGTGCTTGTCTCAGATTGTCAACAAAATCAATCTAAATTAAGTCAAATACAGGTAATCCTCCATTTTACGACTGTACTGGAGCTCGGAATTTCCATCATACGTCATAAGTGGAGGCACCCACGTGATCGGTCTGATTTCGTGACCCTTTTTACGGCAGTTGTAAAGTGTATGCCGGGGTCATAATGTGAGTCCGTTCCTTCCTATGGGTGTTTTTTGCTGGAAACTTGCTGAAAAGGCGATAAATCCTCCAGAAACATGACAAATTGGGATCACGTGACTGCAGAAAATGTAAAAACAAAACAAAACTCCCTCCCCTTTTAAATTAGGCTATTTGCGCGCTTTGATCCGTTGCAAATCAAATGCAGATTGATGTTTTTACTTAATTTCCTTTATTTCTTTAATTCAAGGGTGAGACAAATAATTTGTGACTATGAAACAAATTTATATGTGGTGCGACTATAAAAGCTGTACTTTGAGAAGTAAACAGAAAGTGTGAGATTAATTATAGTCCGTGAAATGTACCGTTTCATTTTAAACCAGGCATGTAACGTTTTTTTTTTAACTTACATTAGATCTGACAAAGCAGAATATTATGCTTTCCCTCTGTTATTATTTGAGCCTATGATAAACAATTCCCTTTTTCAACAGATTAATTTGTATTTTTCTTTTCGTCTGATGTTAAATAGTCAGTTTAATCATACGTAGTATATAAACCATTATGAATGCAGTCCTATTTTTTTCTAGATAAATAATTTATTCTGTGACCTGAATAACAGAATAACCGAGTTGGAAGGGACCCAGGAGGTCCTCTAGCCCATCCCCCTGCTCAGGCAGGAAACCCTATACCATTTTAGACAAATGGCTGTCCAGTCTCTTCTTAAAAACCTCCAATGATGAAGCACCCACAACTTCTGGAGGCAGGTTGTTCCACTGATTAATTGTTCTAATGGTCTAACTTTCCTTAATTCTAGGTTGGTTCTCCCCTTGATTAGTTTCCATCCATTGTTTCTTGTCCTGCCTTCTGGTGCTTTGGAGAATAGGTTGACCCCCTCTTCTCTGTGGCAGCCCCTCAAATATTGGAAGACTGCTATCATGTCACCCCTAGTTCTTCTCTTCATTTAACTAGACATACGCAATTCCTGCAACCGTTCTTTATGTTTTATCTTTCAGTCCTCTAATCATTCTTGTTGCTCTTCTCTGCACTCTTTGTAGAATCTCAACATCTTTTTTCATCTCGTGGCGACCAAAACTGGATGCAGTATTCCAAGTGTGGCCTTACCAAGGCGTTATAAAGTGGAATTAACACTGTGCGCTTGATTCTATCCCTTTGTTAATGCAGCCTTTGCTATTTTATCTAATAGTGATTATAAGATGCATTGTAAATACCATACCTTTGTATTGAGGTTTGATACCATGTATGTGTATATTTCCATATAATACATTAATTACATCTTTCAGTCCTCTAATCATCTTTGTTGCTCTTCTCTGCACTCTTTCTAGAGTCTCAACATCTTTTTTTCTATGAATGTATCCCTCTACAATTAGCCAACTTTTTGACTACAGAATGTGTAAATATCCATGTCCTTTTCTTGTACTATGTATGACCTTGGTTTTCACTTTCTATTAGCTGTTGAAGGCAGCTGATGAGCAAACTCCCCCCAAAATTAACTGTTGGATCATTAAAACAATTGGCCACCCTATTAGCCTCCACCTCAAAATAATCAAAGAATTATTAGCGTTCTTGCCTGCCACGCATGACGAGTGATGTGCTTTCAATCAGCCAAAGGTTTCTTTTGGAAGAACTTTATTAATGCTTAATTGTATTTGGAATGAAAGGAAGATGAGAGTGTCAGGATGAAATGTCGCTGGGTTGGCTTCTCAGATGTGTTTGATGAATTTTGCAGGACATAATTTAGGAGCTAAATCTGCTCCTTGCTCTCGTCCTGAGAAATACGCAAACTGTTTGGGACGGGGAGAGGGAGGCAGAGTGCGGTGGAAATGAAATGTCAAATAATGATTATTTCCCACTTGACGTGTAATATTTAAATATTTATTAATTTTCTGAGCATTCAGAATTATGAAATGCTTAAATATTTATTAATTTACTGAGCATGCAGAAATGACAGGATCAGAGAAGGGACCTTAGAGGCCTTCTAGTCCAACCCAAGCAGGAGACCCTACACCAGGGGTAGGCAACCTTGGCTCTTTTATGACTCGTGGACTTCAACTCCCAGAATTCCTGAGCCAGCATGGCTCAGCTTGGAAACCTCTCCCTTTCCCCTCAGCATGGCTGGCTCAGGAATTCTGGGAGTTGAAGTCCACAAGTCATAAAAGAGCCAAGGTTGCCTACCCCGTGTTGGGGAAACACGGTATCTTATTTTCCTGGAAGCCAAACACACAGCCTTTGTGAGGACTTATCCGGTGTTAGACCAAGCTATCGTATTTTACGTTATCGTGCAATCAAATTTTGTTAAGATGTAACTCCACGAGTCATAAAAGAGCCAAGGTTGCCTACCCCTGCGCTACACCATTCTGGACAAATGACTGTCCAGTCTCTTCTTAAAAACCTCCAGTGTTGGAGTACCCACAACTTCTGGAGGCAAGCTGTTCCACTGGTTGATTGTTCTCACCGTCAGGAAATTTCTCCTTAATTCCAGGTTGCTTCTCTCCTTGGCTAGTTTCCATCCGTTGCTTCTTGTCCTGCCTTCAGGTGCTTTGGAGAATACCTTGACCCCTTCTTCTTTGTGACAGCCCCTCAAATATTGGAATGCTGCTATCATGTCACCCCTGGTCCTTCTCTTCATTAAACTAGACATACCCAATTCTTGCAACCGTTCTTTATATGTTTTATACTCAACCCCCTAATCATCTTTGTTGCTCTTCTCTGCAGTCTTTCTAAAGTCTCAACATCTCGGTTGGATCTCTCTTTAATGATCTTCAACTTGTTACTTCTTGTCCTGCCCTCAGGTGCCTTGGAGAAAAGGTTGCCCCATTCTTCTCTGTGACAGCCCCTCAAACATTGGAAAGCTGCTGTCAGGTCACCCCTAGTCCTTCTCTTTCTTGGGCTAGACCAGGGGTAGGCAACCTCGGCTCTTTTATGACTCGTGGACTTCAACTCCCAGAATTCCTGAGCCAGCCATGCTGAGGGGAAAGGGAGAGGTTTCCAAGCTGAGCCATGCTGGCTCAGGAATTCTGGGAGTTGAAGTCCACGAGTCATAAAAGAGCCAAGGTTGCCTATCCCTGGGCTAGACATACCTGTTTCCCCCCAACCATTCATCATATGCTTTAGCCTCCAGTCTCCTAATCATCTCGGTTACTCTTCTCTGCATGCTTCTCCTACTGCTGACAGCTCTGGCATACATGCCTCTCATCCACTAATCAGGTCAAAAGAAAATAACAAAATTACAAATGCAAAAATCAAAGTATTTTTAGCACGTATAAACGTTAGAAGTATTCTATATTCGCCTTCATTCACTAGAAATATCCATTCCCTGAAGCGAATATGCCAAAGGAAGCTGCTTTAAAAATGTCTCAACCCACAATGCCTGCTTTCCTGTTTGAATAGCAACGGTTGAGAAACCTCATTTTTTAAAAAAAAATGTTTTATTGATTTTTAAACATTACAGTCTTTAGTGCTTAGTAAACAACACGTTGTCTGAGTTCACATCTTTAACATTAACATCTTCAATATAAATCTGTATATATAAAACTAGACCTACCCAATTCCAGCAACCATTCTTCATACGTTTTAGTCTCCAGTCCCCTGATCATCTTTGTTGCTCTTCTCTGCACTCTTTCCAGAGTCTCAACATCTTTTTTACATCGTGGCGACCAAAACTAGATGCCGTATTCCAAGTGTGGCCTTACCAAGGCATTACAAACTAGGATCCAACCTAGTTTATCAGATGGTAGAAAGAGACAGCAGGAAATTTGTACTTTCAGACTTGCACGATTGTAGCTGTCCAGGTACAAAAGATCAGGTCCACACGTGAAGGTCCAATTAAATTCATTTATTGCTGATCATACTTATGCACGGGCATTTTTTCAACTAATGGTTAGCACCTGCTTCGATTTAGATAAGGGTCAATGGAATTCAAGGGAGGTTGGGCTCCCGTCAACACCGACAGGGCAAGCCTTTAGAATATAAATTGAGAGCAATCCCCATTCCTTACTAGCACTGATGATGTTACCTAGTTGGATAATGAAATGTCTGCAAAAAAATCCCCAGCTCAGAGAGCATCGGTGCATCGTGTGGTTACTGTTCCTAAAGGTAAGCTATATTCTGTGACTGTCGTCCTGTATCCACATACGTTTCCTTCCCCAAACTTGAGTGTCATCAAATGTGGCTTGGTCTGCAACTTTTTATAGTCTACACATTTCCTTTTGAGGTTTGTTTTTATTATTATTATTATTATGAATGTTGACAGATTTCTGTTTCCTTAAAAGAGTTTAATAGCCAGTCAAGACGATGTCCTTCTCCATACATAATGTGGACATGTGGATCCTGATGGTTCCAACTCATCCCTTTAAACTGCATGAAATGTTTTGAGCCGTGTCTTATCTCCTTTGGGGGAAAAATTGTGTAAACGATCTGGGTAGCCAAATTGGAGTTATCGAATGTTTACACATCTGCACCGCGCACATATACGAGTCTGTGAACATGCCCATTAAATAGGTATTCTACACACAGTATTCTACTCACACAATAAAGTACTCTATACACGGCCAAAATTGTTAGCAAAAAACATTTCTCTAGTTTGACCCTAATTATATGTACTCACAAATAAATCTCACTAATTTCAGTGAGAACGGCGAGCAAAAATTTGTGCTAAGGACTTTGTTCCGACTACTTTACAGGACCTTACCTAGACATTGCAAAATGGCCTTTTTGAGTCTGAAGGACTGCTAAATGCTAAAAGTTCCTATGCTGTGAAAAATAAGATCATGCAATATGGACATTAAAAAGTAGACAGAGATAACGTACTGCAATCCTTATCTTTGCAAAGTTAGGGTTTAAAATAAGCCAGAAATTTCTCTGCAGTATAATCAGCTGATAGTGATACATCCTAGAATATCTTTTCCGTTTCCATAGGAACAGATGGCAGAATGTTTGAATCTTGGAAGCCAAAGTGGAATACATTTCAGATGGTCTGGCTTACCAAGTTTTGCATTCCCGAAACGTAAAAAAATACGGCACATCACATATTGCTGTTGATGTTTGTCATTCTTCATGGAACTGGCATTATAGGGCGAGCTAGTTATGCATTTCTGAAGAAAAGGGATCCATCCCTCTAAGGAAGATTACAGCAGTTTGGATCAGATCTCCATACTATAAAGAAATGAATGTTCATAAAAGTAAATTTCGCCAAACAATTACTATTTACATAGAAACTCGATACTGCTCAAGAATTTGAATAGAGTAGAGTAGAGTAGAGTAGAGTAGAATAGAATAGAATAGAATAGAATAGAATAGAATAGAATAGAATAGAATAGAATAGAATAGAATAGAATAGAATAGAATAGAATAGAAATAGAACAGAATGTAGAATGTAATAGAATCTAATAGAATAAAATCTAATAGAATCTAATAGAATAGAATCTAATAGAATAGAATAGAGTAAAATAGAGTAGAGTAGAGTAGAATAGAATAGAATAGAATAGAATAGAATGTAGAATGTAATAGAATCTAATAGAATAAAATCTAATAGAATCTAATAGAATAGAATCTAATAGAATAAAATCTAATAGAATAGAATAGAATAGAGTAAAATAGAGTAGAGTAGAGTAGAGTAGAGTAGAGTAGAGTAGAGTAGAGTAGAATAGAATAGAATAGAATAGAATAGAATAGAATAGAATAGAATAGAATAGAATAGAATAGAATAGAATAGAATAGAATAGAATAGAATAGAATAGAATAGAATAGAATTCTTTATTGGCCAGTCATGATTGGACACACAAGGAATTGTCTCCGGTGCAGAAGCTCTCAGTGTACATACAAACATACAGTGTACATACAGACATAGAAACATACAGTATACATACAGATATAAGCTCTCAGTGTACATGCAAACAACAAAGTGATAAATTGTAAATCATAAGATACCATCGTAAATCATAAAATACAAACAAGAAAGTGATAAATCATAAGATACCAATAGGAGAAGGTAATAGGAAAGATGAGAAGGATAATAGCAATACAGCCCTACTACATGGGTAAATATCCTTGGGCATTAGACAGTGCTATATTCCTATGGGCACAAGGAATAAGGACCATAATTAAGTTGCAGTTAAGATGATTTATTGCTCAAGTCTATAAAGAAGAATCTAGTCAACTAAGATTCAAGACTAGTTGGCACTAGATGAAAGTCAGCGGAATTCAAGAGGGGTTGGACTTAGTCTTAGACCATTTGTGGCAACATAACAACTCTAGACTGATGACTCACTTAACTCCCTCCCACTTTGTCTGCTCTTCAAAAATTTATAAAAGTTTATTTCAGCTATTAAAAAATGTAATATATAACATCTGTAAGGTTCCTGTTGGTGCGGAGCTAATGGATTTTTATATTTATCTGACTCAGTAAGACCTGAATTACAGTAAACCATTGCGTGCAATTAACAAAAAATATTTTTGGTTACAAAAACATCTAATGAGTCACAACAGCCATTGTTAACATCCACGTGTTCACTTAGTAATGTTAAAATTGGCTTGAAACATTGTCTGGTTGTAATATATCCCTGTTAATGAGAATTAATTAGAATAGTTTTTTTTAAAAAAAAAATTATTATGTACGAGTTTTTTTATACTCCCGCCTAGATAGAAGAACATGGGCTCTTTTGACTAAATCAAAAGAGAGAAAACTATCGTGAGTTTCAATGACTGTAATTGTACATTGGAAAATGTCAACCCGGATAAATATTGGCTCTTGTGATCTTGAAAAAAATCTTTATTTGCTTGGAAATTGGTTCAACTTCAGGAAAAGTAAATTGCCTGCGGTAGATGCTAAATGAGCAACGAAGGAAAGTGAGGGTGTTTATCACTCTTCTTTTAATTTCATTTTCCCCAGACTGTGTTGGAAAGAGGCAAATATCGCAGAAGGGGGGGGGGAATCAGAGATGAAAAATATCTGCCAGTAGTTTTAGATTGCTTCCATCACTGCATAATTAAATGACTCTCTATATGACCTGGCCTCTCTCACTGACCCAATCAAGAGCATGTCAGAACGGTTACAGTGATCCTCTTTAGAAATCTGAGTTGTAATGCACAAAATTATCTGATAGCTGTGAAAGTCTCAGTATAAATTTCTGTTGTGAGAGAGATCCTAAAATGGTTTTAAAAGTACGTTAAAAAGGCCGTTCCTCCAAAATGAGCTTTCTCAACCTTGGCAACAGTAAGAGGTTTGATGATGATGATGATGATGATGATGACGACGACAAAAAAGTCTGGATAGTGGACGTGGCAGTGCCTGGAGACAGCAGAATAGTCGAGAAAGAACTGGAGAAGATAACCAAATACAAAGACCTACAAATAGAAATAGAAAGACTGTGGCAAAAGCAAGCAAGGGTAGTACCAATAGTAATAGGCATCTTGGGTGCAATCCCAAAACAACTGGAGCACCAATTGGACACCATCATCGGCACTGACAAATTCGCCATTAGTCAATTGCAAAAGGCGGCCTTACTAGGAACTGCTTCCATCCTGCGACGAGATTTGTAATACCATCAAACATCTACATCTGCCTATCCCAGGTCCTTGGTAAGGACTCGATAGGTAAACAAAAATGCCAAATCCAGTCTGAACATCTGGCTTACTATGCGATGATTAATAATAATAATAATAATAATAGTAATAGTAATAGAGTTGGAAGGGACCTTGGAGGTCTTCTAGTCCAATCCCCAGCTCAGGCAGGAAACCCTACACCATTTCAGACAAATGGTTTGAACTCAACTCCCAGAATCCATAGCTGGCTGGGGAATTCTGGGAGTTGAAGTCTAGACATCTTAAAGTTGCTAAGGTTATAAATTTTGGGGTCCTTGATGTGCTCTGAGTTTGCTTGTTTTCTTGCAGACGTTTCGTTACCAAACTAGGTAACATCATCAGGGCTAGCTAACATCCTAGCCTTGAGGATGCACCTACTTCGGCAATGAAACATCTGCAAGAAAACCACCCAGCTCAGAGAGCACCAAGGAGCTCACATTTCAACCCTGAGCTACGAATATTCTCTTCTGTCGGTCGTTGCAAACTTTCTACAGAACGAAATTCCGTTCCTCCTCCAAAATACCCAAATTAATAGATTTAATGTGCCACCATGTTGCAAGGAGTCCTCAAACAATGTGTCCTAGAAACAGGGCGGACACGAGTTGGTTGAAACCTTTGGTGATTGTTTCTACCCAACCCAATTTCCTCTTTTTGGACCTCCCCACAAATGAGTCCTTAAGAGACCTCGAGAAGGAGAGATCAGTAATAAAATTATTAGCTGAGCGGCATTGCTTCTTTATTGCAGGCGTGAAAGTCGGCAGACTTTCCGAGCAAGTTTCAAACTTTGCAAGCGACGGTATCCCTACTGAGAGGCTGCGAAGAGTCCCACAAGGCCGCAGAGGTAGGCAACCCTGGCTCTTTTATGACTCGTGGACTTCAACTCCCAGAATTCCTGAGCCAGCATGGCTCAGCTTGGAAACCTCTCCCTTTCCCCTCAACGTGGCTGGCTCAGGAATTCTGGGAGTTGAAGTCCACGAGTCATAAAAGAGCCAAGGTTGCCTACCCCTGCACAAGGGAGAAAGCTCCATCGTTGCTTTAGGAATGTCTGACGTGGGAACTGGAGCGACTTTGTGTATGAGTAATGGGAGAAGTAGGGGGGGCTTTGCAATATTGCAGCAACCCTCTGCCCCATCGCTCAAGATTGATTATTTTATGGGAGAGAGAAAAACATTCCAAACTATGGTCCTATTTTAGTTTTGCCCCATTTTACGACCTTTCTAGCCACAGTTGTTAAGTGAACCACTGCAGTTGTTAAGCCAGTAACCCGGTTGTTAAGTGAATCTGGTTTACCCATTGCCTTTGCTTGTCAGAAGGTCGCAAAAGGGGATCACATGACCCCGGGACGCTGCGACCGTCATCAATATGAACCAGTTGCCAAGCGTCCGAATTTTGATCACGTGACCGCGGGGATGCTGCCAGCAGTCGTAAGTGTGAACAGTGTTCATAAATCACTCTTTTCGGTGCCGTTGTAACTTTGAACGGTCACTAAACAAACTGTTGTGAGTTGAGGACTACCTTTATAAGGTCTTGGACATTAGCAAATAATGAGTAGGTATCTGATACCTGTTTCAACTTCTAGCTTAGAGATCGTTTGCAAAGGTGCGGCAGGTGTTATAATGAAAATGAAAGGGTTGATTATTTTTTCCCCCCTTAGTGGATTTAATCAGAGTACAAGCTCTGTATTTCACAGGGAAGAAATTTTTTTCCCTCATTAACACCGGAATGCAGCGGAGTTTTTACCAAAACCCTGGTGCCTCCTGCAGAGAGAGGCTCCCTGACAAATTCAAAAAGACCTTTTGGTAACATGTTGTCAGACTCCCCCAGTTTGGTTACCATAGTAAATATAGATCGGATCCAGGAGGCATCTCAAATGAAGACGCCATTTTGTGGAAAGGTGATTTGTGAACAAAATGGGACCCTGCAGATCGTAGTTTGCTTGAAGGTGACGACGGTTGAGACAAGCCGCTGAAGACGGCTGGGCCATCTGCGTTTGGAAGACCAAGGGCGCTCTTTTGAAGACAGCCAAGTGCACAATTCTGGACAGAGAGGACCGCTGGTTTGAAAGAGGGCTCAAAGAGGTCATCTATACTGAACAGCCTCCCCTCAACAGAAGGGGAGGGACACGACGCCACCGATCTCCTGCTTACAGCACAGTCCTTTCAGCAGTTCCCAGAAGGTTGCGCACCCATTTGCGCTATTCAGGTGACCCTGAAGGCAGAGATACACTCCCAAGTGGACTCAACGACTCTCAGAAAGAGCATTAACGACCAGATGACTGTAAGGAATATAAATCCTTCCACCCTCCACCATTCGGTCAGAACTGAAGAAGCTTCTTGGATGAGGAGTGAAATGTCTTCAAGGAAAACCCAAAGGTGCTTTTTCAGGAGGCAACTGGACTTTCTTGTTTTTCTTTGAAGACGCTTCGCTTCTCATCCAAGAAGCTTCTTCAGCTCTGACTGGATGGTGGGGAATGGAAGGATTTATACTCCTTGCAGACAAATGGTCATTTGCCTTCTTTTAGAGAGCTGTTGAGGCCATTTAGGGTTGCCTGAGTTGTGCAAATGGGTGTGGAGCCTTCTTGGTTGCAGGATATTTTCCGCCCTGTGTCCCTTCCCTGTTGAAGGTGCAGGCTGTTGGGGATGAGTCTGTGTTGTCTGCAACTCAAACTGAAGCGCAAATGGTTCCCATGGTCTGCAATGTTTTCGGGAAATCCATTCATACTCCTGCACCATTCAGAGGGTGTTCATCCCAAAGTGCATAGCAAATCCTTCCATTCCCCACCATCCAGTCAGAGCTGAAGAAGCTTCTGGGATGAGAAGCGAAACGTCTTCAAAGATAAAATAAGGAAGTCCAATTGCCTCTTGAAAAAAGCACCTTTGGGACAACCATGACCTGGATAGACTGAGAATCTCCGTAGACATACAAATGGATCCTTTAGATCAGCAGCCCTGAAAGTAGAGTTTCAGTGGAATGTAAAGCCACGGAGATTTTGATGAAGCTAAATCTGTTGGGTTGAGAATCCTTGAATCGGGAGCTATGAGATCGTAAGACTGGGCTATGTGAAAATGTGAGACTAGTCCAGGGGTAGGCGACCTTGGCTCTTTTATGACTCGTGGACTTCAACTCCCAGAATTCCTGAGCCCAGCCACGCTGAGGGGAAAGGGAGAGGTTTCCAAGCTGAGCCATGCTGGCTCAGGAATTCTGGGAGTTGAAGTCCACGAGTCTTAAAGTTGCCAAGGTTGAGGACCCCTGATATAGGGCAGGGGTGGGGAACCTTGGTTCTTTTATGACTCGTGGACATCAACTCCCAGAATTCCTCAGCCAGCCACGCTGAGGGGAAAGGGAGAGGTTTCCAAGCTGAGCCATGCTGGCTCAGGAATTCTGGGAGTTGAAGTCCACGAGTCATAAAAGAGCCAAGGTTGCTATGCAGGCAAATACTTTGACGTCTTTTTCAAGCACAAATAAAAATCTGTTGTCACTTTCCCGTTTCCTAATCAGAATATATCCTCATCAGACATCTCCACTCTCAATTTAAACAGCAGGTGATTTTTAATATACCAGAATTATGAAATCAAACAAAAGACGAGCTTTGAAATCAAAAGCCTCCCCCACCCCGTTTTGATCCCTGATATGCTGGCTGGGGAATTCTGGGGCGGGAAATCCACAAATCTTAAAAAGTGGCCAACCCCCCCGGTTTACACAGGTAGTCCTCAACTTACGACCACAACTGAGCCCAAAATTTATGTCGCTAAGTGAGACATTTGTGAAGTGAGTTTTGCCCCCTTTTATGACCTTTCTTGCCACCATTGTTAAGGGAATCACTGCAGTTAATAAGTTTGTAACCCAATAGTTAAGGGTTCCCCATTGACTTTGATTGACACAGCCATGGTCATAAGTACGAACGGTTGCCAAGTGTCCGAATTTTGATCACGTAATCAAGGGGAAATTTGTTCAGTGAGTTTTGCGCTGTTTTATGACCTTTTTTGCCACATTTGTTAAGTGAATCGCTGCAGTTGTTAAGTTAGTAACACGGTTATTAAGTGAATACGGCTGCCCCATTGACTTTGCTTGTCAGAAGGTTGCAAAAGGGGATCACATGACCCCGGGACCGTCATAAATATGAACCAATTGCCAAGCATCCATATTTAAATCACATGACCATGGGGATGCTGCAACGGTCATAAGTGTGAAAAACGGTCATAAGTCACTTTTTTTCAGTGCCATTGTAACTTCAAACAGTCAGTACATGGACTGTTATATGTCGAGGACTACCTGTATTTATTTTAAAAGATTGATACCTTTTCTGATAAACAGTTGGGCTTTACACTGTCCTTTGTTTGCATTAGTTTTCAACAGAAACACTTTCTTTGATGCTGCCAATTAAGAAAAATATTATGATAATCCATAGCATCTATTTTTCTTAATTGGCAGCATCAAAAGAAACTGTGGTGATATATATTTTTGTCACTTTTAATGTGTTTTGTCATTCCCTTTCCCTTTTATGTTAGTTTGTATTTTAATGCCTGACGCTGAATCTTAATATGTTATAAAAAAGAGAGGAGAAAAAAAGAAAAATATTCTAATCCGTTGAAAAATATATATATTTTTCAGAAATGTTAAGGAAATTATTCTGAAATGCCCATACTTTAATTTGATTTATTTAATGAGACGTCCTTGGTGCTCTCTGAGCTTGGTTGTTTTCTTGCAGACATTTCACTACCCAACTAGGTAACATCATCAGTGCTTACTGATGACTAAACTAAACATTGTGCTCCGTCTCTAAATAATGTAGGTCTTAAACATTCAGGATGACTTCCATACCATACAATTCTGAGTCTTTATTTAACGAGATACATTTTATTTTATATATATCCCACCTTTATTATTTTTTACAAACCACCCAAGGCAGTGAACATGTCCAACACACCTCTCTCCTCCTATTTTTCCGACAACAACAACAACCCTGTTGATTGGCCCAAAGTCACCCAGCTGGCTTTCATGGTTATGGCAGAACTAGAACTCTTCCTCTCCTGTGATTGGCCCAAAGTCACCCAGCTGGCTTTCATGGCTGTGGCAGAACTAGAAATCCCCATCTCCTGGTGATTGGCCCAAAGTCACCCAGCTGGCTTTCATGGCTGTGGCAGAACTAGAACTCCCCATCTCCTGGTGATTGGCCCAAAGTCACCCAGCTGGCTTTCATGGCTGTGGCAGAACTAGAACTCCCCATCTCCTGGTGATTGGCCCAAAGTCACCCAGCTGGCTTTCATGGCTGTGGCAGAACTAGAACTCCCCATCTCCTGGTGATTGGCCTAAAGCAGGGGTAGGCAACCTTGGCTCTTTTATGACTCGTGGACTTCAACTCCCAGAATTCCTGAGCCAGCATGGCTCAGCTTGGAAACCTCTCCCTTTCCCCTCAGCGTGGCTGGCTCAGGAATTCTGGGAGTTGAAGTCCACGAGTCATAAAAGAGCCAAGGTTGCCTACCCCTGGCCTAAAGTCACCTAGCTGGCTTTCATGGCTATGGCAGAACTAGAACTCACGGTCTCCCACTTTCTAGTCTGGTGCCTTCACTACTAATCAAACTGGCTTTTTATCTCCAACCTATTCCTCAGCTATATGAAATACGTGCAATGTTCTCGTTGACTTAAGACAAAAATGACTAGATATTTAAGTTAGGGCTTGGATATTACTTCATTGGGGTTTTTAGAAATTGCAATAGAAGGGAAGGCACTTTCAAAAGGCACTTTTGAAATTGTTTTCCTCCACATCCCTGTTGATCTTATTGTGCTGCTGTAGCCGTGTGCCACACAATTTAATTAGGCTTCTCGTTGTTGCTACAAACATTTTCTAAAATAGGAATGGAGAGGCAAAGTCAGCAAGTGTTGCAAGTAAGTACTGTAGTTACCTGTCACGACAACCGACTTTCAAGTGAAAAGGAGTCATGAACTGTTTAAAAAAAATAAATCCTGTTTTCCAGCTTAACAGTGTCTGCGTTGAGAGAGAGAGAGAGAAGATTGAAAGAGAGAGAGAGAAAGAGATTGAGAGAGAGAGATTAAAAGAGAGAGATTGAGAGAGAGAGAGAAAACAATTGAGAGAGACTGAGAAAGAGATTGAGAGAGAAAAAGAGATTGAGAGATTGAAAGAGAGAGATTGAGAGAAAGAGATCAACAGAGAGAAAGAGAGAGAGCGAGAGAGAGAGAAAGATTGAGAGACAGAGAGAGAGAGATTGAGAGAGAAAAACAGATTGAGAGAGAGAAAGAAAGATAGAGAAGGAGCCTCAGAATAAAAAGATATGCTATGTCTAGGTACCTTAATGGATAACTCAAATCAGCCTTCAGCAGAAATACAGGTAGTCCTCAATTTACAATCATTCGTTCAAAGTGACAACTGAAAAAAATGATTGATGACCTTTTTTCACCCTTATGACCCTTGCAGCATCCCCATGGTCACGTGATCAAAATTCAAACACTTGGCAACTGACACATATTTATGACGGTGGTCGTGTCCCGGAGTCAGGTGATCCCTTTTGTGACCTTCTGACAGGAAAAGTCAATGGGGAAGCCTGATTCATTTCACAGCTGTGTTACTAACTTAACAACTGCAGTGATTCACTTAGCAGCTGCGGCAAGAAAGGTCCTAAAAGGGGGCAAAACTAACTGTCTTGCTTAGCAGCAGTAATTTTGGGCTCAGTTGTTGTTCTAAGTCGAGGACTATCTGTCAACGAGATGGGAGTCTGTTTTAATACATATTAAATGTGTTAGTTGCGAAGTCGTGTCCGACCCATCGCGACCCCATGGACAACGTTCCTCCAGGCCTTCCTGTCCTCTACCATCTTCTGGAGTCCATTGAAGCTCACGCCTCCTGCTTCAGTGACTCCATCCGGCCACCTCATTCTCTGCCGTCCCCTTCTTCTATTGCCCTCAATCTTTCCCAGCATTAGGCTCTTCTCCAGTGAGTCCTTCCTTCTCATTAGGTGGCCAAAGTACTTGAGTTTCAACTTCAGGATCTGGCCTTCTAAGGAGCAGTCAGGGTTGATCTCCTCCAGGACTGACCGGTTTGATCGCCTTGCAGTCCAGGGGACTCGCAGGAGTCTTCTCCAGCACCATAGTTCAAAGGCCTCCATTCTTTGGCGCTCAGCCTTTCTTATGGTCCAACTTTCAGAGCCATACATTGCAACTGGGAAAACCATGGCCTTGACTATACGCGCTTTTGTTGGCAGGGTGACGTCTCTGCTTTTTAGTAGAAAGATATTAAATGTAGCATGTTGCAAATTGGACTTAAATAATTCAGGATTTTCACCCGCCATGGCAACGGTTCCTTTGTCCCTAAGACTCAGTCGATCCTTAATTCATTATTAGAAATAATCTAAAGAACTTTGGGTCATCTTTCCGGCAGTAGAAAGAGGTTGTCTTTCTTTACCAGACTCCAATTATAAAAGACCAACTCTAGTTCATGATTAATCCCTTTTTAAAGGTCATTGTAGCACATTTAAATAAAGCACGAACATTCGGCCGTCTGATTGAAGCATGTCCTTCCGTTGGGTCTTTCCGATTAATGGTAGAATTCTATGTCTGCAAAGGAAAGGTCCAAGATTTGGTCTCTCGCACCTTGAATTAAATAATCTGAAGTAAATTGGTTATACTGCCCAACTGTTTAATACAGGGGTCTTCAAACTTGGCCCTTTTATGACTTGTGTACTTCAACTCCCTGAATTCCTCAGCCAGCGTGCCTGGCTGAGGAATTCTGGGAGTTGAAGTACACAAGTCATAAAAGGGCCAAGTTTGAAGACCCCTGGTTTAATAGAATAACTGAATTGGAAGGGACCTTGGAGGTCTTCTAGTCCAGTCCCCTGCTCAAGCAGGAGACCTTCCACCATTTCAGACAAGTGGCTGTCCAATCTCTTCTTGAAAACCTCCAGTGCTGGAGCACCCACAACTTCTGGAGGCAAGTCGTTCCACTGATTTGTTGTTCGAACTGGCAGGAAATTTCTAGTTGAAGTCCACAAGTCCACAAGTCCACATGCTGGCTGGGGAATTCTGGGAGTTGAAGTCCACAAGTCCACATGCTGGCTGGGGAATTCTGGGAGTTGAAGTCCACAAGTCCACATGCTGGCTGGGGAATTCTGGGAGTTGAAGTCCACATGCTGGCTGGGGAATTCTGGGAGTTGAAGTCCACAAGTCCACATGCTGGCTGGGGAATTCTGGGAGTTGAAGTCCACGTGCTGGCTGGGGAATTCTGGGAGTTGAAGTCCACAAGTCCACGTGCTGGCTAGGGAATTCTGGGAGTTGAAGTCCATAAGTCGACATGCTGGCTGGGGAATTCTGGGAGTTGAAGTCCACAAGTCCACATGCTGGCTAGAGAATTCTGGGAGTTGAAGTCCACAAGTCCACGTGCTGGCTGGGGAATTCTGGGAGTTGAAGTCCACAAGTCTAAAAGTGGCCAAACCTGGACAGCTCTGGTTTAGCCTGAAAACCCTGCTTAATTTCCACAGCCAACCAGATACCTCCTCCTCCTCCTTGCGACATTATATAAACCATGTAATCTAAATACACGATGAGCATTTATCTTGTTGGCAACACATTGCTTTAAGTAGTGAGGTTCTCCATCCAACTCCAATGAAGCATTTATGTCGCTTTTGATAAAAACGCGAAGAGACATGGTTGAGGTGTCTGAAGCTAGTAGGTGTCAGTGACTCATAAGAATAAAATTAGAACGGAGGATTTAGTGAGTGGATAATCGGGCATCCACAATTTTTGATCCAGACTTTCCCAGGCAGGTCCACAAATATTACATTCCACTGTTTCCAGTTTATCATAGTTTAAACATAGGAGTTAAATCTTTGTATTTTTCTTTTAGCTATTTGCATCCCACCTTTATTATTTTTACAAACAACTCAAGGGTCACAAACATATCCAACACACCTTCTCTCTTCTATTTTTCCCATAACAACCCTGTGAGGTGGGTTGGGCTGAGAGAGAGAGAGAGAGAGAGAGAGAGAGAGAGAGAGAGAGAGAGAGAGAGAGGGAATGGCCCAAAATCACCCAGCTGGCTTTTATGACTTAGGCGGGACTAGAACTCACAATCTCCTGGTGATTGGCCCAAAGTCACCCAACTGTTTTTTTTATAACTAGGGCAGGATTAGAACTCACAGTCTCCTGGTGATTGGCCCAAAGTCACCCAACTGTTTTTTTTTATAACTAGGGCAGGACTAGAACTCACAGTCTCCTGGTGATTGGTCCACAATCAGTCAACTCATGGCGAGGGCAGGACTTAGGACTGACGGACTCCTGGTGATTGGCCCAAAGTCACCCAGCCGGCTTTCAGGGTTAAGGCAGGACTAGAACTCACGGTCTCCCAGTTTTTCGTCCTGATGCCTTAATCGCTAAACCAAAACTGGCTCTATATTCTGATCATCTTATACTAAAAACAAATCTAAAGAACTAATTATTGCTATCGACCGAACCTCAGTCTGTCTCCTTTTATTCAATGCTGCAGTTTCTTTGAAGAATTTGTTGCGTAATATTTAAATGTCTGTTATTATTATTTTTCCCAATCTTAGCAGTTCCCGTCAAGGTTAATCAGCAGTCTCAATCCATATTGCTCCAACGATATAAAGGAGAAGAGCTTCCCTTTAAAAAAAAAAATTGCTTGTAGAGTAACTAGCTGGATATTTACTTTAGTATGACGTGTAGATTTTAGAAATAAAAATGACGGGCCCAAATTCTTTTCGAACCCCAGTAATATCTATTTATAGGCCGAGGGATAAACTTCTTTTCTTTGGTTTATTCATGAAGACAAGTTGGTGTAATCATCCTAGCATGGCACCAAATAAAAAATTTAAATATGCAGCTGCATAATCAATGGAATGAAATGTTGATTAACACTCCTCACCCCAATCTTGAGGAGAAATATAATTAGTAGCTGTGCTGGTATCCCAGAAGATGCGTGAATAGGTCCGTCCATTCTGAGTCACATTGATTTATCGTGACGAAGTCATTTATATCATAAACTTTCCATTCAAAAACCTTATGAACACAACAAGTATGTCCTGCCTCTCTTATCTCCTTTGACGGCCTGCAAGGTCCCTTCCAACTTTTATTATTATTATTATTATTATTATATTATTATTATTATTATTATTATTATTATTATTATTATTATTATTATTATTATTATTATTATTATTATTATTATTATTATTGTCTGACTACCTCTGATACAAAGCTGGTTAATTTCATGCCAGGGCTTCTGATGTTATGTAGTAGTGCTACTAATTCTTGTTTTCAATATTTATCATTATTATCTATTTGTGAAATTTATTTGCCATCTGTCCCGCTGTGGGGCAACTCTAGGCGACTTACAATAATAAAGAGGAAGAAATGAAAAGGGTGTAAACAGAGCAGAAGTAAAATAATAGAACAATAAAACAAAGGACTAAAAAAAAAACCCACAATGAGAATAGATCGACAATTTGACTCGGCTTGATTCAGCAGTTTCATCAGCACACCTATCCCACAGAATCTAATTTAATTTGTTTTCTTCCCCCTTTATTTAGGCCCTTATTTATGTATTTTGACTTGAACTGTTCTGAATTTATATCACTTATGCCTGTAATTGAACTCGTCATTCTTTGAAATGTTGTGTCTGTTGTCAGTACAGGTACAGGTCCTCGCCTTACGACCACAATTCAGTCCAAAATTTTCTCTTGTTAAGCGAGACATTTGTTTAGGACATTTTGCCCCATTTTATGACATTTCTCACCACGGCTGCTAAGTGAATCACTGCAGTTGTTAAGTTGGTAACACGGTTGTTAAATGAATCTGGCTTTCCCCATTGACTTTGCTTGTCAGACGGTCGTAAAAGGGGATCACATCACCCCAGGACACTGCGACCGTCGTAAATGTGAGTCAGTTGCCAAGTGGCTGAATTTTGATCACGTGACCTTGGGGATGCTCCAGTCCAAGCCTGAAAAACAGTCATAAGTCACTGTTTTCAGTGCTGTTGTAACTTTGAACAGTCATTAAATTAACTTTGTAAGTCAAGGACTACCTATATACGCATCCCCTAGAATCTAAATTAATTTTTTTCTTTATTTAGGCCTGTATTTATTTTGACTTGATCTGTTCTTAATTTATATCATTTGTGCCAGTTATTGAACTAGCCATCCTTTGTATTTTTGTGTCTGTTGCCAATACGCAGCCATCCTGTGCATTTCTCACGTTGTCGATAAAGCCAATGATTTTAAAAGCTATTACCTGTTTTGATAAGATACATGTTGCCCTAAATAATTTTTTCCCCCCAGTCCTTGCAGTTCTGTTTGTGCAGGTTGTTGTCGGCGGCTTGATTCTTAGCAGGTTCTAAGATAATGAAATTAGCCGAGCTACGAATACATGCCCAACATTAATCAACAATATCTTCTACAGCACAACCCAAATTGTGCCTGGCGAACCTGGAGGAAACATGGCATAATTTTGGCTTCCCTTGGGTTGATAATCTGATTTTTCCTTCTCCTACACATAATCACTTTAATTTCTATCAGCCCTCTGTCTTGCTTTCCCTCCAGCTTGTTCATTAAATTCTGAATAATTGCATAATCAAGGCAGAAGTGCACTCTCTGAAAATTTATGCCACAAACCTAGGATTACCTTTCGGTTTCTACATTAATTGTTAAGGCATAATTTTTCCGACGATGAATGCAAACGAGAAACTAATTTGTATTTTTTTCCACAACAGTGGGGGCAATTTGCCTGCTTTAATACTTTGACTGTTTAACAGAATATATCCAGAGCTTGGAAGACTTGGTGACAGAGAGTCCTCGACTTTCAACCATTTGTTTTAGTGACCATCTCAAGTCACAATGACATAGAAAAAAGTGACTTACGACCGTTTTGCCCACTTAGGACTTTTGCAGCATCCCCGTGGTCACGTGATCAAAATCCGGACACTTGGCAACTGACTCACATTTATGACGGTTGGAGTGTCCCGGGAGCTCATGTGATCCCCTTTTGCGACCTTTTGACAAGCAAAGTCAACGGGGGAAGCTAGATTCACTTAACAACCTGGGTTGCTAACTTATCAACTGCAGGGATTCACTTAACAACGGTGGCAAGAAAGGTCGTAAAGTGGGACAAAACTCACTTAACTGTCTCGCTTAGCAACAGAAATGTCATTCTCAAGTGTGGTCGTAAGTCAAGGACTATCTGTATTTTAATCATATCCTAAGTTTGGGGGGAAGTGTGGGATATATGTGTGTGTGTCTATATATATAAATAAGCCCCACCCCGAAAATAAGCCCCAGTTAAGATAGTCAGCCAGACAGACACATTTAGTACCGTATTTCCCTGAAAATAAGACCTAACTGGGAAATAAACTCTGATGCGTCTTTAATATAAGATCCAGTCTTTGAATGAATTCCAGCAGAAATGGAAATAACGATAATAATTTGAACACCGTCTGCATTGACAAAATCACCTTGAGTCAGTTGCAAAAGGCAGCTGCAGTTGGAACGGCTTACATCCTATGATGATGCCTTTATTAAACAACATCTGCCTATCGCAAGTGCTGGGAAAATACGTGGATAAAAATGAGGATGATGGAGGAGGAGGAGGAGGAAGAGGAGGAGGAGGAGACGACGATGACTGTGGGATACTTACCTCTGAGCTTGGTTGTTTTCTTATAGACATTTCATTACCCCACTAGGTAACATCATCATTGCTAAAAGGGAGTGGGATTTGCAGAGGGGAGAAAGAGAAAGAGGAGGAGGTACTATCAGAATACAAAATGCAGAACAATAGTCAGACCATGTTTTGCAAAACAGGGTAAAAGGCAGAAGAAATGCAAATTATATTTCGGTGTCACCTTTATAATTCCCTCCCGATCAAATCCAAATACCCAGTTCTCATTTGCACTGCTTTGTTCAGATAAAAGGCTGTATTACATGTAATATTTGGGTTCTGACCACACGTGAAATATGTCATTTTATTGTAAGGATCCCAAAGGCTGTTCCTCTAATCTGTAATTTACTATTCTGATCTCTCTCTTTTTTATATAGTTAACATTCAAATTAGAAATGGAAAAAAAGCAGCTTAATTTTTTTCCCCCTTTCTCTTCTTAGCTGGCCAGAATTTCAAGGACTTTATAGCATTCCATATTATACAAATGATGTAGATTGAAGTTAAGGATCCATGTGATTACACAAATTGCCCAATTACATAAAATAAATTACATATGTTTAAATGTACAGACACATCCTTCTTCCTATTGTTCCATAAAGTGAAGGTTTACTATAGAGCTGTAAACCGATATGACTTATGCAACTTCAGCCCACATGTCTTACTTAGAAACTGCAGCCTGAGAATACTAAAAACTAGTTGAAAATAAACTGGTGCAAAAACTGGTATAAAGTAATTTACATAGGAGCAATTGCTTACAAAACTAATATAAAAGATTAGATAAAACTTAAATACTGAGTTTACAGCAAAACGGAAGATTTTGTACTGGTGGAATTTCCACTAACACTGCAAATCATCAAAGAAACGTCTTATTTCTGCACATTTTAAGTGGAATAAACGACACTAAATAAAAAGCAATTTACTTCTTCTAAAAAAAGACTGCTCAAAAATTGTTGTATTGGAAAATTGTATAGGATCAAGACAAACAGAGTTTGTACTGATGGGATTGATGGGAGACGGGGATCCCCAAGTATTTCAGATTTATTCTTTGTCAGATTTTCCAATCTGTACCCAACTAAATTGAAGGGACTTAAGTTACAGGCAACTTGTCCAAGTGATTTAAATGAAGCAATATTTAACTGAATTTACTTTGTATCCAGAATAACATAATAACCAAGCTGGAACGGAGGTCATCTAGTCCAACCCCCTGCTAAGGCAGGAAACCCTATACCATTTCAGACAAATGGCTGTCCAGTCTCTTCTTAAAAACCTTCAGTGATGGAGCATCCACAACTTCTGGAGGCAGGTTGTTCCACTGGTTAATTGTTCTAACTGTCAGGAAGTTTCTCCTTAGTTCTAGGTTGCTTCTCTCCTTGATTAGTTTCCATTTGTTGCTTCTTGTCCTGCCTTCAGGCGCTTTGGAAAACAGGTTGACCCCCCTCTTCTTTGTGCCAGCTTCTCAAATATTGCAAGACTGCTATCATGTCACCCCTAGTCCTTCTTTTCACCAGATTAGACATACCCAATTCCTGCAACCATTGTTTGCACGTTTTAGCCTCCAGTCCCCTAATCATCTTTGTTGCTCTTCTTTGCACTCTTTCTAGAGTCTCAACATCTTTTTTTTATCTTGTGGTAACCAAAACTGGATGCAGTATTCCAAGTGTGGCCTTACCAAGGCATCATAAAATGGAATTAACACTTCGCGCCATCTTGATTTCATCCCTCTGTCGATGCAGCCTTTGCTACTTTAGATTATAGTGATTATAAGGTGCCTTGTAAATACCATACCTCTGTATTGAGGTTGGATCACATGCACGTATATTTCCATATAATATATGAATGCCACGTTTCGTTAAAAAGCAGATGGATTAGTTCTTAAACTGGAAACCAGTTTAAGCAGTGTTCCAAAATCTCAGGGGCTGCCACAAAGAAGAGGGAGTCAAGCTATTCTCCAAAGCACCTGAAGGCAGGACAAGAAGCAACGGAGGGAAACTCATCAAGGAGAGAAGCAACCTAGAACTAAGGAGAAATTTCCTGACAGTTAGAACAATTAACCAGTGGAACAACCTGCCTCCAGAAGTTGTGGATGCTCCAACACTGGAAGTCTTTAAGAAGAGATTGGACAGCCATTTGTCCGAAATGGTATAGGGCAGGCATGTCAAACCCGCGACATATTGTGACTTTTTCCCCATTGCCGGCAATGGGGTGGGCGCGGTTTCGGCGTGATGCATCTGGCCCACGCGCCGGCAGTTTGACATGCCTGGTATAGGGTTTCCTGCCTGAGCAGGGGGTTGGACTAGAAGACCTCCAAGGTGCCTTCCAACTCTGTCATTCTATTCTATTCTACTCTACTCTACTCTACTCTACTCTACTCTACTCTACTCTACTCTACTCTACTCTATTCAAATTCTTGAGCAGTATCGAGTTTCTATGTAAATAGTAATTGTTTGGCAAAATTTACTTTTATGAACATTCATTTCTTTATAGTATGGTGATCCGATCCAAACCATTCTATTCTATTCTATTCTATTCTATTCTATTCTATTCTATTCTATTCTATTCTATTCTATTCTATTCTATTCTGCTTGACCAGGGGCTGGACTAGATGACCTCCAAGGTCCATTCCAATTATTATTATTATTATTATTATTATTATTATTATTATTATTATTATTATTATTATTATTATTATTCCCTCCTAATTAGGTTGCTACACACGATGCAAAACAAAACCATCTGAGCAGGAAGCAATATTTTATAGGAGCTTGGAAGAAGTGCTGGAGCTCGGCTGCTGACTGTAAATCTCTTGCTAAAAGCGGATTCCTCATTTCTTCCTCTTGAGCCTTGATTTCTTTGCCTCCTCCAGAATCCCACTCAGGAAGGAACCGCCCTTCAAGTTTTCTACAATCTCGGAACCTTGAAAGCTACAATTGCTAACGTTGTCGAGGGCTATTGCGCTGCCTTGGAAGAGAATGTCAGCAACGCTTTGGATTTTAAAGTTCTGACTCAGCCTTCTCAAGCCGCAAGAGGTACCCTAATATAATTTTGGCATATTCGACCAGGGGTCCCCAACCCTCGGTCCGTGGACCGGTACCGGGCCGTGGCGTGCCAGCAACCGGTCCGCACAAACAAGCAAAGCCCCATCCGTGGGCTTCAGGCAACACATGAAACCAGGCCCCCTCCAGTCTGTGGGAAAATCTTTCTACATGGAACCGGTCCCTGGTGCCCAAAAGGTTGGGGACCTCTGTGTTAGACAAAACAATGCTTCGTAATTTCATAGATTCCCCATCAATGGGACATACAGGTAGTCCTCGATTTACGAGCGTTCTTTTAGCGACTAGAACAGCTCTTTAAAAAAAATAGAACATGGAATATCAGCGAATCCAGTCAGAGCCGAAGAAGCTTCTGGAATGAGAAGCGAAAGGTCGTCAAAGAAAATCAAGAAAGTCCAGCTGCCTCCTGGGAAAAAAGCATCTTTGGGACAATGCAGTAAAGCAGGGGTCTTCAAACGTGGCCCTTTTATGACTTGTGGACTTCAACTCCCAGAATTCCTCAGCCAGGCAGGCTGAGTTGAAGTCCACAAGTCATAAAAGGGCCAAGTTTGAAGACCCCTGCAGTAAACGTTGAATTCACGTTGCAGGGATTTTGACGGGTGCCTCTCTTTTGAGCTAATAAAATATCCTACATTAGGGAGAATACATTATATACCGAAACCGCTTGTAATCTTAGCCTTTAATCCGACGTCAAATATTGATGAAGGAAAAAAAGGAATCACACACTGTGGAGGCTTTGACATTTTAGTGCAAAAGCAGTTAAATGCAATATCGCGCTCAATTATTAATGCAGTTAAAGATACCCTTCTTACAATTTTAACCAGAATTTATGATTGCAGAGCGGGGGGGAAAATGGTGTCACTTAAACTTTATAACTGGGAACCAGCAGGGACCTTCTAGAGGCAGGTGGTCCCACTGATTAATTGTCCTCACTGTCAGGAAATTTCTCCTTACTTCTAGGTTGCTTCTCTCTTTGGTTAGTTTCCATGCGTTGCTTCTCGTCCTGCCTTCAGGCGCTTTGGAGAATAGCTTGACTCCTTCTTCTAGCACCCTTAAGTTACAGTTTTGGATTTCAGTGGTGTGATTTCATACCACATTTATGA
The DNA here is from genome assembly GCA_023970755.1 of Azemiops feae. Taxonomy (NCBI): domain Eukaryota; kingdom Metazoa; phylum Chordata; class Lepidosauria; order Squamata; family Viperidae; genus Azemiops; species Azemiops feae. Next base: position 177,434 of record JALGBA010000665.1, on the reverse strand, counting down.
GTGAGCAGGGATTGAACACAGTCATGGTTTCCTTTGCAGACAACTTTCATGAATCCCACCCAAACAATTCAGCCATGCTCCACAACATCCCTGGATGATTTCTTGCAGTCCTCTGCTGAACTGAATTTTAAAATGAGGTGTAGATTTTGACCTGCCTGGAATCATCACAGAAGAACAGAGTTGGAAGGGACTTCTAGTCCAACCCCCTGCTCAGGCAGGAAACCCTATACTCTTTCAGACAAGTGGTTGTCCAGTCTCTTTTTAAAAACCTCCAGTGATGGAGCATCCACAACTTCTGGAATTAATCATTCAACTGATTAATGGTTCTCACTGTTAGGAAATTTCTCCTTGGTTCTAGATTAAAAAAAAAAGAGAGTTAACAATCCAAGAATCACATTTCCCCAGGATGACTATTAAGAGGAACCTGTGTTTCTGGCTTAAGCAGAGGGTTGGACTAGAAGACCTCCAAGGTCCCTTCCAACTCTGTTCTTCTGTATTCTGTTTAGGTTGCTTCACTCCTTGATTAGTTTCCGTCAACTGCTTCTTGTCCTGCCTTATACTGAGACATAACTCAGTTCATTGCCTCTGGAAGTTGTGGGTGCTCCATCACTGGAGGTTTTCAAGAAGAGACTGGACAGCCACCTGTCTGAAATGGTACGGGGTCTCCTGCTTGAGCAAGGGGGTTGGACTAGAAGACCTCCAAGGTCTCTCCCAGCTCTGTTATTCTGTTATAATTGCAGGCAGGCCAAAATCCTCTGTTGTTCTGTTAACTTCCTTCTTTTGATCGGCGCAGCAATTTAGACATTCCAAAAGTGTGTGTAAGCTTTTCAACTGGTTTTGAGATGGATTATTATTATTATTATTATTATTATTATTATTATTATTATTATTATTATTATTATTATTATTATTATTATTATTATTATTATTATTATTATTATTATTATTATTATTATTTAAAAATGCATCTAGGCGGTCCTGCCCGAGCAGCTATGCCCACCCCAGGAAATACCGCAGCCTTCCGAGCAGCTCTCTGGACCAATATGGAAAAACTGATGGATCAGATCTGTGCAGCTTGTGGACAGGTATTTGGTCCCTCAAACATCCTTTCCTTGGTTTGAAGCCCCCACAAAACATCTCAAGAACTTGGACTTCAGATCGCACGTTGTTATTTTTTTCAGGTGCAACATCTGCAGAAGGTCTTGTCGAAGAAAAGAGATCCGGTTACCCACGTGTGTTTCATTGACGAGTTAGCAAAGGTAAGATTTCTAGCTCTGCTCTCAGCCGAAATACAGGTAGTCCTCAATCGAGCCCAAACTTTATGTTGTTAAGCAAGGCAGTTGTTAAGTGGGTTTGACCTCATTTGACAATCTTTCTTGCAACGGTGGTTAAAGTGAATCGCTGTTACGTGAATCGTGCGACTTTGCTTGTCGGAAGCCAGCTGGGAAGGTTACAAATGGAGATCACATGACCCAGGGACAGGGCAACTGTCATAAATTACAAGTCAGTTGCCAAGCGTCCGAATGTGGATCATGTGACCATGGGGATGCTTCAACGGTTGCTACTTGTGGAAAACCGGTCCCTTTTTTCAGTGCTGTTTGCTCACACCGAGAGCTTATGCACCAGAGACAAATTCCTTCTGTGTCCAATCACATTTGGCCAGTAAAAAACTGTTCTGTTCTGTTCTGTTCTTTTATGTTATGTTTCTATTTCTCTTCTCTTCTATTTCTCTTCTGTTATGTTTCTATTTCTCTTCTGTTTCTAATTCTATTCTATTTTCTACTTTATTATTATTATCCATTCCATTCCTTTTTATTCTACTCCATTCTATTCCATTCCATTCCATTCCATTCCATTCTATTCTATTCTATTTATTCTATTCTATTCTATTCTCTCCATTTCATATTCTATTCTATTCTATTCTATTCTCTCCATTTCATATTCTATTCTATTCTATTCTATTCTATTTATTCTATTCTATTCTATTCTCTCCATTTCATATTCTGTTCTATTCTATTCTGTTCTATTCTATTCTATACTATTCCATTCCATTCCATTCCATTATTCTATTCTATTCTATTCTATTCTATTCTATTCTATTCTATTCTATTCTATTCTATTCTATTCTATTCTATTTCCTATCCTATCCTATCCTATCCTATCCTATCCTATCCTAAACAAATGGTTGTAAGTCATGCTACCTGTTCATGCTTACAAAGACATATAATCATTTTTTTATAATTATTGGTGAAGAAAGGGAATAAATGCTTTATGACAGCAAAAGGTATTACCGAGGAAGACCCAGAGGTAAAAAAAAAATATTGCCGGATACTTCAAGAGGTGTGGAGTGATAACCATTGCCCAAAGCTTACAGAACCATTTCAACTGCACACCTGGTGATCAAAGCGGCGCCTGTTTAACGTGGCCAGGCGAAATGAGTCAGTTTTTGCTCGCGCTGGTGTCACAGCGTGGTGTTCTGAAATTCAACTTGACAAGGTGGAAGATTTTCCCTGGCAGCTTTCGACGGGTAAGGAATGGTGAAGCAGTATTTCCACCTCCCATTTACCCCCTCCCCCCCCCACAGGTCCTGTTACAAGTGGGTGAACAGCAGATTGCAGTCACCCAGATAAGCATCTGGAGGGGGTGTTTACTTTCTGCCCCAATTTTTCTGGAATAACAGAGACCCTCAGGATTTTTTTGGGGGGGGGGGGCGTTGTAAGGAAAGGACAGCCGCATGCAAAAAAAAATTGCATCGCCCTACCCATTCAAGCATGACACCTTTTGGGGGCCAAACTGCTGTGAATGGCTGTTGTTGTTTTTTTAAATTTAATTTTGTTTTATCGGAAAGGGCAGTTAAGACAATGCAATAAATACCGCGTGGCTTGATGAATTGGTGTTATACATCCGTCTCTCGATTCAGCCATCTGTTTCTTGTTTTGAAGTTTTGTCTTCCAAATAATCCATTCCTTTTACGGCCTGCCTCCTACCTCCGATAGGAACACCTTTTGTCATCTGTTGTTTTCCCTTATTTTAGAATCTTATTTAGGAGCGTTTGATGACTAGTTTCCCCAAGGGCCAAGGACAGCGCAGGTAATCCTCGACTTAACAACAGTTCGTTTAGCGACCGTTCAAAGTCGCAACAGCACTGGAAAAAAAGGGACGGCCGTTTTTTCACACTTAACGACACGGGCACTGAAAAAAGTGACTTACGACGATTTTTTCACATTTAACGACCGTTGCAGCGTCCCCGTGGGTCATCTGATCAAAATTCAGAACCTTGGCAACTGACTCATATTTATGACGGTTGCAGTGTCCCAGGGTCACGGGATCCCCTTTTCTGACCTTCTGACAAGCAAAGTCAATAGGGGAAGCCAGATTCACTTAACAACCGTGCTACTAAGGAGAAAGCTCCTAACAGCGAGGACAATTAACCAGTGGAACAGCTTGCCACCAGAAACCATGGGCGCTCCATCACTGGAGATTTTTAAGAAGAGGCTAGACAGTCACTTGTCGGAGATGGTACAGGTTCTCCTGCCTGAGCAGGGGGCTGGACTAGAAGACCTCCAAGGTCCCTTCCAGATTCTATTCTATTCTATTCTATTCTATTCTATTCTATTCTATTCTATTCTATTCTATTCTATTCTATTCTATTCTATTCTATTCTATTCTATTCTATTCTCTCATTATCTTCCCAATTTTCGGTTTTCTCATCCACCATTTCTTTCAGCAGAAAGAGGATAAAATTGTATGTGGCTTCTTGGCGATGCTAAAATTAATCTGTGACTCTGTGACATCGTTCGCTTTACTTAATTGTATATTCTGTGCAGCTTTTCCAAGCCCGTAGTTTATACATCAGTAAGCAGATCTTGTCGGCAAAACAATTCAGATGAACAGCAAGATTGACATCGAACCAACAATCAAGAAGTAAGCAATCAAGGAATTGGCAAACAAGTTAACGAGACCACCCCCCCCACACACACACCAACACTGACAGGACAAGCAACTAGAATGTAAACTGACAGCAAACCCCACTCCTTATTAGCCCTGATGACGTTACATAGTTTGGTAATGAAATGTCTGCAAGGAAACAGCCAAGCTCAGAGAGCACCTTTCAAAACAATTCTTATTTCATTTGAATTTAGCCATTCCTAACAGCTTAGGATAAAGTGATTATTTTGCCCAGATTATTGATGTTAGCTTAATGGTAGCTTAACGTCTTTCCTGAGCAAGTAAGTCGAAAGCTTTACTACAGGACCCACTCTAAATCCACCAGAATTACCCTGCAAAACACAACTTTTACTCCTGAAATAAAGTCACGCTTCCCCAGTCTTTTCTAAGTTAAGGGCATGAATATGATTGATCCGATAAACATATTATCTTCCAGTTTATCTCCAAATACTCTGATCCTGAGCCAGGAAAGCCGTGGGAAGGTTTAAAATCTATGCTAGCCATCCAAACATGGATCAGGAGTGAGTACGGTCCATGTAACTCAGGAATAATATAATCATGTCACGCACAGGTGCTCAAACTACAAATTCTGTTTTGAGAAGCGGATTCAACCCCTCTTTTATTGTTCTTCTCTCCCACTTTGTTCCTGACTCTCATTTTTGGTTCATGTTCATGTTCTGTTCATTTAATACAATTTTTGAGCGAAGAGTCTGGATAGGCACCCACATTCACGCGGCACTACACCATCGCCACCGAGAGTTAATTAGGAAGAGGTATATAATAATGTAAAAACTACCGTTGGCGGTCTCTTATGTTGAAAATCTCTTTTTATTCCTTTCCCCCCCCCCCTCCGTGGAAAACAGAACAGCAAATGGGAAGGCAGTGTCTTAAGCAGATGGGAGAGACACTTCATGTGCCATCTGTTTAAAAAAAGTAGAAGCTGTACAAAAAAGTACTGTGGGGAGAGCTTGTAAGTGGCACATTTAATATCAATATATGTGTTCAGTTACAGTAAATGCAGCTTGTGCGTTGTAGGTCACGCTCGGCTTAACGGCTGCAACTGGGCCCGAAATTTCCATTGCTAAGCGAGACAACGGTTGCCTGAGTTTAGCCCCGTTTTATGACCTTTCTTGCCACAGTCGTTAAGCGAAAAGCTGCCGTTCTAATTTAGTAGCACAGTGGTTAAGTGAATCTGGCTTCCACATTGACTTTGCTCGTCAGAAAAATCGCAAAAGGGGATCACGTGACCCCAGGACGCTGCAACCGTCACAAATACGAGTCCGTTGCCACATGACCCTGGGGATGCTACAATGGGAGGTGTAAAAAAAAAAGCCATAATTGTGTTACTTTTCTCAGTGCCGTTGTAACTTCGAACGGTCACTAAATGAACTAGTGTAAGTTGAGGACGAGCTGTATAAAATTCCAGGGGGAAAAATTGTTTTTTTACAGGAAGAAACAAGCAAACATTTTAAAAAGTGTATTAAAAAAGACGCAAACACATATGCATATAATATCCCCCTTCGTTGAATACAGATGAATGTATTGCAACAATATTAGTTGCAGAACAGTCCCCGCCCACATTTTATAATAATAATAACAACAACAATAATAATAATAATAATTAATAATTAATAATAATAACGTTGGAAGGGACCTTGGAGGTCATCTAGTCCAACCCCCTGCTCAGGCAGGAAACCCTATACTATTTCAGACAAATGGCTGTCCAGTCTCTTCTTAAAAACTTCCAGTATTGGAACATTCACCGCTTCTGGAGGCAGGTTGTTCCACTGGTTAATGTGGAACAACTATCAGGAAGTTTCTCCTTAGTTCCAGGTTGCTTCTTTCTTTGATCAGTTTCCAACCATTGTTTCTTGTCCTGCCTTCAGGCACTTTGGAGAACAGCTTGACTCCCTCTTCTTTGGGGCAGCCCCTCAAATACTGGAACACTGCTATCATGTCACCCCTCGTCCTTCTCTTCATTAAACTAGACATACCCAATTCCAGCCACCGTTCCTTATATGTTTTAGCCTCCAGTCCCCTAATCATCTTTGTTGCTCTTCTCTGCGCTCTTTCTAGAGTCTCAGCTGATTTTAAACTGATAATTCTATTTGCAAATTATCAACCTGTCATCTATCTACTACTTTAATGGCAAAATAGTTAATGGGCAAGAGTAAAATGACAAGCAAGAAACAAACAAGCAAAAGGCAAAGAGTAATATGTCAAAATCCTCTGTTAGTAAATTATCCTTGTATTCCAACTGGTAGAAAGTTTACTACAGCTTCTTATCTGTTCCTTCTTCTCTAATGTTGCACAACAATTTGGAATTGCACAACATTTGGAATTGCTGAATAAACAGCCAAAATGTAGACATTCTTGACAAAAGCAGTTCTGAGTGATTGAGGGAATCAGTTGCCACTCCAAGCACTGTTTTTTGTTTTGTTTTTTAAAAATGTTTTATTTTTTTTTTTTTTTACATAATCACCTTAATATTTGGTAAACATCGTGTCATCTGGGTTTATATTTAAAAAAACAATAACAATTAGTTTCTATAATTCTATAGTCCACATAATAGCTTTGCTTGATGTTCTCTTCTTCCAAAAATGTTCGCTTTTGCCAACCTTGAATTAATATAATTATTTGGATAAATAACAATTAAATATAGACATTTTTCTAATATTTCTGCAAATAATAACCTCATTGATCTAAAGATTCTTTTCTAACTGATCATCTCAATGGCCTTATTATAGATCCGGTTTCAAATTCTTATTTAAATTTGTTTTTCCCCACAATATTCAAAACATTCTTACTGGTTAAGATTTTCGTTACACTTAAGCATTTAAGTCTTTTTTCCTCGTACAGGCCATCCCAACCCTTTTACATTTCTCATACCTTCAAAAAGAAAAGAAAAAAATCAAAAAGAAAAGAAAAGAAAAAGAAATAAGAAGACAGTATACCACTTAAACTCCAAGCACTGTTAATTATGGTAGTAGCAGTTATCATCCGTCAAAAGTCAGAATCATTTCACGTGGATTAACCCTTCTTAAAATGTTTGCAGTAGGAAGACAGATGTCTGTTTGCCCACTCGTGTAAGCTTAGTAGCACCAAAGTACTAGTTTGCCCATTTTTAAAGGGCACTTTGCCCCTTCTCACAGGAGACGGTGACATGAACCCTGAGTTTTACATTCAGCTCCTTAATTGCTGCTAGCTAAGCTAATGCTATCCTTGTATTTACTTTCTGCAACAGCTGCACTCCGGGTAGACAGGGCCCATCTGTCTCCTTGGAAACTCTGCAGCACAAGTCTGGTCCAGGAACAGATGGTGGTTCATAGACCTGCAGACCCTTGCAGAAAGAGAAAATAATAATTTAGCATTTTTTTAAAAAAAACAAACAAACGTGATGAAAGTACGTCTTGGGATTTACACATTGTTGTAGTGTCCGAGATGAGACGTTTAGGAGATAGAGGAGAAAAGCAGGCTGAGTTGGAAGGCTGGAAGGCGGAGTTAAACGTGTCATCAGTTTGGAATCATTGTGCAGCCACTCAAATCCAACCCGTGTGAATTCTGTTGACCCTTATCTAGCGCCGGTTTAGCTTCAACTGTTCGTTGAGTAGATTCATGTGTGTGAGTAGCAATAATAAACTCTCCTGTGCTTTCACTCAAGGAATGCTCCTGGTGGATTGCACCTGACAGATGGATTATCCATAGTGTGTTGGGTCTCTTGAGCTTCCTTCTGCCTTGTGGCAGTATTTGAAGAGAAACTAGAAGGTCCCGGGGAAGCGGCGTTGCTGTGTTTTCCAAACTCTGGCTCAACTTTGACTAGAACGAGCGGCGATTTAATTTTACTTGGTGAAAACTATAATCCATGCCTACCTTGTATACTTCCCCTTCCTCTAATGTGTATGTGTGTTAACCCATAGTGTGGCTCTAATATTATTGTCCTTTTTATTAGCTTTTATTTCCCCCTTCTACTGGTTTCACACTTTTAGTATTATTACTATTATTTCTCTTGTCATTTTGCAAGTACGCTGAGTGTTTCTGCACCAGAGACAAATTTCCTGTGTCTAACTACATTTGGGAAAATAAAGTGTCCTATTTCATTCCATTCCATTCCATTCTACCCAGTTCAGTTCTGTCCTACTGTGTCCTGTCCCATCCCATTTTATTCCGTTCCATTCTGTTCCACTCCATTCCTTTCTACTCTACTCCACTCCCTTATACTCCATTCCATTCCATTCCTTTCCGTTCCATTCTACTCCATTCCATTTCATTCCGTTCCATTTCGTTCCGTTCCATTCCATTCTACTCCATTCTATTCTACTTCAATCAGTTCTATTCCATTCCATTGCATTCCACTCCATTCCATTCCATTCTATTCCATTCCATTCCATTCCATTCCATTCCATTCCATTCTACTCCATTCCATTCCATTCTACTCCATTCCATTCTACTCCAATCAGTTCTATTCCATTCCATTCTACTCCATTCCATTCCATTCTACTCCATTCCATTCCATTCTACTCCATTCCATTCTACTCCAATCCGTTCCATTCCATTCCATTCTACTCCATTCCATTCCATTCTACTCCAATCCGTTCCATTCCATTCCATTCTACTCCATTCCATTCCATTCTACTCCAATCCGTTCCATTCCATTCCATTCTACTCCAATGCATTCCATTCCATTGCATTCCACTCCATTCAATCCTGTTCCATTGTTCTGCACTTCATCCTACTCCATTCCATTCCGTTCCACATGCAAGCAGTCCCTGAGTTAAGAACAAGTTCCTTTCCTAACTCTGTCTTCAACTTGCTTGTACATCAGAACCTGTGCTTATGGAGAGACTGCCTGTTGCTAAAAAAATGGTGGAGAGTGTTGGCGTTTCTCGAGTTGCTAAGCTGCTGAAGACGCACAACGAACTGCTAAAAAACAGGCCCCATTTTCGATAATAGCAACCCATTCGTCTCTAGGAGCTGTCCTTCAGTTGGATGTTCTTAACCTGAGGACTGCCTGTCTTTTTTTATTTTTAGCAAATAACTCCCTCTGTTGCATTAGTCTCTGTCACCACAAAAGAACGTACAGTGGAATTGCGAACCATAGATCAGAATCAAGGAAATATTTTAGGCACCTTCCAAAGTGAGCTGTGCCTCCTTTTTTCAATGTCAGGAAATTCACTCCTCACCTCTTTGACCTCAGGGGACGAGTAAAGTAAGTCGTAGCATTTTTCCCGAGTGACAAAATTGTGGGTTTTTCCTCCACGTTGGTCAGGAGTCCCCAAGAATCGTGTTTTTCTTCTGCCATCATTACACAAGTTAAATTCCACACATCCCCGGGGAATGAAAATATAGGTAGTCCTCAACTTACGACTTGTTCATTTACTCAACTGATGACCGTTCAGAGTTACAACGGTGCTGAAAAAAGTAACCAAGGACCGTTTTTTCCCCACATGTACCATGCCATTCTACAGCGATCTAGACTCAAATGGAGGATTTTATTCCTGGCAGTAAAACAAACCTCAATATATACGATCATTCAAAAAGTTTAGGAACGTGCCTAATCTTGGTTTTTACTATTGGGATAGCTTTTGTTCAGGATCAAAAACATTTAGCAATTGTGTTGCTATAGAAATAGAGCATATGGGTCTTCCTTAGCAAAATCCCCCGAGGAGCTGCAGTGCAGATTTATTCATTCTTCTACAATTCACCATCGTTACCGGAAAAAAAAAGATTTAAAGAAGATTTCCGCGGCTGTTTGTTTAGCCTGCTTTCTCCAAAGAGGCCTGTTAGACTTTTGATTAGAAATTCGTCTTGAGCATTGTTCTGATAACCTGCAAAGCATGCTGGTATAACTGCGCCCTGTATAACTGTATATTTCAAAGAGAATTGACAGCCAGTGTTATTTTTATTTTTTTTATTTTTTGGTATATTTTTTTTTTTAACTGTTAGAATTTGAAAAACCGTCTCGTTTGAGGGGAGAGGCTATATATTCTAAGAGAACGATTGGGAATCCGCGTGTCACACATAATTGGGTTTGCAATTTTTGTGCCTAAATAGCACTGTGGAATATGGACGTATCTAATATTTCACTCCTGGGAGATGGTTTTAATTTCATATTCTAAATCTTTCTCATGAATGACTCTGTTTAAAACTCTGGATGCAGCGTAAGCTATTGGATAATTATCCATCTCATTTTCATGCTGGCACACAGTCCGGAAGAAAAGAGGACTGCTTAATATAACGGTCAACGCAGGTCACTTTAATTAAGTTGGTTGATGATAATATGTTATTGCAAGCAATATGATGGTTCCCTTTCTTCTGCAATCTGACTTGGCAGTCAATGAAGCGGCTGAATTTTTGTGGTCCTTATTTTATGTTTTGAGATTCTTGAGACAATTTCGGTCTATTTTTCATACCAATATTTCTCTTCCTTGTTCAAATTTATGTATTCATGTTATTGGAATGTTTAGAATTAAAAAAAAAAACACCTCTCTCCTCAGCAAAGGGCTACAGGTAGTTCTCGAATTACGACCACAGTTGAGCCCAAAATTTCTGTGGTTAAGCAAAACGGTTGTTAAGTGAGTTTTGTGCCATTTTACGACCTTTCTTGCCACCGTTGTTAAGTAAATCACCGCAGTTGTTAAATTCGTGTCAGGTTTGTTAAGGGCTTCCCCATTGATTTTGCATGTCAGAAGGTCCCAAAAGGGGATCACATGACCCCGGGACCGTCATAAATGTGAGTCCCTTGTCAAGCATCCGAATGTAAATCACATGACCCTGGGGATGCTGCAACGGTCATAAGTGTGAAAAACGGTCATAAGTCCCTTTTTCAATGCCGTTCTAACTTTGAACGGTCACTAAACGAACTCTTGTCAATGGAAGACTTCCTATTGAAAATGGGGCAAAACTCACCAAATGTCTCACTTTGCAACAGAAATGTTGGGGTCAATTGTGGTCGTAAGTCAAGGACCACCTTTACTTGATATCATTTTATTGTGATTTTGTTTGATTGTGTTTTAGGTTGTCTCTCGTTGTTATGGCCTATGACTGCAACAGTACATTTATTTTATTTATTTTTCTACTGAATTACTTATAAACGTACTTATCCCTGGCTACCTGTGTGGGTAGTGTGCCAGTTAAAATGTCGTGTTACATAGACACATGTATGGGCTCGCATGCACACGCATGCGCACATATGTCTTTCTAAAAGCATTTATTTTCTTTCTTTACTTAATTACATATAAACGTACTTATCCCTGGCTACCTGTGTGGATAGTGTGCCAGTTAAAATGTCGTGTTACATAGACACATGTATGGGCTCGTGTGCACATGCATGCGCACATATGTCTTTCTAAAAGCATTTATTTTTTCTTTACTTAATTACTTATAAAGGTACTTATCCCTGGCTACTTGTGTAGGTACTGTGCCAGTTAAAATGTCGTGTTACATGGACACATGTATGGGCTTGCGTGCACGCGCATGCACACGTGTCTTTCTAAAAGCATTTATTTTCTTTCTTTACTTAATTACTTATAAAGGTACTTATCCCTGGCTATCTGTATGGATAGTGTGCCAATTAAAATGTGTTACATAGACACATGTATGGGCTCGCGTGCACGCGCATGCACACATATGTCTTTCTAAAAGCTAACAGAATAAAATTCTATTACAGGAGACGTTTCGTTGGGTTTGCTACACCTGAGTGAAGCATCTTTTTCCTACCCTGCTTTTTAAGAATAGGAAAATGGTGGAAATTATTGTCCTTCAGCTAGTAAGATAATCAGATGCAGCCCATTATTCATCCTGTCTGCAACTTCTACCTGTTATCTTGTAATACAATTTGCCTGTTACTAGATTTCGGAGAAAGCCTTAGAGTTTTTTCTCTCTCTTCCTCTCCACTAACGTTAGTATCTTCATTTGGGTTCATTTTTCTCCTGGATTCCAGGTTTTATGAAATGCAGGCAGTCCTTGACTTACGACCACAATTGAACCCAACATTTCCAGCAATTGAATTCTGCCCCATTTTACGATCTTTCTTGCCACCATTGTTAAGTGAATCGCTTCGGTTGCAAAGTCAGTAACACGGTTGTTAAGTGAAACTGGCTTCCCCCCCTTGACTTTGCTTGTCAGAAGGTCGCAAAAGGGGATCACGTGACCCCGGGGGACACGGCAGCCGTCATATATATGTTGCCAAGCGACTGAATTTGGACCACGCAAAAAAGGATCACATGACCTGAGGCAACACAACCGTCATAAGTACAGGCCAGTTGCCAAGCATTCTGAATTTTGATCATGTGACCCTGGGGAATGATGATGCAACGGTCGTAAGTGTGAAAAACGGCCCTAAGTCGATTTGTCAATGCTGTTGTTAATTTGAGCGGCCACTAAATGAACTGTTGTAAATCGAGGAGCACCTGTAACAACATTCAGTATCTTGGATCTAGCTTTTGTTTTTGTTTTAGGACGTACGCTTAAAAAGAGCCATAGGGAAAAAGTTGTGCAGCAGAAATATAGACAAACACACACATTCACACCGTAGTTTTCAGAACGATATCCTTTTGACTTTCAGCTTTCGGTCTGTTGATACCTTTTGTTCTTCAAAGGCAGGAGAAATCTGCTTTTAGTGCTCGCTGAAGGGAAGGGGAATAGATTTGCTGTGACGCGTAGAAGGGGGAAAATATAAAACTGGGGGGGATTGTATGTTGGCCGCAACACGTTAAATGGGGTCACACATCCTCCAGAATCTCCTTCTGTATCATCCATCCATTCAGGTTGAGAGAGGGCTGGTTTGGTTTAGTAGGACAGTGACAGAATTGGGTGACCCTTTTAAATTCCCTGCAAAAGCAACATTTTTCTCTCCCAAATATAACGTACTCTCAGTAAAATCAATGTAGGACGGAAAGGTCAAAATATACATAAACATAAACATAAATATGACTTGTGGATTTCAACTCCCAGAATTCCTCAGCCAGCGTGCCTGGCTGAGGAATTCTGGGAGGGGTCTTCAGACCTGGCCCTTTTATGACTTGTGGACTTCAACTCCCAGAATTCCTCAGCCAGCGTGCCTGGCTGAGGAATTCTGGGAGGGGTCTTCAAACTTGGTCCTTTTATGACTTGTGGACTTCAAGCGTGGCAGCCTGAGGAATTCTGGGAGTTGAAGTCCACAAGTCATAAAAGGGCCAAGTTTGAAGACCCCTGTTGTAAGTCAAGGACTACCTGTATAAAATAATAATTAAAAATAATAAACTAATTTTAAAAAAGCTAAAAACAAATAAGCTCAAAGGGCAGACGAGGCCTTTTACTGCCGTCGCTTTTCTATGTTTCTAAATTTGGAGCGCATCTTGATTGTGGCAAATCGTGTCTTCTTTCATTTTAGGATGGCCATTCAGACATTTTGTACACTTTCTGGACCGTCGTGACTCAAACTCTGGCTTCAGAACTTCAGAAAGCATCTGAGAGTAAGTACTGATTTCAGCGCGCACGATAATGACATTTTCTCCAGCTTTATAAACCTTGCCACCGTCCTCTTCTCTTTGCACCTACAGGTGGTCCTCAACGTATGGCCATAATGGAGCCCAAAATTTATGTCGCTAAGAGAGACAGTTGTTAAATAAATGTTGACCCCTTCTGCGACGTTCCGCGTTAAGTTAGTGACACGGTTGTTAAGTAAATCTGACTTCCCCCTTGACTTTGTTTGTCACAAAGTCGCAAAAAGGGGGTCGCCTAACCCCAGGACAATGCCGCCGTCGTAAATACGAGTCAGTTGCCAGGCGTCTGGATGTTGATCACATGACCATAGTCGTAAGAAGAGACTGGACAGCCATTTGTCTGAAATGGTATAGGGTTTCCTGCCTGAGCAGGGGGTTGGACTAGATGACCTCCAAGGTCCCTTCCAACTTTATTATTATTATTATTATTATTATTATTATTATTATTATTATTATTATTATTATTATTATTATTGTGAAAAACCAATCCTGAGTCCCTTTTTTCAGTGCCGTCGTAACTTCGAATGGCCACTAAACTGTTGTAAGTTGAGGACTACCTGTGTTTTGACCTGAATGATACAACGAACAGGAAAGTGGTTGTCTTCTCTCTCGGATGAGAAGCGAAACATTTTTTCAAACAAAAAAACTCCAAGAAAATCCAATTGCTTTTTGGAAAAAGCACCTTTGAGACAACCATGACCTGAATAATGGAGAATTCTCCATAGACACTCTCTGGGCATAATCAAAGTTGAAATCTGAGTGCATTTAGCTTCCTAATGCTAATAAATGCTGACTTTTCTTAAAAGAATTTGACTTATTCAGCACAAGATCCGTGCACTCTTTGAAGATACTGCTTAACTGAGGTAAGGCTTTGTTTAAATATTTGATTAAAGCTGAGGAAAGAGATCACCACAGATGGGGACTGCAGACAATAAATTAAAAGACGCTTGCTCCTGGGGAGGAAAGCTATGGCAAATCTAGACAGCGTACTAAAAAGCAGAGACGTCACCCTGCCAACAAAACTGCGTATAGTCAAGGCCATGGTTTTCCCAGTTGCAACCTATGGCTGTGAAAGGTGGACCATAAGAAAGGCTGAGCGCCAAAGAATGGAGGCCTTTGAACTATGGTGCTGGAGGAGACTCCTGCGAGTCCCCTGGACTGCAAGGCGATCAAACCGGTCAGTCCTAAAGGAGATCAACCCTGACTGTTCTTTGGAAGGCCAGATCCTGAAGTTGAAACTCAAGTACTTTGGCCACCTAATGAGAAGGAAGGACTCACTGGAGAAGAGCCTGATGCTGGGAAAGATGGAGGGCAAGAGAAGAAGGGGACGACAGAGAAGGAGGTGGCTGGATGGAGTCACTGAAGCAGGAGGCGTGAGCTTAAATGGACTCCAGAAGATGGCAGAGGACAGGAAGGCCTGGAGGAACGTTGTCCATGGGGTCGCGATGGGTCGGACACGACTTCGCAACTAACAACAACAAAAGGAAAGAGAACTATGTGTTTTTAATGTTCCAATCAAGACGGCCTTTCCAGCAGACCACTAGTATTTAGTTAAGTGAGTGCAGGTTGTCCTCGATTTAGGACCACAACTGAGCCCAAACTTTCTGTTGCTAAGCGAGACAGTTGTTAAGCGGGTTTTGCTCCATTTTACGAACTTTCTTGACACAGCTGTTAAGCAAAACACTGCAATTGTTAAGTTAGTGACACGGTTATTAAGTGAATCTGGTTTCCCCCGTTGACTGCTTGTCAGAAGGTCGCAAAAGGGGATCACGTGGTCCCGGGACGCTGCGACCGTCATAAATATGAGTCAGTTGCCAAGCGTCCGAATTTTGATCAGGTGACCGTGGGGGAATGCTGCAACGGTCGTAAGTGTGAAAAATGGTCATAAGTCCCTTTTTTCAGTACCGTTGTGACTTTGAACGCTCACTAAACGAGATCTTGTAAGTCGAGGAGTATCTGTAAGGAGATGGCATCCTTAAAAGCATTTCGCAGACTCAATTATCACTTGTTTTAAATCGGAACATAATACGTTGTGGTCTAGCGGTTGTAGTTTATTACAGAGTTGGAAAGGATCATAAAATTAGCTTTAATGGTAATGGAGTTTGAAAGAATTCCACACAGTTCTTGTTTAATACATTATTATCTTCCCTAAGTGTAGGTTATAAAGTGAATGCCAGCAGTTCCATCTGCAATTTAATCTGAAGTACAACCGGATAAATCTTCCCGGGCCCGTTTTTATTCTTTCCAACCAAAAGGAAATTTGGGAAAAAAATATTACATAAAGGGACTCGGTTTCTCTGTCGGTCCGTCGGTCCTTCAGCAAGATAATTCTCTGAAAACTGAACAGAAGGGAACTAAATGGGTTCTGGAGGAAGAAGCTACAGGAAAAAAAAGGGTTTTTTTAAAATAGGCCCCATCTGGCTTGAGGAGGCAGAGAAAAACATTTTTTAAGAAAAATCTGTGTAATTTCTATAGGAGAGGCAGTTGGGCAACGAATCAAAAAGCTGATGATTGCACCATCCTAAGCTCTTCTCGTCTCTAGTCATATGATCCAGAGCAGAGAGTATGCAGCCATGGATGTTCATTGCACACACGTATACACAAACATACGCAGATGCAACACAAGGGAAAAGTAGAAACGCGCAGTCCTTCGTTACACAGAAGAAAATACCTGGAGCCAGTTCTGGTGGAGAGTAAGAAAGGATTCCAGAAACCGCATCTGCCTTCCCAGTTTTTTGTAGTTTTTCATCACTGTCTCCTGAATCTCTGTCTACGTACAGATAGTCCTTGACCTATGACCGTAATTGAGCCCCAAATTTCTGTTGTTAAGTGAAACATTTGTCAAAGTGAGTTTTGCCCCATTTTACAATCTTTCTTGCCACCATTGTTAAGTGAGTAGTAACACCGTTGTTAAGTGAATCTTTGTTGACTTCGCTTATCAGAAAAAGGTAATCATATGATCCCAGGACACCATGACCGTCATAAATATGAACCAGTTCCCAAAGCATCTGACTTTTGATCACATGACCACCAGAATGCTGCTACGATCATCAGTGTGAAAAACAGTCATAAGTCACTTTTTTGCAGCCCTGTTGTAACTTCGGTCACTAAATGAACTGTGTCGTAAGTCAAGAACTTCCTGTATTTTTACTACTAGGGACAATACTAACAGGAAAATGGCAATAGGAGTAGAGAGAGAAAGATTGACAGAAACTGAACTGCCAGTTTTGCGCTGCAACTTATTAGTAATCATCTTCCCCAAATGTGACTGTTATTAGAAAAATAACAGAAAAGGAAAACAAATGCCAATAGAAGCGAATATTTGTAGCTCAGGGTTGAAATGAGGGGTCCTTGGTGCTCTCTGAGCTTGGTGGTTTTCTTGCAGACATTTCACTACCAGACTAGGTAACATCATCAGTGCTAGAAGGGAGAGGAGGAGGACTGTGGGAGTCCTTGGTGCTCTCTGAGCTTGGTGGTTTTCTTGCAGACGTTTTATTACCAAGCTAGGTAATATCATCAGTGCTAATAAGGAATGGGGTTTGCTGTCTATTTATATTCTAGTGGCTTGCCCTGTCAGTGTTGGTGGAAATGGTCTTGAAAATGGTGGTTTTCTTGCAGACGTTTCATGACCCAACTAGGTAACATCATCAGTGCTAGCACTGAAGCGTCTGCAAGAACACCACCAAGCTCAGAGAGCACCAAGGACCCCACCAAAAAAATAATAGTCCATTAATGTATCTGCATTGGATGTGGCTCTAATATTTTCAAAGCTAGTTTATTATTTGCAACTTCCTGTAACTTCCTGTTGTAAGAATATTTTGTGTGAGATGCATTACATTTTTATATTTTGCTTATTCTATTATCAAAACAAACCTGTAGAATTTAACAAATTAGCTACGTCCATTCAAAATACTGTATGTACTTCTGGATATTATTTGAGGAAGCGACTAATGTCTAAAGCAGGGGTAGGCAACCTTGGCTCTTTTATGACTCGTGGACTTCAACTCCCAGAATTCCTGAGCCAGCATGGCTCAGCTTGGAAACCTCTCCCTTTCCCCTCAGCGTGGCTGGCTCAGGAATTCTGGGAGTTGAAGTCCACGAGTCATAAAAGAGCCAAGGTTGCCTACCCCTGGTCTAAAGAAATCATTCAGTGGCGAAATAAATAAATATATATATATATATATATTTTCTGGGGCATTTTTGAATTGAATTGGATGAAAACAGATCTCTTGCGTAACTTACCTCATCTAGCAGTAAGAATAACTAGGACAAGGCATTGTTTGTCTAAGCTTCCAATTGTTAATGCTAGCAATTAAATCACCTTTCACTTTTTCAAGCCTAAGATCTTATTGCAGAAAGAAGCAATTTTGACACTGAAAATATAAAGCAGATTGGGGAATCAGAGAAAAAAGTAGGGTTATGAGGGCATCCAGAGTGTGACTTATATATGTTTTATTAGACTAGAACAGGGACATAAAAGCGAATAATAAGTCACAGCAGGAATTCCTCTGGATATTTTTGTTTTTACGGCCATTGTGAAGGTAAGGTACAGAATTTTCTCCAGAGTAAAATATTTCCATAAGAAGGCTTGGTCCGTGGTTGTGGAAACTGCTTTTCTAGAAGTCCACGAAGTCCTTGAGTTACGACCTTATAAGCGCTATGTGCTTAGAGCTCAAAGCATTGTTAAGAGACCCCACACACCCACTTCAGGGTCTGTTTCTGTTGCTCCCCTCTGGGAGGGGGTTTGGAAGAATTTCCAGCAGGACTGCCAGATTCTGCAACAGCTTTGTTCCCTCTGCCATCCGTCTGGTAAATTCGCAAGATTCGTTTTTTCTCGCCGTGTATATGTATACATTCGAACTAGACTGTGATGTTTCTCTGTGTCATATATGTGGGGGGGGGGTTGGAGGTACATGCATAATGGTATTTTTTTGAGAGCTGAATGCAACAAAATTTCATTTGAATGTATGCTGATTAGTGTACATACAAATGACAATAAAGTTTTTATTCTGTTCTGTTCCGTTCCATTCCGTTCCGTTCCCTATTCCATTCCATTCCATTCCTATTCTATTCTTTATTCTATTCCATTCTATTCCATTCTATTCCATTCTATTCCATTCTACATTCTACATTCTACATTCTACA
Source organism: Azemiops feae (assembly GCA_023970755.1). Lineage (NCBI taxonomy): Eukaryota > Metazoa > Chordata > Lepidosauria > Squamata > Viperidae > Azemiops > Azemiops feae. Next base: position 158,859 of record JALGBA010000665.1, on the reverse strand, counting down.
TTCTATTCTATTCTATTCTATTCTATTCTATTCTATTCCATTCCATTCCATTCCATTCCATTCCATTCCATTCTATTATTTATTCTATTCCATTCTTCATTCTACATTCTATTCCATTCCATTCCATTCCATTCCATTCCATTCTATTCTATTCTATTCTATTCTATTCTATTCTATTCCATTCCATTCCATTCCATTCCATTCCATTCCTATTCTATTATTTATTCTATTCCATTCTTCATTCTACATTCTACATTCTACATTCTATTCTATTCTATTCTATTCTATTCTATTCTATTCTATTCTATTCTATTCTATTCTATTCTATTCTATTCTATTCTATTCTATTCTATTCTATTCCATTCCATTCCATTCCATTCCATTCCATTCCATTCCATTCCATTCCATTCCTATTCTATTATTTATTCTATTCCATTCTTCATTCTACATTCTATTCCATTCCATTCCATTCCATTCTTTGTTCTGTTCCGTTCCATTCCATTCCATTCTATTGTTTATTCTGTTTTATTCCATTCTATTCTGTTCTGTTCCGTTCCATTCTATACAACTGCAGTTGTCAAGTGAAGCAATGATTCACTATGGGTCAGTTTTGCCGAAAATTGGCAATGCTAGGTTTGGCCAAAACTCGTAAAACCCAGTCACGTGATTGTGGGACCCTGCAAATGCTTGTAAATGCAGGTGGTTGCCAAAGTGCGGTCATGTGATCATGGGGCGGGGACAGCTGTCAGAACTTCGAATCTCAGTTGTAAGTACCCTGGGGAGGCCTGTTGTAACTTCAAACGCTCGCTAAGTGATTGCCCATAAGTCGAGGACTTGCTGTATTTCTATTCAGGTAGTCCTCAACTTTGGACCACAACTGACTCCAGAATTTCTGTTGCTAAATGAGACAGTGAAGTGCGTTTTGCCCCCATTGTACGACCTCCCTCTGCCGCTGTTGTTAAGTGAGTCACTGAAGTTGCTAAGTTTGTAACACGGTTGCTAAGGGGAGTCCGGCTTCCCCATCACCTTTGCTTGTCAAAAGTTCGCAAAATTTGATCACGTGAGCCAGGGACACTGGAACCGTCACAAATTCGAGCCGGTGGCCAAGTGTACAGATTTGGAACAGGTGACCCTGGGGGTGCTACAGTGGTCGTAAGTGTGAAAAACAGCCATGAGTCCCTTTTTTCAGTGCCCTTGTCATTTTGAACGGTCACTGAATGAATCGTTGTAAGTCGAGGACTGCCTGCATTGTCACGGTTCCGATAGATGAGACCCGTTGAAATAAGAACTCTGAGGCAATTGCTTTCCTCAGAGAACAATTTTAATGGCTACATAATATCGGCAAGAACATAGGTGAAACCAAGACTGGAAGTCCGTCCCCCCCCCCCAAAAGGTTACAAAGTAAAAGTTAAACTTCCCACCCCTTTGGTGTGTCATAAATCACAATCCACAATTAACACCTTTGGCGGGATCTCTAACAGTAGTTCTAGCCCAGGGGTAGGCAACCTTGGCTCTTTTATGACTCGTGGACTTCAACTCCCAGAATTCCTGAGCCAGCATGGCTCAGCTTGGAAACCTCTCCCTTTCCCCTCAGCGTGGCTGGCTCAGGAATTCTGGGAGTTGAAGTCCACGAGTCATAAAAGAGCCAAGGTTGCCTACCCCTGTAATCTAGCCCGTCAAACACTTGAGCAATTTGACCTTGGTTCCCACAGGAAAGTTATTGTTATGACTGAACTAGAAGAATGTATTTTCCCTTCCGCCCATAGCTGCGGCAAGCCGAAAAACGAAGAAAAATGGCTGTAAGCCAGAGTCGTTTTGTAGGTTTGACGTGTCTACTGTTGATTTTAAATATTGTAGCACCGAAGTTCTAAGCATCGCACAAGCCGATAAGGCTTGCTTTAAGTAATGCCTGCGTGGTCTTTTTTTTCCCCGTCTTTCAGCTTCCATGTTTTTGAAGCAAGCTTTCGAAGGCGAATATCCTAAATTACTGAGGCTGTACAATGATTTCTGGAAGCGTCTTCAACAATACAGTGAAAATATTCAAAGAAACGTTATAACGAACGGCAGCCCCGAGCCCTTATCGGAACTTCCACAAATAGATGACGATGAACAGGACATATTCATGCAGAAGAAACAAGATTATGAGTATGAGCACTTCTGTCTGTAATTAGACCACAGAGCATTTCAGACTTCAAACTCCTTGCAACAAATTAGGCCGTTTTCTGTAGCGCAGCGTGATATTTTATAAATAGAAATTGGCTTTGCTGTTAACAAAGGCAGTGAATCTATTGCCATTGAGTCATTAGAATTTACTGGTTTGAATAGAAGCAGATTGAAGATTAGAGTGTGTTGGGATTGGTTTGTAAGAAGGTTGGTTTTTTTTTTTACACAAACGTCTTGATCAGTTCTCATATTGTAGCTTAGTAACATAAAGCAACATTTCTGCCCTGGAAGCTAGTCTCAAACCATGGATATTTGGGGACGGGCATGCTTAGTGTGTTTAGAAAATTTTATTTTAAGTGGAGAAATATTTAGGTTTGATCAGCGTGTCTTGATGTAGAACACGAATACACTTACTGGGGTTTTTGCGTTACTAATTTGAGCAAGGCATGCAGTTTGATACAGGAGTATTGTGTTAGTACCAGTATATACAGCACTGGTAAGACCACACTTGGAGTAGTGTGTCCAGTTTTGGTCACCATGATACTCTAGAAGGGGTGCAGAGGAGAGCAACAAAGATGATTAGGGGTCCGGAGGCTAAAACTTACAATGAATAGTTGCGGGAACTGGGAATGTCTGGCCTAACAAAGAGAAGGATTAGGAGTGACATGATAGCAGTCTTCCAATATTTGAGGGGCTGTCACAGAGAAGAGGGATCAACCAATTCTACGAAGCACGTGAGGGCAGGACAAGAAGCAATGGGTGGAAGTTTTATCAAGGAGAGAAGCAACCTAGAATTAAGGAGAAATTTCGTGACAGTGGAAACAATTAACCAGTGGAACAGCTTGCCTCCAGAAGTTGTGGGTGCTCCATCGTTGGAGGTCTTCAAGGAGAGATTGGACAACCATTTGTCCAGAATGGTGTAGGGTCTCCTGCTTGAGCAGGGGGTTGGACTAGAAGACCTCCAAGGTCCCTTCCAGCTCTGTTATTCTGTATTCCATTTATACCCCACTGCACACATCTCTGTGGATTATAAGAAATAATGCACCTTGCAGAGATACTTGCTTTTTAATCTGTTCAGATTAAAAAGCAAGTGTGTGGTTGTTTACAATCTCACTGGAAATTATCACTGAGACCTGATGGCGCAGTGGTTAGAATGCAGTATTGCAGGCTCTAAAACTACCGACTGTCAGCATTTCTATCCTGATGGGGCTCAAGGTTGACTCAGCCTTCAAATTGTTGGGGGGGGGGCAAATGCTGACTCTTTAACCGCCCAGAGGGTGTTGTTGAAGCACTATGAAGCGGTATATAAGTCTAAGCGCTATTGCTATCTAAGCTGTGGCGGCGCAGTGGTTAGAAGGCAGTGTGGCAGGCTAATTCTGCCCACCGCCGGCAGTTCGATCCTGACCGGCTCACAAGGTTGACTCAGCCTTCCATCCTTCCGAGGTCGGTAAATTGAGGACCCAGATCGTTGGGGGGGGGGCATAGGCTGCCTCTGTAAACCGCTTAGAGAAGGCTGTAAAGCACTTACGAAGCGGTCTATTAAGTCTAAGTGCTATTGCTATTCTCTGCAAAAGATGAAAAGATCCTATTGGAGAAAGCCTTCGTCAAGTCTCCGATGGGCTGCTCTGTTTGCAAAATGGAGATAAATATTTTTGTCCTTGTTAATTAATTGCTCCCTCTTTCTAGCCCGGAAAAAGCACTAAAAAATTCTTTGCAACCTTATGAAGCTGCCTATCTATCAAAATCCCTGTCGCGGCTCTTTGATCCCATCAACCTTGTATTTCCTCCCGGAGGTCGCAACCCGCCATCGGCCGACGAACTCGACAGCATTATCAAAATCATTGCGAGGTAAGCGTTTGTAATAAACCTCGGTGCACAACGTACGATGTGATTTTTTTCCCCCTCCTTCTTCCTTTTTAATCACAATTTTGGAACGGAGATTTCTTCACGGTTGCGTTATTCATTTCTTTTTGCATCTGGTTATATCATCTCCTTTTGCATTTGGTTATATATTTTTATTTTCTAGCGAGCTGAATGTGGCAGCGGTGGATGTAAACCTCAGCTTTGCAGTATCAAAAAACGTGGCAAAGACCATCCAGTTATTTGGCGTCAAGTCTGAACAACTTGTAAGTAATTTTTTTTTTTAATTAAACTTATTTTCAAATACAGTTAGTCTTTGACTTAACAACCATTTGTTTAGTGGCCATTCAAAGTTGCAACGGCACCGGAAAAACTGAGCTAGGTCTGTTTTTCACACTTAATGACTGAATCCCCATGGTCACGTGATCCAAATTCAGATGCTTGGCAACGGGCTCATATTTATGACGGTTGCAGCTGAATTAAAACTGAATTAACAATTGCCCTCAATTGTGGTCGTAAATTGAGGACTACTTGTATTTGTCTTTTTCAAGACTGAAAATTGATGGGACGGGATCGATGCTACAAGTAGCAATTTGATTTGAGTGGAGTTTGAATGATTCAAAGTTACCAATGAATTACAGCTGCAGAAAGACCACACACACAAACACATCTATGTTGTTGAAATGGAGACGGCGTCGGGATTTTGCTGGTGACTCCTGCAGGGAGTCGTTCTGAGTCTTTTATAACATATTTGACATCTCGCAATTTTCTTTCGGACAAAAAACATAGGAGGGTTAACTATCCTGATACCTGGGGGGGGGGGGAAGTAGGGATCTTAGCCAAGCTGAAACCAATAACAGGCTCCGAGAAAAATGAAATCGTATATCGCTATAATATTTTAGAGCTGCAAACCAGTTTCTCTTTACCCTGGTAAACCACAAGCGAGCCTGCCTTTCATCAAGATTGCACGAGAACTGGGATGGACATGTGGCCCTTAATCTGATTGTAAACCTCTCTGCAACTGATAAGTTCAGACAGCTGGTCAGAGAGAAAGGAACTGGTATCCCAAAAGGCAAAGAGTCCAGATGGTTCGGTCCGGGGCTGTCTAAACCTAAGGTGGTCATTTTGAGAGGTCCTTGGTGCTCTCTGAGCTTGCTTGTTTACTTGCAGACGTTTCGTTACCCAACTAGGTAACATCATCAGTGCTGGTAAGGAGCGAGGTTCGCTCTCAGGTTATATTCTAATGGCTGGCCTGGTCAGTGTTGGTGGGGATGGTCTTAGAGGATAGGATAGGATAGGATAGGATAGGATAGAATAGAATAGAATAGAATAGAATAGAATAGAATAGAATAGAATAGAATAGAATAGAATAGAATAGAATAGAATAGAATAGAATAGAATAGAATAGAGTTGGAAGGGACCTTGGAGGTCTTCTAGTCCAACCCCCTGCTTAGGCAGGAAACCCTATACCATTTCAGACAAATAGGTGTCCAATCTCTTCTTAAAAACTTCCAGTGTTGGAGCATTCTGGAGGCAAGTCGTTCCACTGGTTAATTGTTCTAACTGTCAGGAAGTTTCTCCTTAGTTCTAGGTTGCTTCTCTCTTTGGTTAGTTTCCATCCGTCGCTTCTTGTCCTGCCTTCAGGCGCTTTGGAGAATAGCTTGACTCCCTCTTCTTTGTGGCAGCCCCTGAGATATTGGAAGACTGCTATCATGTCCCCCCTCGTCCTTCTCTTCATTAAACTAGACATACCCAAGTTGCCAAGGTTGAGAAGCACTAGTCCACATGATTTGGTCTCCCACTGACTCATCCCATTCGCTATATTGATGGCTTCTACTGCCCTTTATCTTGTACGCCTCTCAAGGAGTCTGTAGAATTTGTGGCTGGGTTAGTCCTCATAGCTTTTCAAGAAATCAGCTGATGGGCATGTTGGACTATATAGATATATATTCTTAATTATGCTAAAAATCCGAATCCCAGGTAAACACATGTCATAAAGCAAATAGATAACGGTGATCGTTTTTATCTATTTGCTTTATGACATATATATATATATATATATATATATATATATATATATATATATATATATATATATATATATATATATATATATATATATATATATATATATATATATATATATAATATATAATATATATATATATACAGATATAGTATAGATATAGATAGATAGATAGATAGATACAGATAGATATAGATATAGATATACACGATATATAGATATAGATATACACGATAGATATATATATATTTTCTGACTTACGACCACAGTTGAGCCCAAAACTCCTGTTGCTAAGCAAGACAGTTTTAAGTAAATCATTGCAGTTGTTGAGCTAGCAACACAGTTCTTAAGTGAATCTGGCTTCCCCATTGACTTTGCTTGTCAGAAGGTCGCAAAAGGGGATCACACGACCCCGGGACACTGCGACCGTCATAAACATGAACCAATTGCCACGCGTCTGAATTTTGATCACGTGACCGCGGGGATGCTGCCAACGGTTGTAAGTGTGAAAACCGGTCGTAAGTCACTTTTTTCAATGCCGTTGTAACTTTGAACGGCCACTAAATGAACTGTTGTAAGTCGAGGACTACCTGTACATACTTACATACATACATACATACACGTATACATATACATATACACACACACACACTGTAAACCTACGTGTGTTTGGTTGTGTCTTATTTTACTTGATTTTTTTAAAACTGTCCTCTATTAAAAAAAAAAAAAATTGGCTGGATGGAGGAGGGGGGGGGGGTCAGGCTGTGCAAAAAAGCACAAATCAAAAAAAAATCAATATGCTGCTGAAAATAATTGAGAACTTGGCACCCGTCGCCCCAGTAATGAGATGGCTAATCTGCAGCAAAGCATTGTAAAAGCCAAAAAAATGTTTTCCTGGTTTTTATGTACTGACTAAATTTGCCGATCGCATCAGACTAGCTGAAAATCGGGTGGGATAATTGGGATTTGTGTGTTGTGGGAACCTGGTGTGAACCCGGCTATCTTCTTAAGCCATAATATGATGATGTGTTACACAAATTCAGCATGTTCCTCTAACCTGGGTTGATAGTTTAGGACAGGGGCTCTCCAAACGTGGCGACTTTAAGACTTGTGGACTTCAACTCCCAGAATTCCATGCTAGCTGGGGAATTCTGGGAGTTGAAGTCCACTAGTATTAAAAGTTGCCAAGTTTGGAGAGCCTTGGTTTCATGTATAGTGAGGACTGATCGAATAAGTACTTTACGGCAGGGGTCCCCAACCCCCGGTCCGTGGACCGGTACCGGGCCACGGCCTGCCAGCAACCGGTCCGCACAAACAAGCAAAGCCCCATCCGCGGGATGCAGGCAGCACACAAAACCACGCCCCCTCCGGTCCGTGGAAAAACCTCTCTCCACGGAACCGGTCCCTTGTGCCCAAAAGGTTTGGGGACCTCTGCTTTACGGTGAGCCTTCCGTTCAGAATTTAAGAGAAAGACATGCCGATAAAGAGAGAAATAATTTTCTGGTTTGTGGTTCCTGAGCTATTTGAAGCCACATCACCTTGCAACGGTCCAAGATGCTAAATAAACTGGCACAGCTGTCTTAGCAGGCCATAATGGGACCCCACCTGGCTGTTGTCTTGGTTAACATCTGACACCCATTTTTTTAATCTTCTCCTCCAAGGAGCCTCTGATGGTGGATGGCAGATAGGGGGGCGGGTTGTCCCAAGGACCTCAAAATTCAGGCTCGGTTTCTATCGGAAAACATGCTGAAATTACTCCTTGATAACTCCTTTGTTCAGCTTCGTCCTTGACTTACAATAGTTCATTTAGTGACCATTTAAAGTTACAACAGCACTCAAAAAAAAAATGACTTAGGACCGTCTTTTACATTTATGACCGGCGCAACGTCCCCAGGGGTCACGAGATCAGAATTCAAGACGCTTGGCAATTGACGGTTGCCAGTGTCCCAGGGCCATATGTGATCCCCTTTTACGACTTTCTGACAAGCCAAGACAGTTGGGAAGTCAGAGTCACTTAACAACTTGACAACTGTAGTGATTCACTTAACAACTGCGGCAAGAAAAGTCGTAAAATGGGGCAAAAGTCGCTTAGCAACTGTCTCGCTTAGCAAGATAAATTTTGGGGGTCAATTGTGATTGTAAATGAAGGACTAGCTGTACTCATAAACTTTTGCTCCAACATTTTTTAAAGACACCTTGTAAATTAAAAAAAAAATATCTGGCATTGAGTTCTTCCATTTTCAAACACAATATTTTTAGTTCCATGTAGAAGTACGTACATTTTGATTGGGCGCCAAAAAGTGCCATGTTTATTTTCTCTTGTTATTTCTGTGTGTATATATATATATATGTATGTATGTATGTACGTACTGTATGTATGTATGCCCCTTAGTAACTGGCACAAAAGTTTTAGATTGGAAGATTAATGCTTGCTGTTCTTGTCTTTGTCTCCTGATATATTTTTGAATACTGTTTCCCATTGATCCGCTCTGGAATCGTGTTACTTTTATTCTGAACACGTATACGTAATTAAACTCAGCCTTGTTTGCGACTGCTTTTATCTGTGAGATGTTTGTCAGAGATGGATTCTGCCATCATCATCACCATGGTGCCTTATTGATCTGTATCATAGCGCTGCGGTATCCCTCATTATTGTTTAAAAATCCCCGATTTAAATAGGGAACTCTATTTGCAGACTGCACCCACGCCTAAATCCTTCTCAGAGGTGCTACTGTCGATCCAGGTATTTCCTGTCTTGTACCTGTACATCTGTCAAGATTGAGTATATGCCTTTTAGCTTCTATCGCTGATCAACTTGCCAACGAAAAAGGGGGGGTGGAAAGTGAAGGGAGGAAATGGGATGCCGAGAAGCCATTCACGATCCGTGAGAGCCTGCAAAACTCCAAGGTCACTACTGCAGGTGCTAGTGGAGAAATGGACTGTTCCCAGAACAAAAAGAAGTTTCGCGATTGGGCGGTGGGAACACCCAAGGGGTGAGGACAAGGGAATCTATTGTTTAACTAAGCAAACTTTCGCGCTCGTTTTGCTTTTTCAATTCCGAGATGGTGTATCCAATAAAGATTTATCTTTTGGGACTCAATTGCCCCGAGGGCTCCTTTTTGGTGGGGGTTTGCTAATCGGACCGTTGACAGCATCTGGTTTTTCCTGGCTAAGTGTAGGATCTTATTTTTCTCACCGCTGAACTGCATTTTGTTGGCCAGGGCCCAATGCTCAAGTCTGTCAAGATCCTCCTAAATGTTGACTTTATCTTCCAGACTTTATTATGCTTCTTCATTTTCGTGCAAAGTAGCGCTTCCTATCCTAATATCCACACTCGTTCTCATTTCCGAAGAGTTTTCTGGCCTTTAAAATTTTAACAGATTGTTACGCAAGGAAATACATCTTCTCGGAGGACAGAAAGTTGCACACACTAATCATATTTTAAACGGCGTCTTATTTTTAGCAGAACTCAGAAAAATAGTCGTAGGGGAGATATGTGTAGTATTGAGTTTCCAATGTAATAATAATAATAATAATAATAATAAAGTTGGAAGGGACCTTGGAGGTCATCGAGTCCAACCCCCTGCTCAGGCAGGAAACCCTATACCATTTCAGACAAATGGCTGTCCAGTCTCTTCTAAAAACTTCCAGTGTTGGAGCATTCACCGCTTCTGGAGGCAGGTTGTTCCACTGGTTAATTGTTTCTAACTGTCAGGAAGTTTCTCCTCAGTTCCAGGTTGCTTCTTTCCTTGACTAGTTTCCATCCATTACTTCTTGTCCTGCCCTCAGGCGCCTTGGAGAATAGCTTGACTCCCTCTTCTTTGTGGCAACCCCTGAGATATTGGAATACTGCTATCATGTCACCCTTAGTCCTTCTTTTCATTAAACTAGACATACCCAATTCCAGCAAACGTTCTTGATATGCTTTAGCCTCCAGTCCCCTAATCATCTTTGTTGCCCTTCTCTGCACTCTTTCTAGAGTCTCAACATCTTTTTTACATCGTGGTGACCAAAACTGGATGCAGTATTCCAAGTGTGGCCTTACCAAGGCATTGTAAAGTGGTATTAAAACTTCACGTGATCCTGATTCTATCCCGCTGTTAATGCAGCCCAGCACTGTGTTGGCTTTTTTGGCAGCTGCAGCACACGGCTGGCTCATATCTAAGTGATTGTCCACTAGGACTCCGAGATCCCTCTCACAGTTAATGTGATCAGCTCTCCTAAAAGGCTGAAAAACTGACATGTCGCAAAGTAATCAGCCAGTATCCAACCTTTATATATATATATATATATCCTTAAAAACCTTAATGTTTTATAGTTGAAGCATACCCACAAATGTTCGGGTGTTATGGGACATGTATTAACCAAGTCTTTGTAATTAGTTTCATCAACTTGTTTTATATAATAAAGATAAAAGGTGAGCTGCTCCTTTTGAAGGAGTGTTGGAACATAAAGGTCGGTCTGAAAAAATAGATTTGTGTTTTTTACACTCAGACCCTGTTTCAGCCCTGTATTTAATTTGGGGGCAAATTAATTTACTAGAAGTCTTACGAGCTTGCCTGTTAGAACATAACCTATTGTTTGCAACTCACGGCGATACTTTTATGGGATTATCTACGGGGGCCGTGGCATTACTGATTGGCCTGATTTGATCTGATTATGTGTCAATCAGGTTGGTGTTAACTCTTAGGCACTACATAGGTATGTTTTCTCCAGGACAGCCGATTTGTAAGGCACAAAGAATAGGACCACACGTTAAGTTCCAAGTTAATTTATTGCTGATGCCTGTACACAAGAAGTCAACTAACGGTCAGCACTAAATTGACGCTAGATAAGAGTTAATGGAATTCAAGAGGGGCTGGACTTCGACCATTTGTGGCTACGTAGAGATTCTAGGCTGATTCCTCTCTTGACTCCACCCCCAGACTCTCCTCCTTCTCCTACACTATTCCCAATCTACCATAATCCTTTCGATACTCCAATGGTGCTCTCATAGCCACGGTAACTGAGTCCAGCCACCTTGCCGATAACCATCCTCCTGTTTTCTTTCGATAGGACATATCCTCCGTGCCAGTGGTTCGGTGAATAGGCTGTTCTCCCCTATGGCAGTTGTTTACAAAAATCTACCCAATCATCCTAAAATCTTGCTTAGCAGATCCAAAGCATCCTTCTATTGTTTCTTCCATTCCAGCATTACTGGGACAATATCACACGTTCATTCTTCATCAGACTGGATTGTCTCAGGACAGGTAGAGGAAAGTCGGGTAGCAATAGCAATAGACTTATATACCGCTTCACAGGGCTTTACGGCCCTCTCTAAGCGGTTTACAGAGTCCAGCATGTTGCCCCCAACAATCTGGGTCCTCATTTTACCAACCTCAGAAGGATGGAAGGCTGAGTCAATCTTGAGCCGGTCAGGATCGAACTGCCGGCAGTGGGCAGAGTGAGCCTGCAACGCGGCATTCTAACCACCGCGCCACCACAACTCTTGTAGTTGGAAGTATTTCCACATGACCAAATTTCCTCAGGTTAGGAAGCAGATCATTTTTGAAAGTTGGCTGCACTGGCTAAGAATCCTAAGAAAGAAGTTACACAGAACAACAGAGTTGAAAGGGACCTTGGAGGTCTTCTAGTCCAACCCCCTGCTCAAGCAGGAAACCCTACACCATTTCAGACAAGTGGTTGTCTAGTGTCTTCTTAAAAGCCTCCAGTGATGGAGCACCCAAAACTTTTGGAGGCAAGCCGTTCCACTGGTTAATTGTTCTCACTGTTAGGAAATTTCTCCTTAATTCTAGGTTGCTTCTCTCCTTGATTAGTTTCCATCTGTTGCTTCTTGTCCTGCCCTCAGGGGCTTTGGATGATAAGATGACCCCATTTTCTTTCTGGCAGCCCCTCAAATATTGAACATTGCTATTGTGTCATCCCTGCTCCTTCTTTTCATGACACCTAAGTTTTTTTCAGAAAACCTTGTGCTTTCTTTAATCAGAAAATTGTTATATAATATTCCGAAAACGACAAGCACGGCTTATAACGATTTCTTGGATCTTAACACCAAACGGATTAAAGAAACGATTCCAGCCTCTTTGTCAATGAACGATTGTTCCACAAATTATGATACAGTGCTTTAAAAAAAAAAAAAAAGTCTGCTTCATTTTGTGTTATGCCTGCAGTTAGATCACAGTGTGAGTGGTAATATAAGTACTGTATGTTCTTTTACTTTGATGCTATTTCTGCTGAGCTTCACATGTGGGTGGATTGAAATACACTAACAGGCCCACCTGCTGCACACAGATAAATGTGTTGAACTGGGAACACACACAAAAAAATTGAGTTGTCTAGAAATGAAGGATGGAACCTTGGCAACCTCGAATGCTCTCTAAAAAATAAGGAAAAAGAAGAGAAAGTTGGTTTTGCCACACTATATTTAAGTTAAAAAACCCCCTTTACTATTTCGCCCGTGCCGTCGGCTGTTTTCTATTCTTCTGCAACAGATCAAGATCCGTCTTAATGAAAAAGAGAAGGTAACGTTTTTTTTAAAAAACACACACACACGCTTAATCGGTCTTTCGTTTTATATTAATATATGTGAACATTTCCCAAGGTGTAGGAGTGAGCGTACACGATCGTGAACCTCAATAGGATAGGAACATTTGAGGATTCTGCAAATAAAGGCAAAGACTCTCCAGAGCTGAATTCAATGCCTGGTGGTGGCGTGGACGCATCCACGTCATTTTCTTGACAACGGTATAGAAACGTTTTGCCACGGCTATCTTTTGAGATGGTTTGCAAATTCTCAAGAAAGATTGGTGGAGGTTTTTGAGATCACCTCAAGTCACGCCTCAAAAGCGTTGGCTGTGCCCTGCCAAGGTCAGTTTGTCATCTTTCACATGACCAAAGGGAGGGGGGGGGGAAGAGAACAGCTCAGTTTTAAATTTCATTTGATTGAAAAGTCTTTTTGTCTTGGCCCAACCCATTCTGTTGCTGTAGCCCCATTCAGTGATCCTGAAAACCCAGAATATCTAGCCTAGCCACCTAATGAGCTATGGCAAATCTAGACAGCATACTAAAAAGCAGAGACATCACCCTGCCAACAAAAGCATGTATAGTCAAGGCCATGGTTTTCCCAGTTGCAACGTATGGCTGTGAAAGTTGGACCATAAGAAAGACTGAGCGCCAAAGAATTGAGGCCTTTGAACTATGGTGCTGGAGAAGACTCCTGCGAGTCCCCTGGACTGCAAGGTGATCAAACCGGTCAGTCCTGGAGGAGATCAACCCCGACTGCTCTTTAGAAGGCCAGATCCTGAAGTTGAAACTCAAGTACTTTGGCCACCTAATGAGAAGGAAGGACTCACTGGAGAAGAGCCTAATGCTGGGAAAGATTGAGGGCAAGAGAAGAAGGGGACGACAGAGAATGAGGTAGCTGGATGGAGTCACTGAAGCAGGAGGCCTGAGCTTAAATGGACTCCAGAAGATGGTAGAGGACAGGAAGGCCTGGAGGAACGTTGTCCATGGGGTTGCGATGGGTCGGACACGACTTCGCAACTAACAACAACAAGAAGTCACCTAATGAGAAGACTCCTTGGAGAAGATCCTGATGACAGGGAAAGCTGAAGGCAAAAGGAGAAGGGGACGGCAGAGGAGAAGATGGTTAGATAAGGTCATCAACACAATGAACGTGAATTTGGGCAAACCCCGGGAGACAGTGGAGGACAGTGGGGAGGGCTGGCGTGCTGTGGTCCATGGGGGTCACGAAACGTCCGACAGGATTTAGCAACTGAACAGCATGAAGAATTGCTGCAGAACATGTATAACAGAAGGATGCAATTGCTTTAAGGATGCAATTCTTACTGTCAGGGATTATTTTAGGAGCCCCGCACAACCCTTTGGCAGTTCAAATGAAGCTCTTGTTTTCACTAGCTTCTTAATTTCTATTTGTACAAAACTCATTTTCAAAACTTAAAAAGAGATGATGTAAAGGGATACAGGTATTTAAAAAACCAATACGGTCCTCAGTCTTCCATATAGGAATTCAAAACCCACCTTTTGATCCAAAGGAACTTATCATCTCTAACATTAATAAAGGCGCTTTCTTAAAATAAATAGGAGAAATGGAGAAAAATGATCCGTCCTGGAAATGTCAGGAAACGGATGGCTCCAGGCAGTCTTAACCTGTTTTGAAGAATTGTATCGATAAAAAAAAAAGAATATTTGTAGCTCAGGATTGAACGGTGGGGTCCTTGGTTCTCTCTGAGCCGGGGCTGCTTCCTTGCAGACATTTCATTACCAAACTAGGTAACATCATCAGTGCACAATGATATTGCCTCGTTTGGTAATGAAATGTCTGCAAGAAAACAACCCAGCTCAGAGAGCACCAAAGACACCGCAATTGTAGGTACTCTCTAAGAGTTGTAGCACACTTCCAGAATTGAGTGGTGCAGATGGGTGTGGAGCTCAGGTGACCATGAGGACACAGATATAGTAAATCTCCAAGTGGCCTCAAAAACTCTAAAAGAATGCAAATGGCCAGCAGTCTGCAAGTAATATAAATCCTTCCAGTCAGAGCTGAAGAAGCTTCTTGGGTGAGAAGCGAAACGCCTTCAAAGAAAGAAACAAGGAAGTCCAGTTGCCTCCTAAAAAAGCACCTTTGGGACAACCATGATCTGGATAGACTGAGAATCTCCACAGACAAATGGATGGAAACTAATGAAGGAGAGACGCAACCTAAAACTAAGGAGAAATTTCCTAAACGGTGAGAACAATTAACCAGTGGAACTACCTGCCTCCAGAAGTTGCGAATGCTCCAACACTGGAGGTTTTTAAGAAGAGACTGGACAACCATTTTGTCTGAAATGGTATAGGCTTTCCTGCCTGAGCAGGGGGTTGGACTAGAAGACCTCCAAGGTCCCTTCCAATTCCGTTTTCCTGTTTTTCTGTTATTCTGATGTATCCGCCAGGTCTATATTTGGGAAAGATGAATCATGTTCTATTTATTAAAGATGCTTTTAGGCGTTGCCTTGATGGATATTGCTTGTCACCAATTCACTCTCCTTTCCTCCGTGTTAGGAAGGTTTGAGCCCATTTTTAAGTGGTGCAAGGGCCGTTCCGATTCCAGTCGCACCCCAGGTGTTAAAACGCATAAGGAATAGTTTTGGGGTCCAGCTGTTGATTGGGACTGGGAGGTGCTCATAGGAGATGCTCTTATGTGTTGCTAGTTTGCTGTTAATGTCAAAGAGCTCGTAAAACCGAATGCCTTCCGACGCATCGACCTGCTGGAAAAACAGCCATTAGCTTTCCCTGTTCAGCAGGTGACTTTGTTTACCTAAATCGACACTGGCTCGACACACGGGAATTCTTCCCTGTCAGAATAAATGGAGTTAGAAGCAGTTTGAAGAAGGGTCTGCAAAAGCTGCTTTCCAGGAGATTTTTTTTTTTTCCTGGGAGGGGGGCCTGGGAATTCAAAATCGCATTACCTAACGTTCTCTTTTCCCCTTTTCGTTACATTTTGGAAGGAAAATGGCAGTCCTCGACTTACGACAGTTCGTTTAGTGATCGTTCAAAGTGACAACGGCATTGAAAAAAAGTGACCCGTGACCGTTTTTCACACTTAACGACCGTTTACGGCATCCCCGTGGTCAAAATTCAGCCACTTGGCAACTGGTTCGTATTTATGACGGTTGCCATGTCCCTGGGGGGGGGGTCACGCGATCCCCTTTTGCGACCTTCCGACAAGCAAAGTCGATGGGGAAAGACGGATTCACTTAACGACCGTGTTTACTAACTTAACAACTGCAGCGATTGACTCATAAAATGGGCAAAACTCCCTTAGCAACATAAATTCTGGGCTCAATTGTCATCGTACGTCGAGGACTACCTGTATTTCATCTAGGCATCCAGTAAGGCTAGGTTGATGGACTAACAAGGAACAATTTTCATGTTTAATAATTGTTCAACAACGCCCCGTCCATACATCTCTGTGAATTCATTCTGCAGGAGAGGTCAGGATGTCCATAACATCTGCCTAATTGTTGACAGTGGCCCAAATGATACAGCATGCCACTAAAAAGAAAGCCCAGAAGAGCTACATGCAGTCCTCGGCTTACGACCACAATTGAGTCCCATTGCTGTCGTAAATCAAGGACTGCCTTGTATCTGAATCTGGAACAGTTACTTCCCGGGAAATAAATTGGTTTTGTCCCTTTGCTCACTGCAGCTGTCGACACAGGGAGAAGCGAGCCAGGTGATCGGCCCCTTAACCGAAGGGCAGAGAAGAAACGTGGCAGTTGTGAACTCGCTCTATAAGTTGCACCAGTCCGTTCTAAAAGTAAGTTGTAAGGAGATTTGCGAAGTGAACGTGTCAACGCTGCTAACATCGGATGTTTTTTTGCATTGACAACAGATGGAAATGCAACCATTTGCTTAGAATTAGAGTTAGATGATGCTGGGGGGAGGAATGTGCATCAGAGTTTAGCTAGACATAACAATACTGAACCTAGTGTGAGAACCAAGGTTATTGAAATAAGAGATGATAAAGAATTGGCGGGCTGGAGAACTGGAGGGAAAGCCTGCATTTCAAACTAATTGGGGAATGTGATTTATGACTGTTAATTGGGGGAGGGAATTGTGCTTTGATTCTATGTGCTCAGGGGAGGGGAACTCAGTTTTTGGCTTCGATTCTGTTAGTGCCGACGCTATGCTACTCAAATAAAGATTCTTTAAGGTAAACAAGGCCTCGAAGTTCTTTGAAGAGTTTCATCTGTTGGAACCATGACAGAAAGGTTTAATAGCCAGAACCCTCCAAACCCTGAACTGAACTGACCACTTGTCAGGTCCCTGTCGGAACGCTGCCATTCCGAGGGGAGGGGGCAATGTTGTTTGGGGATTGAAGTCTTTGATGTCCCAAAGATGCTTTTTCACCAGGCAACTGGACTTTCCCCACCATCCAGTCAGAGCTGAAGAAGCTTCTTGGATGAGAAGCGAAACGTCTTCAGAAGAAAAACAAGAAAGTCCAGTTGCCTCATGAAAAAACCATCTTTGGGATAACTGTGACCTGGATGACTGAGAATCTCCACAGAAGACTTTGATGTCTTGTTATCACCTTCTCATCTTGGATTTCTCACAACACCTTCACAACAGCGGATTGGCTCCTGATGGACCGGGGCATTGGGGTGGGGTTTGAACAAGGGAGAATTAGCTGAACGATTCACGCGGGAACTTCAGATTCCCCCCTGGCTTCTCTGCAATCACTTTCTTTCAGTAAAAGATCCTTTTTTTTTTCTTTTTTTCTTTTTTTAAGATATGAGAAACGTAAAAGGGTTGGGATGGCCTGTCTGAGGAAAAAGACTTAAATACTTAAGTGTAATGAAAACCTTAACCAATAAGAATGTTTTGAATATTGCGGGGAAAACAGATTTAAATAAGAATTTTAAACAGGGTCTATAATAAGATGATCAGTTAGAAAAGAAGTTTTATATCAGTGTGGTGATTATTTGCGGGAATATTAGAAAAATGTCCACATTTAATTGTCACTTATGCAAATAATAAGAATTGTATTCATTCAAGGATGGCCAAAGAGAACATTTTGGGAAGGAGAGAACATCAAGCAAAGCTATTATGTGGACTATAGAATGATAGAAACTAATTGTTATTGATCGTTTTTTTAAATATAAACCCAGACGACACGATGTTTACCAAATGTTAAGGTGATTGTGTAAAAAAAAATTAATAAAACTTTTTTTTTTAAAAGATACTTTTGAAATAACGCTTGTTTTAAGAGTCATGCTTTTCTGAAGAAAGCTGAGTCAGGACCTTACTCGTCAGATAATTTCTCTGGACATTGGAATGGAGCTCGGTCATTGTCCAGGTTGCCATTGACTTACAACCACTTGTTTGAGGGCAATTTCTTTTTGCCCAAAATGGATTCAGTTACAGCCACAAGAACTTTTGCTTAATAACCACCATAATAGTTGAAACATCGGGTCTGGTCATTGTGGTGCCTCAACGTACGACCACAGTGACTTACGACCAACATCCGGGCTCAACTGTGCTTGTAAGCCGAGGACTACTTTTATTTCATCAGCACATCACAGAGTTCGATACAGGGAGTCCTCATTGAGTGACCGTTTGGCGACCGTTGGAAGTTATAACAGCATTGGGAAAAAAGTGACTTTTGACCATATAACCATGGCAGCATCCCCAGGGTCATGTGATCCAAAAATTCAGACATTTGCCGACTGGTTCAGATTTATGACGGTCGCCGTATCCCGGGGTCACGTGATCCCCTTTTGCCAACCTCCTAACAAAGTCGATGGGGGAAGCCAGATTCACTTAACAGCCGTGCTAGTAACTTATCCGCTGCAGTGATTCACTTAGCAACTGCGGCAAGGAAGGTCGAAAAATGGGGCAGAAGGCAATTAGCCACCGTCTTGCTTAGCGATGGAAGTTTTTAAGCTCCATTGTGGTCGTAAATTGAGGACTGCCTGTGCAGCATCTCTGGGCGGCCTCTTGGAAGAATCGGATTTAGAAGAAGTGAACCAGGCCTATTTTTCTTGTAGGCACAGCTGGGGGGGGGGGTGTCAGCTGGCTTTTTGTAGCCAACTTGGAAAATAAAGATTTGCCATACTACACGGTTACACAGTTTAACGCTCTTCCAACCTATTTGTCTTAGGTTATCTCCAGCCAAAGTGGGTTTCCAACAGCTTCGGAGGAAACCGTGCACGCTGCTTTGAAGGTAGGTCTGTGTTGTAAAGTCGTTGAGAAAGATTTAAATTTGCCATAGCGTCGAATACCTTCACCCTCAAAAGATTTAAATCTTGCCTCGCACGGCAGGCTTCCTTTCTGTCGGTCCAAACTACCTTGCGGATCACCACCAGGAGCAGAGAAGCCTTCTTGTGTCGTTCTGAGCTTCTGAATAGAATCACAGGCCTGGAAGGGACCTTGGAGGTCTTCTAGTCCAACCCCCTGCCCTACGCAACAATCTTTATATCGCAGGATCCAATCTGGGTCAGTCACCGGGACCAGAGGTTTTATGCTGGAGCCCATCTTCAGAGGAATCCTTATATCATCCCAGACAAATAGCTGTCCAAACTCTTCTTGAAAACTTCCAGTGATGGAGAACCCATAAATATATATCTACAGGCCCATCACATCCTGGACATAAACTGCTTCAACTTCTTCCATCAAGATGACACTATACGGCATTGCACACCAGAACAGCTAGAGCCAGGGGTAGGCAACCTTGGCTCTTTTATGACTTGTGGACTTCAACTCCCAGAATTCCTGAGCCAGCCACGCTGAGGGGAAAGGGAGAGGTTTCCAAGCTGAGCCATGCTGGCTCAGGAATTCTGGGAGTTGAAGTCCACGAGTCATAAAAGAGCCAAGGTTGCCTATCCCTGAACTAGACATAAGGACAGTTTTTTCCCCCCTGCCATCACTCTGCTTAACAACTAAACCCTCCAACGCCGTCAAACTACGTAGTAAAGCTGTATTACTATTATTCGCCTCATCTTTCCTATGACCTATCGCTTTATCTTCTTAGGACTATAACTTTGGTGCTTGCATCTTACAATTTATATTGTTTTATTTCGTATCCTAGTATGATTTGTGTCGTGGCTTAGCTAGTATCCTATGATTAACCCTTGCTTAACCTTAATTATAGCTTGAAACTGCTGAAGTGCACGGTTTCTTTCTGACCCGGGTTTATATTCTCGGTTCTGCCTTCCAGACCATCCACGATTTAATGGGCAACGCTGTGCAACCTTTGCTGGACTCAGTTGGCGACTCCATACAAGCTATTATCATGACCCTTCATCAGGAAGACTTTTCAGGGTAATTGAGGCACTGCTTCTCTTTAATAGGTCTACAAGAAGTAAACCTTGTAAAAATGGAGTCTACTGGCTTTGCGACCCCACCAACCCCCCCCCCCCATTATTCTACCTGTATTCCAGTCTATTATGGAAGGCAATAAATGTGATTTTTGTTGCGCAAATGCATGCAGGATAACTAACAGAATAACAGAGTTGGAAGGGACCACGGAGGTCTTCTAGTCCAACCTCCTGCTCAAGCAGGAGACCCTCTATCATTAGGAGCAAATGGCTGTCCAATCTCTTCTTAAAAACTTCCAGTGTTGGAGCATTCACAGCTTCTGGAGGCAGGTTGTTCCACTGGTTAATTGTTCTAACTGTCAGGAAGTTTCTCCTCAGTTCCAGGTTGCTTCTCTCCTTGATTAGTTTCCATCCGTTGCTTCTCGTCCTGCCTTCAGGCGCTTTGGAGAATAGCTTGACTCCCTCTTCTTTGGGGTAACCCCTGAGATATTGGAACCCAACTATGCTAATTACGTGTCTCTCTAGAAATTAAAACTGGCTGACCTTGTGATTTGTTTTAACAACTGCGGCAAGAAAGGTTGTAAAGTGGGGCAAAGCTCGCTTAACAAATGTTTCGCTTAGCAACATAAATTTGGGGCTCAGTTGTCATAACTAGAAGGCTACTTGTATGTCATTGTTATGTACAGGTCGTCCTCAATTTACAACCGTTCATTTAGCAACCCTTCAAAGTTAGTGTTGTGATTCCTCGCCAGCCAGTGGACCCGGCAGCTGAGTCTGAGGAATCAGAGGAGGAGGAGGAGGGGCCTGGAGTGACATCAGAGTCAGAGGAAGGCTCTGAGGAGCTCCAGGACTTACAGTCATGACAAGTAGCCTGGCCCCTCTACTCACGCTCAGGCTGAGACACAGCTGTGCTGGGAGTCGTGAGTTGGACAGTGATGAATCACAGCTGGGAGATACCCAGGATGCACGAAAACGCTGGCAAGAAAAGAGAGTAGGACAGAGCAATGCAATGGGGCGGCTCCAAAGGCAAAGGAGAAGACATTAGGAAGCCACGCCGTGGCTGAATTATAAAAGGGAAGGTGTGGGAGGTGCTGGTTGCCGAAGACAACCGTTCGTGTTGAGGATCGAGTTTCTGTGGACTGTGTTTGTTTGCCTTGGACATTGACTCAGGTCTGTGAGAATAAAAGGGGTTGGTTTTTTCTTGCGGTTCCTGCCTGTTTCTTGGAAGAAGGGTTTCTCCTTGTGAACATAACAAGGACTCACGTAGGCTGGGAGAGAACAGTTACAACAGCACTTTAAAAAGTGACCCGCAACTGGTCCTGGCACTTACGACCATCCCAGCATCTCACAGTCAGGTGATTAAAATTCAGGCGCTTGGTGATTGGCGTGTATTGATGACGGTCGCCGTGTCCTGAAGTCCTGCGACCTTTCCCGATGGCTTCTGACAAGCAAAGTCAGTGGGGGAACTCGGATTTGTTTAAGCACCACAAGGTTCACTTAACCGCCGCAGCGATTTGCTTAACGACCCTGGCAAAAATGGTCGTAAAATCGGGTGCGACTCACTGAACAGCCTTGCGTACCAACGGAAATTCTGTTCCCGGTTGAAGTCATAAGTCAAGGACTGCCAGTCACATTCGTGTTTTGCAGAGGGAGAAGAAAAACATGTAGTCCTCAACTTACGATCACCGTTGAAAATGTCTGTCGCTAAGCGAGACGGTTGTTAAGTCAATTTGGCCCCATCTGACCCCCTTCCTTGCCACCATTGTTAAGTGAATCACTGCAGTTCTTAAATTAGTAACACGGTTGTTAAGTGAATCTGGCTTCCCCATTGACTTTGCTTGAAAGAAGGTCGCCAAAGAGGATCCCGGGACGCCGGGATGCTGCGACCGTCATAAATATGAACCAATTGCCAAGCGTCTGAATTTTGATCACGTGACTCTGGGGTTGTACGTATGAAAAATGCTCATCAGTCACTTTTTCAGTAGTGTTGTAACTTCAAACGGTCCCTAAAGGTTGTAAGTCGAAGGACGACCTGTAGTAATAACGCTCCAGTGGAAATGAACAGGAAATTAATTTTTTCCTCTTTTTTTTTCCCCCCGTTTGCCGGGCAGGTCCCTGCCTCCTTCGAGAAAGCCGGACGTGCCTTGCTCTCTGTACATGAAGGAGCTGCAGGGGTTCATCTCCAGGGTCATGAACGATTATTTCAGGCACTTTGAATGCTACGATTTTGTCTACGAGAGGACCGAAGGCATCGCGCAGAGGGCCATCCAGATCTTCATCCGCAACGCCAGCCTGCTCCGGTCTCTCGGTGAAGGAGGGAAAATGCGGCTGGCGGCCGACTTCGCTCAGGTGAACGAGGGGACCCTCAGCCTTAATTCCACTCGGCTTCCTGCTGCGCTCGGGGTTCAAAACACGATTCAGAATAGAATAGAATAGAATAGAATAGAATAGAATAGAATAGAATAGAATAGAATAGAATAGAATAGAATAGAATAGAATAGAATAGAATAGAATAGAATAATAATGGAATGGAATGGAATGGAATGGAATGGAATGGAATGGAATAGAATAGAATAGAATATAGAATGCAGAATAAAATAGAATGCAGAATAAAATAGAATGCAGAATAAAATAGAATAGAATAGAATAGAATAGAATAGAACAGAATATGGAAATGAAGAATAGAATAGAATAGAAAATAGAATGCAGAATAAAATAGAATAGAATAGAATATAGAATGCAGAATAGAATAGAAAATAGAATGCAGAATAAAATAGAATGCAGAATAAAATAGAATATAGAATGCAGAATAAAATAGAATGCAGAATAGAATAGAACAGAATATAGAAATGAAGAATAGAATAGAATATAGAAAATAGAATGCAGAATAAAATAGAATGCAGAATAGAATAGAATGCAGAATAGAATAGAATATAGAATAGAATAGAATAGAAAATAGAATGCAGAATAGAATAGAATGCAGAATAGAATAGAATGCAGAATAGAATAGAATAGAATAGAATAGAATAGAATAGAATAGAATAGAATAGAATAGAATAGAATAGAATAGAATAGAATAGGAATAGGAATAGGAATAGGAATAGGAATAGAAAAAATAGAAATAGAAAAGCTTTAATTGGCCAAGTGTGATCAGACCCACAAGAAATTTGTCTCTGGTAGAAGCTACATATACAAACACAGATTTGTGCATTTGGGGTTCTCTTGTTGAAACCATGCAAAGGAAGCAAATTATAACCCCAGAATACAAAAACAAGATGATTATATTTAAGCACGTCGAAAGCTAACACTGAAAGGCAATAACAATCACTTATGCCAAATACCTGGCTCAGTTTTCACCCTGGGTATATATTGGCTGGTCTAAAAAGATTTCCTGAGGTCAATGAGATAATTTTAAATGACATTTTCTTGACATTTATATATACCGCGAGGCATTATCTAGGAATCGAAGCACCTTACGACCTATTCATTATGAGGATCTTTGTTGCTGAATAACAACAACAACAACAACAAAAAACCAAGTGCACTGAGGTTACAGTAATTTGGAGTATTTCAAGTTGTGTTAGTTGGGGAATAATATTTTGCCCTTTAAATGCCATGCGGTTCTGTGCAATCAAAAAAGAATGAAATGTGAACACGATGGAGGCAGAAACAGATGAAGGAGAAGAAAAGATTTTTTTCTCTCTCCTTTATCTGGCACAAAAATACTCTCTCCACGCAGCGGATCCGAGTTTAGCCGAGAAAAATATAGGCATTCTTTGACTACAAAAACTCATTTCATCGCTGTTGGCTGGAATGAAAGCACATTCCAGATTTGTCAGATTTTAATATTTGTTAGACTTACATCCTGCCTCTTGTATTAACAGCAGTAAAAAATGCTAACAATTGGGGAATTGGATGAATTATTTCCCTTGGGGGGGGGGGGTAGAAAAATGTAAATTAAAATGAAAAAGGTTTGGGGATTGAGTTTAAAACATTTCTTTGGCTAGGGCAGGGGTAGGCAACCTTGGCTCTTTTATGACTCGTGGACCTCAACTCCCAGAATTCCTGAGCCAGCATGGCTCAGCTTGGAAACCCCTCCCTTTCCCCTCAGCATGGCTGGCTCAGGAATTCTGGGAATTGAAGTCCACGAGTCATAAAAGAGCCAAGGTTGCCTACCTCTGGGCTAGGGTCAATGAAAGAACTGTGGTGTTTATTTAAAAAAAAAAAATACAGATAGTCAACTTCCGCATTGACTTTGCTTCTCAGAAGGAGTCAAATTTGGGCTCAACTTACTCTATCTATTACTTACTCCATCTATTCTACTTGGATGGATAGCTGCTCTAGTTTCTACTCTAGTACAAATACTACAGCTGTCGCACGCGATATTCCAGCCACGACAGAGGTGCGTGTACATTTTGTGTCTTTTATCGCAAAATGGTTTCTTGCAACGGAGCAGGATCCGCTAGTAGGAGAATGGCTTAGGGCACGGGGACAATGCGAAACTCCGAATTTGTTCAGTTATTTGTTAAATAATGCAGCCGATGCCGACACGAAGACTCGATCGTTACTTTAAAGAGAAAAAAAAAAGCTTTAAAAAATGGCGATGTAAAATGAGAAAACCGTTGAATCGTTTGTTCCAGAACGTGTGACGCCAACAGGTAAGAGCTAAATCACGCTCTGTTGTCGGTTGCCAGCTGTTGCAAAAGCTGATGTTAAGAGATTGTCAAACCCAATGTGGCGCCGTACACAGTTTTGCCACACTACGCGCGATAAGACTCATTTCTGTCTGGCAGAAACGAGGAGGTGTAAAATTGTTCCAAATGGCCTGGGAATTTCAGCAGAAGAGGTGTCAGATACTTAGCGTGGCACTCTCTGTAAAGTGTAACCCTATAGTAAAACAGGCGTAACGAGCCCGATTGATTGTCAACCGCAGGGCAAATGCGCTTCTTATTTGGGATACTACGAAAATGTGCTCTGGGTCTCACAGCAGGTCTTGCCGGGGTTGAACTGGCCTGTAGTTGGGAGATCCAAAGGGAGAAGGGCTAACAGACCAGTTCTTCTCAATGGCCTAGAAACCGGGAGACTGTGAGTTCTAGTCCTGCCTTAGCCATGAAAGCCAGCTGGGTGACTTTGGGCCAGTCACCAGGAGATGGAAAGTTCTAGTCCCACCTTGGCTATGAAAGCCAGCTGGGTGACTTTGGGCCAGTCACCAGGAGATGGGGAGTTCTAGTTCTGCCATAGCCATGAAAGCCAGCTGGGTGACTTTGGGCCAGTCACCAGGAGATGGGCAGTTCTAGTTCTGCCATAGCCATGAAAGCCAGCTGGGTGACTTTGGGCCAGTCACCAGGAGATGGGCAGTTCTAGTTCTGCCATAGCCATGAAAGCCAGCTGGGTGACTTTGGGCCAGTCACCAGGAGATGGGGAGTTCTAGTTCTGCCATGGCTATGAAAGCCAGCTGGGTGACTTTGGGCCAATCGTCAGGAGACACGGAGTTCTAATCCTGCCTTAGGCATGAAAGCCAGTTGGGTGACTTTGAGCCAATCACCTTCCCTCACCCAACGTATGACCACAATTGAGCACAAAATTTCTACTCCTAAGTGAGACACTTGTTAAGTGAGTTTTTACCCCATTGTATGACATTTCTTGCCCCAGCTGTTAAGTGAATCACTGCAATTGTTAAGTTAGTAACTCAGTTGTTAAGTGAATCTGGTTTTCCCCCATTGACTTCACTTGTCAGAAGTTCGCAAAAAGGGGATCGTACGACGCCCGGGACGCTGCCACCGACACAAATACGAGTCAGTGGCCAAGGGTCTGGATTTTGATGACGTGACCGTGGGGGATGCTGCAACGGTTGGTTGCAAGTGTGAGAAATGGACATAAGTCACATTTTCCCAGTCCCGTTGTAACTTTGGACGGTCACTGAACCGAGTGTTGTACGTCGAGGAGCATCTGTGTTGTAAATCGCGGCTGGGGTTCAGCAGATCAATCTGCTTTCCCTAATCTGCTCTGCTTTTTTTTTTAGGTCTCTGAATTAGCAGATTAAAACCGAATCAATTCCTCTTACAGATGGAGTTAGCCGTGGCCCCCCTTTGCAGACGAGTCTCTGACCTGGGAAAGTCCTACAAACTCTTGAGATCATTCAGGTAAGCGATGCTTCAACAGGTGAGGCTGTGATTCAGTTGTTTTCCTTTAACAGAAAAACAATCAGTGGCTTCTCGCTTTGCCGAGTTTTAATTAAAATCCTCTGGCAGCATCACATGCCAATTAACAACCAATTACCTTTTATTTCCCCCCCTTTCAGGTTTGATTCAGCCCGTGACTAAAAACACGGAGAAATCTGCCGTGCAAATTGTTGGCTCAATTATATCTTTTTGCTTTTATTTTATTTTTTTTATCTCGGTTCTGGTGATAATGAGCTGTTGTAGTCACACATGAAGGGTTCCCTCCCCCCTTTTCTCTCTCTCTCTCTCCCCCCCTTTTCTCCCTCTTAGAAGCGGAGCATTTACAGTGGGGCGGCGCAGAGGATGGCTTAATTAAAATAATAAGCTGTTATTGCAAACAATCACCTGCCCGAATCAAAAAGAGGCGTATGAATCCCGCCCAAGCAAATTGGCAACGGTTGCATGCTGTGTTTGCTATTAGTTAAGTGCCATTAAGGGCAAACTCAAACTCTGGGAACCCATGATCATCAGTAGAACTTCCTAGAACATCCCCATTACCTGAGGTCTTCTCTTAGAATCACAGGGCTGGGAGGGACCTTGGAGGTCTTCTAGTCCAACCTCCTATCCAAGGCAATAGTCCTTATATCAGCCCGGTCAAATGGTTATCCAGTCTTTTCTTTTCTTTTCTTTTCTTTTCTTTCTTTCTTTTTCTTTCTTTCTTTCTTTCTTTCTTTCTTTCTTTCTTTTTCTTTCTCTTTCTTTCTTTCTTTCTTTTTTTTTCTTTCTTTTTCTTTCTTTCCTTTCTTTTTCTTTCTTTCTTTCTTTCTTTTTCTTTCTTTCTTCCTTCTTTTTTCTTTTTCTCTTCTTTCTTTCTTCCTTCTTTCCTTCTTTCTCTTCTTTTTTCTCTTCTCTTTTTCTTTCCTTCTCTTTTCCTTTCTTTCTTTCTTTCTCTTTCTTTTTTCTTTTTCTCTTTCTTCCTTCCTTCTTTTCTCTTCCTTCTTTCTTTTTCTTCTCTTTCTTCTTTCTTTTTCTCTCTTTTTCTTTCTTTTTCTTTTTCTTTCTTCTTTCTTTTTTTTCTTTTTCTTTCTTTCTCTTTTCTTTCTTTCTTTCTTCCTTCCTTTCTTTCTTTCCTTTCTTTCTTTCTTTTTAATTTCTCCTCCAGAGAATGGAGCACCCAGACGTCCGGGGGGGGGCGAGCTGTCCCCTTGATCAATTGTTCTCACTGTCAGGAAATTCCTCCTTTTTTTTACAGGCTGGACCTCTCTCTCTGATGAGTTGCCAGCCATTGTTTCTTCTCCTGCCTTCAGGTGCTTGACCCCCCCCCTCTTCTCCGTGACAGCCCGTCAAGATTAGAAGACGGCTCATATGTCTCCTGTAAACCCTCTCTTTGTTAGGCAAAACATACCTAGTTCCCTTAGATGTCCATTGTATGGTTTAGCCCAGAGGTCCCCAACCTTTGGGGCACCAGGGACCAGTTCCATGGAGAAAGGTTTTTCCACGGACCGGAGAGTGCGTGGTTTTGTGTGCTGCCTGCATCCCACAGATGGGGCTTTGCTTGTTTGTGCGGACCGGTTGCTGGCATGCCCAGTACTGGTCCACGGACCAGGGGTTGGGGACCCCTGGTTTAGCACCTCTAGAGCCCTTATCGTTTTTGTTGCTCTTCTCTGCACTCTTCTTAGGGCCTCAGCATCTTTTCTTTTATCATGGTGACCAAAAGTGGATTCAGTATTCCAAGTGGGGCCTCCCTAGCGCAGTAGACGGTGGCACTATCCTTCTTCTGATCTTGATGCGGCCCAGGATTGCCTTGGCTTTTGTGGCCGCTGCAGCACAGGGCTGGCTCTTTCTTAAGTGGTGGTCCCTCAGGATACCTAGGTCTCCTCCTGCTTTGCTCAACTTTGCCAAGCAGCCTAGTTTTTCTAGTCCCTCATCCTGCTTGCATCACAAAGGATGAGACGTTTGTTCCTGCATTGTGATTTGTTGTTTCACCAGCTTGGCCACTTTCAGATGTGTGGACTTCAACTGAGGTTGTGGCAATTGAAGTCCACCCATCTTCAAGTCACCAAGAATGAGATACACTGATGCATGCCTGGCTGAGGAATTCTGGGAGTTGAAGT
Organism: Azemiops feae; assembly: GCA_023970755.1. NCBI lineage: Eukaryota > Metazoa > Chordata > Lepidosauria > Squamata > Viperidae > Azemiops > Azemiops feae. Next base: position 130,715 of record JALGBA010000665.1, on the reverse strand, counting down.
CCACAAGTCATAAAAGGGCCAAATTTGAAGACCTCTGGCCTATTATATCTGTCTGTCTGTCTGTCTGTCTGTCTGTCTGTCTGTCTGTCTATCTTTCTCTCTCATCCATCTATCTACTCTATCTCTCTATATCTCTGGTCTATTTATCTCTATCATCTCTATCTATCATCTATCTATCATCTATCACAAGGGTCTTCAAACTCTGCCCTTTTATGACCTGTGGACTTCAACTCCCAAAATTCCTCAGCCAGGCACGCTGGCTGAGGAATTCTGGGAGTTGAAGTCCACAAGTCATAAAAGGGGTCAAGTTTGAAGACCCCTGTCCTACACAATGAAACATATTTCGGATTGCATCAGGCGAACCATATAATGCTCCATTAGCGTTGCGCACAAATGAAGTGCTCAGGTCTACAGGCTAGTCTTAATTTAACTCAAATTCCTCAGCCAGGAATTCTGGGAGTTGAAGTCCACAAGTCATCAAAGGGCCAAGTTTGAAGACCCCTGCTCCTAACGTTTTGATCTTTTCACCATCGTGCCTCCTCCTCCCCCCCCCCCAGACCCATGCTCTTCCAGACCAGCGAGCATATTTCCAGCAGCCCAGCGGTGGGAGACATCATTCCATACAGTACCATCATCCAGTTCTTATTTACGAGGGCGCCAGCCGAATTGAAGTCCCCATTCCAGGTAATGAGACGATGTAAATCTTTTCTACAAAACAGGACATCAACGTGGGGGGACCCATTTCTCTCCAGTTGCCCCAGCCGGTACACATGTGCGCTGAACGCCGGGTTGCCTTTGACAGATGAGAGGTTCCTGGTACAAGTAGTCCTCAACTTACAACCGTTCATTTAGTGACTGTTCAAAGTTGCAACGGCACTGAATAAAGGGACTTATGACTGTTTTTCACACTTACGACCGTTACAGCATCCCCATGGTCATGTGATCAGAATTCAGACGCTTAGCAACTGACTCATATTTATGATCCCCTTTTGCGTCCTTCTGACAAGCAAACTCAATGGGAGAAGCCGGATTCACTTAACAACCGTGCTACTAATTTAACAACTACAGTGATTCATTTAACAACTGAGGCAAGAAAGGTTTCAGAATGGGACAAAACTCAACAAATGTTTCACTTAAATTTCTCACCTAACAACAGAAATGTTGGATCAATTGTGGTTGTAAGTTTGAGGACTATCTGTAGAAGGTTGTTGGCATTTTCTATTCTGTTTCAATTTCCAACAGTAGCATATTTCTAAGCTGTTCCCAGAGAGCTGGGATGTTCATAGCAGCCTTTCTTACATCATTACAATCACAAGTTCAAAAAGGAGTATAAATCCTGAATATGGAATGAAGGCCCTCAAGAAACATTTATTCCGTTTGTGGAGGGATTGTGTTAGGCTGTGGCAGCAAAAAAAAAACACAGAATGTCTTGAGGCACCTTATAGGCTAGCGAAAGCATATATGGCATAATATTACGTTTTTAAGCAAAGAAGCTGGTCTTTTATTATCCCTTCTGCTCTTAAGGGCTTAAGGGATGTATTTCTGCATTATGCTCCCTTCTGTGTTAAGTAGTTATTATCTAATAATAATAAAAATACTTTTATGAGCAAGGGAAAAAAAAGAACAAGCATTCTAGTTTTATCCAGAGCTATCTGTAGTGTCAACAATGCTCCTGGCCCAGCCCAGGATGGCTAGAGAAATTTAAGGAAGCACGGAAAAAATAGATTTTAGAAAGGTGTCTTCATTGCTTCTCTGAGATAAACACAGAATCTGGGAAACGAGGAGAGGAATTTCCCAGCCTCACTGATGCTGAACTTCTTGAAGGCAAGTTTCTCTTTAAATGACTTGAAACACACAACATCTTGGCCTTCTTGCTACCCTGAATTAAATTGCCATCTATGACTTACCTTTACAGTGGGTTTCTTGTCTCTTGATCCCTGCTCTCCTTTCTGTGCCTTTCCCAGCCTCTCTACAATCTTGCCCAGCTCTCGCCAAACAAAGGAGAGTTGAACTCACCTCCAAGCAAAATTTCTTGGGGTATTGATTGCTTTGGCCCCTTAATTTATCCATCATTTCAGAATTGTTCAATGCTAAGCAGATCCCACTGAGACAGTTTCTTTGTGTTTAAACCTGCGTTTACAGTCAGCTCTTTATTCATAGATCAGAGTTTCTCAACGGTGGCGACTTGAAGGCGGGTGGACTTCAACTCCCAGAAGACCCCAGCCAGCACGGTTGAGGTCCATGCGTCTTCAAGCATCCTGAGAGTTGAAGTCCACCCATCTTCACAAGGTGGAGAAATACGGCTATGAACGGTTCTATCGCAATCTATCGTGTTGTTTGGCATCCCCTGCAAAGCTGTCTCAAAACAAGTCCACACTTTTGTTACCATCATCATTTGCCCGTCTCCGTCAAGTTATTTGTGTCAATAACCACCTATTTTTAATTTATGATCCTGAAAAGAGAGCAGACTGGACCGTTGCCCGTTATTCGCGGTGGCTAGATGACCATCCGGCAGAGAAAGAGCGACTCATTTTAATACGGTCAGACATATATTTTATTTTTTGGGGGGGAGGGAAGGTTAATTTAGGAATATTTCAGAGTCTCGTTTTTGACCACCACTGCTCTTCCTTGCCTGTTCTGGCTACAGAATGGCTGACACTCATAAGCCAAAGCCAAATAACTCTGGCTCATAAACGCTCTCCTTATTTTCATCTTAGCAAGCAAGGTTGAAAAATTTGTCGGAATACAGTAGTGGCCAAAATTGTGGAAACCTTTTGGGAAAAGTGTACAGTAGAAATGCCACCTTTGGTTAAGTTTTCACCCATTTTTCTTCTAATTTCTTTATAACTGTAGCCTTGTTCACTTAATAATACTATTTTACATCGCTTTCTGGGCCACCAGTCAACTCTTTGCACCATTGCTTTAATTTTATTACGTTTTACAAGCTCACTCAATGAAAGAACACAAAAAAAACCCAACCCACTTGATAGCGATCACATAACACAGACAAATGTCCTCCTCTCAGCTTCAATCCATGAGCTCAATCACTGAATCCTACTGTGATCTGATTGGCTCATGGCCAAAACAAGAGGACACCCGATTGACTCTCTAAACACTCATGCTCATTGGCTACAATCAGATGAAGGAAAGCTACCTGATATCAACCTGAGCAAGTTGTGCTTCCTTTTTCTGGTTATTTGGCTATAACTTTTCATAGAATACAGTACAGATCATTGAACAAACTTTATTGCATTACGTTCTTGATTAAATTATCTTTCCATTGATATATAATTTTATGGTACTACTCCCCCCCCCTCAAAAAAGTGGTGTTATTAGCCATCCAACCTCAAAAATACACTTTCCCCAAAAGGTTTCCACAATTTTGGCCACTACTTTAGAGCTCCGATGCAACCTCTGATGAACCGCATTGATCCAGCTCTCACAAATGTTCTCGGCTCTTTCGTTCTTTCTGCAGACTGCTTTAACGATTTGGAATCGATCAACGGAAGCACAGATTTTTAGTGCCTTTTACCTGTATTACAATTGCTTCTTAGCATGTCCCCGTGAGCTTTTGTCGTTTTCCCCCTCTGCCTCCTTCCCCCTTTCTCTCTTTTTTCTTTTTCTTCTTCTTCATGTTGCTTGGCCTTTTAAAAACTTTTAAAAAGTTAAATCGCTCGGTCTCACACCCTGGTATTTGAACTCGGCACCTTTTTAAGATGTGTGGACTTCAACTCCCAGAATTCCTCCACCGGGGGAAATTCTCCACTGGGGAATTCTGGGAGTTGGAAGTCCACGCATCTGAAAAGGGGCCAGGTTTGAAAGACACTGTTTTAGTCCTTAGCTATGAGGGTCAGTTTTTGTGAGTGTCTTTTGGGATAATTACAGAATGCTTAACTGCTTCTGTTTGCACGCCGTCATCTCTCCACATTTACACACATTCAGGGGTTGCCTTACACACAAAAATGCTTCGTCCCTCACTCTTATTCATGCTTCTCTCCTAATAAATGAACTGGCACACAGTAGATGACTCAGAGAATAAGACTGTAGTAGTTCTCCTAGCGCAGGTATTTATTCTTTCCGTTGTAAAACTTAATTCCCCGGGAAGGTGTAAATGGAACGGTTCTCGTTCCATTATAGAGGCGACCAAGAGAGTGATGGCTTTTGGCAGATAGTGGAAAAGCTCTCGTGAAATAGATCCATGTTTCAATTCAATGCTAGGTTTCAAAAATCTGTAGCTTAGCCTTAAACTACAGGGGTGTTTGCCGAGGGGGAGGCCGTTAAAACGGTGGGGGACTGAAGCCCGGCCCTTTCTATGGCATGCAGCCCATGTTAAAAAAAGGAGGACTCACTCCCCCCCCCATTCACTCCTGACATTTTGATACTATAGATCAGGGGTCTTCAAACTTGGCCCTTTTATGACTTGTGGACTTCAACTCCCAGAATTCCTCAGCCAGCGTGCCTGGCTGAGGAATTCTGGGAGGGGTCTTCAAACTTGGCCCTTTTATGACTTGTGGACTTCAACTCCCAGAATTCCTCAGCCAGCGTGCCTGGCTGAGGAATTCTGGGAGGGGTCTTCAAACTTGGCCCTTTTATGACTTGTGGACTTCAACTCCCAGAATTCCTCAGCCAGGCACACGTGCTTGGCTGAGGAATTCTGGGAGTTGAAGTCCACAAGTCATAAAAGGGCCAAGTTTGAAGACCCCTGCTATAGGTAGTCCTCGGCTTACAACAGTTCATTTAGTGACCATTCAAAGTTACAACAGCATTGGGAAAAAATGTGACTTAACGACCATTTTTCACACTTACAGCAGCCCCCGGGGTCCCGTGATCAAAATCCAGACGCTTGGCAACTGACTCAACTTTATGACAGTTGCTGTGTCCCGGGGTCACGCGATTCCCCCTTTTGCAACCTTGTGACAAGCAAAGTCAATGGGGGAAGCCAGATTCACTTAACATCCGTGTTCACTAACTTAGCAACCTGCAGTGATTCGCTTAACAACTGTGGCAGGAAAGGTCATAAAGTGGGACAAAACTCACTTAACAAACGGCTCACTTAGCGACAGAAATTTTGGGCTCAGTTGTGGTTGTAAGTCGAGGACTACCTGAACACTCAATTCTCTCTCTCTCTCACACACACACAACTTTCCCTCTCCTCCCTCCTCTTTCCCTCTGTGTGTGTGTGTGTGGGTGTGAGAGAGAGAGAGAGAGGGTGGAGAGGGAGAGGAGAGAGAGAAAGAGGGAGGGAAAGAGAAAGAGGAGAGGGAGAGAGAGGAAGAGAGGGAAAGAGGGAGGGAGAGGGAAAGAGAGGAGAAAGGGGGAAAGAGAGGGAGGGAGGAGAGGGAAGAGAGGAGAGGGAGAGGGAAAAACAGGGAAAGAGGGAGAGGGGGAAAGAGGAGAGAGGGAAAGAGAAAAAGGAGAGGAGGGAGAGAGAGGGAAAGAGGGAGGGAGAGGAGAAAGGGGGAAAGAGGGAGGGAGGAGAGGGAAAGAGAAAGAGGAGAGGAGGGAGGGAGAGGGAAAGAGGGGGAAAGAGAGGGAGGGAGGGAGAGAATGAGAATGCCAGGGTTTGATGATAAGGTCAGTCAGTTTAGACCTAAGCAAACAAAGAAACAAACCCTTTTGAGAGCTACAGGATTGTTAAGTTCTATAAGAACGAAAGAAGTTTCATTCCAGTGTATTTTCTCTTTGAGCAGGGGTGCCCTGGAAGCCTACGTCCAATCCGTAAGAAGCAGAGAAGGCAAAGAATTTGCCCCGGTCTACCCCGTAATGGTGCAGCTGCTGCAGAAAGCACTCACCTCTCTCCAGTGAATGGGTTTCCTGCAAAACACGCTGGCAGCCCGTGATCAGCAAATACGGCATACTTCTCAATTCGTACCAGGAGCATCTCTTTCAAACTTGCTGACCCATGATGCACAATTGACAGCCTGTTTGACTTTCGTACTCCAATGCATTCTGCATCTCTCAGCTTTTTCTAAATGGTATTTTTTTTATATTTTCTGGTTTTAATTTTAAAAAGCAAACATTTCTGTTCGAAAAGGTTTTTTTTTTTTTCCTGCATTGGCAAAAAAACAAGCTAATCCTAAATTGACAGGGAAAAAAAAAACACACTTGGATTGAATGCTTTCTTTTCAGCAGCCGTTCCAGAGTTTGAAAATATATACAAGTTGACTTATAAAATATTTCAGATTACTTCAGTGTGACGTGTATACGATGTTATAATGGGAAATGGAATTAAAATATTTCTACCTGTCCTTGTTTTCAAGCATTCCCTTCAGGTTGAGCAAACAGTAACATCAACACACGAGACTTGATTGTGACACTTCGTATATTTTATATAGAGAAAATATAGAAGAATAATTTTTTTACAATTTATCTGAAATAATACAAGAATACAGTGTGCAAAATCATAGGCGCAAACATGTAAAAGACGTACATTATCAGGTGCCGAAATTTATTGTGATTCTTGGCAGAAACCACACTATTTAGTAATATTAAAAGCTATGTTTTGTAAATGTTCACAGCAAAAAGTAGCCAGAGATCGAATATATCTGCTCTATTTTTTAGATAGATGGAGGGGGCAGGGGGAAAAAAAAAAAGAAAAAGTAAAGTGCAAATATTGCACCGAAAATAAGTGCAAGGTTTGTCCCCACCATAAAAAGGATGTGGCAAAATAAAATCCTTTTAAAATACGCAACATAGGGGGGAAAAAATGAACATTAAATGAAGGTATTAACGAAAGCACCATTCGTCTTGAACAATGCCATCTGCTCGTGGGTTTATAATCTTTTCCAATGCAGCTCAGGCTTTTCGCGAGCTTTTTACCAGGGAAGGCAGCCCAAATATAAATTATCAACGTGACGCCTTCCCGTATAGAAAACAATTTGCTACATATAGTGTACATTATACTATTCGCTTTGCCACGTGTTCCGATCCTCCGTTGGCACTGGGCAAACGAGAAGTTCATATATTATGTCAGAAAATCCCAGCTTGCAAAATTTTGTAGTTAATTACATAGTTTGTGCAATACGTATTAATCAGCAATAAGAATTGTACTATAAACAGATGTTATAACATGTCGTAGACTTCCCCTTTCTGTGCATATATTTTTTTTTTTTTGTCCTTAGAAAATAAAACTTTTTATACAAAGCTCCTCCTTCTTCCTAATATTCCTTAGCACCACAGGATATCCATATTCAAGCCTATTACACCTGATAAGATATATATATATGTAGTTTTGGAAGGAAAAAAAAAATAAGGCAATTTGGTTGGGTTTTTTTTAAAAAAAACAAAAAACGTTGATACTTTTAGCTTGCTTAATGCTCTACTGTAATAAGCAAAACTTCATTCCTAGCGACTCCGTGATGCCCGTGTATTATAGTCACGCCGCCACAACGAATCACGAAGCCTCTTGATCGTGCCTTCCACCACCACGGATTGATTAGAATTCGAACTCGGTGCTACTGGGACCCCTGTGAAGGAAGAGAGACAGATGAAAACGCCCATTTAAAGCCAAAAGACAAGGGACAACATTTGTTTGCGAAAATACGAATTACGTGTTCTTGGTCCAATTTTCTTACAGCCCCCCCCAAAAAATTTAAGTGGACATAAAGAACATGTTGAAGGCTTGGTTCTAGTAAATTAACAGGTAGTCCTCGATTTACGAGCGCAGCTGAGCCCGTAATTTCTATTGCTGAGCGAGACAGTTGTTAAGTGATTTCCCCCCCCCCATGTTACGACCTTTCTTGCCACCGTTGTTCAATGAATCACTGCAGCGGAGAAGTTAGTGCAGTGAATCTGGCTTCCCCATTGACTTTGCTTGTCGGAAGGTTGCAAAAAGGGGGAGGAGGTCACATGATCCCCAGGACCACTGGAACAGGCGTGAATGCGAGTCAGTTGCCAAGGCTCTTACTTTTGGTCATGTGACCCACAGGGACGCTGCAGGGGTCCTAAGTGTGAAAAATGGTCATCAGTCACTTTTTTCAGTGCTGCGGTAACTTTGAATGATCACTAAACAAATTAAGAGGGGGGGGTCAAGTTATTCTCCAAAGCCCCAGAGGGAAGGATGAGAAATAACGGTTGGAAACTGACCAAGGAGAGAAGCAACCTGGAATTAAGGAGAAACTTCCTGACAGTGAGGACAATTAACCAGTGGAACAGCTTGCCACCAGAAATCGTGGGTGCTCCATCACTGGAGATTTTTAAGAAGGGACTGGACATTCACCTGTCTGAGACGGTAGAGGTTCTCCTGCTGGAGTAGGGGGCTGGACTAGAAGACCTCCAAGGTTCTGTTCTGTTCTGTTCTGTTCTATTCTATTCTGTTCTATTCTATTCTATTCTATTCTATTCTATTATTCTATTCTATTATTCTATTCTATACTATACTATACTATACTATACTCTATACTCTACTATACTCTACTATTGTACTATCCCTTATTCCATTCCATTTCATTCATCCCAATTCTGGCAGGGTTGAAAAGTCAGGTTTTACCTATATTTGTCAAACATACACATGCATACAAACTAGTTATCTTTCAGATTATTCATATGCTTTGGGAGATTGGAATTGGGGAGGGCGACATGCACCCTATCATATTTCTTAAAATATAGGTTTATTAAATGAAAAAAAAATACAAAATAAAAAAAAACTTGTACTCCTGGATACCTGCAGTATTTCAGACTACAACGACTGTTCTCTATAAGGTGGTCAAAACTTTCAGTCAGGTGTGTAAGTAAGAGGTGCAATTTCAACTACAGATAGTCCTCGACTTGCAACAGTTCACTTAGGGACTGTTTGAAGTTGCAACGGCACTGAAAAAAGTGACATGTCTGTTTTTCACACTTATGACCACTGTACCATCCCCCCATGGTCACGTCATTAAAATTCAGATGCTTAGCGACTGGCACGTATTTCTGACGGTCGCAGTATCCTGGGGGGGTGTCGTGTGATCCCCTTTTGCGACCTTCTGACCAGCAAAGTCAATGGGGGAAGCTGGATTCACTTAACAACCGGGTTACTAATTTTAACAACCGCAGTGGGACTTCCGGTCTTGCGCAGTAGCGCAGCAGCCAAGGGATTTCGGGGCTCCGTGCCCTTTGGCTGAATTTCTTCCTGTTAGGGGACCCTAAATGGGCCAGAAGCCGCCCCGAAGAGGCGGCAAAGAAGTAAGTCCTGCGGACCATGGAGAGACGGCGGTCGAACCGATCGGTCCAGGAGAAGCCTTCCAGAAACCAACAGGAGAAAGGCTAGCCTAACCTCAGAGTCTAGCTAGCCCAAGCTACAAGCAACCGAAGTCAAAAAGCACTATTTTAAGGTGATTGTAAACAGCGCGTTTGAATCTGGATAATATCATCGATTTTCTCTATCCTACTTATTAACTTTCCGGGGGGGGGGGAATTCCCAAGAAGCAAAATTAACTTTTGAGAAAATCTTAACCAGTAAGAATGTCTTGAATATTGTGGGAAAAACAAATGTAAACAAGAACTGTAAACAGGATCTATGATGAGGCAACCAGAATGACTAGATAGAAAAGAAATATTATATTGATGTGATTATTATTTGCGGAAATATTAGAAAAATTTTTGTATTCAATTGTTATCTATCAAAACAATAAGAATTGTATTAACTTAAAGTTGGTAAAAGAGAACATTATGGGAAGAAGAGGAAATCAAGTAAAGCTATTATGTGGATTATAGATCATAGAAACCAATTGTTAGCCAATGTTTTTTAAATGTAAACCCAGACAACAGAGTTTACCGAATATTAAGGTGACCATGTTAAAAAAATAATAAAATATATTATATATATATAAAAAAACAACTGCAGTGATTTACTTAACAGATGGGGCAAGAAAACTCGTAAAGTGGGGCAAAACTCAACAAATTTCTCAGTTAACAACATAAATTTTGGGCTCAATTGTGGTCGTAAGTTGAGGACTACCTATATTTATAAGCATCTCCTTGATTTTGGGTAGAATTAAAGCAACGGCTACAAATTTGTGGGGTTTTTTTAGCAACAGAGATCTCTAAACTTTTCTCAATGTTGTCTTTACAGAAACATAAGCTGTTGGCCTCAATGGATTAAAAGCCATTATATATTTAAGTGTGGCGGCAGCAACCAGCAGAGTAAAATCCGCAGGGACTCTTTTTACCTTTTTGATATATTAAGTGTGGGGGTGGAACAAGGAAGTGAACTTGACTGTCATAATAATGCTGAACTAGTCCCTTGTCAGAGGTCTGAGTTAGCCTAGCATCTGTCAAAATGCTAACATGTGGGCTTTCTTGCCCCTTCTAGAAACTACTATAATATTAAGCGCAGCAAGGTGTAGAATAGACTCCGGCGTGGTCCGTGTCTACTTCTTGTAGGTCTTCTGGAATAACCCTAACAGTGTTACTCTTTCAAGGATCCTCTGGAACAGGAGAGGGAGTCTCCTTCTAGATCTGGACATTTCACAGGAAAGGTGGAGGCTTGTAGAATGCTGGATTTTACTAACAGTTTCTTCCGGTAAGACGTATTCTACAACAGCGGCCCCCAACCTTTTGGGCACCAGGGACCGGTTCCGTGGAGAAAGGTTTTTCCACGGACCGGAGGGGGCGGCGTGGTTTCGCGTGCTGCCTGCATCCCACGGAGGGGGCTTCGCTTGTTTGTGTGGACCGGTGCCTGTCCACGGCCCGGAGGTTGCGGATCCCTGTTCTACAGTACAAGATATATAGATATATATATAGGAAAGGGCGACAGTAGAAGGCAACGTACTGAATTTGTTCGTTTCCGTTTCCAGCAATCGGGATTCAAACGTTTTTGTTCTTCAGCCAAGGCCTTGGCTTCTAACGTGTACATCCGTCTTTCCTCGTTTTTCATTTTCTTCCACCTGTCTCCAAGTATCACACTTATGGCTCTGCAGAAGAAATATATTGGGAGAAGACTCAATTCAAGCCAGCAATAGAATGTCAATTTCCCTATTTCCTTACTCTGTGTATGTGTGTTGGGGGGGGAGAATAGATCCAGGAAACGCTTCAGCACTTGATTATTAACTATTCCATAATATTCTGATCGTAAGCGGGAGTTGTACAACTCTTTTAGATTAAGGTTTTCGGTGGTTATGTCTAGGATTATGTTTTAAAAGCCTTAACAAAACTGGAGAGATGTTTTTTAGGGAACATTGTACACCTCTCGACCTCGGCGCTGAGTTGGAATACACAGGTCGCCCTCAACTTACACAACAGTTCGTTTAGTGACCGTTCAAAGTTATAACGGTATGGGAAAAAGTGACTTTTTCACACTTAGGACCATTGCAGCATCCCCATGGCCATGTGGTTAAAATTCAGACCCTTGGCAACCGGTTCGTTTTTGTGACGGTTGCCGTGTTCCTGGGGTCACACGATCCCCTTTTGCGACCTTCCGACAAGCAAAGTCGATGGGGAAAGACGGATTCACTTAACAACCGTGTTACTAACTTAGCGACTGCAGCGATCGACTTAACCGCTGTGGCAAGAAAGCTTGTAAAACGGGGGCAAAACTCCCTTAGCAACTGTCTCGCTTAGCAACATAAATTCTGGGCTCAATTCCTCGTCGTAAGTCGAGGACTACCTATATTTCATCTAGGCCTCCAGTAAGGCTAGGTTGATGGACTAACAAGGAACAATGTTCATGTTTAATAATTGTTCAACGACGCCCCGTCCTTACATCTCTGTGAATTCATTCTGCAGGAGAGTCAGGATGTCAATAACATCTGCCTAATAGTTGACGGTGGACCAAATAATAATAATAATAATAAAAATAATAATAATAATAAAGTTGGAAGGGACCTTGGAGGACATCTAGTCCAGCCCCCTGCTCAGGCAGGAAACCCTATACCATTTCAGACAAATGGCATATGATATAGCATGCCACTAAAAATAAAGCCCAGAAGAGCTACATGCAGTCCTCGGCTTACAACCACAATTGAGCCCAAAATTTATGTTTTGCCTAGACATCGGTTGAGTTTTGCCCCATTTTATGACCTTTCCTGCCACAGTTGTTAAGTGACTCACTGCAGTTGTTAAGTTAGTAACGTGGTTGTTAAGGGAATCTGGCTTCTCCACTGACTTTGCTTGTCAGAAGGTCGCAAAAGGGGACCCCGGGACTCTAACCGTCATAAATATCAGTCAGTTGCCAAGCATCTGAATTATGTGATCACATGACCGTGGGCAGGCTACAATGGTTATAAGTCCAAAAAACGGTCGTTAAGTCACTTTTTCCTTGCCGTAGTAACTTCAGTCATTAAACAAACTGTAAGTTAAGTTTTGTCCCATTTTACGGTTTTTCTTGCCACCTTTGTTAAGAGAATCCTAGAAGTTGTTAAATCAGGAACACAGTTGTTAAGTTCATCTGACTTCCCCATTTGACTACCTGTCCTATTTGTCAGTTTTTCATTTTAATAGAGTTTATCTAGAATCTATTTACTGGCATCTATCCTAACTCCATCCCTATAATGTTTGGAGCCATTAAATGATAAAATCCAAGCTAAGTATGTAAGCTTGTGTAAATTGAAATACCTAGATGCATTTCACTCACTAGGTTGTTTTTTTTCCTGCTCATTACATTTCAAGTTGAAAGTACATGTTCTGCAGTCTAAAATAAGGCTTTATTGCCAAATCTAAAGAAAAATAAATATTTATTTCATCAACAGCAGGCCAGCGGTGAATATACATCCTATATACACATCATATATGCATATTTACATCAGAATCAGGAGGTTCTTTACCTGTTATCTTTTCCTGGGTACATTTGAGTATATTCCACTCTGTATTTTTTGGCAAAAAGCATGAAGGCATTCATTGGTCTTTTGCATTTGTTGGGGGAAGTGGCACTAACAGTACTTGCAGTCCCTGAGTTGTGGTTTTTGCCAGATTTACTGAACATGGAGGAAGTCTGTGTCGACCGTGCAGGCCCAAAGTCGGATCTTTCAAAGTCTGGGCTCCCAGACCCCCCACTGGATAAGGAAGCGCGCCTTTGACGAGCCATGCTGCTCAGCACGTAGACTGCGGACGAGTCCATGGGTGTAAAATCATAACTGAAAAGAAATGTTGCTTTAGAAACAAATCCGGGGCTTCTTCTCTAATAGCACCTAACAACAGATCGATAGAAGAGAATATCTGCAGCTCAGGATTGGAATGTGGGGCTCTCTGAGCTGGGTGGCTTTCTTGCAGATGTTTCATGACCCAACTAGGTAACATCAGCAGTGCTAGAAGGGAGGGGGGTTTGTGGAGAGGAGGAGGAGGACTGTGGGGTCCTTGATGCTCTCTGAGCTTGGTTATTTTCTTACAGACATTTCATGACCCAACTAGGTAACATCATCAGTGCTAGAAGGAAGGGGGGGTCGTTGAGAGGAGGAAGAGGAGGAGGAGGACGACGACTGAGGGGTCCTTGGTGCTCTTTGAGCTTGGTTGTTTTCTTGCAGATATTTCATGACCCAACTAGGTAACATCACCAGTGCTAGAAGGGGAGTGGTTGTTGGAAAGAGGAGGAGGAGGAGGACTGTGGGGTCCTTGGTGCTCTCTGAGCTTGGTGGTTTCCTTGCAGACGTTTCATTACCCAACTAGGGAACATCATCAGTGCTAGAAGGGAGTGAGGTTTGATCTCTAAGGCCCTGTCAGTGGTGGAAGTGTTCTTGAGCAGACCATTTATATATATAAACAGAGAGCAAACCCCACTCCCTTCTAGCACTGATGATGTTACCCAGTTGGGTAATGAAACATCTACACCGCAGAGAGCACCAAGGACCCCACACATAACAACATAGGTTTTACTACTCATGCTACAGTCTTTTAAGTGAAAGATTAGCCTGTTTTTGTTACCAGGAATCCTAGCATCATATTAAAAAAATGCAAATGACTTTAAAGTTCGATTAAATAAGCTTAAAATTATTCCTATTCTACTTTCAGAACTGCAGCTGAGGAACTAAATAAGGTTTGCATGGAATACTTTTAAACGTGGGCTTCCAACTTAACGAGGCCGTTTACGGAGTCTAAAATCGGAAGTCTTCCACCCTCTAGTGGAAGAAGTTTAATCGGTCTGTAATTTGTAAAGATACTACAGGCGAAGCTAGAATTTTCAATTAAATAATTATATACCCCAAAACAGCATTAAAAACCTCATGTAGAATATACTGGTTTAAAACAACATGTTTAAAAAGAGCGTATGCTTTAATTGAAATAGCTTAATTTTAGGGAGGCAGGGTTTATCATCCAATTTGTCTGCTCTTACTCAGCGTTGAAATCTCCTCCTCCTAGCAAAACCAGAAATTCGCATATTTGAAAGAAAAGTCAAGCGTTTTTACATTTAGTCTCTGCTTTTTAAGATTTACCTTTTGAATGTATCAAAAACACCAGAATCATCAAAGTTTATGGCCTCAGGGTGTCCACGGGGTAGACAGATATCGCCAAGGTGCATTTCACAACATGGAATACCATGCTGGACCACAGTCAAACTTGGATAAAAAGAAGACCAACCTGAACAAAATAGAAATAATTAAGAGATGCCACATGGTCGTCAGATCCAGAAATGTCCAAAACTAGGTGAGTTTAGCCCAAAGGGAAAAAAAGCAGCTGTGAAATAAGTTCGACCTGGCCTTGGAAACGGGAAAACAATGAACGGTTAACAGAAGAGGAATGTATTTCTTTATTATTTATTTATAACCCATCTTTTAATATTTTTAGAAATAACTCCAAGGCGGCAAACGTGTCCAGTACACCTTCCTCTTTCTTATTTTCCCCGCAACAACAACCTTGTGAGGTGGGTTGGCCCAAGATCCACCCACTGGTTTTCGCGGCTACGGCGGGACTTGAACTCAAGAGTCTCCACTTTCCAATCTGGTATCTTAAACCAGTAGAAATCACCATTTTTTCCCTGAGAAACTGTAAAGCCAAAGAAAGAAACTCCAAAATAATGATTTGGTCTGGTGTCCGTTGGCTCGGAAAAAAAACTCCGGGCAGACTTTCCAAATTCAGTTAATTCTACGCCACAAAAACAAAGATTCAACTTAACAACGGTGTTATTAACTTGAGAACTGCATTGACTGACTTAACGGTTGCTGGAATTGGGTATGTCTAGTTTAATGAAGAGAAGGACCGGGGGGACATGATAGCAGTATTCCAATATCTCAGGGGCTGCCCCAAAGAAGAGGGAGTCAAGCTATTCCCCAAAGCACCTGAAGGCAGGACAAGAAGCAACGGATGGAAACTAATCAAGGAGAGAAGCAACCTAGAACGAAGGAGAAACTTCCTGACAGTGAGAACAATTAACCAGTGGAACAACCTGCCTCCAGAAGCGGTGAATGCTCCAACACTGGAAGTTTTTAAGAAGAGACTGGACAGCCATTTGTCTGAAATGGTATAGGATTTCCTGCCTGACGGGGTTGGACTAGATGACCTCCAAGGTCCCTTCCAACTTTATTATTATCATTATCATCATTATTATCTACTGTGACAAGAAAAATCATAAATTGGGGCAAAATTCACTTAACAACTGTCTCGCTTAGCGACAGAAATTTAGGGCTCAAAATTGGGACGGTAATTCAAGGACTACCTGTGTAGCAATGTTTTTTTTTTTTTTTTTTTATCCATCGTGGATGAAAAACCGGAACATTTTCTTACCTTTATTTTTAACATAGAAGGGGTGAGCTAGTCTGCATTCCACAGTGAGTAAATCCTCGGCTGCTGTGCCAGGATCGAAAGTCAACTTGAGTACTGACTCGCCAAACGAAACGCTCTCTTGGTGCGAGATCAGTTTCAATCCATCAGCGGCGTAGCCCTGCGGAAACACAACCGTTAGCCGAGAGCCGCATCGCAGTGGCTCTCACATCTGAGCCACTTCCTCGTTTCTACGCAATTAAAGGCTTCAATCATTAGGGTTTTTAAGGCGACCGCACGGCTTGCTGTATCAACCACAAGGGGCAGGAGTTGCTACAAACCACATTGACTACAGATGAATCAGCACTTTAGGAAACAGACTTATATATATATCAGCCATGTGATTGACTGCTCATCTGCTGGTGCTGGGGAAATTGTGACACTCTGGGGTGAGTAAGCAAGCAGCAATCTCCCTATCAGGTCACAATGCTCTTCTCAGTCATTTCTCTGTGATGGGAATTACTTCACTGCATTTAGGGGATTTGCATAAATGCTTTCCCTTTGCATAAATGCTTCCCGGGTGCAGGAATTGGGTGTGGCCAGTCTAGAGAGAAAGAAGAACTAGGGGGGACATGATAGCGGTATTCCAGTATTTGAGGGGCTGTCGCAAAGAGGAGGGGGGGTCAACTTATTTTCCAAAGCTCCAGAAGGCAAGATAAAGAAACGATGGAATTGATCAAGGAGAGAAGCAACTTGGAATTAAAGGAAATTTCCTAATAGGGAGGACGATTAACAGAAGTCACCAGAAGTTGTGGGTGCTTCATCACTGGAAGTTTTTAAGAAAGACTGGACACAGGCCACTGGTCACAAATGGTATAGGGTCTCCTGCTTGATGCAGGGGGTTGGACTAGAAGACCTCCAAGGTCCCTTCCAGCTCTATTCTGATCGATTTTTCCTCTCTTATAAATTGCAATAAGAAAAAAAAAAAAAACACCTCAGAACTTACTTTGTAAGCACCCACCGAATCATCAGCTTCGTTTCTGCAGCTGGCCAATCCAGCAAAATCCTCAACATCTATCCATTCTTTATTGCGTCCTTTGTGGAAGCATAAACGTGTTCCTAAATTTTTTAATTTTTTTTTTAGAAAAAAGAAAAGAATTCAGTGTAATCGTAACGATAAACCTGAGCATTAAACCCCAGTCGTATAACGGGAGCGTATTTTACCTTTAAGGAAACAGTGCCAAACAGTTGGAGGCCAAGAGTGGCACCATCCCAGATCATCATCGTCTGACAATGATGACATACAGAAAATGCCAGACTCTGATTCACTGTTTGTCTGTTGAAAAAAATAAAACCAGAGTTTGCACGTATAGATTTCCGTGTCTGTTCGCACAAAGGGTTGATTCAAGGGACTCCCTGAAACAGCAAACTTTCTGGAGTTGTTTTTTACTTAACCATTTCCGTGCCTTTCCTGCGTATTCCTAAATTCTGTATTTTTTTTAATTATGCTTGGTAGCCCTCCTACATTCCTTATATAAGCACGTAGCATACTTATTACTAGTCCTATCAATGTATTTTCTTTGTTTTCTTTTTCTTTTATTGTTCTATTATTTTTGCTTTTGTTGTGTTTAAACGTCCTTACTTTATTTAGTAGCCCTATGGTGAGATAGGTGCCAAATAATAATAATTGTTGTTATTATTAACAATAACAATCATTATTATTTGGCACCTATCTCACCATAGGGCTACTAAATAAATAAATTAACTATAATAATAATAATAGTAATAATAATAGTAATAATAATGATGATGTTGATTTTTTCTCTTTAAAATCTAATCCTTTGAGGTATATTTCACCCCAATGAACAAGCAGTTGGAAGTGGAATATAAGTCCAATAATAGAAATATATCTTTCCAACCTCTTACCACAATTAACTTCAGGCAGCAGTCCTACAAGCCTACAATGATTAATCTGACATGACAAAGCAAGGAACCCTTCCAATGACAGCTCATACTTTCCAGTAAGTCCCAGTATGTTTTGCTTGGCCTAGGATCAAATGACAAGCTGTGTGTTGATTGAGGACCTGGAAATGAATGAGGCAATCTTCCCCATCTGCTTTGTTGTTTTGTTCTGTGCAACATCTCTGCTTTTTGTCTCTGGAGATTCTCCGTCATCCAGGTCACGGTTGTCCCAAAGGCGCTTTTTTTTCAAAAGGCAACTGGTTTCTTGTTTTTTTTCCTTGAAGATGTTTCTCTTCCCATCCAAGAAGCTTCTTCAGTTCTGACTTCGGTCTTCAAGGAAACACAAAGTCCGGTTGCCTTTTGAAAAACCACCTTTGGGAATCTCTGTTCTCCTTTCACTATATTTGACCCCAGTCCAAGCTTAAAGGGGGGGGGGACTTGCCAAACTTTTGCTAATTGGTTTCTAATTTATCGGCGTTGTCCATTACAACACGAGAGCTATTCCTATAGGTGCTAAATGAAATAAAGCTGTAAAGGAGTAACATATAAAGTCAAGCTTTCTAAGGGTTCTTTTTTTAAAAAAATGTTTCTGATCTTCAGCAACTTCAACACACGGAATTTACCCTTTCGTGTTTGATTGGTGTTTCTTCCATGTGATGCTTGGGAAAAACTGTCTCGCTCGGAGAGGATTCTGGCGGTGGGCGTGCATAGGAATGTAAACTTTTGCTTGTAGCTAGTAAGTGAACGGGAGATGACCTAAGGATTATAAAACAATGTGTGAGCGGTTGTTGATCAAGGAAGGAAAGAAGATAAACCAAGGACAACTGGTTAGCAATTCTGTCACACTGTGTGAAAACGCCTTTGGTTATTTCCTTGAACATTGTAACCCACACCAGTGGTTCTGAAACGAGTTAATTCCCAGTATCTCTCCCCCCCCCCCCAATCATTCAGGCTTTTTTTTGAGCAACAGAAAATGTCTACTTTTATCCGCAAATATTTGCTCAAATTTTAAATCGTTACTGCCGTTTCTTTCCATTCGGTTACAAAAAAGACATGGGTAGAAAAGAACCTGGTAGAGCAAAATGGCTAATTATTCAATTAATTCATGAAAATTACTTCTGTTCTAAGCATCCCATTATGGAATCCTTGGTGCTCTCCGAGCTTGGTTGTTTGCTTGCAGGCACTTCCATTACCCGACTAGTTAACCTCAGTAGCAACAAGTGCAGAAGATGTTATAACTTACCTGGCCCGGTACGTTTTCTGCAAGAAAACAGCCAAGCTCAAAAAGTACTGAGGACTCCACAGCTGGAGATATATTCTTCTCCTGGAACAGCCCATTATCTCGAGAGCAAATATTCTAATCAACGCCGCTATTTACAGAAAAGAGTTGGTGCTCCTTTGATGAAAAGCAAGCTACATTATTGCTTCTACGTTCCCAGAAAATAATTAGCAGGTCCATCTCATCAATGAGGTATTTTTAGTTCAGCAAAGAACAGCGAGAACTGATTGCAGAACCGTTTCTCTAGTTTGCTCGTGGTTTTTTTTTTTTACGTTTTTTTGCACCGGTTTGATAAAGAGTCCTGGAGGGATTTCAAAGCACGCGTGCTTATTTATGTGGCTTTGGGTGCACTTTTTTTTGGATCTTATTTGCTCTCGAAGCAGGACGGCAATCTTTAGCTTTTCATACGCGGATCCCCCGTTCTGAGAGTTATATAATTTGACGACGCGTTATACAATTTCCTTTTTTTAAGGCTTTCGCTGATTTAGTGGTTCCACTGCACTAAATCATGTATTTTCAGCAGTTAAGTAGGGATATTTTTGAAAAACGAAAGCTATTCGTCCAGTTGCCAGGCTACTAGCGCCTTCGCTCTGGTACCCTTTGAGTGACAGCAGAAAAAGGTTTCTAAGATATACCGACTTGATTGACTTGTCTTACCCGTCACTCACTACTGCAGAGAGAGGGAGGGCCCTGCAAGTTCTCAGTAGTTATCAGCTCTGCAAGTTAGATGTGTGGACTCAAGTACCCCTATCATTGCGTTTGTAGTGTGATTAGAAAAAGGGCAGCTCCAGAATTACATACAGGTATTATGTCCTCGACTTACAACCACAAGTGAGCCCAAAATTTCTGTGGCTAAGCAAGGTAGGTAAGCAAGGTGAATTTTGCCCCGCTTTGCGACCTTTCCTGCCACGGTTGTTAAGTGAATCATCGCAGTTGTTAAGCTAGTCACACGGTTGTTAAGTGAATCTGGCTTCTCCCCATTGACTTTGCTTGTCAGAAGGTCCCAAAAGGGGGGTCACGTGACACCCCCCTGGGACACGGCGACCGTTGTAAACATGAGCCAGTTGCCGAGCGGCCGAATTCCATAGGGGTGCTTGCAACGGTCACAAGTGTGAAAAACGGTTATTAAGTCCCTGTTTTCAGTGTCGCTGTCCCTTCGAACGGTCACTAAATGAACGGTTGTAAGACGAGGACTCCCTCTGTCTGCGCAACGGCGGTTCGTTATTCCGATTAGACTTTGCACACTAAATCAAAGTCAGAATGCCAGTTACGTACGAGTCTCCAACTGGAATGAAAAGAACAAAACCGCCACCTTCGCCCTCGCAGACACATACATGCCTACGTATACTCTCCACCTTTTAATGCAAAACAGGTCTGCCAATTGTAGAGAATAACGGTAACAATAATACCCCGTACGTGTTATAAAACGAGCACTGCATGAGGGGACTCTGCGGGCTAGTGGCTATGTTTGCCAGCTCCGTCAGCCAGTTCACTCCGTCCTCGCACGGGGAAGCGCTTTCTGGGCTGCTGCCTAAGGTGTGCTGGTTCCAAGAAGGCCTTGTGTATTCCTGATGTGAGACATTAGCGCTCAGCTGGAAGAGGGCGGGTGGGGTAGAGTCGCTGTGAACCGCCTGCAATTCAGGAAGATCATCTGCCAACGGAAAGGGACAGGGTCAAATCCATTCCTACGAATAGCGATAGCATTTAGGCTGATGTACCTGACAGCGAGAACAATCCACCAGTGGGAGGACTTGCCTCCAGAGATTGTGGATGCTCCAACTCTGGAGGTTTTCAAGAAGAGACTGGACAACCGTTGGTCTCAAATGGTGTAGGGTATTCTGCTCGAGCAGGGGGCTGGACTAGATGACCTCCAAGGTCCTTTCCAACTCTGTTATTCTGTGATACCGCCTCATGGTGCTTTGCAGCCCTCTCTAAGCGGTTTACAGTCAGCCTATTTGCTCCCAACAATCTGGGTCCTCATTTTACCAACCTGGGAAGGATGGAAGGCTGAGTCAGCTTTGAGCCCCATCAGGATCAAACTCCAGGCTGCGGGCAGAGTTTGTCTGCAATTCTACACTTTAAGCACTGTGCCACTTAATCAAACTACTAGCCCAACGTAAGAATAAGATCCACCTCCTTCCTTAAGCCTAGAAAAAAATATTTTCTAGGGTTAGGTCTTTCGAATGACGATGCTAACCTATTACTCAATTTCGGAAAAAGATTGTGATGTCTTGTCAAGAAACCCCAAACTCAGTTTCTTCTTACATAATGCCAGTGTAAAAGAAGGGATCAACATATAAATTATAAACTGTATAGTTTTGAATTTATGAACTGAGCATATATTCTAAAACAGAAGAATCCAAAGCAAGCTACTTGGGAGAAAAAAAAGCTGGGAAGAAAGAAAGGCCCTTTCTGAGAAATATAACAACAGAGGCTAAATATTTCACATTCAGTTAACAGCATACAACAGAGAACCATCTATTTCATGCTTACCTCGGACTTGAGAATGAAAAGAACAATTTTTATTCTCTGTTTCCCTCCTTCATGAAAACTGCCTAAAATTCTCAAGTAAACAGCTTCTCATTTGAATTTACAGTACTAAACAATGAACAGCTAAAAACAAAATTTGCATGCTACCTCGATTTCACAAAGCAGCCCATCTCTCTTCGTTTAGACAAGTTGTCTCAACCGAGTCAAAGTGAGACTTGATATGGAAGGTTTTTTTTTTAAGAAAATTAAATTAATTGGAGTGTTTTGGCCTGGTAATCTCTGGAGTTTTGATGATCCAGTTTGAGTAATCGGATTAGAATTTTCATTGTGTGACATGACATGTCACGTCATGTCCTCCAGCATTTTCAAAAATCATGTGAAGATGCAACAAAAATACAGAAGATATGGAAAATAACCACAAAATGTGATAATAGTCAGGCTCCAATGTACATATTTTAACTGCCTGAAGTATTTTAGTTGTCAATAATGAGTTTGGAACGAAAGGTTGCGGTGACCTATAATTTAGCTGAAAAAATAGGTATTTTTTTGTCTGGGCTATTAATATAGCAGCAAACCACTCAGGTTTTTTTTAACATAGTCACATTATCAGAATATGATATAATTTTGTCCACTTCAGGAACTGTAGGGATGAAACTATGGTTGATTTTCAATTACCCATTCCCACCTATCCTGAGTGAAAGAAGCTGTCATGCAATGTTTGGATGAGACCGCAAACTAAAAATAAACTACAGAAATTAATTCCTCAAACATGGTTTATTCAGTTAGATGGGGCTTTTAATCTGAGTGTGCCCGTTGGTTGTTGTTTTTTTTAAAGAGGACTAGGAAATTAGATCCCTGAAACTAAAATATTGATACAGTCTTTCTCTTTCAAAAAGAGACTTTTGAAAGCCAAAGTGAAATTTGGCGCTGAATTCCATAGTGCAAAAAAAAAAAAAAAAAAAAATCACTTACAAGGGGTAGGCAACCTTGGCTCTTTTATGACTCGTGGACTTCAACTCCCAGAATTCCTGAGCCAGCATGGGGGAACTATGGCCCCTTCATGACTTGTGGACTTCAACTCCCAGAATTCCTGAGCCAGCCACGCTGAGGGGAAAGGGAGAGGTTTCCAAGCTGAGCCATGCTGGCTCAGGAATTCTGGGAGTTGAAGTCCACGAGTCATAAAAGGGCCAAGGTTGCCTACCCCTGACTTAGAACAAGGGTCTCCAAACTTGGCAACTTTAAGTCTTGTGGACTACAACTCCCAGAATCCCTCAGCCAGCCATGCCGGGAGTTGAAGTTCCACAAGTCTTAAAGTTGCCAAGTTCGGAAACGCCTTACTTATGAATATGCAGTGAAAGGTAATGTTTAACTTTTAATTTATGAAGCACAGAAACCATGAAATTATGAAAACGTGAAGACGTCATGTCTTCTGCGCATGGATCTCAACCCCTTGGAACTTCGTGAACCTCTGCATCCAGATTTCTTGACGGGACTGCAAAACCGGTTTCCTGCCGTTCATTTCCGGGAGGCTATTCTGTTTGTTTTTATAATCCCTGGTTCTTTTCCACCAAGCTTCGGCCAGGACAATGATCTTGATTATAAACTATACACTCTAGCCATCAACTTAAACTCGATATATTTTTTATCGCTGGACTAGGAATACAAAATGGGAGGCCTCCGGGATATGCAAGGACTTCAGTTCATGAGCGGCTCGGGGGGGGTGGGATGGGGTCTGTCAGGCCCCACATTTCCCAAACTTCCATCAACCTCGATGCTGCGTTAATATGTGCATTTTTATTGCACATATTAATTCTCCACATTGCCTTTCTCTCCTTCCATACGATTCAGTTCTTCTAGTTTCTCTGCTTTCTCTGTAGTACTCTGTGGTCTGGAGGTATTACTGTTTCAGGCAGGAAGTCAGTGCAGAGAGTGGTGAGGACAGCAGAAAAAAATTAGTGGGAGTTCACTCCCTTCTATCCACTCCCTGGCATATATAAGCGGTGCTTGAACAGGGTCCGCAGGATTGTCTGGGACGCTACACATTCTCTTCGCGACCCGTTTTCCTTGTTACCTTCCGGGAGGAGGGGGGCTTCGTGGTATCCGAAGCAGAACATCCAGATTCAGTCACCGTTTTGTTCACTGGGAAGGAAGGTTGTAAAATGGGGCAAAACTCACTTTACAAAGGTCTCACTTAACAACAGAAATTCCGGGCTCCGTTGTGGTTGTAAGACGAGGGCTACCTGTATTGGTTTTTAAAGGAGCTGTCCTTTCAAAGGCAAGAATCTTGAACGGGTACTTACCGAGTTCCATATGTTCGTCAGAAGATGCGTATCCAGGAGAAGACGGAATATTCTCGTTACATTTCAGCAAGTCCAGCGCCTCGTTCATTCCTCGTTCATTCCTTCTCTTGTCCACCACCAGCAGGACTTTCTGCACCGTACTAGGCATCTGATTTGTCTTCACTTGCCAAACCATTGTCGGGTGCTTCAAATTATCTGACTGAAGCAAAAATGATTCGCAGAGTTAGCTAAAGTAGTCAGCGACGATTCACCCCAACCTATTTGCCATTTTAAGAACTCGAAGGGGGGGAAAAATGCAAGGCTAAGCACGAATGGAAATCTGGGATGAAAAAAAAAAAATCTGGGAAAGGCCACAGCTGGTGATTTCAACATAAACACACAGCAATGTTTTGTCGTACGACACTTTTAAGTCTTTTTTCTTCTTCTAGAAAAGTTACGGGCAACCGGTGGGAGCAAAAATAAAAATGGATTTGCGCAGTATTTTAATTGAGGACCGATGGCTTCATGCGAGACTAATAATAAACAAGTAATAGTTAATTCTTATTCTATCGATAAAATTATTATAAAGTCACACAGCAAAAAACAAGCAAACAAATCTGGTCCACATTCAAGGAAGTAAAGTGACCTTTCAGAAAACAGCTAATTGTCTTCTCTTCATAAGATTCTTAATATGTTATAGAACACTGTACATTAGTGCAGGCATGTCTAATGTATAAAATGACGGGAAAGAGACTTAAAGCATTTTCATTGCACTACTTCCTCTAGAAAGTATGCCAGCTGAAGCATTCTTCATTTAATTATTTTTCCTATACTTCATATTTTGTGTTTTTAATAATTTACTTGAACAGTTTGTTTTAGTTTGGAAATCCTAAAATATTCAACGCACCCCACGATAAAGACAATAACCAGAAACATCACGTATAGGAAGATGGGACAATATAAAATAAACAGAATATTTTCAAAGAGGTGACACTTAGCTAAACCTGCTATGTAAAATGCTCCGTTTCCCACTGTTTAGAAGCCAAATGTGTGGCTGTTACATAAGCAAGTCCCAGGTGATTCTAAGCAGCTGCAAGTACTATAGTCAACTTTTAATTCAAGTACAAATGACCAGATTCTTTAATAACATCCCACAGACATGTAAACCAAAGTACTGCAGTATCCTAAGCTGCCATGCACTGTTTGCTTATATAGCCTATGAACTTATCAGTCTGCCATATGCCCAAAGTTCCAAGCTCCTTAGTAATTAGCAAAGCATGCTAGAAAAGCAATATACAGATACACGCTGATGTATCTAAACACAAATCATTTCTCACAGGTGATCTATCCCCAAATTTATTCAATAGAATAAACAACAGACCATCTCATCCAAGGGAGGCACCGATCTGACAATCCAAGGTGACAGATTACTAGCTCCAGATTAGGTATGCTCCTTTTCCAAATAAGATTCAAATGAATGATTTGTGTTAATGTTGATGTTTTTAATACTTAAGATCCTCGGCACATCTATTTACAAATAAACAAACAGCTTTTCTAAAGTTTGACCTACAAACGTTTAACAGTGCATTTTTTAAAACAAAAAATACAGGAAGAGAACCCACATTCTGTCTCTACAGCTACCTTTTGACTACATTTTGCTCTTCTGATTTTATTTTTCTGGTAACTGAGTGGCATTGCAAGCGCTGAATGGCCACTGATATTCTTTGAACTAATATCTTTTACTTATGCTCTCTTACCAGTTTGGTGCATTTTAACTTTGTATTCTTGTAAGACCTTTGTTTTTACATCTGCTGGCTTTTGGGAAAGGGAGAATGAGTTATTAACTTGTGACTGCATCCAAACATCATTCTCATGTTAGGCTATTCTTCTCTGAGTCATCCTCAATTTCTGATAACTATTTTAGATTTTTATCCTGCTTTTTTTTTTTTCATATACAGCTCAAAACAGCAAACATACCAATATTCCTTCTTCTTCCTATTTTACCCATAACAAAAAACCCAACGAGTTGAATTGGGCAGAGAGTGGCTGGCCCAAAGTCACCCAGCCAGTTTTTCATGCCTAAGGCAGGACTAGAACTCGCAGTCTCCTAGTTTGTAAGCCAACATCTTTAACCACTACTGTACACCAAACTGGCTCTTCAGAGACTTCACAGAAATATCCATGTAATCTTCTCGAGAGCAATATGAAGTGGTTTTCTTTTCTTTAAAAAAAAAAAATTCTTTCTCTAGCCTACAGCCTTGGTTGGCATGCCCTGTGGTTTTCCATCCAGAGTCCTCATAATGCTTTGTTTCTGCAGCTAGCCAGGTATTACCACTTGCTCAAAGGTATCTCTCAAACATCATGCAAACTTTGCATCTATCCAAAGTCAAGCATCCCAAATATTTATCCTGCAGACTCTGGGGTGGGGCAACATTATGCCTTGGTTCTTCACATTTCCTTCCCTGGTAATGGCTTTTTACTCATTTTAATATACTGTGTGTCACCTAGACTCTCTTGAATGATCAAGGCAACTGATAAATGGAGGGTCCTTGGCGCTGAGCTTGGCAGTTTTCTTGTAGGCATTTCATTACCCAACTAGTTAACATCGTCTATACTGCCCTATGTATAACACAGCCAGAATTAAATTATTCTTTCTCCTTGGAATTGATCCCTCTGGTTCTAATGTTAGTAATCTGGTTTTATATTGTCTAGGGGATGGCTCCTTCTATATTACTTCTCAGGTTTCTAAATTTCTTTTAAGAGCGGTAACTACCAGCGGAGAACGCTGTAATTCCTCTTTAGCCAAGGCTTCGGGTGTTTAATTGTTTGTGATATTTTTCTTGTGTTTTCTTTTGTTGCACTTGTATTTTGGTCTGTGACCGCAAAATAAATTTATATATATAGTTAACATCGTCAGTGTACAATGGAGTAAGGTTTGATGTTATTTTTATATATAGTAGCTTGACTATCAGTGTTGGTGGGAGCATACTTGGTAGTTCCTTGTTTAGGCTGTTGTTTACTGTTAGCTTGTTTGTGTTGGTAGTTCCTTGATTGGGGTATTGTTTACTTCTTGATTGTTGGTCTGGTGTTAATCTTGGTTTTACCCTCTGCTCATAGGGCTGTTGATTGCTAGTGAGGAGGTAATGAAAATCAAAAACTGTAAAGAAATAATTGCTATCTTAAGCCAGCAATTTCTTCAAGATTCTGATGACAGAACAGAGTTGGAAGGTTCTTGGAGGTCTTTGAATCCAACTCCCCACTCAAGGGGAAACCCTGTATCATTTCAGACAAATGGCTGTCCAATCTCTTCTGAAAAACCTCCAGTGATGGGAGCACCCACAGCTTCTGGAGGCAAGTCTTTCCGCTGACTGATTGTTCTGTCAGGAATATGTCAATGAAGATTCAATCATATCCAGGCGGTATATTAACTGTCAGGAAACTTCTCCTTAGTTCCAGGTTGCTTCTCTCCTTGATTAGTTTCCATCCTTTGCTTCTTGTCCTGCCTTCAGGTGCTTTGGAGAATAGCTTGACTAACCCTCTTCTTTGGGGCAGCCCCTTTGTGACATAATGTATGTCTTTAAAAGCAAAACTTAATTCATCCTGGTCACTTGCTACAGATTCAGAAATAAGGTTGTGGGGAGGAGGCGAGCAACACCCCAGAGGAAAAAGAGGGAGGGGCAGGCCCCGTCGCCCCACTGCTGCAAAGCAGCTGTTAGGCCAGGAGTCTTCCAACTTGGCCGTTTTATGACTTGTGGACTTCAACTCCCAGAATTCCTCAGCCAGGCAAGCTGGCTGAGGAATTCTGGGAGTTGAAGTCCACAAGTCATAAAAGGGCCAAGTTGGAAGAGCCCTGGGTTAGGCTCCCACCGCAGCAAAACCAGAGCACTTCCGCATTCAGAGGGGGCGGGGCGAGAAAAAGACCCCGCCCCGCACGCAGAAACGCACCGAGCTGGCGCACCGCCTCTGGCGTCACGCGCGCGGGGGGGGGGGAAGAGAAGGAAAAGGACCGTTGAGGGGAGATCACGCGCCGCGGGCGGAAGGAGCCGCTCGCCGCTGATTGGTCCGCTTTTGAGCCGAGGGGGCGGAAACGCTGTCAGAGCCGCTCTCCCTCCCCCCCGCCCGCTCTTTCCAGTCACGTGCCCGATGCCTGGCAGAGGCCCTTGTTTATAAACTTTTTCCTGGGGGGGAGGAAAGGCGCATGCGCCGAAAGGCCCCATTCATTCAGAAGTGCGTAACAGCAGCAGGAGAAAGGCGGTGGGGGAGGGGCTCTCGTCCCCGACCTCGGAGGGGCCCTTTCCCTGAGCGGGTGGCCCCCCCTCGGCCAAAGGGCTCCTGAGGGGCCCAAAAGGGACTGGAAAATTGAGGGTGGGAAGAGGGAGACCCAAGTTGAAGTACGGCTCACAACTGGGGCTCTGTGAGGTAAATGGCGCCGTGTTGTGCTCTATTTTGAAGAGCGACTCCGAAAATGCCCAGGTCGCCTCAGGAATCCCGGAGCCTTTTTCATCCCCCTTTCATTTTCTCCCCCGTCTGAACAACCTGAAGAATGGCCCGAAGTTCCCTTCCTTCCTTCCTCGGCAGCGCCTAGCCCTGAGCGGCAGCCCCACAGAACGGAAGTCGGCCGTTTCTCACATACCCCCAACTTCCACCCGTCTCAAAACACTTCAAAACTTCTGAGCTACTCACCAACCCCGTCGCCATTACAGGACTCCCTACAGCTTTTTTTTTTTTTTCCCCTTCCCTCCTCCCTCCCGTTCGTTCTCGCTCGAAATCGCCACCCCTTTTCCATCGGGCTCGGCCTCTGAATGGCTGGCGTGGACGTCCGTCACGGGGTTCTGTCCGCTCATTGGATAAGGGCGTTGCCTGTCAGATGCCAGCTGAAGAAAACAAGACTTGTTTTGATGTCTTCCGCGCGGCCGATTGGCTGCGGCGAAGCCAGTCAACTTGAACGAGGCCCCGCCTCCCCCAGCCGAAGAGGGTTATGGGCGTTGTTGTTTTCTGTTTTCTCGCAGGAACGCCCGATACCGAGTCCAGGAACAACAATTCCCAGAAAGCTCTCGGTCATTAGTAAACAAGATGCTTAGGGACACGTGTATCTGTGTCTCCCAACTAGCTGTGGCCCTGGAGGGATTCCTAAAGTGGGGAATGGACGTTTTCTTTCCAAGCCGAGGAACATCTCTTAAAAACATCTCTGGGAAAAGGTGGAGTTAGGATAAAAGCAGGGAAAATTACAGAATCTCAATGAGCCGCAGTCTTTATAGGGCACTGGAAAAATTCAGGGCATCAGATGTTAGAATCCTATGCAGGTAGTCCTCGACTTACGACCACAATGAAGTCCAAAATTTCCATTGCTAAGCAAGGCAGTTGTTAAGTTTTGCCCTATTTACTATCTTTCTGCCGCAGTTGTTAAGTGAATCGTGCGGTCGTTAAGCGAACCTTGCTGCCCCCCCCGCCCCCCCCCCGGTTGATTTTGCTTGTCAGAAGCTGGCTGCCAACCGTCATAAATGCATGCCGGTTGCCTAAGTCACTTGATCCCATGACTCTGGGGATGCTGCAGCAGTGGTTAAATGTGAGAAGCGGGTCATAAGTCACTTTTTTCAGTGCCGTTGCAACTTCAAAGGGTCACTAAACAAATGGTTGTAAGTCAAGGATTATCTGTATAGGCCTTAGGACATGTGTACTTGAATTACTTTGTGGGAAGTCAGCCCCCCCCCCCGAGAAAGAAATATTTTGGGGAATATTAAAAGGCAGAATATTCTATTTCCCCAAAGTCACTGAACTATTAAAGTCAAAACATAATGGAGAGAGAAAGGGCACATTATGCTCAATGCAGCTTCATTTATTTTTAGAGCAATGAACTTTAAAGAGCCTATACTAGATTCTTAAGCGTTAGAAGGAAGTTGGAAAGGAATGGTCCAGGATGTTTGAATGTTACTTAAACCCATCTAAACAAAAGCACATCAAAACTTATTGCTCACTGGCACAGAATGGTGCATTATTCATATATGAATTGTGCTTGACCATAAAAAACAAATTCCTAACTTGTGTTGGATGGCTTAAATAAAATAGGACCGAGAAGATTTTATCTGGCTTATGTCTGTAATGTTTATTTCTGTACAGTGACAAGGAGCGTCACATAGCTCTGATTCCATCTCAAAAGGATGTAACTATGGGAAAAATCTAGAAAATAGCAAAACAAAATTATCAAGGCCTTTTCAGGCGTTCAGGATTCAGAAAGAAATAAGGAGACCGAATAAAGGATGTTAACATAAATGAAATAAATAAATAAAAAATCCCTCCTCAAACTAAATATTGGAGGTTTCCACTGTTCGTTTTTCAATAAAAGGAGCTGGCAAAAAACCAGAACAAAGTCGCAATAAAAATTAGCATAAACCAATTGCAGTTCATATCTACCCTATCTATCTATCTATCTATCTATCTATCTATCTATCTATCTATCTATCTATCTATCTATCTATCTATCTACAGTATCTATCCTGTATCTGTCCATCCATCCATCCTGTATTTATCATCTAGCTATATATCATATCTGTCTCTCTCTCTCTCCTGTCTGTCTGTCTGTCTGTCTGTGTCTCTCTCTCTCTCTCTCTCTCTGAAGAACAGATGAAAAGGGAAGCTGAGAAGGAGCTAGAGAGAGCTAAGAGGGGAAGGAAAAGGAAAATAGCTAAAGTATCCAAGAAAAAAAAATTGAACACAAGCAATAGGACCAATACTTGCATGCTATATGCTGTTCAGAGTTACACTGTTTGTGTTGTTCCTTGTCAGATATAATCCAATGTATAACAGTTTATGGCAGTGGCTATCTCTGCTTAGTTGCAAGGGTTGATCCGCTGTTTGGTTTTGCTATTTCCTATTAGTAAGATAAATACTGTACATTCATTAGATTCTGTCCAATTCAACCAAAAGACAGGATGGCAGAATTAAGAACAGCAAGCATTAGCCAAACACCAACTATATACAATCGTCTTCTGCAATCCGAGGCACTGAAGATTCCGTTTCTATAATTCTCAATGAACCCCGTATTTTTCGTTTAGGCAAAATGTGAACTTAAAAGATCCCAGTTAAAATGGAAAATACCGTATTACTACATCTGTTTATCGGATTAATTAAACTGCCCATTATAAGTGATGAGTTGTCTTGTATTATTGTTTTAACTGAAATTCTGCACCCGTGCTATTTCTAAGTATAGGTACAAGGTGAATAATAGTGTTACTACCGCTACTGAAAAAATTTATGGTCTCGTCACAAAATGAGACACAGATAGTCCTCGGCTTACAACCACAACTGAGCCTAAAATTTCTGTTGCTAAGTGAGGCAGTTGTTAAGTGAGTTAGGCCCCATTTTACAACCTTTCTTGATGCAGTTGTTAAATGAATCACTGCAGTTAAGTTAGTAACACGGTTGTTAAATGAAATCTGGCTTCCCCCGTTGACTTTGCTTGTCAGGTCGCAAAAGGGGATCACGTGACCCCCCGGGACACTGCAACCGTCATAAGTACATGTCAGTTGCCAAGCCTCTGAATTTTGATCATGAGACCATGGGATGCTGCCCTGATCATGTGAGTTGTTTTAACTTCGAACCGTCACTAAAGGAGCTGACTAGCTTTCAGGCCCAAAACTAAGAATGACATGTGATTTTTCCAAGCTGAGCTTTTTATTGCTTTCATACTTATAAGCAATAATCTTGCCAGACTGACTCTACTATCTGTGAACTCTTAGGGAGAAGCTGTCTTCACCCTCTTTCTCAAAGGTAAAACCTGGACTAAGTTTGCCTCTTACTCCTCCGGGATGCTCTCCCTCCCTGCTGGAAATCCATCTTACTACATCCCCGCCCCAGAATTATCCAACAATAATTCCTTTTTCGCTGGCTGGGGATTAGGAACATAGTTAATTTTATTGAGCAACACTAGTGCTAAACGGTTGACTAATAAAGACATTCATTTTCCCTCTGTGCCGTAACCTGCTTGCAAGACAACAAAAAGACAATCTGCTAAATACAACTTCACATGGTAGGGTGTTCTTCAGCATTCCTTAAAAGTAACATCATTGGATAAGGGCCCTTCATTCTGAAGAAATGTCACAACCGAAGATAATTGACGCCAATGTTATGATTCAAATAGATGGCGTTTACTCATCGGATCCAGCAGAGGGCGTGCTAATGAAATAATAATGAAATTCATTCGAGCATAAATGTTGTTTGAATATCTGTCCTTAGATTCCGTCGTCGTTTCATTTCAAAAGCCAGTATGTGCCGTTCGTCACTGGGTAAAATGGTTGAATCACAGGCTCACAACAAACACTCTATATTCAAAAGTATTTTATTAATTTTGTGCATTGTAAATTTCACAATTCAGAGGTACCATTAAAAAAGAGGCCTCGTTAAAAAGACAGAACGTTAACGATCGGGATAACGGGAGTGGCACACAAAACGTGTTTTTTTTCGGCGAGGGAGAATATTTTCGAGATTTGTTTTCGTTTTACTCCTGCTCCAAACCAGAATGTGCAGACGGGATTACGACGCCCTCAAAATAAGACGTAGGGTGCGCGCGCGCACATATATACATACATATATCGAAATAAGAATGCCTAAACCTCACTGAATTTGTAGTACAAATTATTAAAAGTAAGCTCACTTAAAAATCACAAACAGGAAAGTTGATCTAAGTTGATCCGCTTTGGGGGAGCTAAAACATCTGAGACTGCTTGCTTTCCTTTAGTTCAGGATAACTTCATTTGGGTTCCCAAAGCTACAGGTAAATCTTCTCTGCCTCTGGTTTCCAAGATCCTTTTTAACCTAGAGGTAGGATTAATTTTAGGTTTTGCCAATCAAGTAAGACCTCCAATATCATGCTTCTCCAAAGATCATCCAAACCTCATTTTACAACCTTTCTTGCCTCGGTCGTTAAATGAATCACTGCCGTTGTTAAGTTAGCAACACGGTTGTTAAGTGAATCTGGCTTCCCCCACTGACTTTGCTTGTCAGAAGGTCGCAAAAGGGGATCAACACGACGCCCGGGACATTGCGACCGTCATAAATGTGAGTCAGTTGCCAAGCGTCTGAATTTTGATCACATGACCGTGGGAATGCTGCAACGGTTGTTTGTTTAAGTGTAAAAAACGGTCAAACTTGCTCATTGGAACACCCTGAGGAAGGTGGGCTGCCTGATTTGTTGCGTGGCGAGATGCTGGCTACAAGCAGGCTACTTCCACACCAACATCCAAGAGGGAAGCCTGGTTTTCTACGTCAGCTTGAGAACATCGCTTCAAAAATCCAACGTGCCATTTGGCACCGTCAGCTCCTTCGTGCAACGGATTAGCAGGCCGTGCAAACTCAACTCATTTGTCATCACCAACAGAGCTGAAGTGTGGACTGAATGGAAGGACCTGCAATCTGTGGATTGCCGGCAAGCTGAGCTTTCGTGACATTGACCCAGCTAGCCACGAATGGCTGCTCAGGCGTTTCCCTGCCTGTATTTGTGGGGCATCCAGCTGAGAAGAAGCTTGCTCTCTACAAAAATCTAGGAGGGCCTGGGGACTTCCTCTGCCAAAGCATGGACAAACATAGCAGGCACCTTGGTAAGGCTCACAAAACTTTGAACCACATCCTACCAGTCTGTGAGAACGACGACGTTAAGCTGTCTGCACCAAAACGGGACTGTGTGCATATCTGGGTTGAAACCATACACAATTGGCCTGGTGATCAAGGCACCAGGCTAGAAACCAGGAGACGGTGAGTTCTAGTCCTGCCTTAGCCATGAAAGCTGGCTGGGTGACTTTGGGCCAGTCACTCTCTCAGCTCAACTCCCCTCACCAGGTTGTTGCTGTGGTGAAAATGGGAGGAGAGAGGAATATTGGCCTGTTGGCTGCCTTGAGAGTTATTTCTAAAAATGATAAAGGTGGGATTAAAAAAAATCTGAATAAAACACACTAGAAGACGTCTACTTCAATTCCTATCCGAACAACTTACATTTTGGCTTTGCTCGTCACAATGGGGCAAAAGGGGGGGGGTCATATGACCTTGGGATACGGCGACCGTCATAAATATGAGGCAGTTGCCAGCGGTCTGAATTTTGATCACGTGACCCCGGGGGAATGCCGCCAAGGCCGTAGCTGTGAAAAATGGTCGTTAAGTCACTTTTTTTCAGTGCCGTTGTAACTTTGAACGGTCACTAAATGAATTGTTGTAAGACGAGGACTAGCTGTGTTATGTAGAGATCATAATAGCGTTTTACTAAATTGTAAACATTTAATGTGAACGGTTAAGAACTGATATATGGTAGAGCAGGAACCAAGAAACTACTTGAAGTAGGATAATTTTTTTAAGTGTTTTTTTTCCCCCCCCTTCTGAAAATCACCTTCGTGCTTCATCAGAATGTAGTTGAAGGTCTGTTTTAAAAGAAGCTTGTTCCGTAGAATGATTTCTTTTTTATTTTAGAATGAACACACTTCTTTCCTTAGCCTTTTAAACTAATTGCATAGTTGTCCGGATCGAGGCCACCAACTTAGCTGCCTAATTCTGGCATCAGAATTTCATTTTTTTTTAACGTGTGCCACTTTGTTGACAGAAAAAAAAGTGAGAATAAAGGTTATCTTCTTATCTAATTGTTCCCTCCAAACCAGAACACGATAACTTTTTCTGATCAACCGATCGTACCACTTTTATCAAGATGATTATATAAAAATGTTGTCACATTTATATCATACTATATGATATAAATTATATAATACTGTCGTGTAAGAACTTTCCCATACCAATTGCTAACTATTAAATATACTGGTGCATTAACATCCATTGTGTTTGATAGCTAATGCCATTTTAGCCAGGAAGCAAGGAACTCTGTGCCATCTCTTTTAAACACTATTTTTTGTTGAAAGAACATGCATTAACATATTTTTCCCAAAGGAAGACTGAAACAGCGACTTCTTTCCTTCGTGGTGATTTCGAACCAACCTAGTTAAATTTTGGCATGACGGTCTTGACTGCCAGAGTCAGAAGCGAAAGTTAGAGGCCATAATTACTATATAGGTAATCCTTGATTTATTGATCACAATTTTCCACGGCGAAGCAAAACAGTTGTTAAGTGAGTTTTGCCCCAACGTATGACATTTTTGCCACAGTTCTTAAGTGAATCACTGTGGTCCTTAAGTTAGTTAACGTGGCTGTTAAGTGAATCCGGCTTTCCCCCATGGACTTTGCCTGTCAGAAGGCCGCAAAAGGGGATCACGTGACCCCGGGACACTGCAACCGTCGTAAGTACATGTCAGTTGCCCAGCATCCAAAATTTGATCACGTGACCATGGAGATGCACAATGGTTTTGAAGTGTGAAAAATGGAAATAGGTCACTTTTTCCAAGTGCCGTTGTAACTTTGAACGGTCTCTAAATGAACTGTCGTTAAGTTGAGGACCACCTGTACATATATGCACCTAGAACAGGGGTAGGCAACCTTGGCTCTTTTATGACTCGTGGACTTCAACTCCCAGAATTCCTCAGCCAGCATAGGGGAACTATGGCCCCTTCATGACTTGCGGACTTCAACTCCCAGAATTCCTGAGCCAGCATGGCTCAGCTTGGAAACCTCTCCCTTTCCCCTCAGCGTGGCTCGCTGAGGAATTCTGGGAGTTGAAGTCCACGAGTCATAAAAGAGCCAAGGTTGCCTACCCCTGCCGTAGAAGGAGGCGCCTAGCTGGACCGTGGCACCTAGCTGAGTTTGGACCATCTCAAAAATCTAAATGGGGAGGACGGTATTTGGATAGGAAACCCCCCCCCCCCAGGAAGAACCAGGGCTGTGGGCTAAATAAGAAAGTGAAGAACACCCCAAAAGGCAACCACGATCAACCTTCCATATTGCTACCAAAAAAATAAAATAAAAATGCAACAAGGGTGTATCCGTGAAATCAGCAGGAGTTTTGCTCAATTTCAAGGGAGACTGTGTCTGTTAAAATGTGACAGTGAGCCTGTTAGTGGAGAAAGTTTTGCCTTTTAACCAGCGCACAGGTCGACAATTGTTCTCGGGAAGTGAAAAATAGCACATACACAGTTAAGATACAACAGCAAGAAACTATACAGCATCATCAAACGCCTCCCAAATTCTGGAAGGTGTGTACAGCGTCCTTCACACAGACGAAATGAAATCTTATAAAACAAGTTAGGTGTAAAAAAAGGACCAAAATCGGACAGACTAAGACCAGACGTAGGTCATAAAATTTACCTAGAACACAAGGCCATGCTTTTATCGTTTGGAGGACTTTTTCAACTAACATTTTTTTTTTCTTTTTACAAATGCCACCTTGAGTACCGATTCAACCAGTTAGCAAATCAAAAAATACGTACCACCTAATCTCTCCTAGACTGCGTTCGTGCACCCTAGCCGCCTTAACCTACCACGTTCGTTCGACATGTGGACAAAACGAGATTTATTTCTGCCGTTATCTTCCACGGGAATGGGTTTCTGGGACAGTTGAGAGAAACCGTAATCAAAGAGGGACAGTTTTGATCAACAAAACTTCTGCAATCCAGTGAATCTGGGCCTTTCTTTCTGAAAAACTGCACCTGCCGTTTGCTAAAAGAAAGGGAGATTTATTCCCAAACCTGTTGATTTCAGGAAGAGACTCGCAATTAGGCAAGATAAAATAAAAAGTCCTGTTAAGTTTGCACATATGTTTAGATTGCAGTACTGTGTGTCTTGCACTTCTTAAATGAAATGTCCCAAAGGTGCTTTTTCAAAAGGCAACTGGACTTTCTTGTTTTTCCTCAAAGGAGTTTCGTTTCTCATCCAAGAAGCTTCTTCAGTTCAGTCAGAACTGAAGAAGCTTCTTGGATGAGAAGCGAAACGTCTTCGAGGCAAAACAAGAAAGTCCAGCTGCCTTTTGAAAAAGCACCTTTGGGGCAACCATGACCTGGATTGACTGAGAATCTCCATAGACACTTAAATGAAATGCTTATAAGTGATTTACAAAAGCCGTCACTTTTTTTAAAAGTGAAAAGTGCTTCTAAATCTACAACATCGTACAGGTGGTCCTCAACGTACAGCCACCGCTGAGCCCCAAATTTATGTTGTTAAGTGAGTTTGGCCCCGTTTTATGACTTGTCTTGCCGCAGCCATTAAGCGAATCACTGCAGTTTGCTAAGTTAGTAGCACGGGTGTTAAGTGAATCTGGAATCCCCATGACTTTGCTTGTCGGGAGGTCCCACAAGACGATCACGTGACCGCCGGGACAACTGCAACCGTCATAAATGTGAGTCGGTGGACAAGCATCCGAACGTAAACCAGGGTGAAGGCTGCAACGGTCGTAAGTGTGAAAAATGATCACAAGTCCCTTTTTCCAGTGCCTTTGTAACTTTGAACGTTCGCTAAATGAACGGTTGTAAGCTGAGGACTACCTGTAGGAAGTTGTACGTTGCCGCCGAAGGCTTATGAAACTGATGTTCTTGGAAAGGTGAAATGCTGGTGGACCAATGGCTTTTAAGTAAGGGCCCAATGACTCTACTCCACCTACTGATAGATCTGAATGAAAAGAAAAAGAAAAAAAAAGGCAAACAAATTTGGGACAGGGGAGGGAAGAAACCCGAGCCCCTGTAAAATCAAGAACAATGCTTAGCATCTATAGGAAGATAAGATGTAGGTTCAGTGGACTAACCACTACTGTGCTATTTGTCGGACACAGATTTGTGCGCCTCCGTACTTCACGCACTGGTCTCAGAAATATCCATGTTTGTCCCAAAGAGAGCAACCAGCTGTTCTTCATAGTTTGCAATGTTCCTTTTCATAATTTCCATGCAAGGTCCCAGAAGCCTTTCAAAAGCTTGCACATCCATAACTGAAATATTAAAGAGAGAGAAATTACATGCAGGTTACACGGGGACGGTAAATTATTTCTACGGACAAATGTTCTTCTGTGAAATTGTTTTAAGGAAGGCACGCTTTAACCACATCAAATGAAAAATTAACGAGCGAGGCAAAGTATAAAAACAGATATGCCTGGCTTTCCTCTGCACCCGGTTGAATCTGGTCCCTCTTTCCAATGAAATCTCCTCGCAAGCCGAGAGCAAGCTCTAGATCAGAAGAAAAAAACTTCTGATATCTGTGGGAGAAGAGCAGAGCCTGGGGGCGGAGTCAAGAGAGGAATAAGCCTAGAATCATTACGTTGCCACAAATGGTCCTAGGAGCATTTGTGGCAACGTAAGGATTCCTCTGACTTTTATCTAGCATCAATTCAGTGCTGATCATTAGTTGACTAGATTCTTGTGTACAGGCATGAGCAATAAATCATCTTAACTGGAACTTAACTTATGGTCCTGATTCTTCACGTCTGACAATATCTTCCACATATCCCCCAAAAATAGGGGCCAATTAGGTCCAGTCATGTTTTTCAAAGTTTTCGAGAGCAACAGTATCAAAATTAAGGTGTTTATCAGTTATAGGCTACTTTCTCCAATGTCCAAAAAGTGAACGGAGATAAACCATGCTGGGTATGAACAGGATCTGCCCCTCCTAACCTAAATCTATTTCTTTAAAGAAAAATGTTGTCTTCCTTTAGAGTAAAGAAGTTAGTCGGGAGTTGAGGACTTCCTGTACAACACTGAACTCCAGAAAAGTTATGACATTTGGATCTATAATGGGAAGGGATTATATTACAGGTAGTCCTTGATTTATGACCACAATTGAGCCCAAAATGTATGTTGCTAAGTGAGACAATGAAATGAGTTTTGCCCCATTTTACGGGCATTCATGCCACAGTTGTTAAAGTGAATCACTGCAGCTGTTAAGTTAGTAACAGAGTTATTAAGTGAATCTGGCCATTGACTTTGCTTGTCAGAAGGTCGCAAAAGGGGATCCCGGGACACAGCAACCGTCATAAACATGAACCAGTTGCCAAGCATCTGAAATTTTGATCACGCGACCCTGGGGACGCTGCAATGGTTGTACGTGTGATAAACGGTCTTAAGACTACCTGCATATTGAAAAGATACCCTGCTAAATGAAAACGCCTTATTCTGTTTGCTATGAAACAAACTAAGTTTCATATTTGGGATTTGGGATAGGTAAAGACGTTGTGGTAAACTTTCTACGAGTTGAGCACAATAAATAGTTTGTCAACAGAGGGTTTTGCAATTTTAATCCTGTCTTCTTCTTGTTCTACCTGTTAACTATTTTGTCATTCCTATAATATAGTACAGAGGTCTCCAATCTTTCCGGGCTCGCAGCCTGGAGGGAAGGAGAGCAGGTTTCAAGTTGGTACGCGCACATGCGCAGACGCAAACAGTATGTGTGCTGGCGTGGCACTAGCGGCCCCGTTTGTGCATGCGCAAATGGGCTGCGTGGACCCGCCCGGCGCTAGCAGCCCCGTTCGCGCCCGCCTGCATGCACAAATGGGGCTGTGGCCGCTAGCGCACACTGGCCAGCCATTTCCGTGGACTGCTGGCCAAGAGGCCGTGGCCCAGTGGTGGTCCGCGGCCCACAGGTTGGGGACTCCTGATATAGTAGATAGAAGATAGTTTAATCATTTGCAAATAGAATTTTAAAAATGCTGGGCCTGTTTTGTACGGGGTGAGGAACTAATATTGTTGTGATATATTTATCAGTATTCAACTAGGGCGGATAAGATGTGTATGTTATATGTGTGTGTCTTTTTTTTAATGCACTTGTTTCAATGTCTTGTTTATTTTGTTTGTTTCTGTAAAAACGTCTTTTTTTTTTGGAGTTTTGTATGGAGGGTTTTTTTTAAATTTAAAAAAAAGCTGAAGAAGAAGGAAAAAAAAGAAATAAACTTAAATTCCAAAATATAAGCACTGTGCATTACTTAAGCATTTGACTGTCCCAAGCGCGAAGGCTGAGGCCGCCCGGGGTTTGTTCGTCACAAGCGCCAATTCACCAAAATACTGCCCTCTGGTATAGCGGGCGATTTCCACCGCTTCGTTTCCATCTATGTCTTGTTTGCCCTGGGAAAAAAAAAAGAAAGGATAAGATAAGATAACCTTTATTGTCATTTTACTGTGGGCACAACGGCACACATCAAAAATGAAATTTAGTTGCCCGCTCTCAAAGTGAAACACATACATGACACAAACCTAGACATACTATATACAACATATGTATAGACCCACATCCCTACATATACGTAGCAAATAAATATTAAACACTATCCATCCCGAATATATAATGCAAGGAAGCTTGAGAGTTCGCAAGGTTAATGCTGTATGGAATGAAACTATGGCTGAATCTGGATGTTCTGCTGCGGATACCACGAAGCCCCCTCCTCCCAGAAGGTAACAAGGAAAACAGGTCGTGAAGAGGATGTGTAGTGTCCCAGATAATCTTACGGACCCTGCTCAAACAACGTTTCTGTGCTATGTCCTGGATGGGAGGGAGGGAACTGCCAATGATCTTTTCAGCCGTCCTCACCACTCTCTGCACCGCCTTCCTGTCTGAAGCAGTGATGCTTCCAAACCAGATTCCAACATTTCTCCCAATAAAGCCAAGCTGAAATTCATTTTATTATCTTATTAACAAAATCCAATATTTATCCATGCATGGTTTGATTCAGTCTAACTTCAGTCAACTGAAAAACCTTTTCGTAACTTTGTTTAAGAGATGATACCTTTCTTTTCATCGTAATTTTCACTTCTCCGGATTCGACAATAAAGAAAGAGTCAGCCGTGTCTCCCTACAAACAATTGAGAGTAACAAAAAAACATAAAGACAGTGGCTTAGTAGTTCCAGAGTTGTTGTTCTTTTAAGTAGAAACTTAAAAAATATATCCCCAAATCAATCAATCGGTCAATCTCAGAAACGGTAGAAATAAAATAATAGTAATATTATTCTAGGCCAGGGGTAGGCAACCTTGGCTCTTTTATGACCTGTGGGCTTCAACTCCCAGAATTCCTGAGCCAGCCATGCTGAGGGGAAAGGGAGAGGTTTCCAAGCTGAGCCATGCTGGCTCAGGAATTCTGGGAGTTGAAGTCCACGAGTCATAAAAGAGCCGAAGTTGCCTACCTCTGGTCTAGCCGGTTCAGGGGAAAGATAGAGGCATTCTTGCTGCGTAATAAAACTGCTGTCAGCTGCCACCTTGTGCTTGCTTGTGCTTCACTGCTATGAGGTGCCAAACTGCCATGAGCTGTGGGCTGAGGGAAGGAAGGGGGGGAATGCTTGGGGAAACGAAAGTAAGTGCTGTATCTCCTCTAGAAGCTGCCTCAAGGTTACCCAACTGGAAGAAGGAAGGGGCCGCATAGCAAACTACACTTGGACTGACCGTTATGACAACATTTTGCCTAAACCCGATTGGTTGCACCGGGATGGGCAATGAGAGACAGTTAAGGGAGGGAAAAGTTGAACTTAGGGATTTTGGCGTGCGATTTTCAATTCCGGCTTTGCACTACTGCAATACACTTGATCTCTAATAAACTATACCTTTCTCAACAAGGATCATTTTTATTTAGAGGTTTAAGTTGTGGCAGGTCCAACAGGTGCTCTACAGAGGAGTTAAACCATGTAGTGCCTCAACCATCCTTTAATACAGGGGTCTTTAAACTGGGCCCTTTTATGACTTGTGGACTTCAACTCCCAGAATTCCTCAGCCAGGCACACCTGGCTGAGGAATTCTGGGAGTTGAAGTCCACAAGTCATAAAAGGGCCAAGTTTGAAAACCCCTGCTTTAATATCTCTTTTAACTCTCAAGAGAGTTAGTATAAGCTCTCTTCTGAAAATCCAGGTGTTAGGAAATGCTATCATCGTTATCTCTTTTTGAAAAGGGAGGGAGGGGGAATAAGAAAAAGGAAAGAGAAGAAAAGCTTTTGATCGCTCTTTTCCAGGTGAAAAAATGGTATACCATCTGAGCTACAGCTTATCAAAATAAAAACATTATTGTCGTTGTTCAGTCGCTAAGTCTTTGTAACCCCATAGGCCACAGCACGCCAGGTCTCCCTGTCCTCGTCTCCTGGAGTTTGCCCAAATTCATGTTCGTGGCATCCATGACAGTATCTAACCATCTCGTCCTTGTGGGAAGCCAGCAGAGAAGATTGCACATGGCAATGAGGTGACTATGGGACTGTCAGGCAGGTCCACACATGGAGGTTCAATTAAACCAGGGGTCCCCAACCCCCGGTCCGTGGACCAGTATCGGGCCGCGGCATGCCAGCAACCGGTCCACAGAAACAAGCAAAGCCCCATCCGCGGGATGCAGGCAGCACACAAAACCACGTCCCCTCCGGTCCACGGAAAAACCTCTCTCTACGGAACCGGTCCCTGGTGCCCAAAAGGTTGGGGACCTCTGAATTAAACTGATTTATTGTTAAACAGCCTACACTTCTCAACTAACAGCATCTGTTTGGCGTTAGGTAAGGGTCCGTGGAATTCAAAGGAGGCTGGACTTAGTTCACTTGTGGCTATGTAGGGATTCTAGGCTGATCCCTCTTTTGACTCCGCTCCCAGGTTCTGCCACTACTTTTTCCACACTAACCACTGTAATTGTGAGCTGGTTGCCAAGCTCTCAGATCACACAATCACATGACCCACAGGGATGCTGCAACAGCTGCTATTTCAAGGGCTGGCCCTAAGTCCCCTTCATTCAGCCCTGTCGTAAATTTGAACAGATGCTGGTCGTGATCCAAGGACTAACTGTAATCACCCAAAATTTCAATTCTGAAATGCAACTTTTTTTCAGCTATGTATTTTTTTCAATCCCATTTGTTTTGCTTCAGAAAATCTTTTAGAACAACAAGCCATTCTGCTTTTAAATACCTATAGAGTTAACAGAATAATAAACATAAATAGAACAATTAAGTAATTACCTGAGCAATTATTTGTTCCCCATCTTTATATATTTTGGTGCCTATCACGTCCACCACTTTCAAACGTTCAGAAAGCTTAAACAGAAAATAAAACATATTACATAAATATATAGACACACATATTGTTTGATATTTGAGATCATCTCAAAATTGTAATGGAAAGTGTCGTTCTTGCTCTTATATGTTGTTGTAGTCTTAATTTTTGAGCTGTAAAATAGATTTCAAAGTATTTTGGGGGAGGTCTTTTTACATTAGTTTTCAAATTTCATCCTAAATCCAACTTCGGAACTTATGTTGCAACAGATCCAGTCATAATAATATATTTAAGAGACTATTTAGAAAAATATTTAAGACATGAGATGGCAAAAGTGGACTAGTGCACTGATATTTTCTATTTAGAAAATGAAGGAGAAATGCAGTTAAGACACAATTTGTGACCAGCAAAGTCACAGCAATTTAGTTGAAAAGAAAAGAAAAGGTCCCGTTTATTCTTTTTGGTAGAAATTACTCTAAAAGAAATACGTGCATGTTTTTGCAATTATTATTGGAATTTAGCAACTGAAAACAAAACTATACAAGTTCCTAAGAGAAAGGGCAGGCTGTACAACGTTCCCTAGATCAGGAGTAGGCAACCTTGGCTCTTTTATGACTCGTGGACGTCAACTCCCAGAATTCCTCAGCCAGCATGGCTCAGCTTGGAAACCTCTCCCTTTCCCCTCAGCGTGGCTGGCTCAGGAATTCTGGGAGTTGAAGTCGACGAGTCATAAAAGAGCCAAGGTTGCCCATCCCTGCCCTAGATGGTAGTTTAGCACATATTTAGAGATACATGCTTAGAAATATGTATGCATGAGAATCAAGACCTATCTATGTCTATACAGGTAATCCTCAACTTACAACAGTTCATTTAGTGACTGTTCAAAGTTACAACAGCATTGAAAAAAGTGACATGACTTATTTTTCACACATATGACCGTTGCAGCATCCCCACGGTCACGTGATCAAAATTCAGACGCTTGGCAACTGACTCATATTGATGACGGTTGCCGTGTCCCGGGGTCATGTGATCCCCTCTTGCGACTTTCTGACAAGCAAAGTCAATGGGGGAAGCCAGATTCACTTAACAACCATGTTACTAACTTAATAACTGCAGTGATTCACTTAACAACTGTGGCAAGATAAGTCATAAACTGGCGTAAAATTCACTTATCAAATGTCTCGCTTAGCAATATAAATGTTGGG
Source organism: Azemiops feae (assembly GCA_023970755.1). Lineage (NCBI taxonomy): Eukaryota > Metazoa > Chordata > Lepidosauria > Squamata > Viperidae > Azemiops > Azemiops feae. The sequence goes on along the minus strand of JALGBA010000665.1, from coordinate 87,054 downwards.
CTGAATTATGGCAATTATGTCGAGGACTATCTGTAGTTACAACCTCCAGAGATTCAAGGGATAAAACCAGGAGTAACTACTCCGGCTCAGTTAGCTCTCGATGATAAAAACAGGTGTGATTTACAAAGGCAAGTTCGTTTTCCTTCACCAACAACGTAACTGAACTAAATGAAGGTCAGTTATCTTAGAAAATCTGTAAATGCACATATGACATTATTGTTTGATATCATTCTGCACAAAGTGACTGAAATAACTCCAGCAAGCCGCACTTACTTCTAAAGATTTAAGGAAGGGCAATGACTCAATGAAATTTTCAAACATTCTTCTCTTTTTTGCGTTGTTTTTCACAATGATCCTTCGAAATGTTACTCTGTCCTAAAAAATGAAAAATTAAAACAAATCATAGTTAAAAGAGTGTGATGTTCATGACAATGCATGCAGTCTTTTCATTGTCAGAGAATGGGACATGCTCTGGTGTGCTTAGTCAGGAATCTGATGTGTGTTTGCACAAGTGTAAGCTTAACCACGTTTAGTGCGCTGTTTTAATTTTCAGTTAAGTGTCAGACTCCAAAAACTTCTAAGACGTAAAAAGAGCGACAGAAGGATGATTTTTGAAAACACTCAAATACTACCATCTATTTCGCTGGATACTAAACAGGCTTTAATGTAAATACAATGGCATCTCCATACTCATAGTTAATTGGTGCGATGAGTATCAAAAACAACGAGTATCAAACATTTTTTTTCCTATAAGGAATAATGTAGTGTGTCACAAGGCAGCCGACACAGACAAGTTCTAGCTTGTGCATTGAATACTGAACAAATGATGAGTACCGGGACAAAATTTTCACGTCAAAATGTATCAAGTACCAAATCGGATGAGTTTCAAAACAATTGAGTACCAAGGTACCATTGTAGAGATTCTCTAAGTATGTTCCTTTATTGTTCCTCACCTATAGACAGAAATCTTGCCAAACTAAAGCAGACTGCTTGCACTATAAAACATGTACTCCGGGAACTACCTCCTTTCTCACACACAAGCCGTTAGAAATTCTCTTTATATATAGCACCACGCTTTATTGCTAAACTGTTTCACTGTAACAGGAAGCAGATTAGCAGTAAAGCACATGGAGATGGTACTCTTTGTTTGAGCTGTGGTGTTATATAGAAACAGAATTTCTAACACAGGCTACCTTGCACATTCTATGCAATCAACTCTAGGTATTAATATATTCAAACAGGGGCATCTGCGAGAGAGTAAAAAAAACAACAACCAAAAACGGCAAGCACAACTTGGGATTGAAACTTAACTTCGCCCTTTTTTTAGTGTGCTAATGGGGCAGGGTTTTGATGTGGAATGTTAGTACCACTTTATAATTCCTTGGTAAGGTCACATTTCGAATACTGCATCCAGTTTTGGTTGTCACAATATAAAAAGAAGATGTTGAGACTCTAGAAAGGGTGCAGAGAAGAGCAACAAAGATGATCAGGGGCCTGGAGGATAAAACATATGAAGAACGGTTGCTGGAATTGGGTATGTCTCATTTAATGAAGAGAAGGACCAGGGGTGACATGATAGCAGCCTTCCAACATTTGAGGGGCTGCCACAAAGAAGAGGAGGGGGTCAAGCTATTCTCCAAAGCACCAGAGGGCAGGAGAAGAAGCAACGGATGGAAGCTAATCAAGAAACTAACCTAGAAGTAAGGAGACATTTCCTGACAATGAGAAGAATTAATCAGTGAAACAGTTTGCCTTCAGAAGTTGTGGGTGCTCCAACAATGGAGGTTTTTAAGAAGAGACTGGACAACCATTTGTCTGAAATAGCATAGGGTTTCCTGCTTGAGCAGGAGGTTGGACTGGAAGACCTCCATGGTCCCTTCCAGCTCTGTTATTCTGTCGATTGCACTAGTGTGGCTGTCATCTTGATTCTATGACACACACACACATCTGGGCTCCTCTGGATTCGAATTCTTCTATAATTTTTCATATTGGTGAAGATGGCAAAACTCTCCAATACTTTTGGAGTGATATTTCATTACAGGCCCTCCTAATGGATTCAGAAATCTTTCATTTCTTTTATGCACTGATGATGTTACCTAGTTTGGTAATGAAACGTCTGCAAAAATAAAACAGCCAGCTCGGAGAGCACCAAGGGGTCCCCACAAAAAAATAATCATCTCACCAAACCCCAAATGGCGCCAGGAGAGGTAGCAACGATAGTAGCCGCTCTGGATGTGTTGTACATTAAAGCCAATTCTCCAAAACTCCCTCGGTTGTCATAGGTGCCAACGCATCTTCCGGCACCGTCGCATTTTACCACGATATTGTAGGTCCCGCTGAAAAGCACAAAATGAAATCCAGCTGTGAAAAAGGCAACATTTGCATTGTTGAAACATAATGTATTCCACACAGCCAAACCCCGTTAAAGATTTATCACCTTTGCAACATGCACAGAAAGGCAGTCCTCAACTTAACGACTGCCAAGTGAGACCGCAAGTGAGGTGTCATAACTTTGAAAACAGCCACAAATAACTCTGGGGAAGTCCATCATCATTAACTTCTTAACCAATTGTTAAGCAACTGAGCACAGCTTTTACTCCATTACTAGGATCTCAGGGAGGCTGTCTGTATAGAGAGTCCTCGCTTTACGAAATCGTTAATTGCTAAGCAAGTCAGTTGTTAAGTGAGTTTTGCCCCATTTTACAACCTTTCTTACCACGGTTGTTAAGTAACGGGTTGTTAAGTGAATCTGGCTTCCCCGCTGACTTTGCTTGGCGAAAGGCCGTAAAAGGGGATCACGTGATACCCGGGACGCTGCAACCGTCATAAGTATGAGTCGGTTGCGAAGTGTCTGAATTTTGATCACGTGACCGCGGGGAGGCTGCAACGGTCGGAAGTGTGAAAAACTGTCATGTCACATGTTTTCAGTGTCATTGTCGCTTCGAATGGTCACTAAACGACCTGTGGTAAGTTGAGGACTACCTGTATAACAACAGAATTTTTTACGTCCTGGAGGAATCAAGGTAGGGTTATTCTGAGTCTGTTTTTATCCTTCCTTCTTTCCCTGGTCTGAGATTTTACTTACCCACTCTTTATCATTTTCATTCATACGTAATCATTCAGACGTGCTATGAAGTCCTATATTCAGCAGGAAACTGGAGCTTATCTCAAGGTCTCCTGCTTTGGTAGGGGGTTGGACTAGAGAAGACCCCTAAGGTCCCCTTCCAACTCCGTTTATTCTGTTAAATTGGACACTGAAGATTTGCACATTAGGAGAGGAAGTCTACAAGGAGCCTGGCCAAGTAATATTGCTTTTTGTACATCGGCCAAATAATCTACCAGATTGTGTTTACCGTATTGTCCATTTGATTTTGGCTACGAGTAGCCATTTATAATGCAAACAAACTTTTATAATGCAAACAAACTTTTATAATGCAAACAAACTTCCACACCTGGAATACTGCAACCACTTTTGGCCACCATGCTACAAAAAAAAAGATGTTGAGACCTTGGAAAAAGTTCAGAGAAGAGCCACTAAGATGATCCAAGGCCTGGAGACTAAAACATGCAAAGAACGGCTGCAGGACTTGGGTTTGGCTAGTCTAAAGAAAAGAAGAAACAGGGGTAACATGATAGCAGTATTCCAGTATCTGAGGGGCTGCCACAAGGCAGAGGGGGTCACGTTATTCACCAAAGCACCAGAGGGCAGGACGAGAAACAATGGTTGGAAACTGGTCAAGGAGAGAAGCAACCTGGAATTAAGGAGAAACTTTCTGACAGTGAGGACAATTAACCAGTGGAACAGCTTGCCTCCAGAAGTTGTGGGCGCTCCATCACTGGAGGTTTTTAAGAAGAGACTGGACAGTCACTTGTCTGAAATGGTATAGGTTCTCCTGCTTGATGAGGGGGCTGGACTAGAAGACCTCCAAGGTCCCTTCCAGCTCTATTCTATTCTATTCTATTCTATTCTATTCTATTCTATTCTATTCTATTCTATTCTATTCTATTCCATTCCATTCTAATTTCTATTCTATTCTATTAATTCTATTCTAATTTCTATTCTATTCTAATTTCTATTCTATTCTCTTCTCTTCTGTCTTTTCTATTTATTCTATTCTATTCTCTCTATTCTATTCTATTCTATTCTATTCTATTCTATTCTATTCTATTCTATTCTATTCTATTCTATTCTATTCTATTCTATTCTATTCTATTCTATTCTATTCTAATTTCTATTCTATTCTATTAATTCTATTCTAATTTCTATTCTATTCTAATTCTTTCTATTCTATTCTCCTTCTCTTCTATTCATTCCATTCCATTCTATTCTCCATTTCATATTCTATTCTTTTCTATTTATTCTATTCTATTCTCTCCATTTTATATTCTATTCTATTCTATTCTATTCTATTCCATTTTTCTATTCTATTCTATTCTATTCTATTCTATTATTCTATTCCATTCCATTCTAAATTCTATTCTATTCTATTAATTCTATTCTATTAATTCTATTCTAATTTCTATTCTATTCTATTCTATTCTCTCCATTTCATATTCTATTCTATTTATTCTATTCTATTCTATTCTCTCCATTTTATATTCTATTCTATTCTATTCTATTCTATTCTATTCTATTCCATTTTTCTATTCTATTCTATTCTATTCTATTCTATTCTATTCTATTCTATTCTATTCTATTCTATTATTCTATTCCATTCCATTCTAATTTCTATTCTATTCTATTAATTCTATTCTATTAATTCTATTCTAATTTCTATTCTATTCTATTCTCTCCATTTTATATCCTATCCTATCCTATCCTATCCTATCCTATTCTATTCTATTCCATTTTTCTATTCTATTCTATTATTCTATTCCATTCCATTCTAATTTCTATTCTATTCTATTAATTCTATTCTATTAATTCTATTCTAATTTCTATTCTATTCTATTCTATTCTATTCTATTCTATTCTATTCTATTCTATTCTATTCTTCTATTCCATTCCATTCTAATTTCTATTCTGTTCTATTAATTCTATTCTATTAATTCTATTCTAATTTCTATTCTATTCTATTCTATTCTATTCTATTCTATTCTATTCTATTCTATTCTATTCTATTCCATGTTCTGTTCTATTCTATTCCATTCCATTCCATTCCATTCCATTCCATTCCATTCCATTCCATTCCAAACTGTATTTGACGCAATATTGTAATTTCAGCCTTTGCACACCAATACCCCGGGAGATGCTTACCGATCAATTACGTAGAAGTTGTCGCCATCATCTCCTTGATCAATGACATGTTCTCCCCCTTCGACGAGCTTTTCAAACATGGCATCCAGAACCTGAGACATCTGTTCCTGTGAAGCCACCAATTTTATTATTACCGTCACCGGCCAGGGAATCAAATCATCAACTTCGTCGTTAATCAAGAATATAAGAAGAGCAGAAGGACCACTTTTAACGCTGAAAGGGATCTCAAAGGAATGTTGGAAATGCAAAAAGTAAAGAAGGGATCTTTCATCATAGAGGTATTCCTCAAGTTACGTCTAACGTTAAAACACAAATTTTGCCCCTTAAATATAGGTGCATCGCATTGCTGTTGCAGGTACAAAAGGGCAGAATTGGCATCTTGATGTCACCAAGCACATTTCGGCACGTTGGCATCGTCTTTTGTTAGCGATATAAAGTACAGGTTGTCCTCGACTTACAACAGTTCATTTAGTGACCGTTCAAAGTTCCCACAGCACTGAAAAAAGGGACTTACGGCCGACCTTTCCAGCATCCCCACGGTCGTGTGATCAAAATTCAGACGCTTGGCAACTGACTCATATTTACGACGGTCGCAGCGTCCCCGGGGGGGGTGTCACGCGATCCCCTTTTGCCACCTCCCCACAAGCAAAGTCAATGGGGGGAAGCCAGATTCACTTAACAACCGTGATACTAATTTAAGAACTGCGGGGATGCGCTGAACAAATGTGGGCAAGAAAAGTCGTAAAATGGGGCAAAACTCACTTAACGTATTTCTCACTTAGCCACATAAGTTTTGGGTTCAGTTGTGGTCGTTGAGGACTGCCTGTACATAAATTTATTCAGAGAGCTGAAGTCCCTGGATAGCAACTAGGTAGACAAAGGCTGATTTTTAAAAAAATGAATGAATGAATGAATGAATGAATGAATAAATAAATAAATAAATAAATAAATAAATAAATAAATAAATAAATCATGCCTTATTTCACCACATAATTTAAAACCCTTTCCTCCTTGATTCCATGTTGCTTTAGAATATGATATGAACCTAGGAATTTATAGCAACAATACAGAAATAAGTATTTAACCAAGAATAGCGTTTCAGAATAAGTTATTTGCAAACATGTGAATTAATCTGTGAACCGTTGTTAGTATCTCTTTTTTTTTTTGCTTCTCTCATGTCCCACCTGTAATATTTCTGAAAACAGTATCATTCTAATATTTCTTAACTTAACCTACATATCTGCATATCTGTATATATATTATGTACATATATCATGTGGGCGTATGTGTATATGTATGTGTGTGTGTGTAGATATAGATAGATAGATAGATAGATAGATAGATAGATAGATAGATAGATAGATAGATAGATAGATAGATAGATAGATGGATGGATGGATGGATGGATGGATGGATGGATGGATGGATGGATGGATGGATGGATGGATGGATGGATGGATGGATGGATGGATGGATGGATGGATGGATAGATAGATAGATAGATAGATAGAGATATATAGATATAGATATAGATATAGATACAGATAGATAGATAGATATAGATATAGATATATAGATATATAGATATACAGATATACAGATATAGATATAGATATATATAGATAGATAGATAGATAGATAGATAGATAGATAGATAGATAGATAGATAGATAGAGATAGATAGATAGATAGATAGATAGATAGATAGAGATAGATAGATAGATAGATAGATAGATAGATAGATAGATAGATAGATAGATAGATAGATAGATAGATAGATAGATAGATAGATAGATAGATAGATAGATAGATAGATAGATAGATAGATAGATAGATAGACAGATAGAGGTATATAGATATAGATATAGATATATAGATATACACACACATACATATACACACATATACAGTACACATACATATACACATACATACACACACACACAAACACACACACACACACACAAATACATAATCACTGCAGAAAAAGTCACTCTTACTGGATCTAAGTTCTTAAACAGGAGAATGTCTTTGCAAGCTTCCTGTAGCCTGTTTCTTTGATCATCTGTTTTGGGGTGAATAACCTGAAAGAAATTATTAAAAGTTAGGCTTTCTTGAGACTATTTTTAGGCAAAATTATCTTCCAACAGACCAGGCCAATTCAAACTAATACAGATGTGTTATTAGGGTTTTGTGAACAAAACATCTCAGAAAGGTTTTTAAATCTCATTATTACAAATATAAAGAACAAGAATGGGGGGGGGGGAAAATGCCCATCTTAATTTCCCCATTGTTATTAAAAAAAATTAGAATAAATGTAATAGTGGGAAATGTTTTAACCATATGTTACATTTTACAGATGTCTATATAGATATAGATATGGATGTAATGTATGTGTGTGCTTAAAAAACTTTGAAAACGCTATTTTTTTCAAAAATGTGTCTTTTTACTGAAAGGTATTTTATTTCCTGGGTGCACATACCCTTGATTCAGCGTCGTCGTCTTCTTCATCGGGATTATAAGCTTCTGCACACACTGAAAATGAAAACAAAAATGCACATTCATTCGTAAATGCTCATTTGTTTTCACCCTTTTGCTTCTGAGTTACAATCAATATTGGCTGCCGAAGTTTTGTTTGGCCTTCTTGCAAAGTAAAGCTTGCTTTGCTTTTGCTTATATAGTGTGGCTTGATGGGTATCCTGAAATAAGAAAAAAAAAAAGGATATGCACGATTGAAATAAATAAATGAAATAATTTGGCAGGTGGCGGGGGAGGGGTCTGCACACTTTCCAGATGTCAAAGTTAATAGCAGTGGCCTCAGAAGACCAACTTTGACATCTGACTTGGTCTGACATCCAGGCACGTACCGAAGAACGTTTTGAATTGTACCAACAGACACACTTTTGTGCCAACGAAATCATAGCTCTTTAAATACAACATATCCTGCGCAACCACTCTCGAGGTTGATCACTGGAATGTTGAGCCCCTTTCTCTGAAGCAGGACTTTCTCCGTACTCTCAATCTTCTGCGCTAAATTCATCAACTCTGCATATCCAGAAATCCCCTTCCTTTCCTTCCCTTTTTCAACAGCTGAATCTATCTGTCTGTCTGTCTATTACAGGGGTCTTCAAACTTGGCCCTTTTATGACTTGTGGACTTCAACTCCCAGAATTCCTCAGCCAGGCACGCTGAGGGGAAAGGGAGAGGTTTCCAAGCTGAGCCATGCTGGCTGAGGAATTCTGGGAGTTGAAGTCCACAAGTCATAAAAGGGCCAAGTTTGAAGACCTTTGATCTATCTATCTATCTATCTATCTATCTATCTATCTATCTATCTATCTATCTATCTATCTATCTATCTATCTATCTATCTATCTATCTATCTATCTATCTATCTATCATCCATCTCATCCATCTATCTACTCTATCTCTCTATCTGTCTATATTTATCATCTATCATCTATCTATCTATCATCTATCACAAGGGTCTTCAAACTTGGCCCTTTTATGACTTGTGGACTTCAACTCCCAGAATTCCTCAGCCAGGCACGCTGAGGGGAAAGGGAGAGATTTCCAAGCTGAGCCATGCTGGTTGAGGAATTCTGGGAGTTGAAGTCCACAAGTCATAAAAGAGCCATCTATCTACTCTATCTCTATATATCTATCTAGTCTATTTATCTCTATCATCTATCTATCTATCTATCTATCTATCTATCTATCTATCTATCTATCTATCTATCTATCTATCTATCTATCTATCTATCTATCTATCTATCATCTCTCTCTCATTCATCTATCTACTCTAATTCTCTCTCTCTCTCTCTCTATCTACTCTATTTTATCATCTATCTATCTATCTATCTATCTATCTATCTATCTATCTATCTATCTATCTATCTATCTATCTATCTATCTATCTATCTATCAATCACCTACCTACCTACCTACCTACCTATCTGATTTGATTGGTGCTCATCTTTCCGTAAGGCAACTCTGGACAGCTTACAATGTTAAAAGCAACAAAACCATAAAAATACATGCGTCTAATAACAATAAAAATACAACGTATTATTAAAAGACGGGGAGGGGAGGGAGCGGGGTGCACAAGTGGGGAGGTGGGATCTGCTACCCATCAACCAGCTCCAGCGTGACACTCTCCTGTCGGGGTCCCAAGAATTTCTACCCTGCTAGTCCGGTGCTACCATTTTTTGTGAGTGCCAGACTGGCCCCCGGTATTCAGACGCAAATCCAATAAACGTGCTCTGATCAGAGCAAAACAAAGGGGCCTTGGACTGCAATATTATACCACTTAGAAAGCTTTTAGAGCACATGTGTCCCTAACCTAACCCCTTATGGTATCTTCTGTCTGCATGCTAAAAGCTCCACGGGTGATGAAAAACTATTTATGCAAGTGGCACTTAAACGCAAGACTTATTTCCTTATTGCTAAACAGCAACCTGTAATCTAGATGAAAAATATAACATCCGCAAAATGTCTTTAGGATGCAATAGCAGAAATGGCCAGGAAAAATGTCACCTAAGACGGCGGTCCCCAACCTTTTGGGCACCAGGGACTGGTAACGTGAAGCGGTATATAGATCTAAGTGCTATTGCTATGCCTTCCTTCCTTCCTTCCTTCCTTCCTTCCTTCCTCTTATTCCCTTTCTCATTCTCCTTCCTGGTGGGACAGTGGCTAAAAGGAAGTATTGCAGGCTAATTCTGCCCGCTGCCAGGAGTTCGATCCTGACCGGCTCAAGGTTGACTCAGCCTTTCCTCCTTCTGAGGTTGGTAAAATGAGGACCCAGATTGTTGGGCTCAATATGCTGACTCTGTAAACTGCTTAGAGAGGGCTGTAAAGCACTGTGAAGCGGTGTATAAGTCTAAGTGCTATTGCCGCTGCTATCCGTCAAGAGTGGAAATTTGGCAGCTACATGCCTGTTTTTCATCTTCTCAAAACCGCTCCAGTTCTATGAATGTCAGCAGCATGGAAACCTTTCAAGGACATTCTAGCAGGTGTGAAGGAGATAGCAGACGGCTCCCATAAGAAAGAGAACGTGTTTAACATGAGCTACGTGGACATCTGGGGGGAGTTTGGCTGGGAAAATCACAGTTATATGCTACGATCTGAAGCCTTGGGATTTTAGAGTTAGTTTTACCTCGCCGTTACCAGCTCACGCGTTCAATAAACAGTCAGCTTTTCAGAAATGAAAATTATCCTGATCTTTTTATTGGGATACTTGAGCCGGAGGTTGACCCTATCCCTGTGCCAATTCACAAGACCTTCCAGCTCTGACGGTCTTTAGAAAGCGCTAACCTCTCTTCCTGTTGCATTCAAGGTGATTAGCACCGATGAGATTTATAATCTAATAAAGCTTTCGGAAGGATGCTTTCCATCTGTCCCCACCGTGGAAGATTGGCAGCGGTGGCATTTAATCCGAGCAAAAGGTCACACTGGAAAGTGTGCATTGGAGGAGGATTTTTCATAACCATTGCCCTGTGTTAACTTCTTCAGTGCCTACCACATCTGAGGGATTCTCCTTCTGTGTAAACTGAAAATGCTGCCAAAGTTGGGCTTTGGAAGTTAAGCATCTCTTAGAACAAATTTAAAGACAGGGGGCTTCACTCCAAATTGCGTATCAGTTATGAGATTTTTAGAAAAGCCCAGTTTTTGCATTCACGGTCCATTTAGCTATGATCTATCCGATCCATACGTCTTCTCCAGGTTTCCAGAAACCCAGATTCACTTAAGAACCACATGACAACTTAACAACTGCGATGATTCACTTAACAACAGTGGCAAGAAAAGTCGTAGAATGGGGCAAAAGTCACTTAACAACTGTCTCACTTAGCAACATAAATTTGGGGCTCAATTGAGGTGGTACACCTATTCTCCAAAGCACCTGAAGGCAGGACAAGAAGCAATGGATGGAAACTAATCAAAGAGAGATTTCTCTCTGAGGAGAAAATTCCTGACAGTGAGGACAATTAACCAGTGGAACAACCTGCCACCAGAAGCTGTGAATGCTCCAACACTGGAAGTTTTTAAGAAGAGACTGGACAACCATTTGTCTGAAATGGTATAGGGCAGGGGTCTTCAAACTTGGCTCTTTTATGACTTGTGGACTTCAATTCCCAGAATTCCTCAGCCAGCATGCCAGTCCACAAGTCATAAAAGGGCCAAGTTTGAAGACCCCTGGTATAGGGTTTTCTGCCTGAGCAGAGGGTTGGACTAGAAGACCTCCAAGGTCTCTTCCAACTCTATTATTGTTGTTGTTGTGGTTGTTGTAAGTCAAGGACTGCCTGTAATTCAACAGGCTCAAATTGTATTAAATTATTTTCTTAACTTGAAAGTTGGAGGAAATGAGCATATGGACTATTCATTTTACACCAATCATAAGAGGAACCACATAAACAAAAATTAGTACTGCAATATTTCATTGTGACAAAGTTCACACACAGTTAAAAATCTTAGTTAATGCACTGAAAGGATTTCAAACAATTAATACAATTTGCACATCACACTACACATAAATAACAACGGCGAAGAAAACACACAGTTCACATTCAGGAATATTAATTCCCTTTTTTATATTTGGACTACATCTGCAATTTATTTATTTTTTTTTAGTAGTAAAAATAGCTTCCATTAAAGTTTTATTTTATTTATTAAATTTATATGCCATCCATCTCGCCCTGAAAAGAGATGAATAATAAATTACTGTTGGACAGATTAGCTTTTTAACAAAAAGACTTAAACTAATTAATTGAAAAGGTACTGTTCTTTTTGAAATCACCACGGTTCATTCTTACTAATTAATTATTTGCTTGTCAACTTATAGCAACATCATTTGTTTGAAAGCTGTCCCAAACTTACTGTTTTATGAACTGTGTCTGTGAATTTATTCCAGATGTCATCTTTTGCTTACATCCCACATCTGGTAGCTGCCTGCTATCATAAGAGTTCAGATCAGTTCATAGTTTATTATTACACAAATGTTTGGCCAATAATTTTCCACATAGATCATATTTCTCTATCCATCTGGAAAGTCCTAAATTACGACAAACTCAGTTTATTTAACTGAGTTCCTTGCTCCAGAAATGCGATACCTCTGCTTATTCAAATACTTGAGCATAAGCAGAAATATCCCTACACGTAGGGATTCATAAACCACATGTTTTTTTATTCTTAAACATAATCCCTCCTTAATGTATGTTTAAGAAAAATGAATGCTCTATGAGCTTTCCCAAAGGTGCTTTTTCATGAGGTAACTGGACTTTCTTGTTTTTTTCTTTGAAGACATTTCGCTTCTCATTCAGGAAGCTTCTTCAGCTCTGACTGGATGGGCGGGGAATGGAAAGATTTATACTCCTTGCAGACAGCTGGTCATTTGCATCCTTTTAGAGAGTCGTTGAGGCCGCTTGGAGGATTATGTGTGTCCTCAGGGTCACCTGAGTGGTGCAAATGGGTGTGGAGCCTTCTTGGAACTGCTGAAAGGATTGTGTTGTAGACTGGAGATACATGGTGTCGTATCCCCCTCCCCTCTGTTGAGAGGGGGGGCTTTTCAATTTCAATGATTTAATAGCCAGCCCTCAACACCCCAATCTACGTCTAAAAAGCTCCACACAACAGCCACCATGTAAATAGCACACACAGAACAGCCCAAAACACACAGAGAAGTTCCCTGAGGGGGCTCCAGCACAAATCCAAAAGCCTGGAAGATAACATCTCTGGTCCTGGTGACCAAACCAGATTGGATCCTGCAACATTATCCTGGGACACTTTCATTCGTGTCCTACTCTTGCAATATTTATAAAGAAAGATAAGATGGCTTCATTTGTTTATTTTTAAAAACATTAGAAGAATGTAACTCAAAAGTACCGAACAGAAAGTGCAGGAAAAACCATCTTATCAGCTTATCTATATTGGATTTTGAAATAATTCAACAGATAAAAGCAACTAAGGGGATCTATATTGAAGGATGGCCAACGGTTGCCTTGATGCAAAAAAAATAAAATAAAAATCTCTTTTCTGTTCTCAGCCACCTCCTTTCAAAAAACCTAAACATGTGAATACAGTTCAAAGGCGTAATGTATCTTCAAGCCAACAGACGTATAACTGAGCCCGTGTTTACAAACGGTCTCTAATCCTGAGGACCAGGAGAATGGGTTCTCTTAAGGCCGTTACGCTTCTTGTATAAAGTGGAAATTCGGAAACAACAATATTGGTCAAGGTAATGCAATAGGCCCATTCTGCAGGAGCAAATGGAAATCAGATTACTTTAGAGCGAAGATGGAAATAAATGGCTGGTAAGGTCAGGCAAAAGGTAACCTTATTCATATCCTAAATCATCTCCTCTGTGGAAAGAAAAAATTAAGGTAATTTCAATGGCCAATAAATAATGCATGAAATCACTTATATAAGCAGAGTAGAGCCATCGGGCTAGAAATATGGAGAAAACATCTTCTACGTACTTCTAGTTCTAAGTACACCATTAAGTACAAGTGCAGACAAATAGTAAATTCTTCAGACAGAACTGACAGATGATTAAGATGATTAGGGGGCTGGAGGCTAAAATATATAAGGATTGGTTGCTGGAATTGGGCAGGTCTAGTTTAATGAAGAGAAGGACCAGGGGTGACATGATAGCAGGGTTCCAATATCTCAGGGGTTGCCCACAAAGAAGAGGGAGTCAAGCTATTCTCCAAAGCACCTGAAGGCAGGACAAGAAGCAACGGACGGAAACCGATCAAGGAGAGAAGCAACCTAGAACTAAGGAGAAATTTCCTGACAGTTAGAACAATTAACCAGTGGAACTGCTTGCCACCAGAAGCTGTGAATGCACGAACACTGAAAGTTTTTAAGAAGAGACTGGTCAACCATTTGTCTGAAATGGTATAGGGTTTCCTGCCTGAGCAGGGGGTTGGACTAGATGACCTCCAAGGTCCCTTCCAATTCTTCTGTTGTTCTCTGTTCTGTTCTCTGTTCTGTGTTCTGTGTTCTCTATTCTATTCTATTCTATTCTATTCTATTCTATTCTATTCTATTCTATTCTATTCTTCCAACTCTATTATATTAGACCACTGGTCATTTTCCTTCTTTTAGAGAGTCATTGAGGCCACCTGGAGGTTTGTCTGTGTCCTCAGAGTCACTTGAGTGGTGCAAACGGGTGTGGAGCCTTCTTGGAACTGCTGACAGGACCGTGCTGAGGAGCTGTGCTTTCTGCAGGATGTTTTCTGCCCTGTGCAGGTGACCCTGAGGACACAGACAAACCTCCAAGTGGCTTCAACGGCTCTCTAAAAAAATGCAAATGACCAGCGGTCTGCAAGGAGTATAAATCCTTCCATTCCCCACCATCCAGTCAGAGCTGAAGAAGCTTCTTGGGTGAGAAGCGAAACGTCTTCAAATAAAAAAAAGAAAAGTTGCTTAAAAAAGCACTTTTGGGACAACCATGACCTGGATGACTGAGCATCTCCATAAACATTCTTGCTGTAATGTTTTATTCTGCATGTTATTCATTGTCTGTAAGTCGCCCAGAGTCACCTTTGGCGAGATGGTTGGCCTACAAGTTTGATAAATAATAATTATTATTCCTGGCCAATGGTCAAGAGCACCTCTGACTTAAATTTAATATTAATTAATTAAATTCCATATTGTTTGGGGAGGCGGAAAATAACCCCAAAGTCAAACTCCCTTAATGACTGTCTCACTTAGCAACAAACTTTTGGGGCCTGGTCGTTAAGTCAAGGACTATTATGAGGCGACAAGATGCTATTGGCATGAAGGGCTTCAAACAGAATTGGGTGAGGTTGTATCTGATTAAACCACATACTGTTTATCTCATTAAAACAGTGTGCTATATTTAAGGGGAAAGAGACACACATGGATGTCTGACTTCTTCCTAACGTGTTTTTTCCCCTTCCTAACGTGTTTTTTCCCCTTCCTTTTCTCCCTGCCCATGTATCTCTTCCAGGATGTCTCTCTAAATGAAACTTTACAACTTCCAGGTGTTCCAAAGCAGAGCCAGCGTTTGAAAAATAACAGATTTCTATTGGATTTCTTGTGTCCTCTGTCTGCACATGTCAACCGTCAGGTGTCAAGAAACACAATTTTTCATATTAGACTCTTTTCTGTTACGCCAATAAAGGACTTTAGCCAGAGAAAAAGACAGGAAACCGAACCACTTACAAGGGGAAACATGACTTTTATTTGTAATAAATCTCAAACACAAGACCGGTAGGTGTCAAGGGTCCAAAATATACAACAAGGTCATTTCTCTGCAGGCACACAAATGTGGCCAAAACAATTCTCAATGGTTTTCCCTAAAATTCCCCTTTTGGGAAGATGTCTTTTGGATAGATAAAGCAAAATTAGAACTTTCTTGTAAGAAAAAATGATGCTTTTTGGAAAAGAACCTCAACCCTACAATTAAAAGATCCTATAAAATTATGGGGTAGTTTTGTGGCCTCTGGCACCGAGTGTCTTGGATCTGTGCAGAAGATTAATGAAGACAGCTCTTGTCCCAGAGTTGTCGCTGCTCCATTGCTGGAGGTTTCGAAGAAGAGATTAATCCAGAATGGTATAGGGCAGGGGTCTTCAAACTTGGCCCTTTTATGACTTGTGAGACTTCAACTCCCAGAATTCCTCAGACGGCCATTTTGATGAAACTGCAGGCTTGGATCCAGACCAGGGGTCTTCAAACGTGGCTCTTTTATGACTTGTGGACTTCAACTCCCAGAATTCCTCAGACGGCCATTTTGATGAAACTGCAGGCTTGGATCCAGACCAGGGGTCTTCAAACGTGGCTCTTTTATGACTTGTGAGACTTCAACTCCCAGAATTCCTCAGACGGCCATTTTGATGAAACTGCAGGCTTGGATCCAGACCAGGGGTCTTCAAACGTGGCCCTTTTATAACTTGTGGACTTCAACTCCCAGAATTCCTCAGACGGCCATTTTGATGAAACTGCAGGCTTGGATCCAGACCAGGGGTCTTCAAACGTGGCTCTTTTATGACTTGTGGACTTCAACTCCCAGAATTCCTCAGACGACCATTTTGATGAAACTGCAGGCTTGGATCCAGACCAGGGGTCTTCAAACTTGGCCCTTTTATGACTTGTGGACTTCAACTTCCAGAATTCCTCAGACGGCCATTTTGATGAAACTGCGGGCTTGGATCCAGACCAGGGGTCTTCAAACTTGGCCCTTTTATGACTGGTGGACTTCAACTCCCAGAATTCCTCAGCCAGCGTTGAAGTCCACCAGTCATAAAAGGGCCAAGCTTCTGCTTGAGCAGGGGATTGGACTAGAAGCCCTCCAAGGTCCCTTCCAACTCTGTTATTCTGTTCAAGTATTCTGGAGCCAAGCAACCAGCCTATGAACCCCTCAGAATACAAATCAACCACACAGCCCACCAGAGACAGCACCGACCTCAAACAACCCACGCAAGACCCCCTCCCACCAGTTTACCCAATGACCCTGACTTGATGTAACCTCCCCATCACAACATCCATCACAAGACCCTCACTGATGACTCTCACCTGACCCATCACAAGACCCTCACGTGACACATCCACACCTGAAGCCCTTATGAACAGAAGAACGTTGACATCCCCTCAACTCCGCTGAAGATGTCACCTAGCCTGGTAACGAAATGTTTGGAAACCAACCCACCAGTTCAGAGAACGTACCTTCACCCTCATCCTACAGACTCACAAGACCCATCACAGACCTTCACTCGACACACCCACACCTGAAGCCCTTATCAACAGAAGAACACCGACACTGACGTCCCCTCAACTCCGCTGAAGATGTCACCTAGCCTGGTAGCGAAACGTTCAGAAACCAACCCACAAGCTCGGAGAAGCTCACCAAACATAATGCCCAGACTTAGAAACTCTTTCTGAGAGTCATTGAGGTCACTTTGAGGTTCTTCTGTACCCTCAGAGACATCTGAGTCAGAGTGCAAATGGGTGTGGAAGCTTCTTGGAACTGCTGAAAGGACTGTGTTGTAAACCGGAAATAGGTGGTGTTGTATCCCTTTCCCCTCTGTTGAGAGGGGAGCTGTTCAATCTTAACGTAGATGGTTACCAGCATCAAATTCCTGGCTGTGCAGTTCACAAGTAGGCTGGCTTGGTCGCTCAACAGCGAGACACTGGTGAAGCGGGCACAACAGCGCCTGCATTTTCTATGTCGCATGAGAAAAGCACATCTTCCTTCCCTGTCCTCACCACTTTCTACAGAGGGACGATCGAGAGCATCCTGTCATACGGCATCACAGTCTGGTTTAGAAGCATCCCTGCTTCGGACAGGAGAGTGGTGAGGACGGCAGAAAAGGTCATTGGCAGTTCCCTCCCTCCCATCCAGGACATGGCACATAAGCGTTGCTTGAGCAGGGTCCGTAAGATTGTCTGGGACACTACACACCCTCTCCACGACCTGTTTTCCTTGTTACCTTCTGGGAGGGGGCTCCGTGGCATCCGAAGCAGAATATCCAGATTGTCACAGCTTTGTTCCAGACAGTGTCAACCTTGTGAACTCTAAAGCTTCCTCCTTCCGTTATGCATTCAAGATGGTCAGTGAATAATATTTATATGTTACATAAGGGTGTAGGTCTATACATATGTTGTATATAGTATGTTTTAAATTGCTCCTAGAAGCACAAGGCCGAAGAGACACCAGCCTGAAGATGACGAATGAGACTTCGTCGAAACGTCGCCAAGACACTTACAATTTTACGCGGGAGAAAACCCGAATTACCAAAGACCTACATATGTTTTAAATGTGTACACTTTGAGAGGAAGCAACTAAATTTCATTTTTAATGTGTGCCATTGTGCCCACAGGAAAAAATGACAATAAAGGTTATCTAATCTCTTTGACCCTCTTTCAAGGGTCCAGAATGTGGACTTTGCTGTCTTTAAAATGCAGATGGGTCGCTGAATCTTGTCCTGAGGGTACCTTTGGGATAACCCTGACCTGGATGACTGAGAATCTCCATAGACATCTGGAAACCCTAGATGTGCCCAACACCTGTTCACACAACACATGTTTAATAGAGCTACAGCAAGCTGCCAGTCAGCAGAAAGGAACTAATAGAAAAACACAGCTGAAATGCTGCAGCACGTTCTCATTCATTCTCTCTGGAGATGTTCCCAGTCCAAAATCCCCTCCCCCCCGAGTTTGTTAAAAAATACCTGGAATTTGGATGGAAATAATTACCAGTCAAAAAGACTAGGGTAACTTGGGAGAAGCTTTCCCAGCCAAGTCAGATCCCAAGTCAGATATAAAAGATTCACATTTTATTTTATGTCATACAAGCACATCATAGCCTTTCTCTAGAGGAAAAATTCTATTTTTGTACAGAATATACTTTACCTAATTTGAAAAAGTCCTACTTAAATTGCCCTAATGTCTTCTCCCTACTGCTGAATATTAATTGTTCTTCGTTTGTTCTTCGGTGCATTAAACTCTTGAGGTATTAACAGTTTCAGTTAATTCTTCAGCTTTTACCATAATGTTCTTCTCAGATTCTTCTGCTTAGCCACAATCCACGTAATTTTATGGTACAGATGGACACCTGCTAATATGAACATTTCCTGCCTTCTACTAAATAAGGTCACTGATGGATCTATACAGGACAGTCTGTGGTAGGGTAGCTTTGAGACTTTGGGACTTCAACTCCCAGAATTCCCCAGCCAACCGATTTATTGCTAAGCAGCCTAATGCACAGAAATCTTCTTAACAGTCGGCACCTGCCTGGAATTAGATAAGAGTCCATAGAATCCAAGGAAGGCTGGACTTAGTCCACTGGTGGCTATGTAGGGATTCTAGGCTGATTCCTCTTTTGACTCCGCCTCTAGGTTCTCTCCCTTCTTTATCTACTCAGATAATGTCATTGTCCTCCTTCAACTCCATCACAATGCCATGCCTGCCATCTTGAATGATTCTGACACGTACCCTGTCCACTCAGCTGGCTAGCACCATTCAGGCTTGCTCTGAAACAGGACTTTTTTTTTTTTAACCTACTTCAAAAACTGGAACATATTGGAAAAACCAATTCAGCGTTCCCCGTAATCGGGATCAATAATTCAGACTGCAGCTGACAAAAGCAAAGCATCTCCCACCTTGATCTTTTAACCATCTTCACTGGAAGGTGGACTTTTTGGGAAGCCAGCCTGCAGCTGAATCTTTCATTCAACATTGTTTAATCTATGTCAGTGTCTCTCAACGTTGGCAGCTGGAAGATGGGTGGACTACAACTCTCCAGAGACACTGATCTATGTGAATGACTTGGCTACCCATTGGGGGGGAAAAATCTTTGTTAGAGGGAGGGATCCAGGAGACCAGGGCATGGCACTAAAAAAGCAGAGACATCACCCTGCCAACAAAAATACGTATAGTCAAGGCCATGGTTTTCCCAGTTGCAATGTATGGTTGTGAAAGTTGGAGCATAAGAAAGGCTGAGCGCCAAAGAATTGAGGCCTTTGAACTCTGGTGTTGGAGAAGACTCCTGCGAGTCCCCTGGACTGCAAGGCGATCAAACCGGTCGGTCCTAGAGGAGATCAAGCCTGACTGCTCTTTAGAAGGCCGGATCCTGAAGCTGAAACTCAAGTACTTTGGCCACCTAATGAGAAGGAAGGACTCACTGGAGAAGAGCCTAAGGCTGGGAAAGATGGAGGGCAAGAGAAGAAGGGGACAACAGAGAATGAGGTGGCTGGATGGAGTCACTGAAGCAGCAGGCCTGAGCTTCAATGGACTCCAGAAGATGGTAGAGGACAGGAAGGCCTGGAGGAACGTTGTCCATGGGGTCGCGAGGGGTCGGACACGACTTCGCAACTAACAACAACAACAACCGACCCACTGTCCCTTCCCCACATTTAATAAGCACAGGAGGAGGGGGGATGTTGGCAAGTCTGCTGCCGAAAAGGACGCACCCCGCTTGAAAGATAAAGATGTAACCAGGATTGATTTGCATGGAACTGTGCCATCACAGCTGCTGTGCCCAATTATGGCTATGTCGAATATATATATATATATAAAACAAAACCTGTTAATAGTCACAGCATGTTGGTTGGATTATCTGCTAAATAATTAATGCCTCATATTATTGTCAGCAGGTGCTTCTAACAATTAACCTCTGGCTATTTAATTGGTAATTTCTGCCAGGATGAAGTGGGCCGTTCTTAAACATGAATCTAATAGGGGGGGGGGGAAGAAACATTTGGTCGTCTGAAACCTTCAATCGTAAGAATAATATCTGTGAGTAATAAGTTCTGAAGGCAAAGAGAGTCTCAGTTTTGGATTCGGGGGTCTTTTGCCCGTTCAGGTGGCGTCTATGGAGTACAGGTGATCCTCGACTCATAACAATTCATTTAGTGACCGTTCGAAGTTACCACAGCATGGAAAAAAGTGACTTATGACCATTTTTTCAGAGTTACGACCGTTGCAGCATCCCCATGGTCACGTGGTCAAAATTCAGACACTTGGCAACTGACTCATATTTATGACGGTCACAGTGTCCCGGCGTCATGTGATCCCCTTTTGCGACCTTCTGACAAGAAAAGTCAATGGGGAAGGCGCACTCACTTAACAACCGAGTTACTCACTTAACAACTGCAGTGATTCGCTTAACAGCCGTGGCAAGAAAGGTCGTAAAAGGGGAGAAAACTCACTTCACAAATGTCAAGTGTAACAGATAATTACATTTTAAAAACATGGGAATGTAAGGGCTTTTATCTGCAATAAAAACATTAACGTTAAATGACAAATAACAACGTTTCGGTAATCAACTGATGGAATATTAAAATTTAGGAACTGACCTGATGCTCGTCTCGTGAAGCGGTTAATCACAGGAGCTAAAAGAAACAAAAGACAACAGAGAGGGCATTAGTCACTTTCCAAGTAACATACACACGTGCGGTTTTCCAAGCTATGTGAGCGCAGTTTTTAATAAATTATAAGTATCACAAGTCATCTCCATAAACGGCTGCTAAAATGTAAAGTCCCGCCTGGGATGCAATTGTTCCAACTGATTTCTTGGGAGGGAAAAAATAACAACTTTATGAAATTCAAAGGAATGAGGGGAAAAAGTAACCGGGGGGGGGGGGGGGGGAAGGGGAGAGGAACAGAAACTCAAATATTAAATTCCACTTTGATGTTCACTTCTCTTTTCTCTCTCCAAGCAACAGTTCCTGGTCATCGGAACGAAAACCTCTTCCTTTGCACTATTTGAAAATGTCATTCCTTTCACTTTTATGGGCATAAGCTTCAACTGAAATGTAGAACAATCCATCAGCCATTTGCCTCCAACACAAACTGCCTGTCTCAAAAACCTGTCATAAGATCGGAAAGCCACATCCAGGCAGTCCTCAACAACGGAGCCCAAAATTTATGTTGCTTAGTGAGAAATTTGTTAAAAAGAAAGAAAAAAGTGAGTTAAGTGCGTTTTGCCCCATTTTACGACTTTCTTTTGCCACAACGGTTAAGTGAACCACTGCAGTTGTTAAGTTAGTAACATAGTTGTCACTAATAATAATAATAATGACGACGACAATAATAATAACAACAATAATAATAAAAAAAGTTGGAAGGGACTTTGGAGGTCATCTACTCCAACCCCCTGCTCAGGCAGGAAACCCTACCAGGGGTAGGCAACCTTGCCTCTTTTATGACTCGTGGACTTCAACTCCCAGAATTCCTGAGCCAGCCACACTGAGGGGAAAGGGAGAGGTTTCCAAGCTGAGCCATGCTGGCTCAGGAATTCTGGGAGTTGAAGTCCACGAGTCATAAAAGGGCCAAGTTTGAAGACCCCTTGACTTGTGGACTTCAACTCCCAGAATTCCTCAGCCAGCCACGCTGAGGGGAAAGGGAGAGGTTTCCAAGCTGAGCCATACTGGCTCAGGAATTCTGGGAGTTGAAGTCCACGAGTCATAAAAGAGCCAAGGTTCCCCACCCCTGCCCTAAGTCCTCCTGTTCTAAGAGTGAGCCTCCTAGCCTATACCATTTGAAACAAATACTTCTTTAGTGGGGCCTTTTGTGCTCTGTTCCTACATTTCTCTTTTGGCTATTGTTTCCATCAGTTTGCCTGGAACAAAGGTTAAACTCTGGTTTATTGTCTTCCAATTCTCCCTAAGGCCTAGACTCTTTTTTTAACGATGGCATTAGGCTGACTTACTACCTTCCAATCCTATGGCACTGATCTGAGTGACAGCTTACATATTTTTGCTAGGACTTCAGCCATTTGGGAGCTGAAGAACCTTCAGGAGCTGACGTCAGAAGGTGTTGAACTGCTAATCTTACAATATCTTGTTTTGTTACTTCAATTTCAGAATGAAGAGGGGGGTCCACCTATTCTCCAAAGCACCTGAAAGCAGGACAAGAAGCAACGGATAGAAACTAAACAAGGAGAGAAGCAACCTGGAACTAAGGAGAAATTTCCTGACAGTGGGAAGACTTAATCAGCGGAACAACTTGCTTCGGAAGTTGTGGGTCAGGGGCTCTTCAAACTTGGCCCTTTTATGACTTGTGGACTTCGACTCCCAGAATTCCTCAGCCAGCGTGCACGCTGGCTGAGGAATTCTGGGAGTCGAAGTCCACAAGTCATAAAAGGGCCAAGTTTGAAGAGCCCTGTTGTGGGTGCTCCATCACTGGAGGCTTTTAAGAAGAGACTGGACAGCCATTTGTCTGACAGGGGTCTCTTGCTTGAGCAGGGGGTTCGACTAAAAGACCTCCAAGGTCCCTTCCAACTCTGTTCATTCCTGTCTGCACTGGAATTTCTAATCTAGGCAAGCTACCTCTGAGTGTTTTCAACCAAGCAAGTTGAGCACAGCTATGAAATATCAAGAGAGATGCGATTATATTGCCAGGTTAGGAAGCTAACTGACATTTGCAGAGATTCAACTGTCGGCTGAGGAAGCAAATCCACCTGCTGGCTAATGATCCGATCCATGAAGCAGTTGCAGCTTTAAGCCGATTCTGCTCAGACCATATGCTCAGCAAGCAGGCAAAGACGTAACCCCCATCCGGTTGCGGGAAAACCACACGGCCTCAGCCACTTAGCCGAAAAAAGCTTTCTTCTAATCAACTCAGCAAACTCATCAGCTCTCTCTCTCTCTCTCTCTACTTGCCCTCCTGTTTTGTTTGCTTCTTCTGATCAGAAGTTCCCAAACTAACTAAAGCAGTGGCATATAAAGAAAACTTATATAAAATGTTTTACAGGTGGCATACGACACCAATGAGATTAGCAAAAATGTTTAAAAATACTTCAAATAACTGTTGGAAATGCAAACAAAGACCAGGTACTTATTACCCTATCTGGTGGACGTGCCCTAAAGCAAAAAGATTTTGGGTTAAAATACATGTATGGCTGGAGAAAATGAACTAAAAAACAAATAAGACTTTAAACCAGAATTGTTTTTGTTAGGAATAATAGGAGCTGATGATGAGAAAGATTGCAGATATTTAATACTACGCGTGCTAACGGCAGCAAGAATTGTATTTGCCCAACATTGGAAAAAATGAAAACTTACCAGCTGAAGAAGTACTAATTAAGAAAATTCTAGAGTGTGCAGAAATGGGATTGACTGACTTTAAAGAGAAAAGAGAAAGAAGACTCAGTGTACTTTAGAACATGGGATAATTTCTATCAATGGCTAGAAAGACGAATTAGAGAGAAAGGAATGTGATACGTAATTTTGAATATATATTAGCAAGATTGAGGGATTAATTAATATATTGTTTATGATTATTAACTATTTTCTATTATTGTTTGTTAAATACATGAACCCAGACATTATGCTGTTTGCTAAATATTGAGAATGTTACTTGGAAAAACCCCAACCCTAACCTTAATCCTAACCCTAACCCTAACCTTAATCCTAACCCCAACCCTAACTTTAATCCTAACCCCATAAAAACTAATAAAATCTATACAAAAAAAAAAGAAGTTCCCAAATGTCTCTTCATTATAATCCTCAAAGTAGATGGTGCCACGAGCAGCCCAGTTGTTTATAGGTTTATTGCAGGGGTCCCCAACCCCCGGGCCATGGACCAGCAACCGGTCCGCACAAACAAGCAAAGCCCCACCCGCGGGATGCTGGCAGCACACAAAACCACGCACTCTCCGGTCCGCGGAAAAACCTCTTTCCATGGAACCGGTGGTCCCTGATGCCCAAAAAGTTGGGGGGGGGGGCGCGCTGGTTTATCGCATTACTTCATTAATTAATTGCATTATTGCAAACTATTAAACTGAAAAACAGACACTGCCACAAAGATTGCGATTTAGATGGGGATAAGCGCCACGATGCTCCACCATGCCCAGCGGATCATTTGTGAAAAGCTTGAGATTTTGCAAAATGGCAGAATGTCAAAGGCAACATTGCAGTGCTGATGTGTTGGTGTGCAATGAATGTCATGATGCAGTAATGGGGCAGAATTTCCATTGTGACGTTGCCGTGCATCTACCGCTTGTCCTCCACTTACCACAGTTTGTTTAGTGACCGTTGGAAGTTACAACGGCGTTGAAGTGACTTATGGCCATTTTTCACACTTATGACGGTGGCAGCATCCATCCCCATGGTCGTGTGATCAAAATTCAGACGCCTGGCAACTGACTCACATTTATGACGGTCGCAGCGTCCCGGGGTCACGTGATCCCCTTTTGCAACCTTCTGACAAGCAAAGTCAATGGGGGAAGCCGGATTCGCTTAACGACCGTGTTACTAACTTAACCACTGCAGTGATTCACTTAACAACTGTGGCAAGAAAGGTCGTAAAACGGGGCAAACTCACTTAACAAATGTTTCACTTAGCAACGTAAATTTTGGGCTCAATTGTATTCGTAACGCGAGGACTGCCTGTAATTTGTCTTTTGACCTTCTGCATTTTGCCTTTCTATGAAATGGGTCCTTTTATGGCCGTCCAGCAAGTCACAGCTGTGATTTCATGAATCGACACCCAGAGCCGGGTCCTGAACTGACCCGTGACTCTGTTTCAAAAACTGGACTTGGGGATGAATGACTGAGGTAGCCACAATAACCGAAGAAGTTCAATATTAATCAACCCAGCAGCTTCAGATATAATCTGAAATGAATTAAGAAGCTGCAGTAGGAACGGGAATTATTTTCTTCTGAACAGCATCCACCTTGTAAGCTAATAACTCAACTCAGTATATAACAATGACAGTGTTGTGTGTGGAAAACAACAAAATTTCGGTTTACGGGAATTGCTTTCTGTCCTGCTGAGAAGAACCACAAACAAGGAACCTGTAAAAGAAAGGAGGAATACTCCCTGCATTCATGCTTCGGAAACAAGACCAGTTCAATCCTAAAATCATAAAGAAGGAGAACGTCTCCAATTCAAGCTCTGTATTAAAACAGAAGCCCGAGAATAATAGGTGGGGGTTTTTTTCCCCAATCTTCTAACATCTTGGACAGAATCTGACCGGTTCATCCACACCGCACACCTCAAAAAGGGAGAGTAAACTAAAAGTGTTTAAAAAGAGAAATCAAAACAGTTCAGAACAGGAATGAAGAAAAACAACTGTGATACCTGTTGTATCACAGGGAGGGAGGGAGGGAGGGAGGGAGGGAGGGAGGGAGGAAGGAAGGAAGGAAGGAAGGAAGGAAGGAAGGAAGGAAGGAAGGAAGGAAGGAAGGAAGGAAGGAAGGAAGGAAGGAAGGAAGGAAGGAAGGAAAGAAATGTAAAAGTCTGCCAATTTTGAATTCCAGGTATCTCTAGCAGGGAGCTTTCCGATTAGGGCAGAAAATTAGGTTTGAGATACAAAAAAAGATGAAAAGAGATTCAGAAGTGCTTTCGTGCAAGGTTTTTCACTGGGTCATCACCCATCTCAGCCCAAGATTTTACAGACAGGGTTTCAGATCTCAAACACCTACTTCAATTCCACCAATATTTTCCCCCGCCGATTTTTAAACATTTCCTTTCCACAGAAAGCGCTTTAAGGAGGCAGAAGGAATAACTGCCCCAGGACTTTTGACAGGTAAGCATTAAAAAGCCACCCAGAGACCACTCAGGTAACATTTCTTAGCTACAGCAGAGGCAAGGCACCACCTACAAACAGATGTCCTAAGTATAAACCACCTGCCAAGCATCTGAATTTGGATCTCATGAGCATGCTACAAAGGTCGTAAGCGTGAAAAATGCTCATAAGTCACTTTTTTCAGTGCCGTTTTAAGCTTGAACGATCACTAAATGAACTTTTGTAAGGCGAGGACTGCCTGTATTCCACACTGGAGGTTTTTAACAAGAGATTGGACAACCATTTGTCTGAAATGGTATAGTATTTCCTGCCTGAGCAGGGGGTTGGACTAGAAGACCTCCACGGTCCCTTCCAACTCTGGTATTCTGTATCAATTAATCGGAAGAACGGCTTGCCTCCAGAACTTGTGGGTGTTCCCTTACTGAAGGCTTTTAAGAAGAGATTGGACAACCATTTGTCTGAAATGGTATAGGACAGGGGTAGGCAACCTTGGCTCTTTTATGACTCGTAGACTTCAACTCCCAGAATTCCTCAGCCAGCCACGCTGAGGGAAAAGGGAGAGGTTTCCAAGCTGAGCCATGCTGGCTCAGGAATTCTGGGAGTTGAAGTCCACGAGTCATAAAAGAGCCAAGGTTGCCTACCCCTGGCATAGGGTTTCCTGCCTGAGCAGGGGGTTGGACTTGATGACCCCCAAGATCCCTTCCAACTCTGTTATTCTTCTATTCCAATACTAAATGACATGCAAATTAATAAAACTATTTTTTGTAGTGTATCATGTTGACTTGGTTTATAAAATCCAGTAGTATAGATGGTGCAGTAAGTGTGTTTTGTACCTTAGTTGAAGGCCGTCCCAGCCCTCATGTGCGCCATAGTTTCAGCCTGTTAACAGTTTTATTTGCTTTTTTTTCAATTGCATTGATTACTGCCCCTTCCCCAATGACTTTAAAAATCCTGGGACTGGTTTCCTACCCCAGATCTTTCCTAACTGCAATCCCGTTAAATCAATTGCACAGAAAGACAGGGCCTGGTCCAAATTCACATAATGAGACTGAGATAAGATTTAAATCCAGGCCATTCCAGCCTTCGCTAAGAGAAACGGGCAGGAGAAACCTGCAAAATATATTCTTTTATTCCTTTGAACCTTCCTCCTCTGCTGATAGGCACAAGAAAACTCTTGGGGATGGGAAAATATTCAATGCATATGCTGGCATTCCCGAGGTTTTGGACGCCAGAGAAGTAATCATATCACTGAGAGAAATGTAATAGCGAAAAAAAGAAAGAAAGAAAAATCAGCTTTGGTTGCAGAACTGACTTACAAAATGATGCTAACCACCCCATTTCTGTGCTGGCGAGTAGTTTTAAGAGCCAGCTGTGTTGTGATGCCTCGCAATGTAGCAAAAAGCCAACAATTTGTATTTTCCTGGAGATAAAATGGAGGAGGCACGTCTCGTTTTAACAGGTCTGATCGTTACACTATAAAAACGGGTGTGTTTTGGGGAGTGTGTCTTTACTCTTTCAGAGAGGCTGTGGTGTGCTATTGTTTCGTTGCTAGGGAGACCGATGTGCGTCATCCAAAGGGCCAAGCACCCATGAGCATGCCAGCTTTTCCTTAAGATTTACCCACCCAAAGAGCTTCTAAATTAAGGAGTCATTCCTTCGCTATTCCGGAGGACCCTTCCGAGCAAATGCTCAGAGTGGAAGCAATTGCAAATCTTGAATTGCAACTCGTTTGCAGAATCAGCGGCCAAAGATTAGAGGGGTTTACATCAATATGCAGATAAGATGGGATGGGATGGGATGCAGAATAGGATAGGATAGGATAGAATAGAAGATAGGATAGGATAGGATAGGATATAGGATAGAACAGTGATGGCGAACCTTTTAGAGACTGAGTGCCCAAACTGCAACCCAAAACCCACTTAAGCATCGTCGAGTGCCGGGTGGGTGTGGCCCATTGGGTGGGTGTGGCCCATTGGGTGGGCGTGGCTGCGGTGGTAACGGCAGACAGGGTGGGACTAAAAAGTTCAATCAATCAATTCCAACTTTGCAAGATCTTTTTTTTCCCGCAAGAAGTTGAAATTGACTGATTGAACCTTTTTTTTTTTTTTTGCACATGGCGGCGGAGGCCTAAAGTGAAAAGGTTTTATAAAACCCAGCTGAAGGCCTAGGACTGGGGCGACGGTGCGCGTGCCCACAGAGAGGGCTCCGAGTGCTGCCTCTGGCACCCGTGCCATAGGTTCGCCACCACTGGGATAGAAGATAGGGGTTTACATCAATATGCAGATAAGATGGGATGGGATGGGATGGGATGGGAGCGGAGAGGAGAGGAGAGAATGCAGAATAGGACAGGACAGGACAGAAGATAGGATAGGATAGGATAGGATAGGATAGGATAGGATAGGATAGGATAGGATAGGATAGGATAGGATAGGATAGGATAAATGTTTATTGTCACACACTGGCACAATTAAAAAATGAAATTTTGATGCCCATATAAAGATATATACAATACACACACACACACACACACATACACATTAATCACAGACCATTTAGAATACATAACGGAAAAAAAAGAGTCTTGAGAGTTAACAAACCTGATACTATACGGTACAAGGCTATTACAGAATCCAGTTGTTCTGCTTCGGATACCACAAAGCCTCCTCCCAGAAGGTAACTAGGAAAACCAGTCATGGAGAGGAAGTGTAGCCTCCCAGACAATACTGCAGACCCTGGCCAAGCACACAACGTCCCTCACTTGGCAACTGGGGATAACAGATAACCGAATAACAGAGTTGGAAGGGACCTTGGAGGTCTTCTAGTCCAACCCCCTGCTCAAACAGGAGACCTTATACCATTTCAGACAAGGGGCTATCCAATCTCTTTTTAAAAACCTCCAGTGTTGGAGCACCCACAACTTCTGGAGGCAACTTCTGTTCCACTGGTTAATTGTCCTCACTGTCAGGAAATTTCTCCTTAGTTCTAGGTTGCTTCTCTCCTTGATCAGTTCCCATCCGTTGCTTCTAAGAGAGCAGGCTTCTAAGCTTACCAGGCCCTGCTGTGCACAATTGATACTACAGGAAGGCAGCTGAAGCCAAAGTTTATAGCTCTTTAATGATAAAGGGCAATTTTGAAAATTGGTTTGTTCTCGTCTTTTCACCACAGTTCTTTTTACTGGTACCATCAGCACTAGATTTTGACTTTTTTCCCAGAAGGAAAATGTTTTCCCATTCAATTCTTAAGAGTCAAAAGTGTAGTAGCAGGTTTAAATTTAGTATGCATATTTTTACGTACAGGCTACCGCTCAGAATTAATGTGAAACGTAACAGTTATCTGGAATTAAGCGCGCCTCATACTTTGCAGCAGTTTAAAATATAATTCGAGCTTGTAATGCTGTGCCTAATTTATTGGGAATAAGAAGCATGAAATTCAATGGGATTGCTTAATGGAAGAGGTCAGGACTAAACTGTTTTACACTGTGTTTGATAAACAGATGCTCAGCCTAGCACATTTTGTTCCAATACGCTTTGGAAGTCGAGGCTAATCCTTCAAGTATTTGAATACATATAATTTTAAGTAGGTTTCCCAACTAACTGTATTTTATTCACAGCTTTTTGCAGTTTTTAAGAAGCAATTTTCAGAACTTGGGAAGATGAAATATCCTACTTAAAAAAAGGAATGGCACTGTTATAAGGTTATTCTGCATAGTTTGAGGTTATATGTGATATTTTTAAGCTATAAAAACACCAAGTCAAAATGTTCTCAGTAGCTAATATCAAATGATAGCATTTTGCTGCCCTGCTTAATCGCCAACTTTTCAAAGATTGGAAATCAACAAAACTAAAACGTTACAGTATCGTGGTACCTTCGATGGAGTTTCAAATAAATACTGTAGATTGGGCTTCTTACAAGCTACTCTTAGTGCAAAAACTGTACAGTGGGTTTTTGTGTGCTCCCGCGGAAAGTAATGCTGAAAAACAAGCATTTCACAACATCTACATGCCATTCAAAAGAGAAATCCACAAGTCTAAAAGGAAACAAAAAGACCAAAACACTTCCCCACCAGCAATCAGATGAGCATTAACACCAACAACAATCAAGTAAACAATACCCCAATTAAGGAATCACCAACTTAGACAAACAAGCTAAGAATAGAATAGAATAGAATAGAATAGAATAGAATAGAAAATATGGAATGGAATGGAATGGAATGGAATGGAATGGAATGGAATGGAATGGAATGGAATGGAATAGAATAGAATAGAATAGAATGGAATGGAATGGAATGGAATGGAATAGAATAGAATAGAATAGAATAGAATAGAATACAGAATAGAATAGAATAGAATAGAATAGAATTAGAAATACAGAATAGAATAGAATAGAATAGAATAGAATAGAATTAGAAATACAGAATAGAATAGAATAGAATAGAATAGAATTAGAAATACAGAATAGAATAGAATAGAATAGAATAGAATAGAATTAGAAATACAGAATAGAATAGAATAGAATAGAATAGAATTAGAAATACAGAATAGAATAGAATAGAATAGAATAGAATAGAATTAGAAATACAGAATAGAATAGAATAGAATAGAATAGAATAGAATAGAATTAGAAATACAGAATAGAATAGAATAGAATAGAATTGGAAGGGACCTTGGAGGTCATCTAGTCCAACCCCCTGCTCAGGCAGGAAACCCTATTCCATTTCAGACAAATGGCTGTCCAGTCTCTTCTTAAAAACTTCCAGTGTTGGAGCATTCACCGCTTCTGGAGGCAGGTTGTTCCACTGGTTAATTGTTCTAACTGTCAGGAGGTTTCTCCTTAGTTCTAGGTTGCTTCTCTCCTTGATGAGTTTCCATCCGTTGCTTCTTGTCCTGCCTTCAGGTGCTTTGGAAAATAGCTTGACTCCCTCTTCTTCGGGGCAACCCCTGAGATACTGGAAGACTGCTATCATGTCTCCCCTCGTCCTTCTCTTCATTAAATTAGACATACCCAATTCCAGCAACCGTTCTTCGTATGTTTTAGCCTCCAGTCCCCTAATCATCTTTGTTGCTCTTCTCTGTACTCTTTCTAGAGTCTCAACATCTTTTTTACATCGTGGTGACCAAAACTGGATGCCGTATTCCAAGTGTGGCCTTACCAAGGCATTATAAACAACTCCCTAATCAAGGAATCCCCAAGACCATTCCCACCAACACTGAGAGAGCAAGCCATTTATGAGAAGAAACCCCTGCTCCCCTCTAGGTCTGATGATGTTACCTAGTGTGGTAATGAAACGTCTCCAAGAAAAATCACCAAGCTCAGAGAGCACTAACGACCTATAGAAAAATAAGGTATTTTAGGACAACGCTTAGCCATCTTGGTTGGGGAATTCTGGGAATTAAAGTGGTCCCAGCTGAGAAGCCCTATTCTAGGACACCAAGACAAACCAGCAACTATCAATGGTTGGCCCCTATCCCCAAATCTTTAAGGAACTCAGATGGGAAACTGTCAATCTCCTAGCACCGGGGTAGGCAACCTTGGCTCTTTTATGACTCGTGGACTTCAACTCCCAGAATTCCTGAGCCAGCCACGCTGAGGGGAAAGGGAGAGGTGTCCAAGCTGAGCCACGCTGGCTCAGGAATTCTGGGAGTTGAAGTCCACGAGTCATAAAAGAGCCAAGGTTGCCTACCCCTGTCCTAGCAGGTTGTTATTCAAATTGGGCTCGGTGCCAACAGGCTGAAAAGCACAATCTGTGACAACAATTTTTAATAAGAGACCCAGGGGAGCTCCAGGAAATTGTAGGCTAATCGGTTTATATTTGGTTCCAGGCAAACTGGAGAACACAGTAATAAGGATGATTTAAAAACAAGGACCTAAGCATACAAAGGAACAAACTTTGCTGCAGGGGGAAAATGGTAAGGATTCGGCAAAGATAAATCCCATTTGCGGGATATCCTGGAGTTAAGAGGGAACGTGAAACGTCCTCTGGATATGCCCACCTTTTTAAAATGGCTTATATGGATTTTCAAAAATCGTTTGAAGAAGTTCCACCTATAACGCGCCTAAATAAACCTAGCAGTCTTGAGCCAAGAGAAGGACCTACTAAAATGGTTAAAAAACGAGAAAGCAAAGAATAAATAGGTGACTTGGAAGAAAATTAGAAGTAAATCCTCAAGGATCTGCATTAGGAGTGATGCTTTCTAGGTTGTTCAGAAATGATGTTGGCTTACATCAAGGGAGCCCATGACTTAGGGACCACTCAAAGTTACAACAGCTCTGCCAAAAGTGACTTATGACTATTTTTCACACTTACTACCACTGCAGCATCCCCAGGGTCACGTGCTCAAAATTCAAAGCCTTGGCAACTGACTCAGACAGGCAGTCCTCGACTTACAACGCAGCCCAACATTTCCGTTACTGAGACTTTTGTTAAGTGAGTTTTGCTCCATTTTATGACTCTTCTTCCCCCCCAGTGTTTATGTGAATCCCTGCCGTTGAAAAATTAGTAACCCCGTTGTTCAGTGAATCTGGCTTCCCCCATTGATTTTGCTTATCAGGTCACAAAAGGGGATCATGTGACCCCGGGGGACACTGCAACGGTCATAAATACGAGTCAGTTGCCGAGAATCTGAATTTTGATTACATGACTAGGGGCATGCCTCAATGGTTGAAGTGTGAAAATTGGTCGTAAGTCATTTTTTTCAGTGCCGTTGTAACTTTGCACAGTCACTAAATGAACTGTTGTAAATTGAGGACGTGTATTTATGACGGTCACAGTGTCCTGGGGTCACGTGACCCCTTTTGCAACCTTCTGATTTGCTAAGTCAATGGGGAAGCCAGATTCACTTAACAAACGTGTTACTAATTTATCAACTGCGGTGATTGACTTAACAATGGGGGCAAGAACAGTTGTAAAATGGAGCAAAGCTCTTGCTTATCAATGGAAATTTTGGACTCAACTGTGGTTGTATGTAGAGTACAAGCAGTTAAGATGCCCAGGTCTGTGGATGAAATGAATGATTTAGAGTGGGTAAAAAGCTTGTGAAAGGCTCCAAAAGAATATATTTAAATTGGGTGAAAAACCAGCCCAATCGCAAATCAATTCAGGTATACAGCGAGTGTAAAATAATGCACATTTGAGCAAAAAAGATTTAATTTTACACAGGCATGGATGGAATGTAAAGTGATTGTCGCTGATCAGGAACAAAATGATCCGTTGGACATAACGGACAGCTCAGTGACAATCTTAACTGAGTACGACAAGATGCAAAATTGCCATATTCCACGCTTAGGGGGGTTATTAGGAAAGCGACCAAAAATAAACCTAGCAAAAAATATTATTACGCTTTTATGCAAATCTACTGAACGTGCACATCTGGGCTGTCGCATTGAAAAAAGCAGAACTTGGGAAAGAACAGAAGGCAGTAATCAAAGTAATGAAGGGGTTCCATCCCATTCTTCACAAGTAAAGACTAGAAAAGATGAGCGAACAATGAGATTATCGAAATACATATCAAATCACGCCGCGCGGGGAGAAAGCGCACAAGAAGATATTGTCCAACAGCACCGAGTGTCCCAACGACACAAATAAGGATGGAAATAGAAAGATCAAAAACGGACGTCAGGAAAAAGACACAGCGGTCCGTCGAGTTTGTCCTTTGAGTTTTTTTGGTTTTCTTTTTTTAATGTATTCATTGTTTTTATATTTGATTGGTGTTTGTTTTATTGTTTCATTTTTAAAAAATTTTGTCGGATGAGGGCATGCGTTTTATCCCAAATGCAGAGGAGATAATTGCATTTGGCTCTGGAGATGTAGACTTGTTCAAGGTCAGTACTTCATTGCTGTTTTTAGCTGGAAATCAGAACTCATTCATGGGCTTCGTTCTAGTCTGAAATAAATTCACTTATCTAGCTATGCCATGGTCCACGATGGGTCCAGAAATGAGACCAAAGCAGAGCAGACTCTTGGCCTGATGGACAGCAGACCCACTAACCCAGGGGTCCTTAAACTTGGCCCTTTTTATGACTTGTGGACTTCAACTCCCAGAATTCCTGAGCCAGCATGCCTGGCTGAGGAATTCTGGGAGGGGGTCTTCAAACTTGGCCCTTTTATGACTCGTGGACTTCAACTCCCAGAATTCCTGAGCCAGCATGGCTCAGCTTGGAAACCTCTCCCTTTCCCCTCAGCCTGGCTGGCTCAGGAATTCTGGGAGTTGAAGTCCACAAGTCAAGGGGTCTTCAAACATGGCCCTTTTATGACTTGTGGACTTCAACTCCCAGAATTCCTGAGCCAGCATGCCTGGCTGAGGAATTCTGGGAGGGGTCTTCAAACTTGGCCCTTTTATGACTTGTGGACTTCAACTCCCAGAATTCCTCAGCCAGGCACGCTGAGGGGAAAGGGAGAGGTTTCCAAGCTGAGCCATGCTGGCTGAGGCATTCTGGGAGTTGTAGTCCACAAGTCATAAAAGGGGCAAGTCTGAAGACCCCTGCACTAACCTATATACCCCACCCACAAGATTAGAGGGAACTTCACACATTCTCCCTCTAATGTGATATACAGGTAGTCCTCGACATATGACCGTAATTGAGTCCAATATTTACGTTGCTAAGCGAGACACTGGTTACGTGAGTTTTGTCCCATTTTACACCTTTTCTTGCCCCAATTGTTAGGTGAATCATTGCAGTTGTCAAGTTAACAACAAGGTTGTTAAGCGAATCTGGCTTCCCCATTGACTTTGCTTGTCAGAAGGTCGCAAAAGGGGTTCACATGACCCCCCGGGACGCTGCAAACGTCATAAATATGAACCAGTTGCCAAGCGTCCGAATCTTGGTCACGTGACCATGGGGATGCTGTAATGGTCGTAAGTGTGAAAAATGGTCATCAGTCACTTTTTTCAGGGATGATGTAGCTTCAAATGGTCACTAAATGAATTGTTGTTAAGTTGAGGACTACCAGTACTGCCAGCGGCCCCCAACTTTTGGGGCACCAGGGACCGGTTCCACGGAGAGAGGTTTTTCCCAGGGACCCGGAGGGGGCATGATTTCATGCGCTGCCTGCATCCCACAGATGGAGCTTCGCTTGTTTGCGCGGACCGGTTTCCGGCATGCCGTGGACCGGTGGTGGTACACAGCCCAGGGGTTGGGGACCCCTGATATATGCTATCGCCTGCCAGCAACATCCCTCTGGATTCTCCACGATAAAAGGGGCAAACAGAACTCACAGATTTTGAATTTGACCTTTGGAGTCAAAACAAAGTCAGAATAATAACAGGCCATTTCTTTTGGAACATTGGGATTTAACTCCACATTGTTGAGCGAGAGAATGGCTGGATTCAGATACATCACAAGGTATCAAGCCACCTCAGAAGGTGTCAACAAACACGACGGGGTTGTTAGCACCTCACAAGGGTTCATTCAGTGATAAGGAATTCCTCTCCGCTCTGCCCAATTTAAATCTTACATCAGTCTATGCGTAGCCATACATCCCACGAAGTGAGCAGCAGCGCACAATCTTAACGCATTTTGAGAAAACGTGTTAATTGGGAAACGTACTACCAGACTCCGGACTTTTTTTTTTTTCTTTCTAACCTCGGAGAGCAAAATTAAATTAGGCTCCCATGAGTGAAATCAGCAATTACATTAAGATCAACTACAAGTCCTCGGCTTACGAATACAATTGAGCCCAAAGTTCATGTTGCTAAGGGAGACATTCGTTAAGTGAGGTTTTGTCCCGTTTTGCGACTTTTCTTGCCATGGTTATGTGAAGTGAATCACTACATTTGTTAAGTTAGTAACACGGTTGTTAAGTGAATCTGGCTTCCCCGTTGACTTTGCTTGTCAGGAGGTCGCCAAAGGGGATCACGTGATCCCGGGACGCTGCGACCATCATAGATACGAGTCAGTTGCCAAGCGTCTGAATGTTGATCCCGTGACCATGGGGATGCTGCAAAGGCTGCACCCAGGAAAAACGGTCATCAGTCGCATTTTTCAGCCGTTGTAAACTTTGAACGGTCACTAAGCGAACTGTTGTAAATTGAGGACACCCTTTAACTACCTTCAGGCCTGGTTCACATGCTAGACGTTCTTGCTGCCCTCTTCTCCTTCTAACCAAGAGAGGAACAGGTAAGGTGCCACTGCTGACACCACAAACCTCAGGATCGTCATTGTAAGAACTCTTTTTAACCCTCCCAAAAACATTCTTCTCTCCTAGGTGTTGTGGAAATTGCCTTAAGGTCAACAGCTTCAACAAGAGCGTAGAAGAAACAGGATGTCTAATGCCGGGGTCCCCAACCCCCGATTTGTGGACCGGTACCGGGCCATGGCATGCCAGCAACCGGTCCGCACAAGCAAGCAAAGCCCCATCCATGGGATGCCGGCAGCACACAAAACCACGCACCCTCCGGTCCGTGGAAAAACCTCTCTCCGCGGAACCGGTCCCTGGTGCCCAAAAGGTTGGGGACCTCCGGTCTAATGTATCTAAACAGGGATTGAAGAGGGTAGCGACAGAGGAGAATATTTGCATGTCAGAATTGAAATCAGTGGTCCTTGGTGCTCTCTGCGCTTGGTGGGCTTTTTGCAGATGTCTTGCAGACCCCAACTTTAGACTAACAATGGAGAAAGAAACAACAGCCCCAAGCAAGCTAACAGTAAACAGCCCAAAGTCTCCTGCTGATTGGCCCGAAGTCACCCAGCTGGCTTTCATGGCTGTGGCAGAACTAGAACTCCCCCTCTCCTGGCGATTGGCCCAAAGTCACCCAGCTGGCTTTCATAGCTAAGATGGGACTAGAACTCTCCATCTCCCGGTGACTGGCCCAAAGTCACCCAGCCGGCATTCATGGCTATGGCAGAACTAGAACTCCCCCTCTCCTGGCGATTGGCCCAAAGTCACCCAGCTGGCTTTCATAGCTAAGATGGGACTAGAACTCTCCATCTCCCGGTGACTGGCCCAAAGTCACCCAGCCGGCTTTCATGGCTATGGCAGAACTAGAACTCCCCGTCTCCTGGTGAATGGCCCAAAGTCACCCAGCTGGCTTTCATGTCTGTGGCAGAACTAGAACTCACAGTTCCCCACTTTCTAGCCTGGTGCCTTAACCATTAGACCAAACTGGCTATTATGGAGGATTTATTGCCCTATCTGTAACTTTCCTGCATAATTTGTGTTTTTTTTTTTCCTGCTGAAAGAAAAATGCCTACTATCCTCTTCTATGACAGGGTTAAAAATCAAACCAGTCCTGTTGCCAGTATGCACACAGTAACAATAAATGCCTATTAGCAGGTTAATTCAAAGCTAAAAATATGTACTGTATTTGGTTGGAATAGAAAAGGACCCATTCTCTTATATCACCTCAAAAGGACAGCAGGGGCAGAACGGGGAAAGGAGCAAAAATTCAGATAAGGAATTTATCTGAATTTTGGGGGGGGAAAAACATGGATTCTGGAAGCCTTTTTGTTAGGAACTATTGGGATTTTGCTATGGTGATGGGATGGTTTTGTGGGAAAACAAGAGGTGAGAACGTTAGGTATGCCACCTTAAGGTGTGTAAAATGGGGGAGGGGGAGAAGAAAAAGAATTCAGGAGGAGGAGGAGGAGCAGAAGAAGGAAGAGAAGGAGGAGCAAAAGAAGGAGGAAGAGGAGGAGGAGCAAAAGAAGGAGGAAGAGGAGGAGAAGAAGGAAGAGGAGGAGGAGCAGAAGAAGGGAAGAGAAGGAGGAGCAAAAGAAGGAGGAAGAGAGGAGAAGAAGGAAGAGGAGGAGGAGGAGAAGAAGGAAGAGGAGGAGGAGCAAAAGAAGGAGGAGAGGAGAGAAGAAGAAGAGGAGGAGGAGCAGAAGAAGGAAGAGAAGGAGGAGCAAAAGAAGGAGGAAGAGGAGGAGAAGAAGGAAGAGGAGAGGAGCAGAAGAAGGAGGAGGAGAAGCAGGAGGAGGAGAAGGAGAAGAAAGAGGAGCAGAAGGAGGAGCAGAAGAAGGAAGAGGAGGAGGAGGAGCAGAAGGAGGGAGGAGGAGGAGGAGCAGGAGAAAGAGGAGGAGCAGGAGGAGGAGCAGAAGAAGGAGGAGGAGAAGCAGAAAGAGAAGAAAGAGGAGGAGGAGGAAGAGGAGGAGGAGGAGAAGAAAGAGGAGAAGAAGTAAGAGGAGGAGCAGAAGGAGAAGAAAGAGGAGGAGGAGGAGGAGGAGGAGGAGAGGAAAGTAGATTATATATTTTCTGGGCTACCTCATTACACAGTAAACCTCCCTTCTTGCAACCGAAAAATCATACTAATTTTTCTTTGCTTCAGCTTCATTTTTTTGTCCAACTTCCACCTGTTTAATCTGTGTCCGATTGTTGATTTTAGGGCCATAATTAAAGGCTTAATTTTAATCCAAGCTATTGCTCGCTCAACCCCTGCTTTCTGATCCATCTCTCACCGTTTTCTAAACTTGACAACTCGACACTTACGTGGACCTCATTCTCCCAGAATTCCCCAGCCAGCTTGAAAAAAAAAAACCGATTTAGCCGATGGAACAGTTTACATCATCGACTACGCTGGACTCTTAACATAGTTGGAAATTCAAATCGTGGCCAGTTATTACGGTACTACGCGAAGCTGCGTTGGAAACCAGGATGTGATCAAGTCAGCTCCAGGTTCCAACTGAGGATAGATATTTCTTTTAAACAGCTTCGGGGGGGGGGGGGGGAGATGATTTCTTGAAGCCCCAAGACCAGTACGTTTAAACCTCAAGAAAACCCGGGGGAAAGTATAAATATAAAAGCAGGAAGGCCATAGTTTGATCCAAAGAGAGCTGCAGGAAACATCCTGTTTAATAATCCTGGGTTTTGCCAGGAGTGTGAGGTATACAAACGAGAAATAAACAAACAGACAGGTCGATGGATGGCTGGAAACCCTCTCATCAAAAGACAATGCATCAGCAGGAATTCTGCATCTCATCAACAGCGATATGCAGAAAAACACTGTGTTACAGTTTAGAAATAAAAAAGATACGTTTCCATTGAATTGCCCAGCACATATATATTGTGGTGCCTACGTAAATCAGAGTATCCTGTAGACATGATTTACCAAACAAAATATTTAGCCCTAACCAAAATTAATATAGAGCCATAACTAACGATTTACTTCTGAATTAAAAGGGAAGTTTCTTTTTTAAAAAAAAAGAACCCAGGCAAATTTTAGCATCCATCCCTGCATCTTTCTCTCTTAATAATGCAATTTGTGCAGTGATGTTTCCTTCAGCCTGCTTTCATTTTACAAACTTAAGGAAAAAAATAAGCATGAAATAAGCATCGCTTCATTTTGGCCTTCAGGCAAGAAATCTAACGCAGGGACTTGTAGGATATCGTATAAAGAAGAAACTATTCTTTTATTGTGTCCTACTTGCAGAGAAAGTACATACAGAATTATTTTGGGAAACAAGCAGAGAATAGACAAGATAGAGAAGGTTATCAGGAACCACCTTAATAGAACTTTTACTCAATATAAACACAAAGGTACAATAACATTTGTTACTATACAAAATACTATACAAACACTAGCCAGGAACAAATCATACATCATTGGAGCCTGTATTATAAAGACCCAGATCACAAAACATAGAATAATAGGGTTAAGGGACCTGGGAATCATCTTGGCTAATTCTGTATTATGAGGTCCTAAAACAAGCCAATTTTAATGCCCAAATATTAACGCCTTATTTAACACGTAACAGCCACAAAATCAACAAAATTCAGAATCAACAATATAATCACACTTATGTCCACTGAAAAGAAAGGTTAACTGAATTAAATAAGATTTATTCCCAGACAGGTATGTACAGGGTTACAATTTTAACCCTTAATCCACCTCAAATTTCGATGTAAATCGGTTTTACGTGCATACCTGTGGTTTTTCAAAAATGAACTTCTTCCACAATATACCCAGGGTAAAGCCAACAACTTACAGCAATCTTTTTCAAAATAGTTCTTTTTCAAAGGCAACGTTCACAATTAGGTCACTCAAACTCTTCGCTCGATGCTACTACTCCTCTACAATTCTTATCCCTCCCTTCCCACAGCCTCTAGCAAGGAGACACGAAAAGTCTTAAAATACAGAAAAATCGACGAATGCCATCGGAAAGAAGCTCACCTACCCACGGTAAAATCCACCGGTTTCTTAACATGATGGAAAGTTTCAAATCTGACAGCCATTCTGTTTTCAAGGCACTCCTTCAATCCGTGGCCATTCCTTCCTGTTTTCAGTTTGCAATTCTCTTCTTACATGTAGGATTGTGTCTCGTGCCTTCTTCTCAACAATGCTGTTATTACGACCAGCTTTGGGGAAGAGTCCGAAGCGGCAGTGCGAAAGCGCACGGCCAATCAAGATCGTTGCATTTGAAACTGACAGGGCTTGCCGTGTCATTATTTGCTATTGTGCATAAACCTAAGGGATCCTACGGTGCACGCCACACGAGAGAATGTACCTTAGCAAAGAGCACAGCTATCGGCCAGACCTATGATTGATTACACCTATTTCGTTCCAAAGCTGCGACTCAGCCATTAGCTATTGGATCTAAACACGATCAAACCTGGTTAGTACAGGGGTAGCTTGGTATTCATTGTTCATTGGTTCTGGGAGGCCTGATGAGGGCCAAAAATGGTGAATATCAAACAAATTTTTTCCCATAAGGAATCAATCAATCAGAATAGAGCTTGGAAGGGACCTTGGAGGTCTTC
The DNA here is from genome assembly GCA_023970755.1 of Azemiops feae. Classification (NCBI taxonomy): domain Eukaryota; kingdom Metazoa; phylum Chordata; class Lepidosauria; order Squamata; family Viperidae; genus Azemiops; species Azemiops feae. The sequence goes on along the minus strand of JALGBA010000665.1, from coordinate 46,121 downwards.
TAGTCTAACCTTCTGCTCAAGCAGGAGACCCTATACCAGGGGTCTTCAAACTTGGCCCTTTTATGACTTGTGGACTTCAACTCCCAGAATTCCTCAGCCAGCGTGCCACAAGTCATAAAAGGGCCAAGTTTGAAGACCCCTGCCCTATACCATTTCAGACAAATGGCTGTCTAGATTCTTCTGAAAAACCTCCAGTGTTGGAGCACCCACAACTTCTGGTGGCAAGCTGTTCCACTGGTTAATTGTTCTCAGTATCAGGAAATTTCTCCTTAGTTCTAGGTTGCTTCTCTCCTTGGTTAGTTTCCATCTGTTGCTTCTTGTCCTGCCTTCTGGTGCTTTGGAAAATAAGTTGACCCCCTCTTCTTTGTGGCAGCCCCTCAAATACTGGAAGACTGCTATCGGGTCACCCCTAGTCCTTCCTTTCTCTAGACTGGACTAATGTAATGAATCACAATGCAGCCAACAGCAGCAAGTTCTAGCTTGTGCCTTGAGTAACAAACAGACAATGAGTATCAGGACAAAAATTTTCATGTCAAAATCTGATGAGTTTCAAAGCAGTTGAGTATCAAGGTACCACAGTAGTTTAATACAGGGGTCCCCAACCTGTGGGCTGTGGCCCAGTACCGGGCCGTGGCTATTGGCCACGGAACAGGCTGGCTAATGTGTGCACATGTGTGTGCGCACTCAACCCCACTTGTGCTAGTGCCGCCCTCGCTATGCAAACAGGGTGCCGCACGGCAAAAACGGGGCAGTGCTAGCGCGTGTCACATGCGCACTAGCACCGTCCCGTTTAGCTTCCCCCTTTCTTTCCCTCCGGTCCACCAATCAAGAAAGGTTGGAGACCTCTGGTTTAATAGAAGCCTATCAAGAAATCCCAGGGCTGCAGGGACGTTCAAAAGCATCGCAGAAAATATCGTTTCTACATTGCAATATGTAAAATCAGTAAATAAAATCTCTTTCAGGTTAGATTCTTGGTGACTTCATGGACATACAGTATTTTTCTCGATAACAATGTAGAAATTTTATTTTCTGGGGTGTTTTTGAACTTCCCACTTTATCCTACAGCCCTGGGATTTCTTGTTAGGCTTCTATTAAAGTACATTGGTCCCTTGAAATTTGCTTTGAAATTCATCGAATTTGGTACCGAACGCCTTTTAACGTGAACATTTTGTTAGGGTGTTCATCATTTGTTCGGTATTCAACGCACAAGCTAGAACTTGTCGCTGTGGACTGCCTTGTGACTCACTATATTATTCCTTATGAGAAAATATTTCTTTGGTACTGATTGTTTTTGATATTCATTGTGCCTCCCGGAACCAATTAATGATGAGTACCAAAGTACTACATAGGTTTGATTGTGTTTAGATCAACCAATGTTAGTTAAATGCTGGCATCTAGTTTCATAAAACCAACATGAAATTGCCCACAAGCAAATCTAACCTCATGTACATTAAAACATTAAAAGAGTCTTTTAGTTGCTGTAATGGATCCTTCTAAGTCAGGGGTCTTCAAACTTGGCCCTTTTATGACTTGTGGACTTCGACTCCCAGAATTCCTCAGCCAGCATGCCTGACTGAGGAATTCTGGGAGTCGAAGTCCACAAGTCATAAAAGGGCCAAGTTTGAAGACCCCTGTTCTAAATCGTGTCTATTTAAGGGGTGGTTTAAGGGGTGGTTTAAGGGGTGGTTTAAGGGGTGACATGATAGCGGTGTTCCAATATCTCAGGGGCTGCCACAAAGAAGAGGGAGTCAAGGTATTCTCCAAAGCGTCTGAGGGCAGGACAAGAAGCAATGGATGGAAACTCATCAAGGAGAGAAGCAACCTGGAACTAAGGAGAAATTTCCTGACAGTTAGAACAATTAACCAGTGGAACAACCTGCCTCCAGAAGCGGTGAATGCTCCAACACTGGAAGTTTTTAAGTAGAGACTGGACAGCCATTTGTCTGAAATGGTATAGTCTTTCTTGCCTGAGCAGGGAGTTGGACTAGATGACGTCCAAGGTCCTTTTCAACTTTATTATTATTATTATTATTATTATTATTATTATTATTATTATTATTATTATTTATCATCATCATCATCATCTTGCTACAGGACAACCTAGCCACAACCAATTAGTGCAGGACAAGATTTACCCTATTATCAAAGAAATGGTGGAATAGAACCATTGAAGAAAGGATGCAAAAGGAGGGACTGGATGAAATGCGAATGGCAAAAATTAAAATAGTTTTTAAATTTATTTTAAATAAATTAAATAGAATTGTTAAATTGTCCCGCAGTGAGTTGGCCATGGTGAGTTGGCCGTGAGTTTAGAATAGAATAGAATAGAATAGAATAGAATAGAATAGAATAGAATAGAATAGAATAGAAAATAGAATAGAAAATAGAATAGAAAATAGAATAGAAAATAGAATAGAATAGAATAGAATAGAATAGAATAGAAAATAGAATAGAAAATAGAATAGAAAATAGAATAGAAAATAGAATGGAATGGAATGGAATGGAATATAGAATAGAATAGAATAGAATAGAATAGAATAGAATAGAATAGAATAGAATAGAATAGAATAGAATAGAATAGAATAGAATAGAAAATAGAATAGAATAGAATAGAATAGAAAATAGAATAGAATGGAATGGAATGGAATGGAATGGAATAGAATAGAATAGAATAGAATAGAATAGAATAGAATAGAATAGAATATATGGAATGAAATAAATAGAATAGAATAGAATAGAATAGAATAGAATAGAATCTGGAAGGGACCTTGGAGGTCTTCTAGTCCAGCCCCCTGCTCAAGCAAGAAGACCTATACTGTCTCAGACAGGTGATTGTCTAGCCTCTTCTTAAAAACCTCCAGTGATGGAGCGGCCACGATTTCTGGTGGCAAGCTGTTCCACTGGTTAATTGTCCTCGCTGTTAGGAAGTTTCTCCTTAATTCCAGGTTGTTTCTCTCTTTGATCAGTTTCCAACCATTGTTTCTCGTCCTTCCCTCTGGGGCTTTGGAGAATAACGTGACCCCCTCGTCTTGTTGTCCCATTCCGACCTGCCATTGCCACCATCGTCCTCAATCTATCGGCCCAGCCTAACATTACAAAGCAAAGTTTACTCTTTGGTGTTGCAAGACCTCTCTCCTTCTCATGCCTCATGCTTGCACTCCAGGAGGAAACAGGCTGAAGGCTGGCCTTCGACATCCTCAATTACACGCAGTCCTCGACTTACAACAGTTCATTTAGTGACCGCTCGAAGTTAACAACGGCACTTCAAAAAAGAGACTGATGGCTATGTTTCACACTTACGACCGTTGCAGCATTCCCAGGGTCACGCGATTTACATTCCGATGCTTGGCAGGCAACTGCTTCATATTTATGACGGTCGCAGTGTCCCGGGATCACATGATCCCCTTGTGTGACCTTCTGACAAGCAAAGTCAACGGGGGGGGGGGAACCAGATTTCACTTAACCGTGTTACTAATTTAACGACTAGGGCGAGTCATTTAACTGCGGCAAGGAAGGTCGTAAAATGGGGCAAACTTAACAAAATTTCTCACTGAGCAACAGAAATTTGGGGCCGAACCGTGTCATAAGCAGAGGACGGTCTGTCCCTTCCGCAGAGCAATAGAGCTTGCAAGGCACGGAGAGCCACGGCTGCGCTTTCATTCACAAAAAAAAGGACGGTTCTCGCCAAGATTTGTGAATGGCCATCTGTATCACAGAGCTCCCCGGGCTTGGATGCCCTCCCCCAGCTTCCTGCTCCCCATCAGTGGCACCCGGTTCTGGAAGGGTAAGGCAGGTTGCCACCCACCCACCCACCCACCCACCCAGCCAGCGCTTGCAACCCTCCAATGCACCTGAAAATCCCAGGAAACCTCCTGGCTGTTGGTTAAGGTGGAACCTGGTAATTCTGCAAAGGGGGGCAGGGAGAGGTTCGGCCCGGCTTGGGGTTTAGGGGGAAGGCAGCGTGAACCCCCAACCCGGAGGAGGCTCGGCTGAGCTCCTGTTTTGCATCCATTTGCTCAATGGAGGGGGAGTGGCAGCCTCCTCCTCCGCCTCCTCCAATTTCTCCTTCTCCTTTTCCTCCTTCTTCAATTCCTCCTCCTCCTCCAATTTCTCCTTCTCCTTCAGTTCCTCCCCCTCCAATTTCTCCTTCTTCACCTTTTCCTCTTCCTCCCCCTCCAATTTCTCCTTCTCCTTTTCCATTTCCTCCTCCTCTTCCACCTTCTTCAATTCCTCCTCCCCCTCCAATTTCTCCTTCTCCTTCAGTTCCTCCTCCTCCAATTTCTCCTCCTTCAGTTCCTCCTCCTCTTCCTCCTCCAATTTCTCCTTCTCCTTTTCCTCCTCCTTCAATTCCTCCTCTTCCTCCAATTTCTTCTCCTTTCCCTTCTCCTTCAATTCATTCTCCAGTTCCTCCTCCTCCAATTTCTCCTTCACCTTTTCCTTTTCCTCCTCCATTTCCTCCCCCTCCTCCTCCTCCAATTTCTCCTTCTCCTTTTCCTCCTCCTTCAATTCCTCCTTCTCCTTGAATTTCTCCTTCTCCTTGAATTTCTCCTCCTCCAATTTCTCCTTCTTCACCTTTTCCTCTCCCTCCTCCTCCAATCTCTTCTCCTTTCCCTTCTCCTTCAATTCATTCTCCTTCAGTTCCTCCTCCTCCTCCAATTTCTCCTCCTTCACCTTTTCCTCTTCCTATTTCTCCTTCTCCTTCTCCAATTTCTCCTCCTCCTCCCCCTCCACCTGCCTCCTCGCAAGGCGGGGCGCTCCACCGCCTCGCCGTCTCCTCCCCAACCGGGGACCCTCCCGCCTGCCGGGCTTACCGGCGAATTCCTCCTCCTCCTCCTCCTCCTCGTCGCCGCTGCTCTCGGAGAGGCTCCGCAACGGCTCCGGCGAGAAGTTCACCACGCGGCCCTCGGCGGGGGCGCCGTCCAGCTGCAGGCGGCTCCCCCGCGCGGGGCCGGGCAGGGCGGCGGCGGCGGCGGCGTTGGCCCGACCGGGTCCCCGCGGCAGCCCCGCCGCCCCTCCTCCCGCGGCCGCCGCCTCCGCCTTGAGGCGCTGGAAGTAGCGGAGGGCGAAGTCGAGCAGGTCGGCCGGCTGGCTGCGCAGCACCTCCAGCGTGAAGCTCTGCAGCAGCTCCCGCAGCCCCTCCGGGACCGAGACGCTCATGCCGGGCGGGCGGGCGGGGCGGGACCCCGCGGCGGGGAAGGCGACCCGGCGCCGCCGACCGGCCGGCCGGCCCCGAAGCGCTCCCGGAGAGGCCGGCGGGGCTGCTTCCCCCCCCCGCGCTCGGCAGCTGCCCGCGAAGAAAAGAGCCGGGCCCGCCCGTGACGGCAGCAAGCCGCAGCCCCGCCCCCTCCCGCCGTCGGGGGGGGGGAAGGGAGGGGGGAGAGCGGGCGAGCGCGCGCGCAGGCCGCCCGGGGAAACCATGGCAACCGCACGCGCGCCCGCGCGCGCCCCGCACGCCCGCCCGCTCTGCGCTGCCGCCGCTGCTGCTGCAGATGCAAAAGGCGGGGAGGGCGGAGAAGGGGGAAGATTCCCTCCCGGCGTTGCCTCTGAGCATGTGGGGAGTGCTTTGCCACAGGGAGCGTTGAGGGTGGATGGGTGGGGAGGAGCAGAGGCTGAGGGAAGCCTCCCTCCCGACGTTGCCTCTCAGCAAGTGCAGAGTGCTTTGCCACAGGGAGTGTTGCGGGTAGAAGAGGGGGAGGGGGGTGAGAGGCTGGCTGTAGTCTCCCTCCCGACGTTGCCTCTGAGCAAGTGCAGAGTGCTTTGCCAGGGAGCGTGGCGGGTGGATGGGTAGGGAGGAGTGGAGAGGCTGGGAGTAGCCTCCCTCCCGACGTTGCCTCTGAACATACCCGGAGTGCTTTGCCAGGGAGCGTTGCGGGTGGATGGGGAGAGGGGAGAGGCTGGGGAAGCCTCCCTCCCGACGTTGCCTCTGAGCATGTGGGGAGTGCTTTGCCAGGGAGCGTTGCGGGTGGGTGGGGAGAGGGGAGAGGCTGGGGAAGCCTCCCTCCCGACGTTGCCTCTGAGCAAGTGCAGAGTGCTTTGCCACAAAGAGCGTTGCGGGTGGATAGGTGGGGGGGGGTGAGAGACTGGGGGAAGCCTCCTCCACTTTGCCTCTGAGCTTGTGTGGAGTGCTTTGCCGGGAACTAGCGCTGCTAGGTGTCTGGAGATGCTCAGCCACATCCAGGTCAGGATTGTCCCAAAGGTGCTTTTTTTCAAAAGGCAACTGGACTTTCTTCGCATTAGAATAGAAGAGAAGAGAATAGTAGAGTAGAGTAGAGTAGAGTAGAGTAGAGCTGGAAGGGACCTTGGAGGCTTTCTAGTCCAGCCCCCTGCTCAAGCAGGAGAACCTAGGGTTGGGGTTACGTCACCATGAACTCGGAGAGCAAAATGGACATCCCCAACAAATTCGGAGTGCTTGGGTATGGTTAGGAGGGCACTGACTTTTCTAGCCTGCCCTATCTGTGTTTCCTGGTAAAATACATGGGAAAATCCCATTGGAGGAAAATTCCACTTAGGGTTAGGTCACCATGAACTCATAGAGCAAAATGGATCTCCATCCATCCATCCCATGGTCAAGTCATTTTAATTTATGTGCTTCACAGCCAGATTCCAACAAGTAGACTCCATTAAGATGCTGGCAGTAAAATCGGAAGTCGCAGTCACATGGTGTCTCATTTAGCGACCATGGGTGATTCACTTAACGACAACATCACTTAAGAGTTGTCGATTAAAATTGGGGTAACTGAGGACTTGTCATTGTTGATATTTCACTCCAGTAAAGCATGATGCTGTTTTCAGCAATTGAAACGTACTCTATCATTTTTAAAGTTTCGTAGGCGAATTAAACCACAAAACCTACCTATTAAAAAGGGGGAATGAAACAGAATGAGATATATCAGCCTGGAAAAATAATATTGTCTAAAAAAAGGAGACAACCTATCCTGGTTGATTAAAATATGAAACTTTTTCTAAAACATCGATAGAAAGGACAGAACAATTTTACATAATAAACTAGGACAGCCTTAAAAGCAATCTTAAGGTTGGCTTCTCAACCTCTGCGACCTTAAGATGCGTGGACATCAACTCCCCCGCTGATCTAGTATTACCTATTAAATCAATTGTCCTAATATGAATTCACATTTTTTTAAAAAAAAAATCCCTTAAAAGTGGCAATTTTCAAATTCAGAAGGTACACGCTGAGGTGCTAATACAGTTTTTCTGCATTAAGTTGAAATAATCCAATTGATTTTTTGGGGATAATCCTTCCTGCTTACATCTCAGCCGGATGATGATGGAGTTAATCTGTTTTTATGCAACGTGTTCATTATTTTCAGTTACTGGGGTGTGTGTGTGTGTGTGTGTGTAAATGCCCTTCACTAGTTATGGGCTGCTTTGAGTTTGCTATTATTATTTTTTTTAAAAAATTGCATGTTCCAACACAAATGCTAATAGTTCAGCACCACTGGAGGCCATTAGATGGGTGAAAGATATAGACTTACGTTTGCAACTGAGCCCAAAATTTCTGTTGCTAAGTGAGACAGTTGTTAAGTGAGTTTTGCCCCATTTTATGCTCTTTCTTTTCCCGGTTGTTAAGGAAATCCCTGCAGTTGTTGAGTTAGTAACACGGTTGTTAAGTAAACTTGGCTTCCCCATTGACTTTGCTTGTCAGGTGGTCGCAAAAGGGGATCACATGACCCTGGGACATGGCAACCGTCACAAATATGAGTCAGTAGCCGGGCGTCCGCAATTTTGATCACGTGACCGCAGGGATGCTGCAACGGTCGTAAGTCTGAAAAATGGTCCAAGTCACTTTTTTCAGTGATGGTCACTAAATGACCTGTTGTAAGCTGAGGACTGCTTATACGTGAACTGGCTTCGTTTTTGTCTGATGCTCATTGTCAATCTCTTAATATGGATGTAATATTGAATAAATATTAATGGATGCAACCAATCTTCCTCCGTTTCACAATTTTGTGAACCTCTTTGTGACTTAAAGCATCTTCCTTCCATCATCAAGCCATCGCTGTCTTCGTGATTTTTCACACAACCCTCTAAAAGTTGCTCTCTATTGAGAGAGCAAGGGGAATTTACCTTTTAGTAGCAGCAAAAGCAAAACAACAAAGGAAATTTAAAATCATCTTGTGTCGTTTAGTTATGAGAATTTTACTAGTCAGAGCACCCCAGGAAGATTATGGACAATCATACAACATAGCAAAAGTTTTTCTTTCACAAAGACTCTACATGACAACCGAGAGGAAAGAAGAATCCTTGACTTATGATCATAATACGGTACGGTATATCCAACAATTTTGGTCTGAAGCTGCGACAGTCATAAAGCGGATCATCGCATGAAAAGCACTTGATTTTACAAACTTTTTTTGTAAAGTCTGTAAACCTTAAGTGAACATCGCAGTCATTAAGTGAATCTATGTGTTTTTGCGGGGAACTGGAAGAAAATGTTGGCGTCCAGCAAAAATGTTGTCAATCGAGATTGTGTTAGTAGCTGCGTTAGGCCATTAGTAGTTCATAATTGCTGAACGCCCAAAATGTGATCACATGATTGCAGGGAGTTTACCAGATGTTGAACTTCAAATCTGGATCTTTAGTCCCATTTTGGGGGTCTGTCATAACTTTGAACGGTCATTTAAGCAATCAGTTGTATTTTTGGAATGTTCTGCATTATTCCCAGACGTGTTAGATGTTTTGCACCTTATTATAGGTGTAAATTTGCTCCCTGTCTCATTTGCATTTACTAGGGACAGCTGTAGTGAAATTCAGGTATTTCGTCAGCTCTTTGCATGTGCAAATATTGTGGATGCAGGATGTAAGAAGGAAGCAGTTCTGAAGTCAAGCTATTATTCCTGACAAATGTATTTAAACAGCACATTCAGATTATAAAATGCAAAACTGCTTGGGAGGCTCATGAAAATATTTTGAAAAATTTGCGTGTTCTCTAGACGGGCAGAAATTTTTTATTTCAGTCACCTAGTTTGTCTACTAAAAATATTTCCATATGAAAAGAAATTTCGTTAGATGTTTTTCTACTGAAAGAAACCAGAAAAAAAAGGCCTTAAATTAACCCAAATGTTACCTTTTCCCCAGAATTCTGTACCATTAATCAGAGTTCAGTTGCTTATCTTCAATACAAAGGTGATTCCCCACAGGAAGTCTTCAACTTACGACCACAGTGAGTCCAAAATTTCTGCTGCTAAATGAGACGTTTGTTAAGTGAATTTTGCCCCATTTTAGGACCTTTCCTGCCGCTGTTGTTAAGGAAATCACTGCAGTTGTTAAATGAGTGACACGGTTGTTAAGTGAGTCTGGCTTCCCCATTGACTTTGCTTATCGGAAGGTCGCAAAAAGGGGATCACGTGACCCCCGGGACGCTGCAACCGTCGTAAATACGAATCAGTTGCCAAGCGTCTGAATTTTGATCACGTGGCCATTGGGGATGCTGCAACGGTCGTTAAGAGTGAAAAACGGTCATATGTTTTCAGCGCTGTTATAACTTTGGTCATTAAATGAGCTGTTATCAGTTGAGGACTAGCTGTAATGGTTTTTATTTAAAGACTGAGTTTTAAAAAAGTTATTGTTAGAAAATGTTAAAAGTTCAGTAAACTGGGTTCTCTAGTGTAAAATTTCTTATAGGAGATCCTTCCACAATGCAACATTTCTGGATTCAGCTTCTATCCATTGCAGCGTGGACTGTGGTTAGGGTATGATGGAATCAAACATTTAAATAGTTACATATTCCTAAGGAAACAAAGTTTTTAAAAGTCTTTATAATACCCAGCAATCCTTTCAGCTCTTATCTATGTCCAAAGAAGAGAAGGTTACACCTACATATTTTTCATGTTACAGTTTTTTTTAATTATGTGACATATTAAGGAGATGACATGTGGCATGACACATATAAATAAACATACTTCAAGTTATATTTGTTGTGGAGAAACAAGTGCCCACACAGGGTATAATAATTATTGTTATTATTCAAGTCAGATAAATTCATAACAGAATAAACACAGCTGGAAAGGACCTTGGAGGTCTTCCTAGTCCAGAGGTCTCCAACGTTTTCGGTTTGGTGGCCGGAAAGGGAGGCAGGCACTGCAATGTGTGCATGTGCAAATGGGGCGCATGTGTGGTGCGCAAAACTGAGCACACGAAACCACGCACCCTCCGATCCGTGGAAAAACCTCTCTCCACGGAACCGGTCCCGGGTGCCCAAAAGGTTGGGGGCCTCTGCCCTATACCAGGGGTAGGCAACCTTGGCTCTTTTATGACTGGTGGACTTCAACTCCCAGAATTCCTCAGCCAGCCACGCTGAGGGGAAAGGGAGAGGTTCCCAAGCTGAGCCATGGTGGCTCAGGAATTCTGGGAGTTGAAGTCCACGAGTCATAAAAGAGCCAAGGTTGCCTACCCCTGCCCTATGTCAGGTCAGACAATGCTGGCTTAGTGATATGCAGGCTCTCATCAGCTCCAAAATCCAGATTCTAATAAGGAAAGGAGCCTTCTGCAGAGAGAGCCTGTTCTTGGAAGCCATATCAAGTAACTACCAACAAATCCCCTGGCAAAGGATTTATATACAGTCCTCAACTTACAACGCTTCATTTAGAGGCTGTTTGAAGTGATAACAGCAGTGGAAAAAGGAACTTAGGACTGTTTTTCGCACTTACGATGCTGTAGCATCCCGGTGGTTACGTAATCAAAATTCGGAAGCTTGGCAAGTATTTATGACATTTGCAGCGTCCCGGTGTGTGTATGTGTGTGTGTGTGTGTGTGTGTGTGTGTGTGATGTGATTACCCTTTTGCGACCTTCGGACAAGCAAAGTCAATGGGGGAAAAGCCAGATTTCACTTAACAACCGGGTTACTTACTTAAGAACTGCAGGGATTCCCTGTGGCAAGGAAAGCCGTAAAATGGGGCAAAGCTCACACTGAACAACTGTCTTGCTTAGCAACTGGCATGTGGGGGGTCATAAGCTGAGGACTACCTGTACTGCGGTGCCCTATTTAGGCAGAATGTTTTTCCACGCCTTGTTTGATTCCGAGCACCAGATGGAGAAACCAGTTGAACTGCACAGTCCAGCCTTTGTCCCGGCAAACCTCAATCTGATCGAGGAAATACTTCTTCGCGTCGTCTTCATGCTTGCCGACCGTCAGCGCATCACGGATATATTCAATGTCTTCCTTGCTGGTCAGCTGGGGCATCCCCGTCATGAGCATCATGGAAAAGAGGATGATGAGGAGATTGCTGTGTTTCCGAAGAGCGAGATAAGCCCGCACGCAAATATCCTGCAGAACAAACCAACAAAAAAACAACCCAGTCAAATGTTTTCTTCCTTCGAGCCGAAGAAGACCAAAATTACACAAATAACATCTTTCGTTTTGAATTAAGAGTTGGCTTTGCGTGGTCTTTTTTCTTCTTCTTCAGTTTCTTGTCACGGCCTGGATTGTGATCCTAAGGAAGAACTTCTAACCCGAATGCAGTGGTGGGATTCAGCCGGTTCGCACCACTTCGGCAGAACCGGTAGCTAATTTTTTTGTTGCCCAGGCCCAGAACGGACTTCCGGAAGCGGCATCCACGCAGAGAACTAGTTGTTCACCTATTTGAATCCCACTGCTGCCCGAATGGCTTTTACAGATCTGGAAAGAGGATCCACCCTTGCACCAGATTCTTCAAAAAATGTGATGAGAATCTGAAGCAGGGGAGAAAGAATCCATCTGGAATAGCCACAGAATTGGACCACTACATCCAAGATGGCGACCGCCACCGTGGAATCAAAGTTCTTCTGCCTATCTCTGATGTGCATCGCACTTCAGTTGTATCACCACCACTGCTAATTTTACTTTGTCGACACCCAGGAAAATGGCCATGAATCCCGTGGGACTGAATTGGATCGCAACACACTTGGAAATTATTGAAGGCAATGCACGGCAGTGACCTATTGAAGAAGCCACAGATCTAACTAGTTTATATCACGGATTATTTTTGGACTTACAAATATTTAACGACGGTTCAACTGAAACAAAGGGACTTAGGATCCGTTTTTCATACTTATGACCGTCGCAACATCCACACAGTCACGTGGTCAAACTTTGGATGTTTGGCAACACAAATGTATTCATGATGGTTGAAGCCTCCCAGGGTCCTGGGACTGTCATTTGCAACTTTCTTCGGGAACTTCTGACAAGCAAAGTCAATGGAGGGGAAGCCAGGACCCCTTGTTTCACTTAACAACTTTAGTGATTCACTTAACAACCATTGCAAAAAAAAGGGTATAAAATCAGACATGATTCACTTAATAACTGTCTTGCTTAGCAATGGAAAGTTCGGACTCAATTGTGGTCATACGTCAAGGGCTATCTTTATACTCAGTTCTGTATTTCAAGTGGTAAATTTGCTTTAGGGAAGTACGCCATCGTGCATTTTTAAATCTCAAAAAGGTGTCTAGTGCTTATGAAAAGAAGCCTCTAAAAACAACCTGTCTATGAGCTGCCACCTTGTGCTTGCTTGTGCTTCACTGCTATGTGATGACAGACTGCCATGAACTGTAGGGAGGAGGAAAGGAAGGGGGGCATACTTGGGGAACCGAAAGTAAGGGCTGTATCTCCTCGAGACGCTGCCTCAAGGTCACCCAGTTGGAAGAAGGAAGGGGCCGCATAGCAAACGACACTTGGACTGTCTGTCAGGCAAACATCTTGCCTGAACCAGATTGGTTAAACTGGGGGGAGCAATGAGAGATAGTTAAGGGAGGGAAAAGCAGAATTTAGAGATTTGGGTGCCCAATTTTCAGTTCTGCCTTTGCAATACTGCAAAACACTTGACCTCTAACAAACTACACCTTTCTCAACAAAGGGAGACAAGGATCGATTCTAATTAGGAGTTTAAGCTGTGGCAGGTCTGACACTACCGCCTTCTAAAAAAATATATATATATTTTTTTTTTACACCAATGGATGAGAACAATTATAACTTTTTAAATCTATCAGGTTACATCAGCGAGGTTTACGTCGTGCCCCGATTACCTGGAAATTCTGAAAACGCAGACTTGTTTTCTTTCCGGAAGTCCCCATGACAAAAAGAAAATCGGGTGTTAAGACGAAAGGAACTCTTTCCTTATTAATTCCAAGGAAGCTTTTGTAATTTCCAAGAATATGGCCAAAGTCAATATGAAAGAGATTACCTTGGGAAGAAAACAAACAAAAAAAATCAATATTACGCCGGGCAATTAAAAACACATCAACTAGGATGACTTGTTACAAAAAAAACTTTATTGGGCCTTCCCTCTGTATGTTTGCCCTTATCTTTCTATGACTGGAGCTCTCCAACCTTTATCAAAATACGCTTTTCTATAATCAAATGACTCCTTTGCCTGCCATCTTCTCTTTGTTCGATGTAAGTCCTCGACTTACATTTGTTTAGCAACCACTCAAAGTTACAATGGCACTGAAGAGTTTTTCACACTTATGACCGTTGCAGCATCACCAACTGATTCGTATTTACAACGGTTGCGGTGTCCTGGGGTCACGTGATCCCAGTGGTTGGATTCAAATACCTGAACAACCGGTTCTCTTATTTGATGCAGGCCTGGACCTCCGAGGCCTAGAACGGACTTCCGGAAGTGGCATCCACACCCTTCCGGTGGGCCGTTCTAGGCCTGGGAGGCCTCCTCCAGGTCTCCGAGGCCTAGAACGGATTTCCGGAAGTGGTATCCATGAACTTCCGGTGGGCTGTTCTAGGCCTGGAGGAGGCCTACCAGGCCTAGACGACTTCTGGAAGCCAGCCGGTTCTCCGAATTCGGGTAAATTTAGCTACCGGTTCTCCCGAACCAGTGCGAACTGGCTGAATCCCACCACTGCGTGATCCCCTTTTGCGACCTTCTGACAAGCAAAGTCAATGGGGAAGCCAGATTCACTTAACAACCGGGTTACTAACTTAACAACTGCAATGAATCACTTAAAAAATCTCTCACTTAGCAACAAAAATTTCAGGCTCAGTTGTGGTCGTAAGTGGAGGACTATCTGCATTCTCTCTTTCCTGCACTACCTAGACACCGAACTGCTATTTTTCATGCTAACAGCAACTTCTGGAGCTGTTTCAAGGGTAGCTCCATGTACATCCCACTGCAGTAGTCAAGTTAGAATATCACCAGGGCATAAATAATCATCATCACATCCAACCAGTTCAGGAATGATGCCTTCCTGATGTAGCGGTGGAAAGAGGCTTTTTGTCACAGACTCGCCCATGCTGTCACTCATTCAGTGTCACCAACATCAAAACTCACCTGATCCCGTGATCATAATGTTGTCATTGTGCCTGTCCCCTATTCCAAGGACAAAGGTTGCCACACAATAGCCTGCACAAGAATATACAAATCGCTCCACTGCAGCCTGAAACTGTAGAGAGAACAGATTTGTGCCAACGTGCCATACACGCACAATCAATTCCATCGAAACGGTGGCTTTTCAACCACGATCACACCTCCTATGAAGTTGGGGCTGGCAACCCAACAGCCTTCACATTCTTGCCTATCTGTGGTTCTGATTGTTTCCCGATGATCAGACAAGGCAGAGAATTTACTAAAGAAACTCAAAGCAAATGGGAAGTGCTTATCAACCCACAAGGCATAGCGAAAATAAACTTTTTTTAAAAAAAAATGATCTAAAACAAATACCGAGCAGTGAAACATATACTGGTGTCCATATGCTAACCATAATCACAGTGAAAGAAAAGTCACTTTTATATACTCTCTTTCTCTCTCTCTCTTTCCCTCCCTCCCTCCCTCTTTCCGTCCCTCCCTCCCTCTCTCTTAAGTGAATGTTCCAATCCATCCTGTGGTTTTTATTTCCAAGTTCCAGCTAATCGTCTTATGCTGGCTGGGGAATTCTGGGAGTTGAAGTCCATAAGTTTTAAAGTTGCCAAGGCTGGACACCTCTGAAGTACCCCATAATGGCTTACAAAGGAATAATACTTTTCAAACAGAAATAGTAGCAACCAGGAACACTTGCCTTTTCTTCAATGACACACTTATCCTTAAGCCACTGGTTTAGTATTTCATCTTTAAACGCCCCGGTGTTCCCAACTGTGCTTTGCTGGATTTTGGCAATCGTATTCGCATCCTTTACAATTTCAATCATGCCTGTTTAAAAACAAAACGAAGCCGGGCTTGAACCAATAGCCTCATTCCAGGCTGGAAGAACCACGCCATTTCTTTCTCTTTTTCTGCACCTCCAGATCTACTACCATCAGTTTTATAAAATAGACCAGACTAAGATGTGAAATAGGTCAGGACTACAGGCAATCCTTGACTTACAACCGCAAGTTATAAGGAGAGTAAAAGTGAGGGACAAGACTTGAAAGTTTTTCTTACTATAACCTTACACAGTAATAAAGGTAGTGTTGGTACTCCTGGTTGGTCATTCTTGTCTACTTCTAAGTACTGAGTCACCTGATAGGAAAAATGGCCAGCATAAAATTATAGACAGACAGACAGACAGAGGTAGATAGGTAGATAAAAAAAAAAAAGATTGGCTTTCATCCCAACACCAAAATATTTTAACCCCTGCAGGTCTTATGATTTTTAAAAGTATTGCCTTGGACATATACATTACCTATTTTATTCCCTGTAGAAATACAGCCATAAGGTAATAAACATAAATCTAAGGAATCTTCTTCCCATATTGATGCCATTATTCGAAGTATCTAATAGAAACAAAAGACAAACAGCATCCAGGAGCTATTTTAGTTTTTTTTTTTTTTAATTAAAATCCTAGAAATGTTCATATGAATTAAATCAGTTGTTTCAAATCGAATTCAAATCAATTTTTTTTTTTATTACAGGACAGTGTCCCAGACTGACTAAAACTTGTTTTTTTTTTAAAAAAGTTGCAGAGTAGAGCTACAAAACAGAACGCACAAACTAAAACAAGTCATTTCCTTATACCGCCAAGAACCCCTCTTCAAAGGAGAGGGGTGGTTAAGAAATATGAAATACAGGTAATCCTCGACTTACGATCACAATTCAGCTCAAAATTTCTGTTGCTAAGCGAGACAGTTTTCAAATGGATTTTGCTCCATTTTACGACTTTTCTTGCCACAACTGTTAAAGGAATCTCTGTAATTGTTAAGTTAGTAACACAGTTGTTAAGTGAATCTGGCTTCTCCATTGCTTGTCACTGTGACCGTCATAAATATGAGTCAAGCATCCAAGCATCCAAATGTTGATCACATGACCACAGGGATGCTGCAACAGTTGGTAAGTGTGAAAAACGGTCGTAAGTCACTTTTTCCAGTGCCATTGGACCTTTGAACGGTCACTAAGTAAGTCTAGGGCAGGGGTAGGCAACCTTGGCTCTTTTATGACTCGTGGACTTCAACTCCCAGAATTCCTGAGCCAGCCACGCTGAGGGGAAAGGGAGAGGTTTCCAAGCTGAGCCATGCTGGCTCAGGAATTCTGGGAGTTGAAGTCCATGAGTCATAAAAGAGCCAAGGTTGCCTACCCCTGATCTAGGGCTACTTGTATAAACAAATAATACTGTATAACTTTAAATAAATAAATGAATTTCTGCAGGCAGGAACCAAAATGGCAGCCTCAATTAGCAAGGCTAAAAATCAGGGATTTTTTGATGCGGTCTAAACATCTGGATTCCGAATTATACTATATAAATGTTGCAAAAAGAATCCTGACAAGTAATCGAAATAGCTTGTTAAGAAACACACAGCAGAACTCAAAAAGAAAAACTCCCGTTCACTAAAATGCAGAAATGTCCTGTCTTCTAGGCTCATTCACCTTCATCTCTGTGAATGAGATAAATATTTGTTGAGTCACCCCCAAGAAGAGGTGAAGTGTGCTTTGTATAATAAAGCTCAACATCTGGACACATCCGTTCTAATCTATGTTAATCGATCAGAGGAAGTTCTAATGGTAGAAGAGACACCGTATCTTGAATATTTTTATTTTTATTTTATTTTTTTGGTCTCTTCAAGTCAGTCTTAATTCCTGGGGATTGCCTGTATAAGTCCCTGGCAACATTTTGGAAGGGTTTTGCCATTGTCTCCTTCCTGAGAGAGATTGACTGGCCTAAGGTCACCCAGCTGGTTTCATAACTAGAATTCACAATCTCCAATTTCTAGTCTGAGGCCTTAATCAATACACCCAATTGACACTCAGTCTTCCATTTGTCAGAAATGGTGTAAGGTCTCCTGCTTGGGCAGGGGGTTAGACTAGATGACCTACAAGATCCCTTCCAACTCTGTAATTCTAATTCTAATTCTTGATGGGTAGGTTCAGAAATTTCATCCCAATACAGCAAGCTTTCACAGAAACACTGGAATTGTCCAGGATAGATAGATAGATATAGATAGATAGATAGATAGATAGATAGATAGATAGATAGATAGATAGATAGGTAGGTAGGTAGGTAGGTAGGTAGGTAGGTAGGTAGGTAGGTAGGTAGGTAGGTAGGTAGGTAGGTAGGTAGGTAGATAGATAGGTAGGTATAGATAGATTAGATATAGATAGATAGATAGATAGATGATAGATGATAGATAGATGATAGATAGATAGATAATTAGATAGATAGATAGATTAGATAGATAGATAGATTAGATAGATGATAGATAGATTATATAGATTATATAGATAAGATAGATAGATAGATAGATAGATAGATAGATAGATAGATAGATAGATAGATAGATAGATAGATAGATAGATAGATAGATAGATAGATAGATAGATAGATAGATAGATAGATATCTCACTGGCTGATTATAAAGGAGGGTGTGGTACCTCAGGAAGCAATATTATTTTAGCAATCTTGCCGACGATTGTTCTGGAAATCAGCTGGGGAAAAATAGAGACTTGCTCAAGCGTTCTTTGTAATTAAAAAAAATACCTCGCCTTCAGTGTCAGAAATTAGGGAACCTGGTGTAACAGTCTGAACTTTAGCGAAACAGGGAAGAAAGTCCAGCATGCAGAAACTGGTAGGTTTCCAGAGTTTGGTTTTTTTTTTTAAAGAAGGGATATGAAAAAGAGGAGTGCTATTAATAAAAACGTCATTCAGCGGAAGCCGAAGGTATTCTCACTTCCATGTCTTTTAGCAGCCACTTAGGACAGTTCTGTTTATTTCCTCTTTTTCATAACTAAAATGTTTCGTTAGTGGTTCTCACATCTCTTGGGCTTTTCCTCCGTGTGTCGTAGTCGCATTACCTGTAAAATGAGCATATCCTGCCTCAGATCGTCGCCGTGTTTGAAGATGATGCCGATGGTTTCGCTGGAGAGAGACGTTGGATCTGCACACTTGAATTCCAGCCAAAGAGGTTTTTTCTTGGAGGCCATTACTTTACATTTTTCTATCTGTGACAAAAGACAGGCAGTTATACATCTGTTAACCGCCAGAACTGGCGTCTAAGAATTAAAAGAGCAACTAAGAGGATCCAAGGCCTGGAGACCAAAAGATACGAAGAACGGCTGCGGGACTTGGGCTTGGCTAGTCTAAAGAAAAAGAAGAAATAGGGGAGACATGATAGCAGTGTTCCAGTATCTGAGGGGCTGCCACAAGGAAGAGGGGGCCAGGTTGTTCACCAGAGCACCAGAGGGAAGGATGAGAAACAATGGTTGGAAACTGATCAAGGAGAGAAGCAACCTGGAATGAAGGAGAAGCTTCCTGACAGTGAAGACAATCAACCAGTGGAACAGCTTTGCCTTCAGAAATCGTGGGCGCTCCATCACTGGAGGTTTTTAAAAAGAGACTGGACAATCACCTGCTATCATGTCAAATTTGAGCCCTGACAGGATTGAACTCCTGGCTGTGGACAGAGTTTGCCTGCAATACTGCATTCTAACCACTGCGCCACCACCGATGAGAAGTGAGAAGTTTTCAAGGGGGAACCCCCCCCCCCCAGAAAGTCCAGTTGCATTTCGGAAAAGCAACTTTGGGACAACCGTGACCTGGATGATTGAGAAGCTCCATAGACATTCAGCCAGCTGTGTATTTCTTTTAATTTCATACCAGAAACTCAACCAGGTCACAGACCTCAACGTCCAGCCACAACTGAACCCAACATTTCTGCTGCAAAGCGAGACATTTCTTGCGTGGGTTTTGCCCCATTTTACGAACTTCCTCTCCACAGTTTCTAAGTGAACTGTTGCGGTTGTTAAGTCAGGAACACGGTTGTTCAAGTGACTCTGGCTTCTCCTGTTGACTTGGCTTATCAGAGCTTCACAAAAGGGGATCACGTGACCCCCGGGACGCTGCATCCATCATAAACATGAACCAGCTGCTAAGCATTCGAATTTTGATCACGTGACCACAACGGTCGTAAGTGTGCAAAAACGATCATCACTTACTTTTTTCAATGTAACTGTCAATGGCCACTAACGGTCACTAAGCGAACTGTTGTAAGTCGAGGACTACCTGCATTTATTTCTTGCAACCTCCCACTCAAAATTACACCGAACCCTCACCGATGTTTTGCTCAATTTTTGTTCTATTAAACAATTTTGTTCTATTAAACAATGTGCATTGCAGTGTTTCATATGTAGAAATTTACTCCTCCTGGTGTCTCTGGAGCTTATTTGGGCCCTAATCTTGTTGACACCCATTTCTTCGACTTTTCGAGGAGAGAAGGAATTATATTTACCACCAGGGCCCCTGCTTTGAGTCCAGGGTCATATGGAACTCTAAAACATTCTGGAAACTTGTTCTCCTGTAGCCTCTCGAGTTTTTGTTTGAGCTGTGCGATGACTAAGAAAGGAGAGTGGGGAGGGAAAAAAAAGATTTTTTTAAAAAATCAGAAACATATTCGATTAGAATGAAATGGAATGAGGAATTGCTGGTACACACACACACACACGCACACACTGCATTTCTCCTTTAGGACATTGTTCCCCAACCTTTCCAGCTTTGTGGATTGGCGAGGGAGGAGGGGAGAAGAGATGGTTCCGCACGAGATAAAATGACTGCAGAGTGATTTTCATGATCTAAATCGGGGGTCCCCAACCCCTGGTCCGTGGACCGGTACCGGGCCGCGGCATGCCAGCAACCGGTCCGCACAAACAAGCAAAGCCCCATCCGCGGGATGCAGGCAGCACACAAAACCACGGCCCCTCCGGTCCGTGGAAAAACCTCTCTCCACGTTACCGGTCCCTGGTGCCCCAAAGGTTGGGGACCTCTGATCTCAATAGTCTTTCTATGTCTTAGATACAAAAATCAGAAAGCTACTCGTCACACCCCAAGCAAGCTGAACCTTAAGAACAAATTTTACTCTACAACGCTCATTTTTTAAAACACTTAGGGATGCCCGATTTAGAGGAAGAAACAATTTAATACAATAATCTAGGCCAGGGGTAGGCAACCTTGGCTCTTTTATGACTCGTGGACTTCAACTCCCAGAATTCCTGAGCCAGCCACGCTGAAGGGAAAGGGAGAGGTGTCCAAGCTGAGCCAGGCTGGCTCAGGAATTCTGGGAGTTGAAGTCCATGAGTCATAAAAGAGCCAAGGTTGCCTATCCCTGACCTAGGCTTATGGGGCTGGCTGGGGAATTATTGGGTGTTGAAGTCCACACATCTAGTGACCAAGGTTGAGGAATATTAATATGGAGAGTATTCCATTTTTAACGCTACCCATGATGAAAATTTAAATGTTGGCTCTATGTATGCTGCTAGATCTCTTTTTTGGGGGGGGGGGACACACATAAAGACCCCGCAGAGCCCAAGGTCACCTCCAACACCATCACCACCACAATGGAGACATCACCTGGGAGTAGATCTTTGGCTCTGCTAACTTAGAACACGGCCATCTACGTTTGCAATGATCTCTGATGGGGTTTTACCAACGCAAGTACAGTACAGTATATTTTTGTGCGGGTCCTTGGCGCCCTCTCAGCTTGGCGGCTTTCTTGCAGACGTTTCCTTACCCAACTAGGTAACGCCATCAGCGCTGTATTGCCTAGTGTGCCAACGAAACATCTGCAAGAAAACAGCCAAGCTCAGAGACCGCTAAGGACCCCACAGTTCAACCCTGAGCTGCCAACATTCTCTTGTTAGTATATTTTTGGGTTTTTTTTTTTTTTTTTTTTTAATCTGCTTTGCAACTGACTCGTCTGGAAACCACAGCTGTGAGGCACGGGTACCACAGACTTCGCCGCCTGTGAGGAAAAAGTCGGGGAGGCAAATGCGCCGTAGCCAAAAGGGTGCTTCCAAAAACGGCGCCTACCTTGAGGGGTGACGTCGTACTTCTCTGCCGAAGCGGCCTTGACCTCCCTCGTGACCTTGTGCAGCAGCTCCGTCACCTGGACCTGCTGGAGGAAGTCCTTCAGCATCGCTTTGCCACAGCCCCTCAGATACGCTTCCAAGATCACGGCAAACCTTTGCTGGTAATGCATGGATTGAGCAATCTCGCTTCTCAGAAACCAAAACAGGAAGTGTCCGATTCGCTTGTTCTGTGAATGGAAGAGGTGGCATCTAAGAACAGGGTTCTTCGCGGATCTGACGTTTGGCAAGTGCATCCACCTTTCAGAAACACGGCGCAGGTAGTCCTCGACTTACAATTGAGCCCAAAATGTCCGTTGTTAAGTGAGACATTCGTGAACGCGCAGTCTTATGGCGCTGAGATAACCCAGGAGTAAACACAGTAAACAGTGGTCTATATTAAAAGGTGGTTTATCTTACACTATCTACAACAGGGGTCTTCAAACTTGGCCCTTTTATGATTTGTGGACTTCAACTCCCAGAATTCCTCAGCCAGGAATTTTCGGAGTTGAAGTCCACAAGTCATAAAAGGGCCACGTTTGAAGACCCCTGATCTACAATATCATACACCAGGAACAAAATACATACATGTGCTAATACAGCAGGATCCAACCTACCACAATTCCAGCAGGAAACAGAAGAGAGAGAACACATCAGCAAAGCCTTCCCTTTTATACAAAGGCTCTTAAAGAGACACAGACCCTGCTGAGTCATTCCCACCGTTACATCTTACATTACATAAGCTGGTTAGCTTTTAAATCATTACCTTGACATGTTTTGTCCCATTTTACAAATTTTCTGGCCACGGTGGTTAAGGGAATCATTGCAGGTGTTAAATTAGTTGCACATTTGTTAAGTGAATCTGGCTTCCCCATTGACCTTGCTTGTCAGAAGGTCACAAAAGGGGATCGCATGATCTGGGGACACTGCGACCGTCATAAATACGAGTTAATTGCTAAGACTCTGAATTTTGATCACTTTGACCACAGGGATGCTGTAATGGTTGTGAAGTGCGAAAAACGGTCATAAGTCATTTTTTCCAGTGCCGTTGTAAGTTCGAACGGTCACTAAATAAACTGGTACGTCGAGGATGACCTATATACCATAGGATCTTAGGGCTGGAAGGGATCTTGGAGGTCTTCTAGTCCAACCCAACTAGAGTCAAGAAACAAGCTTGTAGTGTATATCAGAGGTGGTGACCCTTAGAGAGCTGCATGCAACGCAATTTCATTTTAATGTATGCTGATTAGCGTACATCCAAAGTGACAATAAAGTTATTAAGTTATTATTCTAAGCTGACGTTTGTGGAAGAATTACTGCCAAATCACTATTTTCGTCCTTGGTCTACCGGTTCAGCCAAGCGTTACAAAGGGATCTACTCTTTGATTTTGCAACTCTCCTGTTAGCACTCCATCTGATTTAAATCTTTTCCAATACTTACTCTCAAGCCGCGCTTTAGCAGAAACCGGGCTAAGGCACTGTCGTGGTAAGGCTCGAATTTTACAGCCTGAAATAGAGAAAAAAGAAGGAAAAAAGTATTAACATGCTTTGCTTTAGTTTTGGGTTCTTATTTAGAATTTCTCCTAGCACGTAACATTTTTTTCTTTCCTGCATATCATATATTTATTTATTTATTTATTTATTTAAAAAAGGCACGTGAAATATTGAAATTCAGGCAGATTAAACGTGGACCAGCAAAACACCTGAAGAAAAGTGTGAGCTTCGGCGCTTCAGCTTCCAGACACCACGCAGTTGTTAAACCCCAGGAGATGCAAGTGGCACATTTTGCGTGAATTTTAGGCAACTGCAGCTAGACACTTATTTTTTTTTTCTCCTCTTAAAATGACTGTCTTAGGGAGACTTACACAGCATATTTGAGCATCAGTGAAGGACACGCAATAGCAGGGGGTCTTCAAACTTGGCCCTTTTATGACTTGTGGACTTCAACTCCCAGAATTCCTCAGCCAGGCACGCTGGGCTGAGGAATTCTGGGAGTTGAAGTCCACAAGTCACAAAAGGGCCATGTTTGAAGACCCCGACGCAATAGAATAGGTGTTTCTGTTTGATCATTGCTAATACAGGAGATGTGACAAGGAATAAAACCTGATTTCACACACGTGCCATTCCCAACACCTAACAAGATCCGATGCAACTCCCATTTGCAAATGACCCATCATTTAAGCCTGTTCTCTGCATCCAAAGATACAGGTTGTCCTCAACTTAATAATAATAATAATAATAATAATAATAAAGTTGGAAGGGACCTTGGAGGTCATCGAGTCCAACCCCCTGCTCAGGCAGGAAACCATTGAGTCCAAAATCTCTGTTGCTAAGTGAGACAGTGGTTGGGTTTTGCCCCATTTTATGGCCTTTCTTGCCACAAGTGAATCACTACAGTGGTTATGTTAGTAATCCGGTTGTTAAGTGAATCTGGCTTCCCCAATGACTTTGCTTATCGGAAGGTCGCAAAAGGGGGATCACGTGACCCCCGGACACAACGACCGTCATAAATGTGAACCAGTTGCCAAGCGTCCAAATTTTAATCGTGTGCCCATGGGGAGGCCGCAAGGATCTTAAGTGTGAAAAACAGTTAAAAGTCACTTTTTTCAGTACCATTGTAATGTCAAACGGTCACTAAATGAATTGTTCTTAAGTCGAGGACTACCTGTACTTGTGTGTGGCCAGTTCACACATTCAGTGACCAAAGATCAAATGATCATCAGAGAGATGGGGAAACACACGGCAATGTGCAATGTATGGATGGTTCTGCTGATAGGGTTAAAATAACTGTATTATAATTATGGCTGTGGAGAGTAAGGCCTACCCCGAAAATAAGCCCTAGCTTGATTTTTGGGGGTGGGCCTAATATAAGCCCTACCCCAAAAATAAGCCCTAGTTTCGGGGTGATGCACACATTTAAAAATCAAGCTAGGGTGGGGGTGTGGATCTGCCCCATGCGCCCCGCACCCACAAACCTTGCAACCAGGCCTCTCCTCGCCGGCCCACTTCTTCTGAGGCGTCTTCTGCAGCCAGGCCTGCATTTCTCAGTCAGGCCTGCATTTCTGGAAAGGCCACTGCAGCCAAGAACCAAGCTATGGAGTCAATCCATAGCTTGGTACTCGGCTGCAGTGGCCTTCCAGAAAGGCCTGACTGCGAAATGCAGTCCCGAATGCAGCTGCAGAACTTCGGCCCCAGAAGAAGCGGACCAGCTGGGCAGGAGGTGAGTAAAAAAGACACCCTCCGAAAATAAGACCCGGTATTATTTTCAGGGAAACACTGGTAGCATTAAGCAAACCACTTCTTCAGAAGAATTATAGCAGCCACATCTTGTGGAAGACTGACACAATTGCTTCAAAGGGAACCTCCAATTCTCTGCTGGAGTGTCTAGAGACACAGATCCACATGAACAGCAATGTGTGTGTAGGCATACAAAGCACACACTAAGCGACTCCTTTCAAAGCAATTACACTAGCCTTTTAAAGGATGCAGCTGCTTTAATGAGTCAAGGAGGAATTATCCTGCTTGCACGAACAAACTTTGGGAAATACAGAGAGTCCTTGGCTTACAACCATCCATTTAGTGACCGTTCACAGTTAACAACGGCACGGAAATATATGAAACTTGTGACTGTTTTTTTACACTTTTGTCCACTGCAGCATCCCCCCCTTGGTCATGTGATCAAAATTCGGAGGCTTGGCAACTGGCATGTACTTATGACAGTTGCAGTGTCTTGGGTTCACGTGATCACCTTTTGCAACCTTCTGACAAGCAAAGTCAATGGAGAAGCCAAATGCACTTAACCGTGGTACTAATTTAACAGCTGCAGGTACTAATTTAACAACTGTGGCAAGAAAAGTCGTAAAATGGGGCAAAAACTCACTTAACAACTGCCTCGCTTAACAACAATTTTGGGATCAATTGTGGTCGTAAGTCGAGGACTACCTGTACCCTTTTTTCACCGCCTTATTGTGGTGTCACTTTAGTGCAGTTGTTGCTCTCCTCTATTCAAAATGCACTTAAAGGAAAAGATAAATTCTCTCTTGAGGAGAGTTTGATTCCTAACCGTGACACGTATGTGTCTTCTTGCCCCTGGCTTCACCTTTTTTTATATACATAATTTCCTTTTTTAATTTTAATTTCCTTTTTTAATTTTAATTTCCCCCTTTTTTAAAAATAAATAAATCCCAGACTATCAGCTCTAGCATCTTCTGATGGACTTCCGTCCAAGTACTACTTGAAGTATGATTTGAAGTACTACATCCGAGTACTATTTGAAATATTGCCTTCTCCTGATCACCTCTACCCAACCTACCAGAATGAGGAGGCAAGGAATGCTGCAAGTCTCCCCTCCTAAGGAGGTCCATCTAGCAAGACCCCAAAGAAGGGCCTTCTCCGTGGTGGCTCCCTCTCTGTGGAACATCATCCCCGCAGAGATAAGATTGGCTCCCACTTTGACCCTCTTTCATAAGGCCTTGAAGACCTGGTTTTGCCAGAGTGAGATGGAGACCATCAAGTAACTTATCTCAGAGGTCCCCAACCTTTTGGGCACCAGGGACCACTTCCGTGGAGAGAGGTTTTTCCACGGGCCGGAGGGGGCGTGGTTTTGTGTGCTGCCTGCATCTCATGGATGGAGCTTTGCTTGTTTGTGTGGACCAGTTGCTGGCATGCTGTGGCCCGGTACCGGTCCACAGACCGGGGGTTGGGGACCCCTGGCTGATCTGACTGATTGTTGTCGACTGATTGTGGTGGAGTTATCGCTTTTTATTGTTTCTATATGAGATTGGTGTCTGGTGTGACTGAGAATGAATTGGAGGGCCATATGAATTTTCTTCAATAAATAAATAAATACTAACCACAGACATCCACGTTGACCTCAGAAACGCCCCTCTAGCTTACCTGAACCAGCTGTAAGAGGTAGTGAAGCACCTCGTCGTCTTCTAAGCCTTCCAACTTTTGCACAGCCATCGTTCTCACGGTTTCATCCGAAAAGTTGCAATCCAGAAGTTGCATCGGCAAGCCGACATCCAAAGCGCTCTGGTCCCACGCATCCCTTTTAGCTAGCAGTTGGTAAGTTTCAGCTACTAGTTCCTGCTGTCCCCATTTCACTGAACTAAGCAACTTAGGGTACGCCTTTGGGTGCTTTATACTTTCGTACCTGAAATGCCATAATAATTCTTTGTCTTCAGGGGTGAGCGGGTTGAGCAGATCCGTAGCTATGATCTCCTCCAGCTGTTTCCGCAGCTGGTTTGGCATTTCGACTCTGGCCCTGTCCCCTTGGGGATCAGACGCGATCTTGTGTTTGGGCAAGGCGATGGGGTGGCAGTATTTGTCCAACACAATCGAAACAGCCATGGAATTTTCCTTATCCGGATTGGTGGCCGAGGTCAGTTTGTCCGCATTTATGCTTCCTTGCTCTTCCCCCTTGCCCGGAATTTTCCACATGTGAAGCACATAGTCCCCCGTTCTGAGCAGAGAACGGTGGTCTATCAGCAAAAGGTTGACGTAGTAGAGAAGCTGACTTTTGTACTTGGGATCAGAAGACGGCGAATCATAGGAATGGAGGTTACCCTTGGTGGACGGCGGTGGAGTTTTGCCGCAATATATTTGCAGGGTGAGCAACGCCCCTTTTGGAAGGTCCTTGATCTTGATGTCAAACTCAAGCCAAACATTCCAGAGAACCTCTTCGGTAAACGGCTTAGCGATGGTTCTCCTCTGGGAAAGGAGCTGTTGGCCATGTTGAATATTAGCCTCCACGAAGACGGTAAGGTCTGTGTTTCTCGGTAAGACGGGGATATCAATGCCGATAACCTTGACCCTGAACTTACGGTTGCAATCCCACAAGGATATGGTGAACACCCTTTCATGATCTTTGCCCTGGATGGTAAGTTGCTCGTGATATCCCGAAACTCCGGTGCAATCATCAACCAAGGGCCATTCTTCTTTCTGAACTTCATCCTGGTTTGGGTCCGGTGGTTCATCCAGGACCAGGTGAATTTCTTCCCCCTTTTTCAGATACTGTCTTATCCAGTGGAAGTTTTTGATGGGTGTCTCTCCTACAATGTACTCATCTCGGCCACTCACTCTCAGGACAAAATCGAGCTCACTATAATCTTCAGGAATATTCATCAAAGACTTCTTCTTTGCCATTTTGGTGAAGAAGCTCTGAAGGATAACCTCCGGGGTATCGTCCACCCCGACTTTAATCTTCTGGCTGGTGGTTCCTCGGTGGATGTTGATAAAAATATTATTGTTGACAATTCTACTCAGCAAATATTCCGGAAGTGGCTTGGATGTAGTCCAAGGGTGCATGGAGTATAATTTGGGGTCTCGGCAGGATACGTCAATCGTCCGCGGAGTGACCAGCCTACGGCGGGCAAACTCGAGTTCGTCATCGTGCACGTTGCTCACGTCGGTGACGTCATAGCCAATCAAATAATTGAGCTGTCTTTGGAACTCTTGAACTTCCTCGGAGGGGTTGGGCTTCTCAACCACGTGGATCTTGCCCACTTTCTTCTGCAAGACTTTCCAGTATAAGATACAATCCAGGGTCTGTATGATCTGGTGCTTGTCGTAAATTTCATACCACTGGCCCTTCTTCTGATACAGGAGGAGAAACTGATCCGGCGTGATCTTGCGGAAGAGGTCTGAGGTCTGGTGGCCTTCCACCGCCTGCATCCAGACCTGCGCTTTCATCTGCTCGACCGTGCAGTTGGTAGCAACGTCAAGTACGATGCTGGTTGTGGGGAAAACAAACTCAATGGAGATGAGTTCCGTTGAGGAGAAAGTGTTGGCGGTACAGTAGGGCTTCATCCTCCTCCTCCTGCGTCGCTTGTTGTCATCTCTCATAACCACAGTTTGATCGCTGCTCTCCAACTCCATGCCACAGGAAGTCTAGGAAAATCCAACACAACGCCCGATTATTTCTTTTTCCCACGGACCGTGGGAAGTGTCTGCTGAGTTTCTGTTGAATACAATCTCAAAAATCATTTTTACACACATCAAATGAAAGCTAATCCAGCGGAAGGAAAGCCCGTTTGAATCCTTTTGATTTCCTTCCATTAATGATATTTAAAAATAATAATAATAGAGATAATAGCAAGTTCTAAGCAAAGAGCAGTTAAAATACCTTCTGTATTAAGCATAGCTTCTGTAAATACTGTAACTGCCCCCAAAAGGCAATTGCTAAAATAAGAACAGGGGTACGTTGATCTGTAGCTGTTGGTGTTCTCTAGAGCAGGGATCCCCAACCCCCAGTCTGTGGACTGGTACCGGGCCACAGCATGCCAGCAATCGGTCCGCACAAACAAGCAAAGCCCCATCCGCTTGATGCAGGCAGCACACAAAACCACGCACTCTCTGGCCTGTGGAAAAACCTCTCTCCACGTAACCGGTCCCTGGTGCCCAAAAAGTTGGGGATCTCTGCTCTAGAGCTTGGTTGTTTTGTTGCGGACATTTCATTACTGAACTAGGTAACATCATCAGTACTAATAGGGAGTGGGATTTGCTCTCATTTTATATTCTAACGGCTTACTGACAGTAAACAACAGCCCAATCAAGGGACCGTCAAGACCACTCCCACCAACCCTGTCAGGGCAAGTCTCTAATAAGGGGTCCCCAACGCCCCAGTCCGTGGACCAGCACCAGGCTGCGGCATGCCAGAAACCGGGCCACACAAACAAGCAAAGCCCCATCCGTGGGATGCAGGCAGCATGCGAAACCACACCCTCTCCGGTTCATGGAAAAACCTCTCTCCATGGAACTGGTCCCTGGTGACCAAAAGGTTGGGGGCCACTGCTCTAGTATATGCCCAAATGTTGTCTGTATGGGAGAGGGGGAAACATGTTCCCCCCAGGAATGGGAGAGCTTAGAATGATGCAGTCACCAACTTTCTGAGCCACTGTCCAGCTGCCTCTCCTGTGGGGGTACAAGCATTTCCCCCCCATAACCTCACAGATCTCATCCCCATCGGCCCCCAGAGAATGTGGTCTCTTCTATGCTGCGCCATGGTGGTGCAGTGGTTAGAATGCAGTACTGCAGGCTAACTCACTGCCAGCCGTTTGATCCTGACCAGCTCAAGGTTGACTCAGCCTTCCATCCTTCCGAGGTTGGTAAAATGAGAACCCAGATTGTTGGGGGCAAGATGCCGACTCTGTAAACCACTTAGAGAGGGCTGTAAAGCACTGTGAAGCGATATATAAGTCTAAGTGCTATTTCCCTTCCTCCCTCCCTCCCTTCCTTCCTTCTTTCCTCTCTTATTCCCTTTCTCGTTCTCCTTCCTGGTGGTGCAGTGGTTAGAATGCAGTATTCCAGGTTAACTCTGCTCACTCCAGAAGTTCGATCCTGACCAGCTCAAGGTTGACTCAGCCTTCCATCCTTCTGAGCTTTGTAAAATGAGAACCCAGATTGTTGGGGAGAATATGCTGACTCAGTAAACCGCTTAGAGAGGGCTGTAAAGCACGGTAAAGCGGTATATAAGTCTAAGTGCTATTGCTATTCTGGTTTTTAGACTTTTGCATTGACAGAGTGATTTTCATATTTATTTATTTATTAAACTGCCTAGAGGCGATCCTAGGAGGTGGCTTACAGCCGGATTTCATCTCCTCACAGAAGATGCTTCCCTTAACTTGTGGAAATCAATTTTTGCTTTCGTTCCACAGCTCAACCAATTCACGAGAAAACTCCACATTTTTTCCTGTAGCATTTTGGGGAATGAGAAGTCCGTCAGACAAAAATAAAGTTGTTGTTTTGTTTTTTTAAAAAATATATTCTGTTCTACTGAGCCCAACTGCAGGCGCTTAAATCTGGATTCAACTCATAGATTCATGTTGATTGGAAGGAGGAAGCCATTTTTTAATCTATTATAACCATCATCACCGTCAACGACCATTTCCAAATATTAAGTAGACACTGTAGGCACTTAAAATTTGGAGCACTTTAAAAATGCCTTTGTGTTTAACGTGCCATTTGCTCTATAAATGTTATTCTCTCTTTTTTTTTAAAAAAAAAATATGTTTTATTATTTTTATGGGCATAGAAAGGGAGAGGTAGGTAAAGGTATGACATAGGGTAAAAAACAAGGATTAGACCAGGGGTAGGGGTAGGTACAATAATGGGGTTACCCCCAACAATAAATCAACGCTTTAGCAAGCAGACTGTCGCCCGGGTATACATATTAAATATGCATAGTTAACATAATACTAAAAAGCTATATTAATAAATTTATCACTATTAATGATAAAAACTTAACCAATGCATATCATTCATTCTGTAAGTAACAATAATCAGTATGCTATTAGTGATATATTACTAACTAAATATAGTTACGTATAAATACCGATATGCTTATTAATTATAATTACTTATAGTTAAAAGTAAACATCTAACAGAAAAGTTAAAAAATAATATTAAAGAAAAAATACATCATTTATCTTATTTAATTTCATCACCTTTATTGCTAACCATTGATAAAATTTTCCCCATGTTTTAAAGTAAATTGTATCTTCTTTCTCTTTGATTTCTAAAGTTAATCTATCCATGTCTGCACATTCCAATATTTTTGTAATAATAATCTGATCAGGTGGTATCTTTTCATTTTTCCAAAATTGAGCAAATGCTATTCTCGCAGCTGTTAATATATGTAAAATTAAATATTCATTCTCTTTTTTTTTTTTATTCCACATTTCTCTCTGTAGCACTTTGGGGAATTAGACGTCTGTTACAGAAAGGAAAGAATTGTTAAAAATCTGAGCCCAATTGTATGCTCTTAAATCTGAGTTCAACTCACAGATTCATGCTAACCCAGAAGACAAGGCTGTTTTTCGCTATTTCATGATGATGATGTAACATTTTGCCGTCCTCATCATCACCCTCATCATCCATTTCCAAACACTAAATAGACGCTGTTTCTGTTTAAAATCTGAAGCATTTTAAAGCACCGCTGTTTAAATAATTAATCTTTAACATGTCACTTGCCCTATAAATGTTAAAAATATATATATATTTTTTACAAAATTTCGAAGCCAGCATCTTTGCCAGTTGCAAAGAGAAGAGAAACATTATTTGGGGGGGGGGGAGGGAACTGCAGGGGGGATAACAAGAGTATTTTTACGTAATTAAAATAATTAACAGCGGTCTGCCTGGATTAAATCAAAACTCATCCACTCCAAGGACACCAGCAGCTCCTACGTTATTTCGAATAACGTAAAATACATTTGAGATCACCCCCGACTAATGACAAGGGTTTAAAAATTGTCTTATAATTTCCATTTTCCCACTTATACCAGACAAAATGAAGGCTCAACCCATACAAGCTATTTCGATTAGTTCCTCCTTAATTAATAAAGACTACATTGCTTGCCGGGTGTTAATTTTTTTCCCCCCAACAAAACTTTAGATGCTGCGATGCTTTTTTCCTAACGAATTCTTCCCCATCTTTTTAATCTCAGGATGGTTTTGGAACAAAAGATGAGTAGAAGCAAAAAAACCCATTTCGGGACTCCAGCAATTATTGGGTAGAATTGTTAAGTTTTAAACCCAAGCCCCCAAGGAAAGAACCGATGAACTATTTAATGAGAGATTTACCTGATTGGGAAGCGGGAGCTGCGTTTCTGCAGAAGCCTCATTTGTATAGTTTTGAATCCTGCCTATTTTAAAAATGGCAAACAGTTCACAACATGGAAAGTTGCTGGTTTGCGCTAAGATGTTCTGTTTTTCTGGCTTCGTTTCATCAACAGAGGCAGCGGAAGTCTTATAACCAGGAAGGAAGTTTTAACCCACTTGGCTATAAACAAGATCGTTGACTTTTTTTAAAAAAAAAAATTTGTTTTAATGCTTTTCCGGTTAGAACTGTTAAACAGACCTTTGCTTAGTTGCAACCATTAAAAAAAAGAAAAGAGGAACATATTTCTGAAAAAAATACAGGCGGGA
This sequence comes from Azemiops feae, assembly GCA_023970755.1. Taxonomy (NCBI): domain Eukaryota; kingdom Metazoa; phylum Chordata; class Lepidosauria; order Squamata; family Viperidae; genus Azemiops; species Azemiops feae. Next base: position 13,949 of record JALGBA010000665.1, on the reverse strand, counting down.
CCATGCCTTAAAAGTTGCTCAAGAAAGGGAAAAAAAATAAAAATAGAAATAGAAAACTCGCTCATTCAGTCTGGATGAAAATAGTAGGCGGTTTATTCTGCTTGATAATTATTATTCTTAGTTCCCCAGGGTTTGCAAACTCTGTGACTCCTAGGAAAGCAGACAGCAATTGGGTAGAGCAGGGGTCTTCAAACGTGGCCCTTTTATGATTCCTCAGCCAGCATGGCCAAATAAAGCTATTCTGTTCTGTTCTATTCTATTTTCTATTCTATTCTATTTTCTATTTTATTCTATCGTATTTTCTATTCTATTCTATTCTATTCTATTCTATTCTATTCTATATTCTACTCTATATTCTATTCTATTCTATTCTATATTCTATTCTATATTCTATTCTATTCTATATTCTATTCTATTCTATATTCTATTCTATTCTATTCTATTCTATATTCTATTCTATTCTATTCTATTCTATATTCTATTCTATTCTATATTCTATTCTATATTCTATTCTATATTCTATTCTATTCTATATTCTATTCTATATTCTATTCTATTCTATATTCTGTTCTATATTCTATTCTATTCTATATTCTATTCTATTCTATATTCTATTCTATTCTATTCTATTCTATATTCTATTCTATTCTATATTCTATTCTATTCTATATTCTATTCTATTCTATTCTATTCTGCATTTTATTTTATTTTATTTTATTTTATTTTATTTTATTTTATTTTATTATTTTATTTTATTATTTTATTTTTATTTTTATTTTTATTTTTATTTTTATTTTATTTTATTTTATTTTATTTTATTTTATTTTATTTTATTTTATTTTATTTTATTTTATTTATTTTATTTTATTTTATTTTATTTTATTTTATTTTATTTTATTTTATTTTATTTTATTTTATTTTATTTTATTTATTTTATTTTATTTTCCATTCCATTCCATTCCATATCTAGGTCTACATCGGATTTTTTAACAAAAGGACAGAAGTGGTTTGCAGCTGCCTGTTTTGTTTTGCTTCCCAGATCAGCCTTAAACAAAGTTGCCAGACGGCAACACACTGACACAACAAGGGTGGAGAATGCAGCACATTTCACCATTCTTATTGGCAGAGGGCTGGCTTGAAGATGAGATCATCCCATTCTTGCTCGTATTCTCTGCTCCCCATCTTTCTCCACCCACCCTGTAGGGTTCTCGTCTGTCTCTTCTTCTCCAGAAGCCCTCAGTCAATCAAGGAGATCACCAGAACCTACTAAGAGCAAGTGGCAGCTCAGGAGCGACCCCCAAACACAATAAATCAGAATAGAGCTGGAAGGGACCTTGGAGGTCTTCTAGTCCAACCCCCTGCTCAAGCAGGAGACCCTACACCAGGGGTGGGGAACCTTGGCTCTTTTATGACTCGTGGACTTCAACTCCCAGAATTCCTGAGCCAGCATGGCTCAGCTTGGAAACCTCTCCCTTTCCCCTCAGCGTGGCTGGCTCAGGAATTCTGGGAGTTGAAGTCCACAAGTCATAAAAGAGCTTAACACACAGGGATTCGCACACTGTCCCTTCAGGAGCAAAGACTCTCCTAAGATCTCTCTAGCCACCATCTCTGCTCCCTTTCCTCGGGAGTTGAGGCTCCTGAAAGACCTGAAACCCAGTTTAGAAAGTCACCGTGGCCTAAAATCAAACTCGATTACACCACGATAACCATGCAGCTTTCTTGGCTTCAACAGGAAAGTGGATAGCCACTAACATCTTCCAGGTTGTTTGTCTGAATCTACAGCCGTGGCATTGCCTGGTGGCCTCCACTCCAGGTATGTTCCATCTGCTGAGCTTCCACAGATTAGCCAAAATCAGCTCAGGGCTGCCACCTAGTGGAGCTCTCCTGCTTAGCGGCAGCAACATTAATTTGGAATCGCTTTTTCTAAAGTGAAGATTAAATGACAGTTTAATCTGTTATCGGCAGTTCGCCTTCATCGTCACCTGTGAATGCCAGAACAAAAGCAGTGCTAATTTAATAAGCATTTGTGGAATTACAGCCTGCAACCTTGGTATGTTTTGGAAGTCTTCCATTCAAATAACAACCAGGTCCAATCATGTTTACGACTGTCACCCAGACTAGGTCAACTTCCTGCATAGACAAATTTAACCTCCCACATAGGAATCAACAACAGCTAATGCACCTCCTTTACAGTTTAACCTTACCCAAATAACACAAAGGTTAGGTCATCCTTATTCCTTTCTCTCCGCCTCTCCGCCATCCCACCCCACCCGCTGCCTTGTTGATGGCTCACCTCTTCTCCCTTCCCTCTATATTTATTTAAAGATGTGTATCTGTTACAACAACCTCCAGGCCTGCTTACACCTCCTCGTTATACATCATTAGAAACATAAAGTTAAGTAGCGTGAGCAGAGACAGCTAAAGCTAATCCAGTTATTATTATTATTATTATTTTTTGTTTTAAAAAAAGAACAAATTAAATACACGGCAGGAAAGTTTGTTTGGAAGGAATTCAGGAGAGGGCTTTTAACAACAGAGGTGGGGCAGCTAAGGAAGGAGAGCTTCTCCCTACAGAGATCAAACAGTGAACAATTTTGCATAGCAAATGCTGTCGCTGTACACAATTAACACACCAAGAGCAATCCACTTCTGGAGTGTATTATCCACACCAAATCTGGTTTCAACCACGAGCAATGAAGTGAATGCACTTCTGAATTCTTCAAACAACTGTTGACCGTTGGTTCCTCCACTGAGAATCTGTAAAATAAATCTATGGGGGTCCCCTTGTTAATATTCCCAACCAAGGTGAAAAAGAGAAAAGAGCTTGAAGCCATTTCCAGTGTCAGTGATTAAAAACCACACACACATACATTCACACAAAACCCAGGCAGTCCTTGACTTATGACCCACAAATGAGCCCAAAATTTCTGTCGCTAAGCGAGACATTGGTTAAGGGAGTTTTGCCCCGTTTTATGACCTTTCTTACCACAGTCGTTAATCACTGCACTTGCTCAATTGGCAACACGGTTGTTAAGTGGATCTGGCTTCTCCCATTGAGTCTTCTTGCCATAAGGTCGCATAAGGGGATCGCGTGACACCCCGGGACACTGCGACCGTCATAAATGTGAGCCAGTTGCCAAGCTCCTGAATTTTGATCACGTGACCGTGGGGGGATGCTGCAAAGGTGGGTCAGTGTGAAAAACGGTCATAAGTCACTTTTTTCAGTGCTGTTAACTGCCAGCGGTCACTAAACAAACTGCTGTAAGTCGAGGACTACCTGTATATTAATGTAAGGATCAAAGGTCCACCTAGAACAGGGGTGGGAAACCTTGGCTCTTTTATGACTGGTGGACTTCAACTCCCAGAATTCCTGAGCCAGCCACGCTGAGGGGAAAGGGAGAGGTTTCCAAGCTGAGCCATGCTGGCTCAGGAATTCTGGGAGTTGAAGTCCATGAGTCATAAAAGAGCCAAGGTTGCCTACCCCTGGCCTAGAAGTTCTATTCCTACCACCAGACAGATGCCAGGAAAGTCCACAATCCAGATATAAATCCAAAATGTTTAAGTCGTTGGTGTTTAAAAGGATAGCCAAGCCATCCTGGCAACCTCTTCCTCCGCGAGTTTTACAAATTCTTCTTTTAACGGTATCAGCCTTCCAAGGCAAATACTGTAGCTGATTTGCCTGTGGTGAATCACCTATTATTTAATTTCAACGGATAATTCCCATGTCGTTAACAAAAGCAGGAACAGCTATCCTCTTTCTTCCCCCCCCCCCAGGGCTGGTGCACAAAATCAACACTGAATCCTATAATGCTCCGTAATCATTGACAGGTTTCCCTGTTCGTTTTCTCAGCGACACCCCTGCGAAGTAGGACAGAGCCTCTCTCAGGGCGCAGATGAAGGTGGGTGCAGGTAAAGATCGGTCCAAAGCCCAGGGACCCTAAAGACATCCTCCTGGATATGACAAATGGCTTGAATAGGGAGAGGGCAGCAATAAATTGATTATTTATTGGGTTATTAAGTTATTCGACTTATTTATTTTCTAAGAATTTGGGAACGACAGGGAGTTGCTACTGCAACCCAGTGGAAATATATTGTTCACTCCAGCATTTTTTTTCCTTGTTCTTATAACACAAACACACACACACACACACACACACACACGTGCGTGAACGTGCATGCACAGGGCAGTTATCTAAACTTGCACTCACTTGTAAATCTTTATATCAACATTATGGAAGTGTGCATGAGCCTGCCTGCCTGCCTGCCTGCCTATCATCTATCTATCTATCTATCTATCTATCTATCTATCTATCTACCTACCTACCTACCTACCTACCTACCTACCTACCTATCATCCATCCATCCATCCTTCTATTATCCCTGCCTGCCTGCCTGCCTGCCTGCCCTGCCTGCCTGCCGGCCTGCCTGCCCTGCCCTGCTCCTTCCAGCCTCCTGCCTGCCTGCCCCTGCTCCTGCTGCCTATCTATCTATCTATCTATCTATCTATCTATCTATCTATCTATCTATCTATCTATCATCTATCTTTCCATCTATTATCCCTGCCTGCCTGCCTGCCTGTCTATCTCTGTGTGTCTGTCTGTGTCTGTCTGTCTGTCTATCAATCAAATTTATTTACCGCCCAACTTACTGCAGGATAACTTTAATGCCTCCCTGCAGGGGTACAAATTGTCTTCACCCCACAGAGTGGCTTACCCAAACATTTACAGCCCCCCCTCCCCCCAAATCCATTCTCCAGGTCCAAAACCCTGGCCCGCAGCTGCCAAGGACGGTCCACCCCATGCGAACTATATTCAATTTCCCTGTGGATAATCCCGAAGGACCAAAAAAACCCCACACCCTGAACCCGATTATAAAGAAAAAAAACAGGTCAAACCAGTGTTACACCGCCTAAAGTTCAACTCCATCCAGCGAGCAAGCAAGGGATTTTTTTTTTGGGGGGGGGAACCCCACACTTGTTTCCGGTTCGGGAAAAAACTTCCCCTGCAAAGTTAGAAAACACTGGGAGGAAGTGATGCAGAGCCTCTGGCGGTGGGCAAATTGAGGGGGGGGGTCGGCCAAGGGTCCCCCCCGCAGCTACTTCCACCAGGCCGCCCCCATCCCTGACTTACGTCCGGGTTGAGCAACAGAAGAGCCCCCCCAGGCCACCCTGTCCCAGACCTATGTCCAAGCTGAGCCCCCCCAGGCCGCCCCTGTCCCAGACTTACATCCAAGCTGAGCCCACCCAGGCTGCCCCCATCCCAGATTTACGTCCAAGCTGAATCCCCCAGGCCACCTGTGTCCCAGACTTATGTCCAAGCTGAAGCCCCCCCAGGCCGCCCCCGTCCCAGACTTATGTCCAAGCTGAAGCCCCCCCCAGGCCGCCCCCATCCCGGACTTATGTCCAAGCTGAGGCCGCCCCTGTCCCAGACTTATGTCCAAGCTGAATCCCCCAGGCCACCTGTGTCCCAGACTTATGTCCAAGCTGAGGCCCCCCAGGCTGCCCCCATCACAGACTCACTCCAAGCTGAACCCCCCCCAGGCCACCTGTGTCCCAGACTTACGTCCAAGCTGAGCCCCCCCAGGCCGCCTGTGTCCCAGACTCACGTCCAAGCTGAGCCCCCCCCCAGGCCGCCCCGACCCAGACTTACGTCCAAGCGGAGCGGCGGCGGGGCTGCCCTTCCTGCGGGCGCCGATCAGAGGCCCCTCCGAGCCCGGCAGGCAAGCCAAGAAGTCCGCAGACGGCGCCGTCCCCCCCCGCCTCCGCACCGGCTGCCCAGCGTCCCCCCCGCGGACGGGGCTCCAAGTTCAGCCCGGCGGTCCCGGGACGAGCAAGGCCGGCCGGTCGGCCAGCCCGGCTGCGGAGTCCTCCCGGAGGGTCGCGCTTCCCCCGCCCGGCTTCCCAGCCCGGCCACCTGCCCCGGCAGCTGACTGACTGCAGGCCTCGCCCAGCGCGCAGCCGGCTTGGGAGGAACGGCGGGCGGAGCAGCCGCGGCTGGGCCGGGCCGGGAGTCGCTTCGGGGGCCGAACCGAGCGCGGCGGAGGGGAGGAGAGGAGCCGGGCTGGACTTTGGGCAAGGAAAATCTCAGGAGTTGGCTCGGACTTTCCGCATTTCCTTACCTGCCAATCCAACTTCAAAGTATTTAATAATAATAATAAGAAGAAGAAGAAGAATATTAATAATAATGTTAATATTAATAATGCTAATAATATTAATAATAATGTTAATAATAATGTTAATATTAACAACACAACAACAACAACAACAACAACAACAACAACAACAACAACAATAATAATAATAATAATAATAATGACCTACAAATAGAAATAGAGAGACTGTGGCAAAGGCAAGCAAGGGTAGTACCAATAGTAATAGGCGCCTTGGGTGCAATCCCAAAACAACTGGAGCACCACTTGGACACCACTGACATTGACAAATTCGCCATTAGTCAATTGCAAAAGGCGGCCTTACTAGAAACTGCTTCCATCCTGCGACGAGATCTGTAATACCATCAAACATCCACAACTGCCTATCCCAGGTCCTTGGTAAGGACTCGATAGGTAGACAAAAATGCCAAACCCAGTCTGAACGTCTGGCTGACTGTGCGATGATCAATAGTAATAATAATAATAATAATAATAATAATAATAATAATAATAATAATAATAATAATAATAATAAAGTTGGAAGGGATCTTGGAGGTCATCTAGTCCAGTGGTTCTTAACCTGGGCGATATCGCCCCCCAGGGGGCGATTTCATTTTTCAGGGGGGCGATGGAACGAAAAGGGGCGATGTGGGGGCGAAGGAATGAAAAGGGGGCAATATGGGGGCGATGGAGCGAGAAGTTTTGGGGACACTTTTGAGACTTTTTCGTACAGTGAATCGCTGTATATCTGTCGTACAAAAACATCAGATCGCTCGCTATTAGTGGATTGAATTGTGTTTTCAAATGTTCCTCCAGTTAGCTTCAGTACAGAACGCCGTACATATGTGAATACGCATCACTTATCTTCATGCGCATTGCGCAGCAGCCTCTACCCATACAGTGGTGCACCATTGGCCAGAATGGGCAGTGATGGAGGGGGGAGCGCTTCTTTCGAAACATCGCATGCTGAGTGGCTGTCCCCTGTGACATTATATTTTCTTTGTGTCTTTTTAATCCTTTTTACAGTGTGCGTGACTATATATACTTTCCTCGAATCTTAATTTAGTTTCAGAGTTTTTGTCTTGAAATTCTTAGTTTTTCTTTTTGGGCATTTCACTTTCTTGCAATTGAATTTTGTTTTCAGTGGTCATTACATTTAAGTGTTTTGAATAAGTAAGATAATAATGAAATACATGATTCACGAAGTTTGGGAAAAAAGTGACAGGTGGCACCAAAAGTTTTCACACAGTTGAGATATGGGAAAAAGACTGGAAATAAATTATTTGCATCGATATGTCCTGATGACAATTTTAAAGAAAACAAAAAAGTGTTTGCATAAATTGAAGAATTATTTCCTATGTTGTGATTGAGAGGTTATGTTGGGGGAGGGGGGCGATGACAACTTCCTCATTGGCTCAAGGGGGCGATTCGTTCAAAAAGGTTAAGAACCACTGATCTAGTCCAACCCCCTGCCCAGGCATGAAACCCTGTAGGGTCTCCTGCTTGGGGCAGAGGGGTGGGGGTTGGACTAGATGACCTCCAAGGTCCCTCCCAACTCTGTTATTCTAATTCAGATAGTCCTCAACTTACAGCCACAATGGAGGAGCCCCCGACATTTATGCTTATATCTTAGTGAGAAATGTGTCAAGGGAGTTTTGCCCCATTTTTACGACTTTTCTCGCCACCTTTAAGCGAATCAGTGCGGTTGTTAGTCACCCAGTTTGTTTAAGTGAATCTGGTTCTGCCCCCCCAATGACTTTGCTGGTCACAAGGTCGCAAAAGCGGATCACGTGATCCCCCCCAGGACACTGTAACCATCGTAAGTATGAACCAGTTGCCTACAAGTGTCTGAATCTTGATCAACCTTCATAAATATGAGTCAGTAGCCAAATATCTGAGTTTTGATCCCATGGCCGTGGGGAGGCTGCAACGGTCATAAGTGCGAAAAATGCTCACAAGTCACTTTTTTCAATGCCATTGTAACTTTCAATGGTCACTAAATGAATTGTAAGTTGAGGACTACCTCTAAAAGGTTGCACAGACAGTCCTCGACGAAACAACTATTTGCTTAGCGACCATTTGAAGTTACAAGGGCACAGACAGTGAGAACAATTAACCAGTGGAACTCCTTGCCTCCAGAAGCTGTGGGTGCTTCAACACTGGAAGTTTTTAAGAAGAGATTGGACAGCCATTTGTCTGAAATGGTGTAGGGTCTCCTACTTGAGCAGGGGGGTTGGACTAGATGACCTCCAGGGTCCTTTCCAACTCTGTTACTCTCTTGTTGTTTCTTTGCTGGGTATTTCATTTATGAAAATAATTATGTAAGTCTTGCAATCTTAAATGAGAAGGCTGAATGAATGGAAAATGACATTGTGATTCCCACAGTGGTGAACAATTTTCAACGGTGCATTTATCTTAGACCTATTTTTATATATATATATAAATATATATATATGTGTGTGTGTGTGTGTGTTTTCTGAGACAGGAAAGAGACAGGAAATAGTCTTATCCTATATATATATATATATATATATATATATATATATATATATATATATATATATATATATATATATATATATATATATATATATATATATATATATATATATATACACACATACATATATATATATAGGATAAGACTATTTCCTGTCTCTTTGCAGCTTCACTTTTGACACTATTTGTCATAAGACAGTGGGCTGCCAATTTTTTTTTACAAGGCTTTCTAAAGCCATAAACTAAAATGGAGCTATCCAGCTGCTATAGAAACCACCAAACTCCTTCTAGAGGGGAAAAAAGTGTTTTGAAAGCAACAGTAAAGATTTGATCTCATTCTCTCTCTCTCCTCCCCCTCTCCCTCCCTCCCTCCCTCTCTTCCCCCTCTCCCTCCCTGTCTCTCTCTCTTCTCCCCCTCTCCCTCCCCCCCCCTCTCTGTATGTGTGCATGTATTGTGCTCTATAGTATACAATGCCAAATAGACAGCTGAAGAATTAATATGCAAGCTTGAAATCCAAGGTCAGGCCTGTATTATTCAGAAAGGATAGGATTGAACTGCCAAAAGACACCGAAGCTATCGCGGTAATCACAGAAGCTGCAATTTAGTTGGTTGATTCTGTTTGCAGATGACCAAAAACAATAGTTTTGAAACAGGTGATATTTTTTTTTTAAGAGGATAGCTATATAGACCTGACCAGGTGCCCTGTAGAAGAGCCATTTCCTTCTTCAGAAAATATATCTTTAACCACCATCCTTGTCTTGGGGCAATTACCAAACAGCCACCCAAGGATTTACCAATAGGTCGGGATTGGCAAGGCGGTGTTCGTTTATTTGTCCATTGGTTTTGTTACGTTTGTAAGGAAGAGAGCTCTAGAAGTAGTTCTCGTTTAGCGACTGCCTCATTTAGTGACTCTGTAATTGCAACAGTGATGATTTTGGACCCTCCCAACTCTGTATTTTGCGTTCTGTGAGCTTAAAGATAGGAATACAGACATGGGCGCTGACTTTAAAAAAAAAAAAAAAAAAGAATCATCAGAGAGTGACATCTACTGGACAGGTAGAAAATAAAAGAGTCTTATTTAGCTATTATATCTGTCCGAAGGTTAAAAAAAAAAACCTGTGTAGATACCCAGCATATTTTATATTATTTTATTTTATGTATTTTAAGGTATTCATCGTACAAAAATTACAAATTCAAAAGAGCAAAACGAAAAACAAATTAAAATGGGACAAGGATCGTAGGCAGATTAGAGCACTTATACGCGCTTAGTAACCTCTTAGGGACCTCTTCAATATGGAGTGAAGTTTGCAGAAGTGAATTTTAAAATTATAACTCTGAAAGTTAGTAGCTGAGACCACTGAATCGGGGAAGATATTCCAGGCTTTAGCAACTCTGTTTACGAAAGTTGAATTTTTTTTACAACTGAGTTTAAAGCAGTTGCTTGCACGAGTTACGTTATGGTTAAAACTAAAATAAGTCATTTGCAGGTAAAACTTTACTATGTACAATTTTGCATATAATAGCTAAGTCTGACTGGAAGTGTTGCAGTTCTAAGCTATATAAATCAGGAATTTTAAGCCTGGTAGCATAAAGTATTCTATTATGGAAAAGACTTTTCTTGTAAAATACGTACTTTGAACCAGGGGTCTTCAAACTTGGCCCTTTTATAACTTGTAGATTCAACTCCCAGAATTCATCAGCCAGCATGCCTGGCTGAGGAATTCTGGGAGTTGAAGTCCACAAGTCATAAAAGGGCCAAGTTTGAAGACCCCTGTTCTGAACTCCCTCAATTGTATTAATGCAGAATATGTGGTAAGTATTCCAAGCAATTGAGCTGTATTCTAAAAGTGGCCTAACGTAGCTCTAGTAAGCAATACAGTATTTGCAGAAGAAGAAAAAACACATCATAGAATTAAATTAATAAACACTGTATCTGTAATTTTACGTCTTGGTGTTTGTTGTTTAACACCTCCAAATCTAAATTTTTACTGGTTATTTTTGTAATGAGTAACATTAAAAGAACTGGTAGTTATTTTTAAAGCAATAGTAGTGGTGGTGGTCAAGGGGAAAACAAACGAATAATAAGTTTCTAATAATCGCAAGGTTTTTTTTTAATTTCCTCAAAAGGAAGGGAGAGATTAATATGGAAAGAAAAGAAGTTCTTAAGTTATAATTGTATATGTTCAAATTCTCACAGGGGAACTTTGCAATAATTTGTCGTTCCTTCTTCCCAACGAAGTTTGGGACAGTCTCCAAATATAATAGGCTAAGAACACAACTAGAAGCCAGGAGACATCTGATGTTGGCTGAGTTTTAAAAAAAATAAAATAAATCTAAGCCAAGCCAGACTTGGTTAATGTAAACTGGTTTTGAGTAGTTTTAACAAACATTGTGGAAGAAGGCGGCAAACCACCTCTATGCTGTTCTCAATAAAATGTTATAGAGATGAAGACACTTTGCATTGAGTTTGATTTGATAGAACATGATTTTTTTTTTAAGCAAAAAGATGCAGTGTTTGTGTTGAGGTTCTCCTTAAATCCTTTGATAGGATTAGAGAGTTGCTGAGGAATGAGTCATAGGATGGCTTGCATTTAATTTCAGATAAGGACAATGGATTCTTCTTAAACTCATGATTTTAAGAATTGAGAACATTAAAACCTTTGAACACTATAGATGTAGACACAGATATGGAAAGAAAGAGATAGAGAGATAAAGATAGAGAGGACACATCTTTTTAAATGAAAGGACAGTTTTACTTCCATCCGGTCTCCATTTTCCAATTATATGGGCAAAATAATTTCTGAGAGATATCTATCTATTCAAATGCCTTGTTGAGCACAAATGCTGAATATAGATTTAATATGTTGTATCTTTGTTAAGATTATAATTATATTTCTATATATTGTCAAGGTTGTGTTGTTTTTGCTCATTGTTTATGTGTGTGTGTGTGTGTAGATAGTAATGGGCTCAAAGCCCCATACTCTTTGTTAGCCTTATTATCCTCCACTAATTCCTTCTGAAAAACTTTCTTCCATAAATTCATCGCAATTTCCAAAAAATTAATCTCAATTTCCAGAAATTAATCGCAATTCTCCAAAACCAATCACAATTTCCAAAAATTAATAACTGCAATTTCAAAAAAAGAATCACAATTTCCCAAACTTCATCCCGGTTTTCAAAAATGTAACCACACTTTCCTGAAATTAATCTAGGAGCATAATGAAATGGCAGTTCCTTTATCTTGAACCAGCTGCCCATTGTTATTATTAGATAATCCTCACATTCCGCCATTTTGAGGCAATAATTCCATGCCAACCATACTTTCGTTATCTTTATCGATCCCACTTCTCTTCTAGACTACAAAGCCCTAGTAATTATACATTGTTGGGCCCAAAGATAATAGGAGGAAAGTCCTATCTAGTCCAGCCTTCTGCTCTGTGCAGAAATTGACCAAACCCAAAACTGATAAGTGACTTTCCAACCCCTTGGAGAACCTACAACTTAGGAGGAGCTACCAATGATCCAGACTGAAGGTTCCATTGCTTAACAACTCCTGCAACAAGAAATTCCCAACTTGAATTTCCATTCTTTTAATTTCAGCAATTTTACTGTCCTGCTCTTATTTTCAACAGAGAATAAGTTCCACCCATGACAGTGACAAGGATTTGATTTTTTTTTAGAAATTTGTAGGCCTTTATCTTCTCTTCCTTAGCTTTCTTCTTCTTCTTCTTCTTCTTCTTCTTCTTCTTCTTCTTCTTCTTCTTCTTCTTCTTCTTCTTCTTCTTCTTCTTCTTTTCTTCTTCTTCTTCTTCTTCTTCTTCTTCTTCTTCTTCTTCTTCTTCTTCTTCTTCTTCTTCTTCTTCTTCTTCTTCTTCTTCTTCTTCTTCCAATCTGAAGGCTTTATGGAATCGGCAGTGTGTTCGTTTTTATATTACGTTTTTATAAGGATGCAAGGATCTGCCTTGTAACTCCTTATTTCACAAAAGGACCCAGACAATTCTCATTTTTCTAGGTTCAGCTGTTATTATCAGACCAGGATGATTCAGTTCCTGTAAACAGAGCCCAAGTATGCTACATTGCTTGTAAAACCAGTCGCATTTTGATTGCATTGATGAACTTATCATAAACTATGCTATGGTATTTTTTTTAATATGCTATTAACTTGTCAAATTCTGTTGACCTTTGCAAGTTGAGTATGTCCATCTCCTTTTTTTAGGCCTGAAAGATCAGGTCCACACATGAAGGTTCAGTAAAATATATTGCTACAAGCCTATACACAGGAATCTTCTCAATTTAACCAGGACCTGGTTAAGTTAGATAAGGGCCAGTAGCAGTCAAAGGAAATTGGACTTGCTTGTGGCTATGTAGGGATTCTAGGCTGATCCCTCTTTTAACTCTCCCCCCAGTTCTGCCATTCCTTCTCCTACACCTTTAACCGTTCCTTCCAAACCCCTTTCATCCTAGTATAGGTATAGGTTCTCCTGCTTAAGCAAGGGGCTGGACTAGACCTCCAAGGTCCCTTCCAGATTCTATTCTATTCTATTCTATTCTATTCTATTCTATTCTATTCTATTCTATTCTATTCTATTCTATTCTATTCGCAGTCGTCTGGACCTGTTCCAGCTTCTCAAAGTCCTTTTTAAACTGTCTTTGCCCAGAATTGAACAGTGTGTTATAAACAGTATACAATGGAATTATTGCCTCCTTTTACCTTAATGCAATACTTCTACTGAACTAACGCATAGGATTCCAATAACCTTTTCAGTTGCTGTCACATTGCTTGCTCCTGTTCAGCTGGTGGTCTATTGATAGGCCTAGATCCTTCTCAGGTGTAAACTAGGTGTAGCAGTCCTGTACCTTTGCATTTGATTTTTTCCTATAAAATGGTCACAGTTGAAGATCATCTCACTGAATGTCCCAAAGCTGCTTTTCCAAAGGGCAACTGGACTTTCTTCTTCTTTTTTTCCTTGAAAATTTCACCTCATCAAAGAACTAAAAAAGCTTTTTGAATGAAAAGTGAAATGTTTTCAAGGGAAAAAAAACACCAAGAAAGTCCAGTTGTCCTTTGAAAAAGCACCTTTTGGGATAACCATGACCTGGATGATGGAGAATCTCCATAGAAATCTCACTGAATATAGCTCAATGTTCAAGGCTGTGGAAGCAATTTTAAATAATGATTTTGTTCCCTAAATTACCGGCCAAATCTGATGATCTGAGGGGTATTTCTTCCTATAAGTCATTTATAAAGATGTTGGATACAACTGGGCGAAGACGAAGTTTGGGAAATTCTTACCGATTCTTC